>OY743227.1:7234667-7960791 GCA_963555765.1 Orthonevra nobilis | reverse complement strand
CCGTTTTTCTCGATATTTCCCTTTACAGAAGGTTGTTTTTATTAATTCCCGCTATATATATAGCTCAGTTGAAGCCCTTGTTAGGAAAAACAGCACAGCATAGATGAAACTCAAAATTGTGAAAAAAGTGCAATTTTAAATTGTGGGCTATAGTCCACAAAAAAAAGATGAAAAAGGCGAGTTTTTGCCTCAACCTTTTTCTCGATATTTCCCTTTACAGAAGGTTGTTTTTATTAATTCGCGCTATATATATGCTCAGTTTGAGAGCCCTTTTTAGGAAAAACAGCACAGCATAGATGAAACTCAAATTGTGAAAAAGTGCAATTTTTAAATGTGGGCTATAGTCCACAAAAAAAGATAGAAAAGGCAGATTTTTGCTCACCTTTTTTCTCGATATTTCCCTTTACAGAAGGTTGTTTTTATTAATTCCGCTATATATATGCTCAGTTTGAAGCCCTTGTTAGGAAAAACAGCACAGCATAGATGAAACTCAAAATTGTGAAAAAAGTGCAATTTTAAATCGTGGGCTATAGTCCACAAAAAAAGATGAAAAAAGGCGATTTTTGCCTCAACCTTTTTCTCGATATTTCCCTTTACAGAAGGTTGTTTTTATTAATTCCGCTATATAAATGCTCAGTTTGAAGCCCTTTTTAGGAAAAACAGCACAGCATAGATGAAACTCAAA
The DNA here is from genome assembly GCA_963555765.1 of Orthonevra nobilis. Lineage (NCBI taxonomy): Eukaryota > Metazoa > Arthropoda > Insecta > Diptera > Syrphidae > Orthonevra > Orthonevra nobilis. The sequence goes on along the minus strand of OY743227.1, from coordinate 7,960,106 downwards.
ATTGTGAAAAAAGTGCAATTTTAAATTGTGGGCTATAGTCCACAAAAAAAGATGAAAAAGGCGAATTTTTGCCTCAACCTTTTTTCTCGATATTTCCCTTTACAGAAGGTTGTTTTTATTAATTCCGCTATATATATGCTCCAGTTTGAAGCCCTTGTTAGGAAAAACAGCACAGCATAGATGAACTCAAAATTGTGAAAAAAGTGAAATTTTATATTCGTGGGCTATAGTCCACAAAAAAAAGATGAAAAAAGGCGATTTTTGCCTCAACCTTTTTTCTCGATATTTCCCTTTACAGAAGGTTGTTTTTATTAATTCCGCTATATATATGCTCAGTTTGAAGCCCTTGTTAGGAAAAACAGCACAGCATAGATGAAACTCAAAATTGTGAAAAAAGTGCAATTTTAAATTGTGGGCTATAGTCCACAAAAAAAGATGAAAAAAGGCGATTTTTGCCTCAACCTTTTTTCTCGATATTTCCCTTTACAGAAGGTTGTTTTTATTAATTCCGCTATATATATGCTCAGTTTGAAGCCCTTGTTAGGAAAAACAGCACAGCATAGATGAAACTCAAAATTGTGAAAAAAGTGCAATTTTAAATTGTGGCTATAGTCCACAAAAAAAGATGAAAAAAGGCGATTTTTGCCTCAACCTTTTTTCTCGATATTTCCCTTTACAGAAGGTTGTTTTTATTAATTCCGCTATATATATGCTCAGTTTGAAGCCCTTGTTAGGAAAAACAGCACAGCATAGATGAAACTCAAAATTGTGAAAAAAGTGCAATTTTAAATTGTGGGCTATAGTCCACAAAAAAAAGATGAAAAAAGGCGATTTTTGCCTCAACCTTTTTTCTCGATATTTCCCTTTACAGAAGGTTGTTTTTATTAATTCCGCTATATATATGCTCAGTTTGAAGCCCTTGTTAGGAAAAACAGCACAGCATAGATGAAACTCAAAATTGTGAAAAAAAGTGCAATTTTAAATTGTGGGCTATAGTCCACAAAAAAGATGAAAAAAGGCGATTTTTTGCCTCAACCTTTTTTCTCGATATTTCCCTTTACAGAAGGTTGTTTTTATTAATTCCGCTATATATATGCTCAGTTTGAAGCCCTTGTTAGGAAAAACAGCACAGCATAGATGAAACTCAAAATTGTGAAAAAAGTGCAATTTTAAATTGTGGGCTATAGTCCACAAAAAAAGATGAAAAAAGGCGATTTTTGCCTCAACCTTTTTTCTCGATATTTCCCTTTACAGAAGGTTGTTTTTATTAATTCCGCTATATATATGCTCAGTTTGAAGCCCTTGTTAGGAAAAACAGCACAGCATAGATGAAACTCAAAATTGTGAAAAAAGTGCAATTTTAAAATTGTGGGCTATAGTCCACAAAAAAAGATGAAAAAAGGCGATTTTTGCCTCAACCTTTTTTCTCGATATTTCCCTTTACAGAAGGTTGTTTTTATTAATTCCGCTATATATATGCTCAGTTTGAAGCCCTTTTTAGGAAAAACAGCACAGCATAGATGAAACTCAAAATTGTGAAAAAAGTGCAATTTTAAATTGTGGGCTATAGTCCACAAAAAAGATGAAAAAAGGCGATTTTTGCCTCAACCTTTTTTCTCGATATTTCCCTTTACAGAAGGTTGTTTTTATTAATTCCGCTATATATTGCTCAGTTTGAAGCCCTTTTTAGGAAAAACAGCACAGCATAGATGAAACTCAAAATTGTGAAAAAAGTGCAATTTTAAATTGTGGGCTATAGTCCACAAAAAAAGATGAAAAAAAGGCGATTTTGCCTCAACCTTTTTTCTCGATATTTCCCTTTACAGAAGGTTGTTTTTATTAATTCCGCTATATATATGCTCAGTTTGAAGCCCTTTTTAGGAAAAACAGCACAGCATAGATGAAACTCAAAATTGTGAAAAAAGTGCAATTTTAAATTGTGGGCTATAGTCCACAAAAAAAAGATGAAAAAAGGCGATTTTTTGCCTCAACCTTTTTTCTCGATATTTCCCTTTACAGGAAGGTTGTTTTTATTAATTCCGCTATATATATGCTCAGTTTGAAGCCCTTTTTAGGAAAAACAGCACAGCATAGATGAAACTCAAATTGTGAAAAAAGTGCAATTTTAATTGTGGGCTATAGTCCACAAAAAAAGATGAAAAAAGGCGATTTTTGCCTCAACCTTTTTTCTCGATATTTCCCTTTACAGAAGGTTGTTTTATTAATTCCGCTTATATATATGCTCAGTTTGAAGCCCTTGTTAGGAAAAACAGCACAGCATAGATGAAACTCAAAATTGTGAAAAAAAGTGAAATTTTATATCGTGGGCTATAGTCCACAAAAAAAAGATGAAAAAAGGCGATTTTTGCACTCAACCTTTTTTCTCGATATTTCCCTTTACAGAAGGTTGTTTTTATTAATTCCGCTATATATATGCTCAGTTTGAAGCCCTTGTTAGGAAAAACAGCACAGCATAGATGAAACTCAAAATTGTGAAAAAAGTGCAATTTTAAATTGTGGGCTATAGTCCACAAAAAAAGATGAAAAAAGGCGATTTTGCCTCAACCTTTTTTCTCGATATTTCCCTTTACAGAAGGTTGTTTTTATTAATTCCGCTATATATATGCTCAGTTTGAAGCCCTTGTTAGGAAAACAGCACAGCATAGATGAAACTCAAAATTGTGAAAAAAGTGCAATTTTAAATTGTGGGCTATAGTCCACAAAAAAAGATGAAAAAAGGCGATTTTTGCCTCAACCTTTTTTCTCGATATTTCCCTTTACAGAAGGTTGTTTTTATTAATTCCGCTATATATATGCTCAGTTTGAAGCCCTTTTAGGAAAAACAGCACAGCATAGATGAAACTCAAAATTGTGAAAAAAGTGCAATTTTAAATTGTGGGCTATAGTCCACAAAAAAAGATGAAAAAAGGCGATTTTTGCCTCAACCTTTTTTCTCGATATTTCCCTTTACAGAAGGTTGCTTTTATTAATTCCGCTATATATATGCTCAGTTTGAAGCCCTTGTTAGGAAAAACAGCACAGCATAGATGAAACTCAAAATTGTGAAAAAAGTGCAATTTTAAATTGTGGGCTATAGTCCACAAAAAAAGATGAAAAAAGGCGATTTTTGCCTCAACCTTTTTTCTCGATATTTCCCTTTACAGAAGGTTGTTTTTATTAATTCCGCTATATATATGCTCAGTTTGAAGCCCTTGTTAGGAAAAACAGCACAGCATAGATGAAACTCAAAATTGTGAAAAAAGTGAAATTTTATATCGTGGGCTATAGTCCACAAAAAAAGATGAAAAAAGGCGATTTTTGCCTCAACCTTTTTTCTCGATATTTCCCTTTACAGAAGGTTGTTTTTATTAATTCCGCTATATATATGCTCAGTTTGAAGCCCTTGTTAGGAAAAACAGCACAGCATAGATGAAACTCAAAATTGTGAAAAAAGTGCAATTTTAAATTGTGGGCTATAGTCCACAAAAAAAGATGAAAAAAGGCGATTTTTGCCTCAACCTTTTTTCTCGATATTTCCCTTTACAGAAGGTTGTTTTTATTAATTCCGCTATATATATGCTCAGTTTGAAGCCCTTTTTAGGAAAAACAGCACAGCATAGATGAAACTCAAAATTGTGAAAAAAGTGCAATTTTAAATTGTGGGCTATAGTCCACAAAAAAAGATGAAAAAAGGCGATTTTTGCCTCAACCTTTTTTCTCGATATTTCCCTTTACAGAAGGTTGTTTTTATTAATTCCGCTATATATATGCTCAGTTTGAAGCCCTTGTTAGGAAAAACAGCACAGCATAGATGAAACTCAAAATTGTGAAAAAAGTGCAATTTTAAATTGTGGGCTATAGTCCACAAAAAAAGATGAAAAAAGGCGATTTTTGCCTCAACCTTTTTTCTCGATATTTCCCTTTACAGAAGGTTGTTTTTATTAATTCCGCTATATATATGCTCAGTTTGAAGCCCTTGTTAGGAAAAACAGCACAGCATAGATGAAACTCAAAATTGTGAAAAAAGTGCAATTTTAAATTGTGGGCTATAGTCCACAAAAAAAGATGAAAAAAGGCGATTTTTGCCTCAACCTTTTTTCTCGATATTTCCCTTTACAGAAGGTTGTTTTTATTAATTCCGCTATATATATGCTCAGTTTGAAGCCCTTGTTAGGAAAAACAGCACAGCATAGATGAAACTCAAAATTATGAAAAAAGTGAAATTTTATATCGTGGGCTATAGTCCACAAAAAAAGATGAAAAAAGGCGATTTTTGCCTCAACCTTTTTTCTCGATATTTCCCTTTACAGAAGGTTGTTTTTATTAATTCCGCTATATATATGCTCAGTTTGAAGCCCTTGTTAGGAAAAACAGCACAGCATAGATGAAACTCAAAATTGTGAAAAAAGTGCAATTTTAAATTGTGGGCTATAGTCCACAAAAAAAGATGAAAAAAGGCGATTTTTGCCTCAACCTTTTTTCTCGATATTTCCCTTTACAGAAGGTTGTTTTTATTAATTCCGCTATATATATGCTCAGTTTGAAGCCCTTTTTAGGAAAAACAGCACAGCATAGATGAAACTCAAAATTGTGAAAAAAGTCCAATTTTAAATTGTGGGCTATAGTCCACAAAAAAAGATGAAAAAGGCGATTTCTGCCTCAACCTTTTTTCTCGATATTTCCCTTTACAGAAGGTTGTTTTTCCTAGTTTCACTATATATATGCTCAGTTTGAAGCCCTTGTTAGGAAAAACAGCACAGCATAGATGAAACTCAAAATTGTGAAAAAAGTCCAATTTTAAATTGTGGGCTATAGTCCACAAAAAAAGATGAAAAAAGGCGATTTTTGCCTCAACCTTTTTTCTCGATATTTCCCTTTACAGAAGGTTGTTTTTATTAATTCCGCTATATATATGCTCAGTTTGAAGCCCTTTTTAGGAAAAACAGCACAGCATAGATGAAACTCAAAATTGTGAAAAAAGTCCAATTTTAAATTGTGGGCTATAGTCCACAAAAAAAGATGAAAAAGGCGATTTCTGCCTCAACCTTTTTTCTCGATATTTCCCTTTACAGAAGGTTGTTTTTCCTAGTTTCACTATATATATGCTCAGTTTGAAGCCCTTGTTAGGAAAAACAGCACAGCATAGATGAAACTCAAAATTGTGAAAAAAGTCCAATTTTAAATTGTGGGCTATAGTCCACAAAAAAAGATGAAAAAAGGCGATTTTTGCCTCAACCTTTTTTCTCGATATTTCCCTTTACAGAAGGTTGTTTTTATTAATTCCGCTATATATATGCTCAGTTTGAAGCCCTTTTTAGGAAAAACAGCACAGCATAGATGAAACTCAAAATTGTGAAAAAAGTCCAATTTTAAATTGTGGGCTATAGTCCACAAAAAAAGATGAAAAAGGCGATTTCTGCCTCAACCTTTTTTCTCGATATTTCCCTTTACAGAAGGTTGTTTTTCCTAGTTTCACTATATATATGCTCAGTTTGAAGCCCTTGTTAGGAAAAACAGCACAGCATAGATGAAACTCAAAATTGTGAAAAAAGTCCAATTTTAAATTGTGGGCTATAGTCCACAAAAAAAGATGAAAAAAGGCGATTTTTGCCTCAACCTTTTTTCTCGATATTTCCCTTTACAGAAGGTTGTTTTTATTAATTCCGCTATATATATGCTCAGTTTGAAGCCCTTGTTAGGAAAAACAGCACAGCATAGATGAAACTCAAAATTGTGAAAAAAGTGCAATTTTAAATTGTGGGCTATAGTCCACAAAAAAAGATGAAAAAAGGCGATTTTTGCCTCAACCTTTTTTCTCGATATTTCCCTTTACAGAAGGTTGTTTTTATTAATTCCGCTATATATATGCTCAGTTTGAAGCCCTTTTTAGGAAAAACAGCACAGCATAGATGAAACTCAAAATTGTGAAAAAAGTGAAATTTTATATCGTGGGCTATAGTCCACAAAAAAAGATGAAAAAAGGCGATTTTTGCCTCAACCTTTTTTCTCGATATTTCCCTTTACAGAAGGTTGTTTTTATTAATTCCGCTATATATATGCTCAGTTTGAAGCCCTTGTTAGGAAAAACAGCACAGCATAGATGAAACTTAAAATTATGAAAAAAGTGAAATTTTATATCGTGGGCTATAGTCCACAAAAAAAGATGAAAAAAGGCGATTTTTGCCTCAACCTTTTTTCTCGATATTTCCCTTTACAGAAGGTTGTTTTTATTAATTCCGCTATATATATGCTCAGTTTGAAGCCCTTGTTAGGAAAAACAGCACAGCATAGATGAAACTCAAAATTGTGAAAAAAGTGAAATTTTATATCGTGGGCTATAGTCCACAAAAAAAGATGAAAAAAGGCGATTTTTGCCTCAACCTTTTTTCTCGATATTTCCCTTTACAGAAGGTTGTTTTTATTAATTCCGCTATATATATGCTCAGTTTGAAGCCCTTGTTAGGAAAAACAGCACAGCATAGATGAAACTCAAAATTGTGAAAAAAGTGAAATTTTATATCGTGGGCTATAGTCCACAAAAAAAGATGAAAAAAGGCGATTTTTGCCTCAACCTTTTCTCTCGATATTTCCCTTTACAGAAGGTTGTTTTTATTAATTCCGCTATATATATGCTCAGTTTAAAGCCCCTGTTCGACAACCGAGTAAATCGCTTTAATAGCTTATTATTTATGATGACTTAAACTACCTGACACTTAGTTTAAACAGAATTCTTATCTGTTCCAAAGGCTGCAGAAATAATGGAAAATAGTCAGATCGCGGTTGAAGCATTAGTGTCCATACCATTAAAATGGATCCCGTATATTATAGGGGTGTATAACTTCGAGGGCACATTAATATGAGTAAGAAATAACTTAGAATTGCTATTGATTGATTTCCCCGACCTGCTTTTGAAGAAAATGTGTTTTTTTGTTTTCGTTTTAAGATTGGAGAATATAGTTAAACGCGTTTTAACTCTAAGAACAATGCCTTGGTTTATATGCAGATTGCAATAGAAGCAGTTTTCAAACTTAATACCTATTTTAACTAACCGAGTGTCTGGTAAAATAATAATTCCCAATAAAGTACGAAGGAAACCTAGCAGGATATCCACAAAAAAAATACTATTAGAAAAGGATAACTTCGTCGAAATACGGGCCAACAATATGTAAGCGTTCATTGTTGCACACCGGTTCCTCTGTACCCACTCGAAAGATACAGCTCATTTGAATTTCATTGCCTCAAAGAACAACTTGAAGAAACCCACTGCAGCGTCCGAGGATTTAACTTCAAACTATATTCCCATGAAAGATGCTAAATTGTTGCATATTTTCCCATTTAAACTTTTTGGCCGGGTATCTGTGTGTGTGTGTTTTATGTTGTGGAGTCCTTAGCAGTATCCTGGGGAGTTCAAATTTTTCACTAAAGACTCCAGTAAATTACCTTTTAATTGCTACGCTACAACTTTGCTAATATATTCATATTTTAGTTTACAAATTTTGCTAAGGGTGGGTTAATAACATTTAAGCTAATTGAGGAGTTCGACTGATTCGAGCTCCAGCTCCTTTTCGTAGTCGTCGACGACATTGCCGTTGTGCTTGATGGCTTTTAGCCAGTTGATATACGCTTCGGGAGCTCCGGTTTCGATGGCACCTTTTACGATGACTTTTAAATAGGTTTTCGATGGCTGTCGATCGAATGGTAGTTCCGCATCTTTGGGCAATTCGACCGGCTGTTGGGTCAAGTGGTAAGCTCGGCAGGTAATCATTTCACCAGCGGTGTCGACCAGAACACTCATGGGCGCATACATACCGGTATCAACAGATTCTTGTCTGAAACGGACTGAGATGGAGTTCAAATATTTTTTTGTGTTTGGCTTACTTGTCCAGATCGGGAAGGTTTGATAAGTCAATCTGCCAAACGGCACCAAATACTACGGAGCCGTTTGTTGGGACAATTGTGGCTGGAGCTCCTTTCCATCTGCGAGTGTGTGTATGGAAGTCCAGGCGGTAGTCCACGAGTTTACCCAAGCCCTTGCGGACAGCAGATTTATTATGTATGCGGATGCGTTTCGCCAACAAGTTGCTGCCAAAGCCAAAGTAGTAAAAGGTTTCCCCAGCGATCTCAGGAAGTGTCATTGTCTGCAACAAAAAAAAATGAAAACGAATGATAAACATAATTATTAAATATTTTTTTAAGTAAGTGCAGTAGAGCAAAGATGAGTTGAGGTGCTTAATCAGCATTCCCAGCAGTTACTTGAGGGGTATCGAGTAAAAAGAATGATTTGGTAAAAAGAGAACCTATATTCAGTCAAGAAGAAAGCCATCCCTTTTTTCAAAAATGATTTTGATGTTTCGGTGGGTAGGTGGACCATGCCTCTTTTTCTTTACGATGAGTCATATAGCAGCCCCAGAACGACGGTCCTACGAATTGCTAGTGCCATCGCGACATATTCATGTTAATTGCAGTATTTAAAATCCAAATATGTGAACGTTTGAAGCCTTTCTGCAAAAGACTAAGCAGCACGTATAAATACGGCAATCGTGGAAGTCAGTATTTAAATAATTTACCAAATGCCAAATAAAGTAAAGACTGGGTGCCAAGTAGGGCTACGTGTACCAGAAATAATTATGCAGTGAGGAAGAGTGATGCGGAATATCCGGGTACCCAATTTTTGCATTTTACCGGTACAGACTTCCATTGAAATAATTGCTGCACGAAAAACACAATAGACGGTAGCGAAATTGAAATGCTCGATTAAAACTGATCGGTATAGAAGACCACAATTTTTGACAAAAGAAAAAAATGTTTGTCCTGCTCCGTAAATAGACAGTATTGCATCTTTTTGACACAGAAAACTTCGGCTTTGTGCGTCATTTGAGCCGGCGACCTCATTAGGTCATATTCGTCATATTTCTGCCCGAATCGAATCAGTTAGGGCTACACATTTGGTTCCAATAAGACGGAGAATTTATTTCGATCGAATAATGTCAAAACATTGTGAAATCGACTAACCCCCACGATCCGCTGATTTGAACGCTTCTCAACAACTTCGACAACTTTATATGAGGGTACTTGAAGCGAAAATATTTCAACAACCAACAAACCTCAAGCACGATGCTAAGGCAAAAATTTCGAAAGAAAAACAAAAAAGGCTCAAGGAGGCCAAGGACGACCCCAACGGCATCGGTTCAAGACTTCAATGGATCTTAAAACCACCTGTGTCGAGCTATAGGAAAGATAATTTCGTCCAGCGCATCTTAATTGAAGTCAAGATATGTGGAACAAAGTTAACTTTCCGACGAATCAAAGTTTGGGCTTCACGTTGGAGATGGAAGGATTCTTTAACGAAGGAAAGATTGAGCTCTGAATGCATCTTACGAATGCCGCCCAAACCTGGTTACATAATTTTTCGGTCTTACAACTTTTTGCTACCATAACTCCCGTGTGAAAAAATTTGAACTCTCTAAATGTATCATGAAAGGAATGAAACTGCATTAGAAAACAAAACCTCATTAAAAAATTAAATAGTTATTGCAACAAATTGGACAAAATTCGAAAAAATTATAATGTGACCAACATTCTTCGAACGTAACTGTATATATCCGATCAATTAAATATAAATTAAGGAAATGATTTTCATATAAAGGTTCTGGTTACATTAAAAGTTCCCTTAACGATAGACACAAGAATGTACTCAGTTCTCAAAACAAACAAAACACAACTAAGTTAAGGGATGACAGCAGAAAGCTCTCTCATCTGTCGCGCTATTCGTTTGCACAGACTGCAGTTCATTAATTTATTTATTTATTATCAGGCAGACAAATGCTGTTTAAATTGATTGTGTTTAAAGATGCATTAAAATTATTTAAATAAAATAAACTTACGCAATTATTTCAATTTTCTTTTGTTCTTGTTGTTGTTTCTCAACGGCGCGGTGAAATTATTCACGTATCTTGTGACAAACTATTTTTAGGCCCTTCAAAACTTATTAGTAAAAAATCACACACTCTTTTGAAACTTATTTAAAATAAAAGCGACGAAACAACTGGAAAATATAGAGTGGACTTTGGAGAAATCTTGCCAAGTCATATCCGACTCCGCGACTAGTGACAAACTATTTCAAACAAAAGCTTTGCCGTTTAACAATCAAGAAAAATTGACGCGAATAATCTGATTAAAGTCTAACAAGGCAATGATGAGATTGACCTTGCAAAGTAAACAAAAATATGGCACATGTTTAATAGTTTGTCTCTCTAAGTAGTTTTTGGCACATATTTTAGAAGATTATGTTCGTGTTCTGACTCTGATCTGAATCAGCGAACTCCAAGCTATTTGTTTTTGTCGAATTAATGGATAATAATACTTATTTTCATTCAACAATTCATTCCCGAAACGGATAAAGTCGAGCATCTTGGAAAACTATCACTCTAATCTATTACAATTGCGCCCACTTTCCCGTGTTGTACTAGCAGATTCGCTATCGCTTTGACATCTGTCATAATTTCACTTTCGCTGTGTTGAAGAGTTTGTTTTATTTTTGGATATTGAAATCAATTTACTTTTTAAAGGAAATGACTCGCCACGCCAGAAATTGTACAGCCGGAGCTGTATATACGTATAATGAAAAGAAAAAGGACGCTCAAGAGTCTGGCTACGGAACGAACAGTCAACGCATCGGCAAGGATTCAGTGAAAAGTTTCGATTGTTGTTCACTCACTCTGCAGCCCTGCCGCAATCCGGTGGTCACAAAGGATGGATATCTCTTCGACAAGGAAGCAATCCTTCAATACATCATCACCAAGAAAACCGAATATTGTCGCAAGCTAAAAGAATACGAAAAGTTGAAGAAATCCGAAGAATTGGAAGTCACCGAGGAAATGTCCAAGAGGCAACAAACATGCATCGATAAATTTGTCAACTCGGCGAAACCAGTCTCGAATAGTAAGACTCCAGCGAGTGAGAATCTGCAGATTGTGAGCCCAAGCACATCTTCCATATCGAATATGTCGAATGGAAATGAAAGCAAATTGCCAAGTTTCTGGATTCCTTCGCAGTGCCCAAATGCTGGTTTGGCCAAGGCAAAGAAGCCAGATTCAACGATTTACTGTCCCGTATCGATGCAACCGCTTAAAGCGAAGGATTTGATTAATGTAAAATTCACTCTGATCGATGAGAAGGACAACAGAGCTCTTGTGGCGAAGGAAAATCGATATATGTGTCCAGTGACGAGGGATGTACTAAATAATGCTGTTCCTTGTGCCGTACTCCGACCAACGTGAGAATTTGGGTTTCTGTGTAGGATTTGATTAAGATGAATTCCCTTTTTTCAGAGGCGATGTTGTTACCATGGAATGTGTGGAGAAGCTGATTAAAAAGGACTGGATTCATCCACTGACGAATCAAAAACTCAAGGAAAAGGACATCATCCCGCTTCAACGGGTTAGAGCTGAAGATATTTCATTCGAATGAATATTATTAAGGATTTCTCATTTTTCTTTTTAAGGGTGGCACGGGATATGCAATCACAAATGACAATCTACAGGCGAAGGAACAACGTCCGGCATTACAGGTTTAGAATTATAAGTGTAATGAATTTTTTTTTATGAAGACTTAATCATGACTTGCAAATATATTACTGCTCTTAACACAAAAAAAAATGTGTCGTTTATGAACTACAATCGGAAGACGGTAGGTTGTTAACTGGGTTGCAGAGCAGCTTGCATTTGTGCGCACCTATGAAGTCACTGGGTAGAACGAAGGTAGCTCAGTTGTAGGCAAACTCAGACTGGATCACAATTGAAATTTTTATTTTTTTTTGGCTGCGAAATCTGATCTCACAGAAGAAGAAGTCCTTCAGTTTTCTACAGAGATAAATTCCGTTGTGATCAACAATTAAGAAAAAGAATACCGGGAGTGGAACCTGCAAAAGTTTCTTGGTACGATCACCATCCTCCCAAGTTGATGCCACTGCCACTGCCGCTACTGCAATCTCATAAGCAGCAAAAATAACAAAGCACAAAAGAACGCTAATTTGCTCTCACAGTCTGTCCAAAATCGTCAATTAGGTACCTGGGCACACGAGGAATCAATAACCTGCAAAATCTTCATCAAACGAGCCACTCATTATGTTTAACCACATAAGCTGCGAAGACAATCGAAAGCAAATAGTAGCATTATGGCACAGAACAAGACGTAATGTATGAAAACATTACAACTACGATAATACATTGCCAAGATCAACGCCTCAAGTAGGTCTCGAAATTATCATTGAAGTCCCCAATATCTTCGAGTATCGGAAGAGCACTGTAGCTAAGAGTGCGTTTCGACTGCGAGAATCTTACACTTAGAAGGACGCCTCCTACGGTTATTCCTTAATGCTCAGATATTTCAGGACGATGGCAATAAATTCGAGGACTGATGACGCGACCATATCTTACAACTTCACCAAAAAATTCTTCAACGTTGTCTCTAGTATTAGTAGGAAGTAGGGAATCAAGTTTCCTAACCCAAGCAAATGGTACTCAAATCATCACCGGTGGATGAAGGGACTGGTGCTGGAGTCTTCTATAATACGTTGAACATCAATAACTCATACAATCTTCCAAATGAATTAAGTGCCTTTCAAGGCTAAAATCTTCGCCATCGATAACGAAATCGCAGATGCACTTGGCAAGAAAGGATCATTTCTGGAGCTGGAAAGGATGGAATGATGTGTGAGCAAAAGCAAAAAATAGACAAAGTGACCCGAGGAGGTAGCAAGATAGTGCGATTGTCCCATATCTCGTAGTCTGTCGCCAGAACTTAACACAAAGAGAAGCAAAGGCCGTCTGGCCTTCAAAATGAAAAATGTTCGCATCCTGACGGATGTCCACTGGCCGTTAGAATGGGCGTTATCTCCAACAGAAATGGAGACCACTGAGCACCTTCTTTGCAAATGTTGCAACCTACAGAGGAGACGACTTTAGTTTACGGGAGACAGCGCACATGGAACTGGGAGCACTCGCAAAGGTACCACTCAAGAACCCTATGAGTTTCACCAGTAGCACCAAATGGTTCAACTAGACACAAATTAAAAAGGACATATTTAGTTTATGAAGAGGAATCATAATCATTAGAGCCCCGTAATAAGTTCCAACTTAAGGACCCTTTACCTTCCCTAACGAAAATTTGAATCCGATAACTTACATGACGTGCGTAAACACACACACACACATCTTTCTAAAAACAGTGGAATCCGACTTCTGCGACCTTGAAACGTGAAGTAAAAAATTTTAAATTCGAAATTCGGACCGATTTCAAGAACTTCCAGATATGAAGGTAATAATGCAACAAAAATCTGCAGTACACTGTGGTGCTGAGGCCTCTGACGAGCTGTTTATGGTGCGAGAAACGTTAATCGAACTCCTAATGGCAGAGAAAAAATAACGCCTCCAAAAACAGAAGACGTCAATGACAAAAGTAAAAACAATATAACTAAGAAAGTAGAGAAAGACTCACCATTGAGATTGAATTAACGTACATATGTATCACAAGAGTGTTTGATCAGCTATAGTTGTCCAAGTGGGTGGTCATGTTTAAGTTATAATATTATCGATTTTTCATGCTGTAGTTCCAAGTTTGTGTCGCCAAAATAATGGTAATGAAGATAAGGTCATTGGATCTGCTGTAAGGACATAGTCTAGAGCCAAAGCCTTTGTTTCAACTAATGGCTCAGGCAAGCAGATGACAAATCAACCAAACCAACTATTGATATCGAATGAGTGATTCCAACTACTAAGCCTGTGCTCGTTCGTAATTCCTATGTGATTCACCAGAAATCTAACATTTTGATTCGTACTTACATTTGTAGAAATAAATTTAAGTAGGGCACATCCAATTCTATGTATGTGCACAATGGTGACGACGACTGGCTATCAATTTATCATGAAGAATCATTTGTCGGAAGACAAATTACAATTCACACTCACCCTACAGATGCACCTGCCATCCAAATAGTACAAAGCACATAGAAATATAACTACATATATGTTTAAAAAAAAAAAAAACAAAACATCAAACTGCAACCCTCTCGAATCCAAAATAAAAATACATTCTTATCCATTGCACTCTCGCCGCCTAATTCCCCCTCGGTCCAAGTCGCCATCTCGTCCAACCACTGGTGATCCTAATTCTCGCGCGAAAGCACAATCATTTCGCAATCGCAATTGAAGACCCACCGTGCGCCCCTCCTTTTTTGCCCAATCGTGCTCTTAAAAAGACAAAAAAAGATTTCTCTGGTGGAATTTCAGAATTCGGCTTTGGGGTATAAGAATAGTTGCGATTGCGACTTCTTCTCCTCTTCATGCATCAGTTTTCATGAACACTAAATAATGAACCACATTTAACGATGTGCAGCAGTGTGATGCACATAATGCCTGCAATGGAGGAGTCTCCTCTCTTCTGGTTGATTCTATTTTTCTTTGATTCGAAAACAAAAGGTATTTTTGAATTCAACATATAAAAAACGCGTAAATTCAAAGCTTTGCGAGGTGACCCAAAGAATCCACATAAAAAAAAATCATTGTTGGCAGCCTGTCAGCAAACTAACGATAAGATAAGTTGGAAACAGTGAAACTGTTGCTAGATGGAGCGAACATGACACTCGAAGATAGTCACCGGCTTCTAAATACAAAAAAAAAAAACGAGTCTTTCATTCTTCAACAAAAAACATTATTTTTGCAGTTTGGGAACGCGAATGAAAATGGAGTCGCGGAAAAAAGTTCCAATGTAGAACCTCTCGGTATCCGGATCAAAAAACAATCACCTTACTTACGAGGAATGCAAGACGCTCTTCAACATAACTTAATGTTCGAACGTTTCGAGAAGGCCCCCTCGACTCCAGACCACAACTTATCTACAGGCAGTTCACAAGAAAGAATTTTAATGACCACAAGAATCAGGAAAACCATCGTGTACCCCTGGATACCTGGTCCTTGTTCGCAGATCATTTTAGTCCGTTTAGGTCAGAATATAATAATTTAGTGTAATTGTATCGTCTTCCCAATACTTTTTTGAGATTAACTGGAAGCTTATTTTGTTGAAGTTGGGGGTGATCATGGGATCTCGTTGAAAAGAAGCTCAGCTCCAATTTTGTACTGGTTGAGAGAAAGATAGTTTTTAAAAGAGAATAGAGGGAGCCTTAAGATCAGTAACATTAACACCAGAATATTACAATATAATATTTTCAGTACCAATTGGCTTCCTCTGCTGTTTTGGACTTATAGAAACATGTCGTTGCAGTTTGAGATCGTTCCCTTGAGGGACTCTATCTCGCCATGAGTTAAATGTTCGCATTTTATGAGCATATTTACAACGATTTGCCCCCAACTCCAAAAGAAAAATCAACTCCAAATCACATGATTCCGACCACCAGTTCTCTGATTCCATTTTCGGGCAGTAAATCAAGATATTGAAACCACATTTCGAACACAATTTTCCATGTTTTCGAAGTCATGCTCACTGATGAGCGATCATGGCATCAGAGTTTGATAAACTCTACAAATGCATTGCACCGGCATAACGAATTCGGTAATTGCTTTACAAAAGCCTTACACGGCCGGTTTGATTGATTGGACGACAATTCTCCAGCTTAGAGGATCTTCAAGACCAAGCAACCAGGTATGATCGAACCGCGGAGGGGGCCAGATCGAACCAAGTGAAAGCAGGAATCGATATTCCGATAAGTGAGAAAGAATTCGTTTTCTTACGTATCAACTATGCAGGAAAATAGAAGAAATAGAGTCCGTACGCCATCTACTATACGAATTTTATGGACTAATAATCTGTAGACGGTTCCTACACATATCTCGACTGTCGAATTCCCTTAACACCGACCTATAATCCAACACAAAAGATTACGTATACGTTCTTTAATTGCAAGCACTTCGGAAGCAGTCAATAAAATAGGGTACACAACACTTTGTTTTTCGAAAGGTATTTTCATGTTAATAAACCTTAAGACAATCCGCACATGATTTGCAAGCGTTTGAGACACTTTCGGAGCATTTTCGTTGATTTTGAAACGATTTTTTTTTTTTTAGTTAATCTTTTTTTTTCTCTCACCACCATAAAACGGCTCAGAATGTGCAATATACTATTAGAGGATGTCCCTGCCTCTCAGCGAGATCTACTTGCTGCTGGCTGCTATCGTTTGGTCTCTCTGTTGTAATGTGTTTTATTTATATCAAAAATCGTCAGCTCCAGGTCAGAAATAGAGAGGTGCATAGACAGAATAAAAAAAAAGCAAAACAAAAAAAAAAACAAAATCACTGAAAATACCACTGGTAGTAAAACAGTCCACCGCATAACTAAACTAAATAAAAATAATCAAACTCTCTTTAAAAAAAAAAAACAACCTGAAACACTAAACAACAAATTTTACAAAAAAAAAAACAAAAAGAATTAAATAAAACAACAACGTACTGTCGAAAAAGCACAAAAAAAAAACAAAAAGTCAACCTCAAGAGAAGACTAGAGAGCGTGAAAAAATAAACTTAAATAGATTCTCATTAGATGTTTTAAATCTATTCACAAATAAAAATAAGATAAGTACATTAGGACAACACTCTCGAGTACACCACAGAGTTACGACCGCGATGGACATTCAATTTTCCACAGAAAATTTCATCTTCTTCGGTTCGGGTTCGGAGTGTATGTCGTGTCCAATTCGAAGTCACTTAATGAAGTTGTTCTAATAAAGTAATACATAATAATAATAATAATAATAATAAGGATTCATTGAAATACGGTGTATAGAGATATTTAGTTTGTTGTTGACAGTACTGAATCGAAGATCTATAGAAATGTGTGACAACGTCTTAGTCATCCTCCAGCTCAATACTTACACCTATTAATAGTACAACCGGGCTGGATTTAAATATTACCTACAGCAACAAATATTATATATTATTTTTGTCACAAACAAAATTTTTTGCATATTTGAATTTGAATTTGGAGGAGTTCTTGTCTGATTTTATTTTTTTCGAATTTTTGCTTGTTTTCGAATTCGAAAACGAATTATATGAGAATCCGTGTTGGGTTTTTTTTACCGGTAAAAATAGCCCTTGTGCCTGCAAATACATTTATAAATTTTAAATGGATTTTCTAAATACAATTGTGCATACATATATGTTAGAACAATTTAAATTTGTTCGTAAATAAAATAATAATATACGTAAATACATTTTAAAGTGTCTCTTCGAATACTCGAATAATATGTTCCTAATGCACAAATACATTTAATTGCATCCATGCATGCTTATTTAGATGTATCTAATCGGAGAGTGTCTTTTACGATTGAATAATATTAAATATAGAATAGTGTACGCGTAATAGTTAAACAACAAAAAAAATATATAGTAATATATCGAGTGTGAGTGTCGAACAAGTGTCCTAAAATACCGCTGCATTGTAATATAGTTCGGGAGCGGTATCTTTATTTTTTTGTTTCTAAATGACAAGTGAATACGAAGCATTCCCATAAAAGGCTATTATGGAGCATGTGAACGCTGGATCTGGCGCCCGACAGGATCACCATCATCATCAGCAGTTCTGCCTGAGATGGCACAATCATCAGGTAGTTCTCAACAAACGTGCGTGCATGTGCTTTGTTTTGTTTTCTTCTATAACCTTTTATGGAATGCCACTTGTTGCTCCCAAAGAAAAAAAAAAAACCCTTTCATAACACACACGTGGCAACCAACAAAAAAAAACAAACGTTCTAGAATGTGCAGATGCTCTGTGCGATCCATTTGGTGAACGCGCCTCCAGAAGCACTGAGCTGAGCAGAACTCACAAGTGTTTGAAAGAGCGGCGATGCTCTATGAATTTTTGCTTGTAAATAGCTTTGCACATGCCCGGAAGCATGGCAAGGCGGTTCTTCAATTGCAAAAAAAGAAAATCTATCTAAAAATATCTTACTAGGGTTCAGGAGGAATGAGATTTGCTTTCGTTGTAACGATGCAGTCGTCCAGGATTACCGGAATAGCATTGCACTGAGAGTGCTTGCGTTAGCAGATAATCGAATTCGGTCCTCTAGGTGGAGTGTTTGTAAACGATGGGCAAACGATTCGATTGAGAGATATCAGCTTTGAAGAGGAATTACAGGAATTTAAATGTTGTTATTTTTAAGTAAAGATTGCTGCGATTTTGGGCATGTTTATTTGGAAGAGTTTATTGACTCGTGAAATTGATTGTGGAATCTCAAGATTGGATTTGCTCATAGTGGTTTTTAATTGGAAGACATAATTTTGTACCAGAACCTGAATGTCCCCCATTGGACTAGTCTTGGAATTCATTGTAGCTTGCTAGAATTCTGGGCATCCTTTCTTATCTTAGAAGCTTTAGAAATTGCACATTTTTAAAGAAACTTAATTGCTAGGTGGAGTTCATTTCTTGTTCCAGATTCCGTCAAGAAAATTAATTTATACTCGCAGGATGAGTATTCCTTCGAGATTTGAGTATCTGAATCTTTTATGAAGGTTGGCTTTTCCAAAGCATTCTTTCGAGCGGCTTTCTCATTCGGATTTTTGCAACGTTTTCTAAGGGAGCTCGAGTTATATTTCGAGCAAAAAATAAAATTTACAAACCATAAAAGAGGTCCGCGAAAAATAGCCCACTGATTCTAAATGAGAATTAAGATCATTCGAAATTGAACTGAGGCTAAGTACGAATAGAGAGTTATTTTCCGCTTATTAAACTACCGAATATGGAACTCGATTAAATAAATTTCTTCTTCAAATTCGAATCCGCCATGGGACGTCTGAAATTTTTCAATGTTCTTCCTCTCGCGAGTGACTGTCAGTCCTCCAAAGAGTACAACTGTCGATCACATAAAAAAAAAGCAGTTTATCACTTGTTATAATTTTTAAGGCAACTGCACTAGGCTGGGTTTGTTCGCATGGATCTTCACGTCCCGGAGCACGTGCAAAATCTCACTAAAGAATCTGGACACAAATTGATTTCAACAAAATCCACAGCCAAAAAACGACTTCATGAAGGAGTGGATCCTCTTCTAACTGCCCTAATCGTTATCGCTCTGATTCGAGCGGAATTATTGGCGTAGAAAGAAGAAAGAATGGTGTACCTAAAGTCGCACCTTTTTTTAAAAAAAAGGAAATATAATTCTAGCACTTATAATGACACGACCAATAAGCCATTACGATTTTAAAAAATTACCCATCGAACTTGAACTACATTTGAAAAAAAAATCAATTATCACTAAAGTCAATTACACTCACATTCGAAATTGGCTCACTGCATGATGTTTGGTTTCTGCTTTCAATCACAGCTGATGTCGCAAACGAAAACAAAACAAAACAAATAATTGAGAACGTTAAAGCAAAGTTCATTTTGATTTTTTTTTTAAATCTCAAGATCTGTCTTGAAGCGTATAATCTAGTAAACTGAGCAGAATTAAGCACTTCAAGCCTAATGAGTACCAACGTTAAATAGTTTTTGAGGCAAAATTCTTATCAATTTTGCAAATTTTTTGCAATTAAATTTCTATTATCATCAGCAAAAGTTTTTTAAACTACACTGGTATTGATTATTAAAGAGCGGCACAGCTTTGAAGCTTATTCTCTTAATTTGAAGTCGCAAACGCTTTAATGTCAATTGACTAAAAAATCATTACTGATAGGCTTAAGGAGCTGTAGGGTGATCAAAAAGGGATATTTTCGCCAAGCATTTTCTTAACCCGTTCTTTATAGCGTACTGGTCGTAACTGGGTTATTTAAATTTGATAATCTTCGACCAAATTATTCCCTTTTTCAAAATAAAGTAAACAAAAAAAAACTTAATTTTGCAATAACTCATTTGCTTACAAAAATTTTCAAAATTTTGCCACTAACTATTCGGTTGTAATAAAATTCTAAGCTTTTTTAAGCACTTCCCGAAATGTTGCGTATTGTTTTATCCAGAAATTTTGATAATCAGTCGAATATATTTATTTTTATCCCCTTAAATGAATGCTTTGCCACAGTAAAATGCACAAATGCACCAATTTTTTTTTTAATATTTTACGCCATCGTTTGAGTTAGACCCGTTTTTCATCCCTCTCCTAGGTTTAATACAAGCTATCAAAGTGCTACCTTCTATAGCCACCAGCAGGCTTTTATTTGCTTCTCCGATATCTGCGAGTCTCTTAAGCAGACGTAGCGGCTTACATATGCGCTAACTTATTTCTCTATTCGCTCTGTTGTTGTAATTTAAGAATTTTAAGCCAAGTCATTACTTACATAAAAAAATTGTTTGTCTTCCCTCAAATATGAAAAAACAAAAAATATTATCCCGCTTAAGAGTACTATCTCCAATCCACAAATACCGTGGCAAAGATTATACGGTATCCCAAATATCGATCAATCCCCAAATTTTCATCAGTTCTTAAGTTCTTCAAATCCAGACGAAATGGTTACACTACAGCAAGGCAAAGAAGTCTATTTTATTAACGTCGATGATAAGAGGACTGCTAAATATTTATCTCCTTTAATCGATCACAACATACTCCTTAACGACTTGAATACATCTTTTCCACTTGTTGCGCCCCGCTGCACCAGCTTCCGCTACTACTATGTGACAAATGATGCGCAAAGATAGCAGCTCCTTTATGTTTCATTACCTCAACTCCTTCTTCCTGAAAATCATTTAGTTTTGTTGCATGAATAAAAATTAATAATATTGTCCAGGATGTATCCCGACTTTATTACAAATTAATCCTCAAATACATTTATAACAACATTTACTCTATTGCAGACGAGTCTCTTGAGTTCGTTGCCCATTCTTCTGGACCAGTCGCATCTAACAGATGTCACACTATCAGCTGAAGGTCGAACACTACGGGCTCACCGCGTTGTGCTGAGCGCATGCAGTACGTTTTTTCTGGAATTATTTCGTGCTTTGGACTCATCCAATCATCCAGTGATCATCATACCCGGTGCATCATTTGCTGCTATTGTCGCCCTCCTCACGTTTATGTACTCTGGGGAAGTAAACGTTTTCGAGGAACAAATACCCACGCTTCTAAATCTAGCCGAGACTCTTGGAATCAAAGGACTAGCAGATGTTCAAAGTAACGTAAGTCTATCACATAGTCCTCATTATTTTGAAACAACAATTTTCCACTTTTCAATTTCAGCTAAACAATTCAAATTTGACGAAAAAACGAGACGTTTGTACGCCACAGCCAGCAGCACCACAGCAAATACCACAAGCGCAAAAAGACGAAGAAATACCTTCACCCACACATCAAATACCACCAACATCATCAACTCTGATGCCAAGCAAACTACCCACACCATTGGAGAGTTTCTTTCTCAAGTCTCTCCAATTCTATCCCAATCTGATCCCTCAGCCGCTGAATTTTTCGCAATCAGCGCTTAATAAGACAACCGAGTTTTTGGCTAAATACCAACAGCAATGTGGCCTCTATCATTCGGGCAAAGAGACTGATAATTTCGCGCCACCTCCGGGTCAAGCCCAAAACGAAGATGGTGGTTTCAACAAACGGACGAGTAGCGGAGAAAAGAAGATAAAAGACATAAAACGAATCGACAAGATCGTAGAAAACCTACGCTGTGCTACACAATCAAATAAACTACCTGACAATACGATGGTTAATCAACCTGTCAAAGGTTATCCTGAAGTTGCCGCAAGATCTCCATCGTCGCCGCTCGCAGTTGCACCGTCATTCACTGCGAAAACGATGACAAATTTTCCCACATCTAGTGGGGCTCCGAACTCCACAAATAGTGGCGCGGCTACACCACAAAAAGATGAACAGGAAAAAACAATGGAAAAGACCGATCACACATGCGTTCTAACCACGAATCGCTCAACGCCCAATACTGTATGTGCCACAGGAAGTGTCCTGCAAGATAGTCTAGCAGAAAAACCAGCTTCCAGCCCTCAGCCAAAGATTTCAAACTCCAAACTCTATGCCACATGCTTCATATGCCACAAGCAGCTTAGCAACCAATACAACTTGCGAGTGCATTTAGAAACTCATCAGAATGTCAGGTTTGTATAACTTTGTCGTTTGTCTGTTTGTTCAAAGTAATCTTGGAAACCGCTGAAAGAATTTCAAAATGGTTTTCAGTCCGCATTAGAACTTTTATCCTAAAAAAATTTTACTCCCATTTAAGTCAAATTAAAACTTTTATACTTTTTTTTTTATTATAAATAGATACGCTTGCAACGTTTGTTCGCATGTGTCACGAAGTAAGGATGCCCTCAGGAAGCACGTCTCCTATCGACATCCTGGCGCTCCGAGTCCCTGCGAATCAGAGGCACGTCGAAAAAGAGCCAAAGGTCTGAGCACAACATTTCCCTTGGCCACAACACCCGAGCAGGAACAAATGGCGGCACAACTAAACCCAGCCTTTATGTTTATGCCCAATCAATTTCATCTCACCTCTGGGCAGCAATCACAAATCGCACCGCACACCACAGCCTCAACAAACCCAGGCAATGATAAACCGATTGTCAAGCGAGAAAGCACACCTACCTCACCTACTGATGATCAGCACAGAGCACAGAACGCGTCCTCGACGTTTCCTCCCGAGAGTGCTGCCAATCAATAAGACAAAATAAGCATCCTGATCTTTTCTCCCACATCCATCATTGTGGTCATTTATCGTCCTTCTTTGATTAGTATTTCGTCCCCGGCTGTGATAGTACAGAAGATCTGATTTATTAAAAGAGCAAAACCAATCCTTAAACCTAAACCAAACAATGTTAGATTCTCAGAGTGTTTCCCATTCGTAGTCATAGTCTTATTCGCTTCGAGGCTATTGTTTTATGTATTTCTTTATTATTTTGTTGTTAGTTGTTCTATTTAATCATAATATTATGCTTATGTAGTTTTCATTGATCCTTTTGGGTCCTGACAATTTTTACCTTTTACACCAAACACTATACACTGATTGACTATGAAGACGCACGCGTGAACTCAGTCGAGTCACCGCAAGCTTCTGGTCGAGCACACAAAAAAGACAATTGTTTACCTGTTTAATTTATTTTGTTATGTTTAAACTTAAGTATTGCATATCGATGTTAAATTTATATATTTATATTATTATAAATAAATAAAAACTCAACTATACAAAAGAAAAAGAAAATGTATAATGAAAAAAAAATAAACGAAACGATCGTTGATGTTTCTGTTTCGCAAACAGACAATTAGTCTTTCAATTTAAGAAGCCGATGGGTTTGGGAAAGACTTCCCATCTTTGATTCAAAGCCCGAACTGATCATATTCATCATCAAGGAAAAGATACCATTGAATCTGCGTCATAGCTTGGAAAGTAGGGTTCTTTCTGATGAACTTAATCAGAGGCAAATTCAAAGACATAATCCCGAATTGCCTCCAGAGGGCCCTTCACAAATGGGGTGCGGTAAGAACGCATTTTGTGAACCAGGTAAGTTACGCACCCGTTTTTCCATGAACAATAAAAGCCGAATGCTGGCGTTTGTCATGATCCTTAGATGTTGGCTTTCAGGTCTTGCAGGGTTGTTGAAAGGGTCACTCAAAAGTGTTCTCTAATAACAGCCGTCCTATTGGAACCAAATGTCGTCTTAGAACAACTCATAAAGTCGTGGAAGAAAAGAAAAGTGATTTTTTTATCGACGCATCCACTCTAGTTAATATGCGAATCATCATTGAAACGATATTTTGTACCCAAAAATTGGGAAATTTCATCAACAAGAAGCAAAATAAAAAACTAGAAAAATTCCTTAACCACAACACAAACCAAAATGTTAAGTGCCTTTGCTGAAATGTGCATCGGCTTCGATGTGCCTGAGCTTCAATGTGCATCGGATAAAATGAACACCTTCTGCTTTCTGAGCAATTCTGAGCGCCTGGTACATTTCTCAGACTTCAGGCAAAATTAGTCGATTGAGGTTTGCATTTTTTTCGGTTGGTTGATCGATCGCAAGGAAAAAGTTTTGATTCAGGGCGTGGTTTATTTTTGCAAAAAAAAAATGCACACAATGAGTTTCGAAAAATAAAATTATTTATATTTTAATATATACATATAATATGCTTATTGTATATAATTTTACACCACCAAACCGTTTGTATTGCTCCTTGCCCAAAAAAGAAGGACTCCAAGACCTTTAATTTGCATATCGAAAACTTGTAAAATCCCATATGTAAAGAGCAGAGCCTTTGCTTGAATGTGCCTCGGATAAAATGAATTCGAGCTGCTTTCTGCGCCTGGTGCATTTCCCAGATTTCGGGCAAAACTAGTCGGTTGGGATTGGAATTTATTTCGGTTGGTTGGTAAATCGATCATGCAAGGAAAAATTAAATGAATTATTATTATTTATTATTATTGAGCTTCGGCGGCGCTGCCTCTTTTTAAGTTTTTTTTCGGAACAGGAAAGCCTTGATATATTCATATACAAAGGTATATGGGCATTCAACAAAATAAAACAAAAACAATTTGGACATCTCTCAACCCATGTTAAAATTTTCCAAACAGGGTGTTTCCAAAAACAATATCTTGTCAGTTAAATTTAACTTCAAAACTAGACATAAATACATTCACCTGCATTATATTCCTTAACTTCACTTAGTCAAATTTCTGGCCATACACTGGTGCACTAAAAACAAGTACTTACTCAATGTTTTTTTAAAAGAAATCGAAATTTTTTTTATTTGTTAAAATTAATAAATTTAAACTAAGAAAAAACATAGTTTTTTCATGTTAGCTTAACATTAATGTCGAAATAAACTTCAATATACCTAAAACCGTAATAAATTAAATATATATTTCAATATGTGTGATATTTTATACATGTGAATTTAATATTTCCGCTTGCTCCAAGCAGAAAACATATGCTAAGACCTCAAATTTGATGCTTCAACAACACAAACCCAAATGATAATTGCCTTTACTAGAATGTGCCTGGGATGAAATTATTACCTGTTTTCTGAACATTTCAATAAGAAGCAAAAAAGAAAACCAGTAAAATTCCTTAACAACAAAACGAACCCTATTGATAAGTGCCTTTGCTAAAATGCGGCTCGGATAAAATGTGCCTTGGCTTAAATATGCCTCGGGTTAAATGAATACCTTCTGTTTTCTGAACATTTCTGAGCGCCTGGTACAAAATAAGTCGATTTTCATTCATTTTGCATTTTCAACTTTTCGCGAATTTATTATTTATTATTTATTTATGCTATTTAAAACTAGGCTGCATTTGTACATAGGTTTCAACAATTTCTAAAAAATGTAGTTTTGTGCAAAAATTTGCTGAAATGAACTCCAGCTACCATTTCAACGGTTGCGCTGCCTCGGCTTTCAAACTCAAAAAGAATTTAATGTTCAAAACATATTCCCTGGCGAAGAAATTACAGAATAAAGATTATTTTTATCGACTTCCGACTTGAGTCGATATTGTTTCCAAATCGTCATCTTAACACGTATTTCTTTTCAGGGGTTTTTGAACACTTAAAATCATCTCGGCATTTGAATCTCTCAATAAGTTTCTTTATGTAGCTTAAAGCATATTTGCTTTTTGATTTTATTAATATTATTTTATAATATATATAATATATATATATATATATATATATATATATATAATATATATAATAATATTTTATTAAGTATTCATTCAATTGGCTCACAATTTCACCTTCCTTTTTTTTTAATGTTCGTCAAAAATTATATTTTATATATTTTTCCATTTCACAGATCCTAAAAAATAATTTTTAATGATATTTAATGTTTTATTAAATTTTTATCAAATATTTAGTTTCAATTACAAAGTTTTCTTCCTTTTTTCGAATTATTTCAACTTATAAAATACCAGATATTAGAATGAGCGTTGACATCTCAGATGTTTCCCAGGTTGCAGGTTTATAGTTGAATGCGGTGATACGGCTAATTATTTAAACTGACTGAAACGTGTTTCACCAAGATGCCGGGACCATTACAAGCGAATTACAATGTGGTTTAAGGAATCGCGGCAGCTATATTAGGCGACTGGATACGCTGAGCTTTCATTTGCGGTTCTGCGGATATTTTTTATTTTTAAGGTGGCTGACCCAAATTCGGAATATTCTGCGTAACATTAACACACGACACTCCAGGACCCTACTCAGGCGCCACTTTAAGTTTGTTTTTTGTAAAAAATTTGTTAACATTTTTTTATTTGGGCAAAGCTTCCCGTTCCAATGGTAATGAATTTTTAACATATCCACCAAAGATGTCACCAAGTATTTCTTAAGAGTAATACTACCAAGTTGTCATAGAATTTCATTTTCAACGAATTCAGCTTCTTTGGCGGAGATAAGTTCACTGATGAGACTGATGCAATAGTTTCCTCACGACAAATAAATAAAACAAATCATTTACAAATGTTATTCTTTGTGTTTTGTATTAAATATTTATTAAATCATAAGAATATTACATAATAACTTTACAAAACAAATAAGAATTTAGAAAGTTTAATAACTCCAGCGCACAAAACTCAGGAAAATCGAATGACAAAAACTAAAGACAAGTAACGCAATAAATATTTAACTTTACATTAAGAAAAAAAAAATGCATTTAATAATAACAGATTTGTTTTTGTTTTTTTTTTGTTACGAAATACTTTTCATCTTTATACAAATACGTTTTGTTTTCTTTTTATTTTTATAACTTAATTAATGAAATTTTATTTCGCTTTTTGTTGTATGTTTTAGTTTAAAAAAAAATTAAGAAACAAACGCTTGAAAAGGGAAACAAAAGAATACTAGGAAATTAAATGGTGTACTTGTGTTTTGGTAGAAAGTGTAAGTTGCTCTTAAATAAATCGACAACACGACGCGTATTTACTGATAATTTATATAAGTGTAAAAAACTTTTTTTTTAATGAAGTTCGTTGTTATGAGTGAAGCATTAAATTGTTTCAACTTCCCAGATTTTCGTGTTGCAATCCTGTCCGGTTGAGATCACAGTATTGTTGTCCAACCACACTATACGTGTTATTTGTGACTGTGGGTGGGCATCTGTGAAAGCAGAAGAATTAGTTTTAGATAACAAATTTAGAGAGGTACAAATTGAAACTCACTTTTGATAATAGTATGTTTCGATGGGTTGGCTACGGACCAGATGATAATGGTTGTGTCTAAAGATCCACTGGCGACTAGAAGTGAATTTGGTGAGAATGCCACGGTATTTACACGAGCGTTGTGGAAGCCCCATTCTTTATTGTGAGCAGGCTAGAATGAGATCAGAAAACAAACACGTTAGCAACAATTCAAACAGAAACTCTTAAATCATAAGTTTTTTTTTAAGTCACTAGCTCACCGTCTGCATGTTTGATTTTTTTTTTTTCCAACGCAAAGCAATTACAATTCAAAGCGGAAATATATTTATTTATAACGATTTGTAAAATTCGCCTTTCTGAGAAAACTCACCTTATACTCGGGAACAGAATACAGCACAACCTTTCGGTGGGCATCGCATGCGACAAGTAATTTATCATCAGGCGAGTATGTACAATCGGTAACGGCACCCAAATGTTCTAATTCAAATTTCAGCTCCAAAGAGTTGCCGCTCAAAGCGTATATCCTCAGCTTTTGATCATCGCCACCAACGGCAAGTTCAAGCGTTTCCGAATTGGCACTGATCGAACTCGCTTCGTATTTAATTGGAAGCGAAAAGATCTTCTTGTTGTCCTGTACCAAAGTGATCTCCTTTACGCATGCAATGGCGATGATTTTCTCATTTCGGAAGATGGTGAGACCTCGTGGCTGGCAGTTAAGTTTCACTACATAATCCGTGTAAGTGTTTCCCTCAACGCTGATTTTCCGTAGAGAATCGTCTATGCCGCAGGTGTAGACAAAATCTTCCCACGCAGCGATGCCATTGATCTGCGAACCAAATGCATTGCTAACGTTTTTGTAGTTTTGAAAAGACAAAAGTTCTTACCTGATTGCCATGTCCAGCACCGCCAATACGATCGTTGACCCCACTTCCGGAATTCCAGTTTGTTACCACACCATCGTGGCTACCGGTGTAAATGGTGCTGCGATCATCACTCAATCCCAACACAGTAATTGGTTTATTGTGACCCTTGATAATTCTCAACGGTTTCGAAGGATCATTCACATCCAAGTAGCTGATGTTGCCCGACAATGAAACAGTCAATAAGTGTTCGCCTTGCCACAGGCATGAAACTTGCTGATCATCAACAGTCGTGCCCATAACGAACTCGGTTATCAGCTCACGAGTCTCTACATTCCACAAGCGGCAGGTCTTGTCGCCAGAGCAAGTAAGCAATTGAGTTCCATCGGGTTTCCATGCAACAGCGTATACACCGCCTTTGTGAGCCGGGCTACCAACTTCTCCCACCAGCTCCGATGTGGTTCCATCGTAGATGAATACTTTTCCATCAAATCCAGCGGATGCAAACAAATTACCACTTGGCGAGTAACGGACTGCTTGTACGAACCTTGAGTGTTCCGTTTTTGTCATCTTGAACTTAAAGGGTGGACCTTCAAAGATACCGATGGTATTATCTTCACTGCCTGTAACAATTCGAAATGGTCTGGCGGGTCGGAAATCGCACGAATTGATTGGTTTCGATTGTCCGCTGATCTCGCCGACCGATGTTCCCGTTTCAGCCATGAAGACATGACCGAATCGTTCGCGACCTTCACCTACGATGACGATTCTTTGGTTATCGGGGGACCATGAAATGTCTTTTATTGGTCCACCAATCGGCTGAAATTCATTCTTTAGAATGTGTTCCTTGTTGACAGTATCCCAGATTCGGATCTTTCCAGATTGATCTGCAGAGGGAAAAAAAATCATATTTTAAATCAATCTATTCAAATCAAAGCAGAAACATTTTGAAACAAACATGGGAAATGGATATAAATACATATATAAATATGTTTATTTATGAGTATTATTTTCAATACTTTAAAAGAAGAGTTTATAGATGATTCGTTTAGTTTTAGTATAACTTAATTACAGTACGAATAAGTTAGCCCAATAATTTTATATACACCAAACCACTACCTTCCAGGGCTATCTATTACAACATTATTAGTAAACTGGGTCTTTGTTCATAAGAGAAGAAAAATAAAAGACATTGTGCAGACCAATAGCCTATGCAGGCGACATAGCCCTAGTCGTAAAAGGCAATTTCTGCATACCAAGACAGACAGCGTTTTTTTCTTGATAGCAAACCGTCAAACACGGAGGCGAAAATAATCAACTTTGAGTATGTTTATCGTGGTGCGGTGCAGGGCCATTGCATTTAATTAAGGGTACAATGGATCAGCTTATGAATGTGTACCGATATAATGAAGAATACAATGCTCCCAATGCAGAAGAAAATATTCCTCTTAAATGGGTCCTTAAACAAGACAACGATCCAAAAGATACCTCAAAGGTAGCGAAAAATATTTAAAAGACCAAAATAATTATCTTATGGCATGGCAAACCCAATAGTCCCTATCCCAACGTAACAAGGACTCTTCAAAAAATCACTGACCGGAAAATCATTGACAACAATCAGCGATCAAACTTTCACGAAACCAAAGAACCTATAACAATCAACTCTCCAAATCCACTCATGTACATTTAACGACTTCGTATTAAAACAATATGCCGATGGATGACAAATCAAACAAATGAATTCCCTCTGCCGCCAATTCTTCAAAAGCATTTAAGGCCGTTATAAAAGAAACAAAAGCAAATCGATAATAAAAATATTGTGACTTGATATTCCAAACAACTTGAAATTCTTCTGTGTGCCACCAAATTCCATGCACATCTCTCAGCGGGCTCGCTTCAAATCTCGCAGCTGTTGTTTCATTTGATTTGAAATTTCCATTAAATTTTTGTTTTTGCTGTTCTTCAATTAAAAGAGTCTTTTCTGGATCCAGCGCCAATCAAAGCGGCATTCGACATTTGATATCTTTAAAAAAAAATCATATTGATTTGCACCTTCCACATTTTTATCATCTCTTTGACTCTTGTGATAACAACTACTACCGTGAAAGGTTTCCCCCTTTCTTGTTGTACGTTTGATATAAACTTTCGAATCGTAAACAATGACTCATTGGACTTTAAATGAAAAGAAACAAAAAAGTAAAATGATTTGTTCAGCACTTACCGCCAGAAGCGATGTAAAATCCACTCGGCGAATACTTGGCAACATTTACGGCGCAAGAATGTTCCGTATAAACATCGGCAATCGCTGGATTCTAATGGGAAAGACACATCGAAACGAAACCCCCGAAAATAGATTAATGCGTGGGATTGCACAATTTTCAAAAATATAGTAGATATTGAATAAAAATAAATATCAGATTCTCTTTGAATTTCAGGATCAAAAAATGCACGCAAGAGTTGAACATTCAAATTGAAATATATATATATGTAGATAGAATTAAAGTGCTCACCTCAATGTTTCGGATAATCACCGAATTTCCATTTGTATAGAGGAAATTCTTCCCCTTTGGGTCGGCTCCCAAAACAATTGGTTGTCCCCTCTGCGTTCTTGGCAAAGATGCATAAATGAATTCTGTTTATAATATAAAAAAAAAATATGTTTATAGCTATCAGACAAAATATGTATATTGTGTAGACTCTGTGTATGCCACTGTTATCGGGATATGGACATGGGAGTGGTATACAGAGATTTTATCATCCGCTTATGACTTATTAAACATTTCCGAATAAATCGTGATACAAGTGATTGAATCAACTTGTTTCACCCATACTCGGAGTACAATTGCACAGATTTAACAAATTAGAAAGCCGGCACTGGAGGCACACACATAGAGCTGTGTACATATCGAGGAATCACACGCTTGCACTTACTATTCGAATAGGCCATGGTTAGAAACAGTGCGATAGATTTTGGGTTTAATACTCAAAACTCCGGCGGATACTTGAAAGCAACACAGTGATGATTAAAGTGGATTAATGGGAAAATGAAAAATTCAATTTTGTATTTATTTTGAACTAAACTTAAATGAAAAACTTTGCACAGCCGAGAAACTGAATTCAACCAGTACACTTCTTGTCTAGCAGCTGTCCCCGTGCCGTTTATAAATTGCCATATATGGAAATTATTAAATTTAAGACAAGCACTTAACGTGCGTTCAGTTTGGAGCACTTGGAAGCGAATGTGAAACGTCATGCGACATTGCGAACACACCCGAAAGGGAACTACCACGGAACATCTTGGTTGTGGCAGCATACGAGCATGCGTTGAATGAATATGAATTTAAAAACGTATAATTTTTCACAAATTATTCTAAGTTCTTCAACGCGATGGCTGAATTAGGGAAGAGAATACATAACCGCGAGCTCTACGAACTGAACAAAGATATGGACTTAGCCCGAGAGAATGGACAATAATGCACCAACCAAGAGAGTCTTCGAATCCATGCCACCAGGCTCAGTAAGAAAATGGAAGACGGAACCTCCGGTTAAAGTATCAAACAATCGCGGACGCTGAAGAGCTTGATCTAACCAACTGTGAGCAATGTGCTAAGTCAACGGCTGGAGTTAGTGCTTCAGCGACGGAGCAGAAGGTCTTGTGCTTTAATCCAGGAAATAAATTTGCGCGTACTCATGTGATAAAGCAAGGCCGTATCTCATAAGAGAGCTGTCGTGCTAAGAATTTAATTATTTTTTTTTTAGCAAAGAAGTGTGTCCACTTTTTACGGTGGATAGATTTCTGCATTCTTTTGCAAGAAGATTTAACACACACAATGGAAAAAGGAAAAAGTGGTCTAGGTTGAGAAATACATATCTCCACTCCATAATAAAATCTAATGTAGTGGTCGTCGAAAAAAAGAACTGCTGAACAAACGTTCCTTTTGAAATGACCAATCGAACAGACCCCGATGGAATCTGCTTCTGTCAAAGGCAAAATGTTGACACAAATCATCGAGACCCAAACAAGTTTCCCAATTTTGTTCTCTTGAGTAAAATGTTGTCGACAAATAATATTCAATATTTAAACCCTATTTACGGTCAACTAATAATTGGTCCACCAGGCTCAGGTAAAACAACGTACAGTCACCATGTGCACAACTTCTACAAAGACTTGGGCCGCAATGTGACCGTGGTAAACTTGGATCCTGCAAACGAAAACATGAAGTACTCACCAGGAATCGACATTATGAAGCTCATCACAGTCGAAGACGTAATGAACAACCTCAACCTTGGTCCAAATGGTGCATTAATGTACTGCATGGAATTTCTAGAGGAAAACTTTGATTGGTTCCTTGCAGAGCTCAAGAAATCAACATCCAACTACTTCCTCTTCGACTGTCCTGGTCAAGTTGAACTCTACACACATCACAAGTCTATGTCGAATATATTTGCAAAGCTCGAACGACTTGGTTATCATTTATGCGTGGTCAATTTGATTGACTCGCACTACTGCTCCGAGCCAACAAAATTCGTGTCCACTTTACTCATGGCGTTGAGCACAATGTTGCAAATGGGACTGCCGCATGTGAATGTCTTAAGCAAAGCAGACCTGCTGAAGAAAAACGAGTCCAAGCTGCATTTCAGTTTGGATTTTTACACAGATGTGCTGGACTTGAAGTATCTACTCGAGGCACTCGATGAGACACCGCGGATGCAGAAGTATGCAAAACTTAATGCGGCGATTGTGTCGATGGTGGAGGATTATAGCCTCGTGTCGTTCCAACCGTTGGATGTGAATAGCAATGAGAGTTTGCTCAGACTGAGGAATTTGATAGACAAGGCAAATGGGTACATATATAAGGCAGGCGAAGAGAAATCTGTAAACACATTGATGGCCTGCGCTGTCGGTGCGGAATCCGAGAGCTATAGAAGTTCAAAAGACATTGATCCGTATTCTTAGTAAATAAAGAAAAAAGAAAACGAAATTTTATTGTTTATGCTTATTAAAAAAAAAAAAAAACTTCTTCATTTTTACTTTCCACGGTTCCTTAATGCAGAAACAATGCTGTTAAAAGTCTCTGCCGTTGGAGACCCTGGTAATTCGGTTAAAACAGATACAGGTGACCCACTTAGTACTCCTACTCTTGGATCAATTGGCAAGGTTCCCAAATGCGGCACATTTGCAAGTTTAGCCAGCTCAACGCCACCATTTGACGAGAATATATTCGTACAATTCGTGCAATGTGGGCACACAAATCTAAGGAAGTAATAATAAACACCTGCAACGACTCAATTTTCACATTCACATACCCGCTCATGTTCTCCACAATTCCCAGAATATTGATGTTTGTCTTCTTACAAAAAGTGATTTCCTTCCGGACATCATCTAACGCGACTTGCTGTGGTGTAGTAACGATTATGGCGCCGTCGCACTTGACTTCTTTCATACATTCCATCACTGTTATGTGTTCATCCGACGTTCCTACAATAGGTTTTGCCTAGAGTTCCTCTGTTTCCTTCAGTTTTTCAACTTTACCTGGTGGTGTGTCAATGATGAGATAATCTAAATCATCCCATTTGACGTCAGTCAAGAACTGCCGAATCATCATCGTCTTCTTTGGACCCCTCCAGATGACTGCATCGTTTCTGTTTTTCAGAAGAAATCCAATTGACATCACGGCCAGCATTTTGTCATCACTAGAATAAATTGGAACCCAACCTTCGTCACATTGGTAGATCTCTTTGCCCTCTAGTCCGAGGAGGTACGGTACACTTGGTCCACATAAATCGATGTCCAGTAATCCTACCTTGAAACAAGGCGACAGGTGATTATTTTGTTTATCAACAAAAAGCCTTCTTTAACCTTTTGTCCATGTTCCTTTAGGGCTAATGCCAGCTGGGTGCTTACAGTGGATTTGCCTACACCACCTTTGCCGGATAAGACAAGGATAACATGTTTTACTTTATCGAGCATAGTTACGAAATTGATAGACGCCGAATAATAGGAGCCAGACAAATGTGATAACGTTGTGTTCTGAAATTCTGTGCTTTTGGCAACAGCAATTGTCAAGAACAGCTGAAGCTTATGAGGTGTGAGCATGCTAAGGTTTCGATTACACTACGAAAGTCGAGAAAAAATAACCAAATTACATAAAACACGTCACTGAAGTTATGAAGAGGCTGTGAACTAACTATTTGAGTAAATCATGTATTTATCGAAACTCAGCGTTTGCATGACCAATCTACTAAAAACTCCAATAATTTTTACACCTCCTATTTTCAGATCGAAATGATTTTGACTTACTTCTTCTTAGATCTCGAAATCGTAATAAGAACTTCCACTATGCACTGTAAATGCCAGAACTTTCATACCAATATAAAAAGACGGGAAATCCATTCCATTATTTCATAAAATGTCGACTAAGTTCGCAGTCAGTTCGTGGGCTGAAGGACACAATTTGAGAGAGCTCTAAGCGATCAACTACTCATTAATTATCAAAAAGGGGTGACATAATTTAAAACCAGGCATAAATAGCTAGAACACACTTATGCGAAGAATTAAGGCCTCTTATTTACAAATGTTTTACAATATTTAATGGAATTGATAATGGAGGAAAAAATTAATAAAAAATGTTTATAGTATTTGCAAGCAGCTATGAATAAAGGTCCTTCCAGCCCATTAATTGTCAGCATTTAATAAGGCTTCAATTCATATAAATTGATGATTATATCTGTACATGATGGCCATGTCCATGCATATTGCAATTTGATGTACAATATTAACGAACATATAATATTTGATATGTCAAGGTATGTATTAAAACATTTTTCCTTAAAAAGTTCTACTCGTACTGTACACAATTATCTACCACCCTGTATTATCACTGCGGATAAATTACCACTGTTCGGCTCCGTACTGTCCAAAAAAAAGCAATCACCGAGTTTTTATAACCCATAGGTGAAGTGATTTCCCACTGCAAGGACAATTATGATAAAAAAAACAATAAATTCAGTGCTTATTCCTAACAAAAACATTTTAAATATCTGCACTAACACCTCAACCAGTTCGCCATCAAAAATTCATAACAAAAAAACACTCGGAACTAAGTGAAAATCACAAAACAAAAACTCGAACATTTTCTTCGCATCAACCAACAACACCCGTGGTGTGTGCCGCCATATTTGTTTTACAATTCTATTCAAAAAAAATATTGAATTTCCCTTCAATCAACAAAATATATAAAAATACTCCGCGATTAGAATAGACTGTAACTCAAGGAACATGATTTTTGATCCGTGTGCGGTGGAAATAAACCAATGTTAATTTTGTGCAAGTGAAAATCCCCTGTTAAAGTTCTGTACCCAAATTGAGAAAAAAATAAGAAAATTCTTTCGCAGTCGCAGCATGCGCACAACAACTAGTTGGAAGCCTATGATGGAGCCTATGGAAACATCTTGCCAAGTCGATTGTATGTCCCAATACTGATTTTGAATTTTCATTAAGGTAAGTGCGCTTAATTTGGTTGTTTTTGTTGTTTTGGAGGGTTTTTCTACAGTTCGAGTTTGGTTTGGGTTTTGAAGATACTTCTCTGACCGTCTGGCTGGGGGGCGGGAAGGCCATTTCTATTTGTTCTGATTATGCGCCTTGTATTTATACAGTAACAGCCACAATAATAGGATCACTAGAGGTATTCCAATTCATCCGACAGTTTTTTTTTTTTTTTTTTCATAAAAACATATTTTTATGTTACAGCGCGTTTGAGTAGGTTTGATTCATTATTCGAGTGAGAACTTTCTCCCAATCCACGAAGAACAAAAGTGAATTAATTTTTGTAGAGTGAAAAACAAACATTCTTGAAACCCGTCCGATGAGTTTGACCAAACAACTGGGAAAAGTTACGTAGACAAAGGGCTCACAAACGAATATGTTCGGTTAAACACTTTGTCAGCCTTAGTGAAAGAATTCGTTCTTTCATGGTGATAAGGAACATTGTGAGACTCAAAAACCATTTCACAGGAAACTCTCCAGCCAAATATCTGGTTGTCATGCGAGATTTAGAGCTGACATGGAAAAAGTATCTTAAAATCGCCTTCAACTTGCAATGGACAATTGAACAATTTTTTTGGTCGTAGGTAGTTAGGTAATAGGGTGCTCTCACGGCTTTATGGCAGTGGCTCACTTAGACCAACGCTTTGGGTTGAATGTGCCCCTGCTAGGGAGTGCTATGCTATCCAGAGACCTACTATTGTCTTAGAATCAGCTAGATCCACACATGAATCTTAGGATGTGCTTCGGTTCAACACCGCTTTGGTCATCTAGCTATATGAACTAGTGCATTCCTAGGAATGATGTTGATGTTGTTGATGGCTGTAGACCAAGCCATCTAGATATTGCTTTATGTAGGGCTTCGTCTTCTATTTTCTTTCATTATGGAGCTGAGCGGCGTATGCACATATGGGATTGCTAGGGATTCTCCCATCTCAGAACCCTTCGAGAGACTGTTCATTTTTTTTAATTCCTTGGATTCCTGAATTCAACAGAGATATCTTCGGCTTGAAAGATGCTGCTAGTGCTAGGGATTTTTCAAAGAGGTCATCAAAGACCCCGCGCCTCTACCCGCGCTCGTCTTTGAGTCGTCACTGTATTGGACGATCTCCCCTTGCGCTATTACCGTTGTATATTTGGAAGGGCTCCACCTCCGGAAACAGCTTGAAACAGCTCACAGATTTTGCAGTCACAATTTTTTTTTTTTTAAGAAATCCTGGCTGACAAATCGTAGATTGATACAGAAACGAGAGCAGCAGTCTTCCTTATTGTATTAGACTTAAATAGATCATACAGACGCGGGCGAATGGGTAATGCAACTGCGCTGAATGATCGCGACAAATACCACTAGGTCATCATTATTTTCGTCTCTGCAGAAAAGGATCTATACTGAGATTACTGACTGCATAGGCCAGTTTATGTAGCGAACAGAGAGGTTGACATAGCAAATTGACAACATACATATAGAGCGTTGATCTCTTATTTCTGGCCAGGATTATCAAATCAAGAATTTAAAGCCTTCAGAGATCATCAATTGTCGTCAAATTGGATCTCAACACACTCAATCTAACTCATCATATTGTTTTCGGTATGAAATTTACGATATCTTTTCTTAATGAGCTTTCGCAGATCGAAAGATTAAATCGATCGACGCATTATTTTTATTACCCGTTTTGTTCGGTGAACCTTTGCCATATGATTCTTTGTTCATAGAATTGACATAACACAGAAGGGAGTGTTATGTTTGCTGGAGCAAGATGGATGTAAATATGAACCCATCCAATCCAATCCAACGTTTTTTTCTGTGGACAGCATACATCAGAAATTATTGTTAAATCCTTGGGAAAAGCTGCAAAATACGATATCATTGAAACTCCACCATACTGGCTTGTTTTCTAATATACGTTTACTTTCGGCGTTTTATTAGATCGCTTGTATATCACATTGTCAAAAACAATCAAAGGATCGTTTTCCTAACGTTAAATAATAAAATATCTTGCTTGCTTACTCATCCCACTTTTTCAAATGGCAATGGCACCTGTTACTTGCTTATCTGTAAAACACGCGCAAAACTTGGATTTAAAATCGTTTTATCTTTTTTACCTCAAAAAATCAATTCGCAATGTCCACCCGGAGACTTTTATCAATTGGCGCACGTAATTCGTGTACATTTCAAAGGAACTATATCTCGATAAGTTACATTTTTTCGCACGCTGCATTAGGATTAACCTTTTATGTCCAAGCAGCTGACAGTTTCGAGACCGCGAGGTGTTGGATTGTATATTTGGAAAAGCTCAGGAAACCTATGTTTTCTTGTAAACTTTAATCGCTTTCCAGTTCTTCATTGCAGAGTCAAATCCAGTCTCACTTATTTCGAAAATATTTTGTTCAAGATTTACCACAGTGAAAAAACGAGCTCTGTCTGGTAAGAGTTTGTTCTAGGTTATTTTGAAATCATTACTGTTTCATTTAATGTTTTATTTAAGCCGAATAAAAATGTAACTTATTAAATGATAACACATTATTTGGCATTTACCAAGACAAGTGGTTCATTTGTTTTTTTTTTTTTTTTTTAAATGCATTTTTATTTAATTCAATTCATGATAACTTATATGCTAGACATAGACTAGCCTGTCAACACTCCTTCGGGCGACATGGAAAATTAACGGAACCGCATTTCTATCCTGAATCAGGCCGTTAAGGTCAAAATAGAGGAAAGCCTCAGGTGGAGTAAAGCCGTTAAGGCGAACTGTCTCGTGGTATATGAAGTTGGGGTAGTAAGCCCCGAAGATCAGGTTATTGATTGAAATTGAAATTATCCACTCGGATTATATTGGCCCCGTTGTACAGGACCTCATTAGAATAGAATTTTTTGTACTGAGACTCTGGAGTTCTATATAAATGGAGACAAGCCCCAAGACATCGTCTCTCGAAAACTCGAATCTTTTCCATTAGGCTTGCTCCCACGTTGAACCACACGGGACATCCATATGCAAGCATAGGCCGAATGAGGGCCGTGTACCAGATCACCTTTACCCTGGCATCGAGTTGGCTGCTGTGAAACAGTCTCTTTGTCATGGCATAGGCCGCTTTGGCTCTGGCTAGAGCAGCATCTATATGTTTGTTAAAATATAGATACTGATCGAGCCAGACCCCAAGATATCTGACTGCACTTCGACTCGCCAGTGGCTGCCCGATTTGTCCAACGATAGAGAACTTTCGCCAATTCTTTCTGGTATCCCATGAGGCCCCAGAAAGCGGGGTCCTAAACAAAATGGATTCGCACTTTTGGAAATTCATCTTCAACTTCCAATCGTCGCAATATCTCTTAATCTTATCGAAGTCACGCTGTAACAGACTTACAATTCCCTCAATCTTAGGACCTGATCTGTACGCGATTAAGTCATCTGCGTATGCTATAGCGTGGTGAAGAGAGCCTACAAGATCGCTCGTGAAAATAGTGAATAAAATCGGCGAATTAACTACACCCTGTTGTAGACCGTTGTTGATTTCAAAGATTCCAGCAGAAGTTACATTGCCATTCTTCACAATAAACGTTCTACCGTTGAGCATATTAAAGAGTATGTACAGCAGTGGTTTGCTTATGCACAGCTGATCTAACTTGAAAAAGAGCCCCTGCAACCATACGGTGTGAAAGGCCTTTTCCAAGTCGATCAGCACCGCACCCGTGCATTGTTTCTTGCCTTTGTTCCATTGGATATCCGAAACCAGTTTATTAAGCAATGAGTTTTGCTTAATTAACTGTTATAGATTTTTAAGCTCGGACTTCAGTGTCCTAACTTCCGAGTCTTGTGGGTCAGTGAAGCGTCTGTACAGTAGTTTAAGTCTCGTTAGTAATCTACTCTTTTGTCGGTGAAGTGCGTCTATCGTCGTCAGTTGGTTCGTATTTCGGAATTGTTCTGTCCATAGTTCGTTTAATGATATGGTCCATCTTTTTCAGAAAATTGTCGATCTCCTCGTTCGGCAGATTTCTATTGGGGTCTGGGTTGAGCAAGTTCGAGGAGAGGGCTCTGGTTAATGTTCGAGAGAAGTGCGTCCAACGCGTCCTATTATAGTTGTAAGAATACGTTTGAACGTACTCCTCTAATTCTGCAATCTCGTTTGGAATAGTAATTTCGGCACTAAGTCCGCAATGGTCACTGTCGTACACAAATGTTTTTAAACAGTTTATCGTTTGTCGGTTCACATCAGTCAGTTGTAACCGTTCGTCAAAAAGCAACAGATCCAGGTAGGAGCCTGATCTTGGATAAGACGGGCTATCAGTTGCCTTCAAATCTAATCTATACTCAACATTGTTTTGACCCCACCAATTGAACAGTAGGTTCCCTCTAGTATTTGGTGAATGATTTCTCCAATTGCTATGCTTGGCGTTCAAATCTCCGGCCATGAGGAAATAATTCTCCTCCGACCCCAGCTGTAGGTATTGAAATAGTATCTCGAGCTCTGAAATAAAAGCAGTTTGTTCAGTAGCTTCAGTTGCATAGGCTGCGATCACGTACATCCTCTTCCCACTACGGAGGGGGATGAATACGATGCATGCCTCAAGCACCTGGAACCTACGCACTTCACCACTGTACACAATCTTATAACGCATGTTTTTATTAATGAAAATAGCGACCCCACCTGCTCGATCTGAGTTAGGTCGGTCCCTTCTTATAATATTATATTTACTGTGCCACAGTTTATGCTTTTGTGAGAGCTTAGTTTCGCTAACCAAAAGAAAATCGGGGCTTCAGTCTTCTAACAACTTGAAAAGTGCGCCTCTTCGCTCGATTTTTATTAGTGAATTCACATTCACCGAAGGGATCTTTAAGGGTCTCCCCGCCAGCGTACACATTACGACTGGAGGCGCGTTAGGCTCGGCAAAAGCGAGTAGATACGATCCACCCGTGTCGCCTGATCTTGTATCTGCTGCTGTAGCTGCTCGAGGCGTTGGGGCCTTTGGAACCTCCTTTGGCAATTGCTGTACCGTATTCCCTTGGCCTGCCGCCATTTGCGCGTAGGTCACATGGGGAGAAACGGCTGGTGTTTGAGTACGAACGGACGGACGTTTCACCTCGACCTTTTTCTGCCGAGCCATGTTTATTTTTTTTATGTATTGGTATTTAGGACAACCCCGATAACGTGCGGTGTGTCCAGTGTTCCCACATAACGTACATTTGAGATCACTTTTATTGGAAACATTTTCTCTACCAAGCGGACATTCCTCCGCTTTGTGGTTCATTGCACACTTAACGCACCGATACTGCATTTCACAGTTCGACGCGGCGTGCCCGAACCTCTGGCATCGAACGCATTGTAAAATGCTATCGTACCTCTTTACTTTTTCCCATTTTACGCACTGGTAGTCTAGGACATTGATACTCCTAAGACTATCCAACTTGCTTTCGGGACTTAGCTGTACAAGAAAGAATGGTAGTTTCCTATTTTCCCTTTTGGCCTTTTGTGTGGAAAATGGCTTAACTGCCACAAATTGAAGATCCTCGCTAGCCTTTGCTTTAAGCTCAAGTAAAATCTCTTGTGGATCAGAGGACGGTTCCAGGCCACGTAAGAGCATGGTCTGTAGCCTTTCACCCTTAGGGGTAAAGGAGAAGAATTCTGTCGTCGTCTCCTTTAAAAAAATTTTAACAATATTATAATGCTCTAAAGTGGAGCAGAGAATTGAATGCCTGTCTTGATTGATACGTTTAACAATAAAATGATTGCCAATGGCCGACTTACATAGCATAATGGTGTCCTTCAGGTCCATTTTATATGTGAAAATAGGTGGTATCTTCGCCTTCTTTGCCGTCTGTGGCTGTTGTTGTGTTTGTGTTTGTTGCTGCTGCTGTTTATTTTTTTTACTGCACATTCTGCTGTTGCTGTATCTGCTGCTTATGTTGTAGCTGCTTCTTTTCTAGAGGCATGTTATGTTGTTGTTGCTTCTTCGTTTTTGGAAACTGGTCTTTCTGGTTCGAACTCTGCATTTGCTTTTGTTGCGGAGCATTTAGCTCCTTTGTTGTCAGGCGCTCTCTTTGTCTGCGAGCTACCTGTTTGGCTTTAATTGCAAGCAACATTCGACGTAATTTATTGATGTTGCTGATTATTTCATTTATTTCCTCGTCTTCATCTTCCGATTCGGAGGCCGCAAGTGAAGCAAAGGAGTTGCTGTCTCCCGTATATCTACCTTCCCCACCGTCGGAGACGTATGGAAATTCGTCACTTACAACTGTATCGTGACTTTTAGTTGCGACTGTTGTTTCTTGTCCTGCTGCTGAGATAATTTTTACTGATGTCGTTGGCGCCCGATCCCCCCCTTCAGCCGGCAGCTTTTCAGCTGAAATCGTTAGAGACGGGCGCTCTACAGTATTCTGAGATGATTTCATCGACCTCCTACGTTTGCTTGTTTCACTCACTGTTTATGAGTGGCCTGATGTTGCGGTTGTTGTTGTTTTGTCCGCTGCTCCCATAAGTTGGAGCGCGGACCGGTTTTCTTCGCTCATATCGAGCTCCTGATGATATTTAATTTATTTTCAATTATTTGAAAATAAAAAAAAGAACTTCCTCCACAAGGATTCGAACTTGGGGTCCGTCGCGCAATGATCGGACACGCTGCCACCGGGCCAAACTCCTACTTAAAGTTTGGGTGTCTTAATAAAAACAACTCTCTCTCTGTGAAGCTGAAAAACTCTTCTGTCGATAATCGACTGTTCATTTGTTTTGTCCATAACTGTATGTGGAGTCAACAAGAGGTAGGAATCGAAATGATTTACTCGATATAAGCATAAAGCAAGGTTGATATGCCACTTGTTCCTAGTCAAAGCTCAGTTGAAAAGTGTGCTGTAAGGGCTTCGGACGTTTTCTCTCAAAGAAGGAAGTCTTAAATTTGTGTTCCTTAAGGTAAAAAATCATTTGTGGTGTGTTTACGACAGATCTCTAATTGTGGCTGAGTGTATTCTACGGTCAGTGGCAGTGCACTATATGTTAATCCTATCCACCGCATTGCATTTCGATTGTTTGCAAAACAAAAATTTTGCCCCTGCTGACATGCGCGTCAGAGCAGAATTGCATACACATGTACATCCTGAATAAACTCAACATGGTAGTTGCATATTTGTTTTTGCCCTATTCTATATTTAGTCAGTATATCCCGATTAAAACATTTTTTCAATTTTCAGTGCGCGTCCATCAGTCAGGAGGTCCAGACCTTCCTTATTGATACGTCAATAGCTCGAAGGTCAGCAAGGGAGAAGATGGACGTTATAAGTATAAATAGTGATAGTGAGGACGAGGCTGTGCCTCCTCCAAAAGCAGCACCAACAACAATACAGACAGCAGCAACACATTCGTCGTCCGAATCAGCGACAATCCTCTGCGAGCCATCATCATCAGCTATGCAGGCGCTAACATTGAGCTCGGCTAGTCCAACGCTATCATCCCATTCACAATCACAATTACAAGCGCAAGCCGAACCGCCAGCAACAAGTAATATGGACTTTGTTCGGCGACGAAGAAAGGTGACGATGAAAGAGATTCGCGTTGAAACACACTTTCCGGTCATAAAAGAAGTCAACATGGAATTCCGTGCGATTTTTGGCGTCAACTACTCGCAAAGCAAAGTTATGAAAATCATACAGAGCTACATCAGGTGAGTACAGAACAAAAATTAAAGTCCTTCGATTCCATCCCACATTCAAATAGTTGCCAATGGCAACGGTTGCTGGTAGCAGTCGAACGCAATTAAAGTGCTGCGAGAAATAAACATAAGATAGATAGACTGCACTTGAGTGCCCAGTTTTGTGCGTATGTATATATTTGAGCCTTTTCTGCGTAGTGAAGTCAAGGTTGTTTGGTGTTCATCTCTGGCCCTGTAAGGACAAGGATGGATAATGATGTTGTATTTGTTTGGGGTTGATGAGCGTCTAGGCACCTGCAAAAGTGTGGTGTTTTTCATATTTTTATCAGTGTGGGGGATGGTTTATCCCATATCATAACAGTTTTCATGGGCAACAATGTTTTCATTATTTATTTTGTGTGAAGGGATCGGCTTAGTGTTGGATCCTTGCTGTAAAGAACTATATCATAATTTTAATATAAAGTGCAATTTCTATAAACATGATACTTATTGAAATTAAAAAAAAAAAAAACTTTGAGTTCATCAAATCATAATTGTGTGTGTTTCGCTTCGACAACTCCTCCCGTTCTGATTCAAATTCCTGCACTTATAAGGGCTTATACAAAAAAAAAACTTTATCTTAGAATAGATAATGAGCTCCAATGTTGGCATGGTATCGTGACGTTTCGCTCTGCAGTGAATTAAACCTTCGCTTATTCGATTGGGTGTTATTGTTCTAACTTTTAATGATGTCCTGACCCTCATACACTGAAGGATCGAGTTCATGCCCGGTGGGTTAAATGATAATTATGTGATTTATTAATTTACCTGCTATCTTTTTCATGTGTACAGAACAACTTTGAATGCAAAGCAAAATATTTCTTTTCTGTGAAGAAGTTTATTTGTCCAACTTTACACGACACTGTTATGGCATATTTCTCGAATTCAACAAAATACTATGCAGTCTCGAAAAGAGTTTGTGCTCTCGAGAAGGTTTCAAATAAGCAATGGCTATTTTGTCAGCGGCTTCGCGGTAAAATATTTGC
The DNA here is from genome assembly GCA_963555765.1 of Orthonevra nobilis. Classification (NCBI taxonomy): domain Eukaryota; kingdom Metazoa; phylum Arthropoda; class Insecta; order Diptera; family Syrphidae; genus Orthonevra; species Orthonevra nobilis. Next base: position 7,915,961 of record OY743227.1, on the reverse strand, counting down.
CCTTAAAATTAAATTTTCTTCTGGACGTGGATCGCCTAAGGTGGACAAAGACACACCAGGCGTAAACGGAAAAAGATACAAACTAAATTGCTTCGTATTAACAATTCTAAAAATCAACAAATACATTTTAGCTATCAATTTCTAAAAAAAAACAGCCGATAGCCGTGGTGGCTAGTGCTACGAGATGTTGCAGAAAAATAATCAGACTGGCGACACTGTAAGTGATCTTGTAAAGCTGCGATGTTGTCCTTGATAGAGCAAGTGTATCAGTACCTTCCCATAGCTCAGTGCGAGCTTCAACTCCTTCCGTAAACCATTATTTCCCTGTGAATTTTTCCTTTTCTCTTAACTGAAAAATGTCCTCAATGGACGTAATTTCGGGATTTGAGAAAACATCCAACAGAGTGTAACGGCCATGCTGAAGACTAAACCGGTTGACGACCTCTAGAGCTGCTATTAACTGTGGGAACAACGTCTCCATTGTGCACAATTTTCACAGAGCCATAGAGTTACGGAGTTGTATGTAATTGAAGTATGCGGTAATGACAGACTTTGTCCTCTCTAATAGCCTAGAAGCTGTTGGAAGTATCAAATGTGTCTCTTCTGCACCGTTTCAATGTCTATCCCTGCAGGCTTCTGTTTGTTAAACCTGTTAATAAAATTTACAATAGTAGTAGTTGTTATTATTACTTTAAATACTTTCTGTCGTGCACTTTTGGTGCTCTTTATTTTTCAATATGCCTTCACGGCGCAGAGTCATCTACACATAGATCTACATCTTGCGCTTCTCGTGCTCATTCTTTTTTCGTTGGGAGAAGCCGACAATCTTCGTCGTACCATTTTAAGTTTGAGCTACTGCTGCAAATATTTTCCAGATTAACGCACAAGATAGTAAATTTATAAAGTGATGACGTAGTGTCGCGATGACGTTAATAAATTTTGACAGAAAACAACCGACAAAGGAATTGAAGGAAAATCTATTTTTAAAACAGTAACAGTTACTAGGTTTGTTAAAAAAGAAAAATCTGATATTTTGTTATGTAATAAAGGATACGAAAATATTAGTGTTTTGAACAGTTGAAAAGGTTTCGTCTGGCGCAGCATTATTTTGTTTTCCAAAAATAGTTCTGAATTCATAATTTGACGAGTTTCTCGTTACTTTATTTCTTATGCGTTCCACTTAAACTCTCTATGTCATTGTCAGGATAGGACAAAGTTTTTATTTTTTATTCGCATCCAGGTTTTTGTCGTCAAAGAATCGAATTAGAAATCGTGTAGGCAAATACATTCAATACGCAATTCAAGGTAAAAACAATCGTCAGACAATATCTTAATAAATATTTGCATTTGTTTATGTAGAGAAAAAGGACAATCGAAAAATCGACACATTTACATTGAAAAAAAAAAGCAAATCTATGTTTGTATTTTAAGTACTATTCTTTGTCAATTGGTAAACAAAAGTTGTGTATCGAATTAAGGACTAAATTGAACGCCATTTTCATCTCTATGGCAATTTCTTGACTTCAAATGAACATCTTAGGCCATTAATAGAAAAGCGCAAACAAATGTATTAAGGTTAATTTGGGAAAAACATTTTTCTCAGAGCGAAGAACACGCAATTATAAAGAAGGCCATAAGATTGTTTTAACCGCAGGTGAAAAGAATGAAAAAGAAATATTTTTGAATTGAAAATACACAAAATCTCAAGTTTTTATGTTTTTCAGAACAATTTACAATTGAAAAGATGCTCGTTTCTTTTCATTTTATGATTTGTCGTTTGATGTGAAGATTATTATTTTCACTTATTCTAACACTGAACGTTTTCCAACAAAAAGAGCAAACATGGTCACAAGTTCTTCGTATACAAAAGAAGGTGGGCAAAAGTAAATTAAATCATCCACACACTCATTTCGGCGCATTTCGAGACGCAGTACATCAGCACATCATCCATTGTTTTTTGTTTATTTTTTTAAAGTTCCATTCCCTCAAAAAAAAGGAACCATCATAGGATCACTTTGTTGTCCGTCTGTCTGTCACCACCCTTTTTCTCAGGAACGCTTGGAGGTATCAAGTTGAAATTAATATCATATACTTATGACTACGGACCCTTAAAGCTTCTAAATCGACACAGCCAAAAGATATGGTTGTTTTTGCCGCATATTTTGATATTCGAAATGGGTATCATAACCTAAAGGGTGCTACATAAAATAAAAAAGCGGCAGAAAACTTCAAGACTTGCTTCCCGTGATGGGCAAACTATTTACATACCTGCAAGTTTATTACGGAACGGCTTTTTATAATTTGATTGTTAATAATTTAATGTGTTCAATAGTCTTAATAGATCGGTGACCCTGAGTCTTGGACAAAAAGTGGGTGACGATGGATTTTGAAAATCTCGTTGGAAAAATTTTTATAGCCTTGCATTCGTGCAAGATCAATTAACCTCCCTATGTCCTTGAGGAAGTTTGTCTTTGTTATTTTGTAGTTACTCAGATAGTTACCTTAAAGCGTATACTACCCCTGATAAAATTTGGAAAACTTAAATATTCCGGAACGAAAATTGTAGATTTTGGAAAAAAGTAAAGTTACTACAAGATATTCAATAGGTACGATTTTGTTTGAAATTTCGCCCACTTCCTCCTTACTTCAATTTTAACAAGAAAATTATCCAACGAATTTATTGCTATTCGGAAATATTATTGGATATTTACGCGGTCTTTTAGTAGTTCTCGGAACAGCTCGCAATTGGTAAATTACATGAATTCCTTCTCATTTGTTTGCGTGTGTCTGGAAATAAAGTTTCAAGTTAAATAGATATTAAAAATATAAGGATCCATTCTTATTCACAAAAGCATAATACATAATACTTTATGGGAAAGGAGTAATTAAACATATAAGTCCGGGAAAACCTGTCGGAAAATGTGGTGGGAGTTCTGGCATTCCAACGTAGTTTGTTTCGAACTGTTTGAGCGAGAGTTTCTCGACTAAGTAACACGGCGTTCGCTTGAGCAGAGATACGGCATCCAGTTTTGTATGGGGCTGGAAAAACGCAACCGAAACATTGAAGATTCTTCAAGAGGCATCCGATGACGAATGCATTTTAACGTCACAGTCCGGGAGGTGATCATACATAGCTAAGGCTTGACAACAAAGGCACTACCCCCAACCACACGGTCTTCATCGCTACCAACTTACTGGCCCGAACCAACATCTCGATTGTCCCCCAGCCTCATCACAGTACCGGCTTGACTCCGTACGATTTTTTTTTTTTTGTTTTCCCCGACTAAAGCGAGAGCAGAAAGAAAAGCAATGGGAATCTGTGGAAAACATCCAAAGAGTAAAAGCTTCGTAACAGACATTGCTGTAGAGGATTTTCAAGGTGCCTTCCAGGCGTGGCAGACACGTCTCCGAAAGTGTATTGAAGTAGGGGGAGAGTATTTCGAAGTATTTGACACGCTCTGACCTTGATTCGAAGATTCACTCTTCTCTTGTCCACCATTTCCATCTGAATTGCAGCATTACTTGATGGATCAGTTTTAAGCAGAGAAAGCAGAGAGAGCAGGGGATAAGAATCTTGGTTTTTGGGTAACCAATCAAACTTGTCTCCCTTCCTATCAGAGGTGCACCGTGGCAAAGGAAGCTTTACCTTTGACGGCACACGGAAATTGAAAGGAACCCCAGTCAATTTTTGTTGGACAATTAGTGGAAACAAACGGAAGCACTTGTAGATTGATGTATAGGTCCAGAAAGGACTGAATTCACGGCGAAGTAATAAAGTAACATCTAATAACATGAGCTTGAAATAATTCCGCATAAATTACTTTAAACGATCGTGAGCTACAGCTTCTACTTTTCGGCTTTATATAAATTTCGGGCTCCATGTCCTCCTCACCCATTTACTCCACCACAACATATGCACTTCAATCAAATTCAATTTCAATGGAATGCATTGATAGAATCTGAGCGTGAGTGACTACCTGCACAATATTGGTCATGATTGTACGGATGCGATATGGTGGACAATCGAATATGGCCACAAAGATTTTTTTGCTCTAAGGTAAAAAAAAACGTGCACCGACTTTTTCGACATATGCTTTCCCGGAAACGCACTGGACATAGAATCGTGTACATGCTTCCGATTGAATAAACAACGTAAATCGAAAACGGTGTAGAGGCGATGGTTCCGGAATTGAACTCACTGCGGGCTTCACATCTAGACTCCAGGTGTGTTTATGCCTTATTTGAAAATGCATTCTTAAGCCGCATTCATTAATCACACTTTTGGTGTGATGAAGGTTTTGAGCTGAAAAGACCTCAGCCGTTACCCATTGTTTAAAATTCACAAGTTCGCAAAACGGGTAGGAGGGTATTTTACAAAAAGAAAAGATAGCTTTGGTATGCATTTGCCCGGCTTAAATAAGTGTGACAGTCTCCTTAAACAAAACATGACCTCGCTTAAAGACGACTACGGCCACGACGTACGATCGAAGTCGAAAGATAACTATTGGACGATGCGATGATAAGTGTCGGAAACCATCATTCATCACGATCATTTTAAAAGGTCAGCGTAAGATGGGTGCTGAGAATGCCTGCCCCGCCTCAAAAATAGCAGCAAGTGAATCAGTATCGCCAAGATTAGCAAGGGTTTTTGAGTCGGGTACGAAACTTGGGTTCTTCATTATGAACCTGAATCCAAACGAAACATTATAGTGGCACAAAAAAAGGCATACCACCACCCAAAGGGCTTAATGTGCCACAGTCGACAATCTTTTGGGACTCAAAACGAATTATATTGGTAGACTATAAAAATCGGAGATGTTTTGATCCATAAATCCTTGAGCAGCTGAAAGAAGTCATAAAAAAGGAAAAAAAAGGATACTTGTCTACAGATAAACTGCGAAAACGCGCCTATCCACAAGAGTCATGGAGCCGCTCTGAATCAAATGGGCTAAAGAGTACTTGTTGACTGAAGATGCAGTATCAGCCTCAGATCAGAAATTTGTTACAGGTAATTAGGTGGAAACATTTAAAAGGAAAAATAAATCGCACTTTTAACCCTTCTTCGCCCAACATAAAAACGCACTCTCGGAGTCGAGTGTTGCATTAATGCCAATGAAAATGCATAAATATGGTTATTTTTCAGGTGAATCCATTTAATAACGAACTCAATAATATTAATGAAAAGAATTGCAAATAAAAAAAACCCTCGTTGTGCTGCAGAATGTAACTCCCCTTTCATTTTATAGAAACGTTGCATGAACTGACCGTTGCTTTGACGCATACAAAACGCCTGCAGGGCAAAATTAATCCTTTCCATGATTTTTCACGTACGCTGGAAACACCATAATTAGACAAATGAAATCGGAATTCCTGAAATTTAATCACCCTTCATTGACGCGCACGCAAAATATTAAGTTTCATTTCCCGATGAAACAACATTAAATGGAAATGAGGATATTGATTCATTTCCTGGCTCCGCTTTTTTTCTGTGTTATATACATTTGCCAATGTCTGATGCAATAACCTTTAAAAAATTAAGGCTTTTCTATGATCTACGGTATTTTTACAACAACAACTAGGCGTTCTAGGCAACTTACAGAATCTCTCAAAGTTTGTACTTCGATGTGGACACTATTTTCGAACCTTTCTGCTAGTTCGCCACAAAGCATCTAAATTTATGCGCCATTTTACATTTTTCAGTGTTCCTTCTTGGTTTTTCCTCAACAAAATTTGTACGATTATTTCGGATCATAATTTCGCATTGATGTGAACCATCATCGCAAACTTTTTTTAATGTCCCTTGTTCCTATCAATGATTCTATTGCTGTGGATGTGGTCCCTCACACCCGCAGATGATGGTTCCTCAGACCATCGTTGAATGTTATAGCCACACATTTAGGGGGTATCTTATCTTCGCCTTAACTCCCTTTTCTGTCAAAAAAAATTTTGACTTGTCCGTCCAAACGACTCTTGACCAGTCTAATGATAACCAAACCTGGTGCTCGATTCGTTTTGAGCAGGCACGATAACGCACTACACAGGATTCTGCAGCTGAAAGCTGTCGATCTCTCCTGCTTATTATTCTTACAGTCTGGTCTTCTGTTTTGAGGTCAATTTGGGACTTTGGACTGACTTCCTAGTCTAAAAATTCGATGATTCTTAAAGGTTATAATGCCACAACGCTCATCTTAAATTCTACCCTTATTATCCTGATCCAAGACTTATGTCGCTCTTTATGGGTTATTTCATAAAGGGTGGGTCATCTGCTGGTTGTTTTTGTAATAGTGTGTTGTGTTGACATTGAAAAATCGTGGTCGAATTTTGAAACAAAAAAAAACTTTTTTATTTTTGTTGGAAAAAATTGCAGTGTTACTTCCAAAGTCTTTGCTAATTGAAATTCCATCTGCTGTCTAAATCGGAGAACCAAAAAGAATCAAAGATCTCAGCAACTCAGAAAATTTGGAGGAAAGTTCTCAAATTATTCGCTTCCAAGCTTCCATTTTTTCTGCTGGGGCATTTTATCTTGGCGGATACTTACTAGCAAATTTGCCAGATGAGGGAATCAGAATCCACACGTTGTCAACGAGGAGCCAATACATTCTGAATGTGTGATTGGTGTGACTTGAAGTTGCAGAACAAAGTAAGTCAAGCTATATAGGCGCCGAAACCATCGATTGACATTTGAGTAATATTCTATAACTAATCCGTTTTCTCTTTTCAAGGTTCCGTTCCTCCAAAGTAAAAACGGAACCATAGGATGACTTTGTTGTCTGTCTTTCCGTCACCTACCTTTTTCGAAGGCGAAGATTAATCAAGTTATATTTGTATACCAAATAATAATTACCGCGGTCCCTAAAAGCTGTAAATTAAGCTTATAAATTGAAGCAATCAAAAGATATGGGTGATTTGGCTGTTTTTTTTTTTTTTTTTGTCAATAATTTTTGAACCAAATTATTATTTTGAATGTGCATTCAGTTGCGTTCCGATATTTGTTTACGGTAGGAGATGGAGCAAATAATTTGAGTACACATCAAACTCCCCTTCGCAACACAATGTCGAGCGCATTCACTGGTGCCTTGTTTAGTATATTACGAGGTGGTTAACGACATAATCCCCTGTCTCCTTATCCCTTTTTGTACGAAAAACAAGGAGAAGCTACACAAACAAATTCGAAAAAGGAATTCATCCCCCAAGGGTGTCAAGCACACTGGTGATGAGCACTTTTGCATGCATGAGTTCCCTGTCTCAAGCAGAGGCTTCACTCCCACTGAAATTAACCAACAAGGCTAACGATGACAATCTGCACGTGTGTTTGGAGAGCAAAGAATTGACGCGACGCGCCGTTTCGTAAACTGTTTCGCACTTTTATATTTATTTATTATAAATAATTTTATAAATCATTGGAAAAATATTGGCGGAGATAGCGGGCATTGTAGGCATTTGAAAAAATAGTGTACATTTCATTCTTATTTTCCTCATCATGCCTCTCGAACCTTTGGGGATCTGAGTTGGAGCTAAAGCTGCTTTTGATTTTTTATGGTTCGGGTACGCTGCTTCCAGATCAATGATCGTAGCATCCGGCTTGGAATTTATCGTGAACTATTAGGCCGGTTCTCAAAGACACTCTTACCTGGAGCATTGCTGTTCATTCGCGTTGTTGAAGTCTCATTGTCGGCTAGCTTTTTCGGTGATGTACTTGAGAGATTTTGTGTAATAAAGTGGTACAAAGAGCAAAGGGAACTATAGTAGTAAAATCCTCGAATATCATGCATGTAGCTTAATGACTTAAATAAGGCGAGACGCCTTATTTGTGCTATGTGCTCACGCGAATAAGTCACGCTCTTATCTTTCGCCTGCAAACGCATTTTTTTTACCGACGGTAATACCACCAAAAAACTTAAAAGTGTGCGCGAGTGATTTTTAACGAGTAAAGTCAAGTTTGTATATATTGCAATCCAAAGTTTTGCAACGTAAAAACCCTAAATTAAACTATCAAGTCTTGTTCTCGTTTATTCTTTGCTTTCCCGCTTTAATTGTTTCTTGGCTAACATATCTCTCTGCCCATCTCTTAAATAAACTTGTCTAAGAGTCGATCGTAACCATGTCAAACGTAGTTGCAACGAGATCAAAAGTCCTACAAACCAAAACATCGTCAAACTCTCCGAAGCCCAAACAACAGCTGGGTGCTCCCTCGAGTGAATTAAACCTTACTCTGGAAATGTTCGATGAGCGCTTGGAGAAGCATGGACAATTGATAATGGCCCACATCTCTCAACAAATAGACACCATACGCACTGACTTCCTCTTAAAAATTGAAGCTTTGCAAAAAAACTGGTCTGACCGCTTCGATAAGCTTAATGAGAAAGTCTCCAACTTGATGGATCGTGTTGAGAAAACTGAATTATATGCGGCTCGAGTGCAAGATATACAAAGAGAATTGCACTCTTTACAGCAACAACATGACACCTTGGAACGAAGAGATGTTGCAGCAGATGCTGTGCTTTTTGGTGTACCGGAATTACCTAACGAGAACCTTCACCATTTATACAATCATCTGTGCTTCTCTTTAAACTGCTCCCCCCCTCCTCAGTTAAAGAACATTTTCCGACCAAGGAAACAGAGCAAAACAAAAACACCCTCACCCATCATAATGAAGTTCAGCAATCAACAGGAGAGAAACACTTTGCTTCATGCAGCTGGGTTGTACCGCAAGCAAAATAATAAACAGCTGTGCCTTCGTGACGTTGGATTAGAGGAGAGCGGTATCAAGCATAGCCATAAACCGCATAGATGACCTGAGTGCTGATGCGACGAATGCAGAAATGACGTCCTAAGTAGAAAAATGATTTTTTATTTTCAACTTTTGTTCACATTTTTTAATTCCTAATTTTGTTTATACTATTCTTTCTTTCTTTACTCGCCTTGTTTTATAATAATTTTCTTAATTTTCTTAATTCCCAAAACATTTTTATTAAATAATTATGATGTGCAACTCTGCTGTTTAGATTTAATTTCTGTCATTATTTTTTCGTTCCTGATGAGAAACTCTTGCGCCGCGGATTTTGATAATGGTTAACCCAACAGCATCCATTGTCGGTAGTGTAGGTAAAGAAAATTCGCGCAATATGATAAGAGTTTTATCTCGGATTCGTTCTGGTTTTCTAGTATGCCATTGGAATGCACGAAGTCTAAATAACTTCAAATTAGATTACCTTAAATATATTTTCGAAGGTTCGCAAATTGATGTCATTTGTGTGAGCGAGACTTGGTTTAACCCAGATATTAATGATTATATCTATGATATCGCTGGTTATAAACTGCATCGTTGTGACCGCGTTACAGATACGACTGGGGGAGGGATCGCGATTTACTGCAAATCGAGCTTGAAGTGTAGGATAATTGGTGTGTCGGCAGGTCCTGGAGTTGAATATCTCATGCTAGAGATATCAGATGGTTCAATTAAATGTATTGTGTCATGTGTCTACAGTCCTAATAAATACATTTCCACAGAACCATTCTTTTTAGAAGTAAGTCGGTTCACTGGGCAATATGAGCACATAATAATATGTGGAGATTTAAACGTAAATCTCTTAAAGAATGATTATTTATCAGGCAAACTCTTGGATTATGTGTCTTCGAATGGTCTTTTTGTTAAAAACTCGTACCCGACCCGGTATGCACCATCTTCCAATCCTAGCCTTATTGATCTTCTGATAGTTTCTGATGTACTGAATGTACTTCTTTTTGATCAACTTTCTCTGGATGGGATGTCCGATCATGATTTGTTGTTCTGTGCATATAATATAGATTTCTCTCATGAACCTATTCCACAGGAGTATACATTCAGCGACTTCAAATCTATTGACTTCCAACAACTAAATATTGATGCGATTTCAATACCGTGGTCGCACTGCGTGTATTTGGATAGTGCAGATAGCAAGCTTGATCACCTTCAAATGAATATTCACAAACTCTACGATAAATCTGTTCCTCTTCGGACAGTGAAAATAAGAAACAGAAAATGTCCATGGTTTACCAGCGAAGTCCTGCGTGCAATAAATGAACGAAGGAAACTTTACCGCATTTGGAGAGACAACCCTTCTGTAGGGAAGTTGAAAGCATTCTCTGAGGCACGTAATGCTTGTACCACTGTGATTCGAAGAGCAAAATGTAATTATTTTTCTTCAAAGTTTAATGATTCCTTAGACACGAAAAAATTGTGGAGTAATCTGCGTAACATCGGGATCGGTTGTAAAGGAAATACTGGATGTTTATTAGATCCTAATATGCTGAATGACTCCTTCCTGTCGAATCCAGGAAGCACACCACAATTTTCCTTGAAACCTGAGCTTCTTAGGAATTACAAGCAGGACTTTGAAGTAGTAAATGAGAATGACGTTCTTGAAAGCCTTGCAAGCTTAAAATCAAATGCTATTGGTGAGGATGGCATTCCTTTGCGATTCGTTAAACTAATTTTACCCTTCATTCTTGGCTCGTTGACTCATATTATAAATTTTTGCATCACATCATCTACTTTCCCCGAAAGCTGGAAAGCTGCCAAAATAGTACGTCGCAAAGAAGCCTCAACCGACGCTTCCAACTGATTACCGGCCTATTAGTATATTACCAGTCCTGTCTAAAGTCTTTGAGAAAATCCTGGCTAAGCAAATAGTGGATCATATTACTCGAAACTCTTTATTATCTCCTTATCAGTCAGGTTTTAGACCGGGTCACAGCTGTGCTACGGCTGTGGTCAAAATCCTTGATGATATAAGGCAACAATATGACTGTGGTAATCTGACCGTACTTTGTTTACTAGACTTCTCGAAGGCTTTTGACAGGGTAAATCATAAGATTTTGTGTTTGAAGCTGGCTCACTACTTTGGTTTCAGCAACAGAGCAGTTCGACTTATCGAAAATTATTTGAAAAATCGCTCCCAAAGAGTTTTTGATGGTAAGCGTTTCTCACTTGCGAAATATATGAAAGAAGGTGTTCCGCAAGGTTCAATTTTGGGACCAATACTATTTTGCATTTTCATAAATGATATTGTTTTAGAGTGCAAAAATGTTTTTTTTCCACCTCTATGCAGATGACATTCAAGTCTTCCTTTCTAGGCCACTTGGACTGTCAGAAGATCTCATCCAAAGGGTGAATGAGGATCTCGCTGCTATTTTTAAATGGTCAGTTGAAAATGGACTAACCCTGAACGCATCCAAGACGCAAGCGATTTTGATATCGAAAACAAGCTATGATACGGACTGTCTGCCTCCAGTATTCCTATCGGACACAAAAATTAAGTTTGCAGATACAGTTACAAGTCTTGGTTTTAAGATAAATCGCAATCTTTCCTGCAGTGATCATGTAAACTACACAATATGTCGTATTTATGCTTGCCTCCGTAAGCTGTGGTTATGTGCTTCTTTCGTTCCTCGTGATACGAAGCTTAAACTTGTAAGAACTTTAATCATTCCCATAATAACGTATTCAGAGGTAGTGTACTGCAAACTTGATTCTGTATCGCGAAATAAGTTACAGGTAGCATTTAACGATATGATACGGTTTGTTTATGGTCTCCGAAGATATGATCATGTATCCGCTTACCAAAAAAATATACTAGGTTGTACGCTCCCAAGGTACCTTGATGCCAAAATATGTTTATTTATGCATAAGATAATACACAAGAAAACACCCGTTTATCTTTATGAAAAACTAGAATTTTTACAATCAGCCAGGTTGACTAATTTGCTGCTATAAGGTTATGGAATTCTTTGCCTGGAGATATAAAGCGAGTGGCGGCCGCGGGGAGATTCAGGAGCGAACTTTTTAAATATTTTTCTCAACAGCAGTAGTTTCTTTTATTTTCTTTCTTTTTGCTTACGTTATAAGTTTTTGATTTTTCCTTGATATTTTGAATTTATTTAATGTTTTAAATTTATTTATTTATTTTTTTTTTTTTTTTATTTTTTTTTATTTTCTTAAACTTTAGTTTATACTAGTTTTTAATCTTAGTAATTTTTAATAATTCCACTTTTATACACAATAACTTTGTTGGTACTCTTAAAAGACTGAGTCTTACATGTACTTGATTGAAACATTATAATAAATTGAATTGAATTGAATTGAATTGACGCGGGCTAAGTCTACACCGGTCAACGTCTTGTGTATTGAAATTTGAAAGCGGCTACCATCATTTAGTAAAATTAAAATTGCGAACGCCCTCGATGCCGCAGTTCCCTTCGCGAATCGCGCGTGGTATTTGTTCATTGCTAAAAAGGACGGAACAGTCAACAGTCAAAGATGATGCAAAAAAAAAATAATCCCGCTCAACGGAAACGGTTTGAGGGCATCGGGACTATTCAACTACCAAGACTAGCGTGCTATAGGCCAATCAGGAACCTGAGTTGTCGAATGGAGATAACTTTAAAGGATGCCAGGAGCTGGATGAAGAAAAATAATAATAGTACGCAGATAATAAGACAAGAATGATACGTTTCGGACAGTTTTTGAGGATAGGATAGCGTTTATGTTTATTTCTTCCTGTGGAAAAGCGCAACGAGTCAGAAGGACGGCGCGACGCATAGTTATAATATACTGATTGAGGATAAGTTAGGGAAATACGAGGTGTATTGTTTAGGTTGAGAGGGTTTGGGAGTTATGTTCAATGTGCGTTCCCTGTAGAAATAAATGGATGGTTGTGAGTTTGCACTTTTTTAATAAATGGGTTTGAAAGAGTGGAAATTTGACTAGGGCAAAATTGTGTGTGTGAGGGTATGTTCATAATTAGTTTTCAGGACTTGAGCTAGAGTTTAGTAGAACATTTGGTGTATGTGTGGAGTTCTTTCTTTGATAAGACATCTAGGAATCAGGATCTGTTTTGTTGCTGTTATTTGCCACGGATATATAGATTGACGAGAAGTCAGGATGGACATGTGACTTGTGTATGCATTCGTTCTTCACTAACAAAGAAGTGCGTTTTTTTTTTAAGAATTTGTTTAACATGTATGTACAATATTGGAAGGCACTATTTGGAAGGCATCGGGATAATCGAAATGCCCAGTGGCTTTTGGTTGCTACTTTTTACGTCGCGTGCGGTGAAGGAGTTTAGTTCAAACGTGGAGACCGATAGGAAACCGTTTTGTTTTTAATTTAAAAAAGTAGTTGCTTCCTTCCATCTTCTTTTTTGCATTTTGGATTATCTGTTTTTAAGAGAGGCTTACGAGACCATAGCGTTGATTGTTCATATGAAGAATTTTCCTTTCTTGATTTACTCTGAAAAAAAGAATTTAATTTTAGGACTGGCAGCTTCATTTCATGACCGAAAATTGTTTATTACTTGTAGGTGCCTACGAGCATTACAAGAAGTTGTTCACAAGTATCCCAATAAATGTGGATTGCTTTCGAAAAATGTTTCCCGCAGCATGCTTTTACTCAGAGGACTGAGTAAACATTTTGCTGATGTAAGATTTATTTTAATAATTATAATATTAAAAAACTACAGTTCTGATTTTTCAGACACCATATTACCTACAAAAAATTTGCGAACTCTTAGCAATTTATACGTTCCTCGAACTAAGATTTGCAACGGCATTCACGGATTCAAAGATTCGGATTGCTGAACGAATAATCACTAACATCAATTTACACATGGAGGTATTAGTATACAAACATATATCTTTATCTTTTTCTTATCATATCTATTTTTGTCGGTCTTTGGATGGCAGTCGGTTGATTTTTCCTATGTGCTTCGAATTTTCGCCTATATCCCATATATGGGAAAAGAGTCGGAAATTGTGTCAGCAATATTTCAGTAAGTTTTCTCCTGCGACAATTAAATATTACAGCATTCTTTAACAAATTAGTATTTTGTGTTTTTATTTAGAAAACTTATTCCTGAACCACTTGTTCTTGTTAAAAACGAATTTAATGATCGCCTGTACATACAGTATTTGATCGCGTTCTACCATTGGAAGGATGCAGAAGCTCACTATGATGACCAGCAGAAAGTGATTGCGTTTGCGAGCAGGTTTATGAAACCAAAGCATTCGTTGAAATCTAGTCTCATCTATGCAAGACACTTGCCTTCCTATGTTAAACGGGAAGATGCGACGAGTTACTTCCTAAACAACTTGGTGTTCTTCAATGACTTGAGGACTGTGAGTATACAAAAAAAACTTGTGAATAGTAATGTTTTTAGGTATGTTATTATAAGAGCCGAACTACTACTTGTCTTCGAAAAACACATCACAACATCAAGCATTCATAGAACAGTCGTTTACGGCTACACCTACCTCAAAGAAATCTTTTCAGCACGCTTAGAGCTTCTCTATTTCAAGGATGATTTACTTAATAAAATTATGTGCCTTATTCAATCGAAAGACTATTTTAACCATCATTGCGCGCAGTTAATATTTTTATGTGCAAATATTTCCTTCCTTTTTTGGATTTTCTTAACACATTTTTTAAGAACACATTGGAATTTATAAACTTTGTTTTTCAATATCTTTCATAGGCATCACTTCTGGATGGAGTTGCTGCTAATCTACCGAGCATGATCGTAAGTTCTTACTTGATTTTAACAATTTTTTATTGCATATCCACTGTCAATGATTACTTAGTAAAAGGTTAGACTTCAGAGTTGAACTAGTACGTACAAGTCAAGTTATAGACTTTTCGAACAAGAGTTCCTTTGGGGATATGACAACAAATATTTCTGAGACAAGATAGACCAACCGTATTGCTCCCAGAATAAGCGTTCCAATGCGCCCAAATATAATAATGTTTTTATTTGAAGGATCTCAGTGACGACTTGGAAACCTTGCCGATTGATTACGCTGAAGTCAGCGAAGATCAACCAATTGCTGCCGCACCCACGATAAAACTCGAAGAACAACAAATCGTAGCCACGGTTGATTTGACTGATATCGATGACGACGCTCCATGGCTAACCAGGTTAGTCCGAAGAGCAGTCGAAACAGAGGTAAAACTCCCTCGGATCATGACTGCCGCACAGGATGAAATGTCTGTTATTGATCTGGATTCATCGGATGATGAAGCTTGGGTCTTTGATCGAAACGACGGAAATGCTAAGAAGAATACGTGTTCCGCACAAATAACAACAGATTCAAATGACAGTTTTCGAAACATCTTTAACCAATTGAACACATCAGTGGACCTTCCCGACGATAGTACGTCTGATGCGCTACTAAAAGAGCTGACACAGAATGTTGGAAAGCGTGTAGTAGCCGCTGAAGAATCAACCCAAAGTCAAACTAGTACTGCGAAGGAGACTCGTATTACCTTTGAGGGTATTACAGAAAACGAATTAAACAGCTTACCAATAACGTCGACGGCCAATCCGGGGACTGAAGCTAACATCGCTGTACCGCTGTTTGGTGAAGATGAGTTCCACGAAGTTCCAACAACGGCAGCAAAAACCAATCATTCCTCAGTTGTGGAGACTATTCTTAAAGATTTTTCTGATATGCCATCAGCCAGTGAACCGTCGGAGGAAGTTTGTGAAAATGTTCTCGAAGAGAGCAATGCACAACGGGACGCAGTTACATTGAACACATTGAATCTTGAAACTTTTCCCAACTGCAACGAATCAAGCGAGGAATATGGCGAGGCCTGTCTTACCAACGATAATAACTCCCCGCTTAAAACGTATTTGAAGAAATTCTTCAAAACACCAGAGACTAATGTCAGCATAAATTTGTTTGAAAATGTCGTTGACGAAAGCGAGAAATCCAGTGCGAAAGATCCAAGTAATTGCAAGGAGACTAGGAAAGCAATTTGCTTGCCGGAGGAGTCGAAGAAGAAAACTCCGAATGTAGTATTTAGTGGAAAGGTTATATCATTGCGGGAAGATGAAAATATCGGTGGGTTGACACCGAGCTACTTAAAAGTACCCGAGTCCGTTGAAGTATCATCACATGGATCAAATGTCGTATTTAGTATGCAGGGTCGCAGACTATCTTCATTTCCCCCACTTGAGGTGACATCATCAAGTGAACTGACTGTGCCAGATTTCGATGCGGAATATTCCTTGGATGGAGACGACACCATTGCAAATAAGAACAAGGGAAACACCACACCGAGGGCAAATGCTGTGTTCCAAGTGAATAACAAACAAAATGGAGGTCTTGACGTCGAGGTGAGTGTAATATTTTTTACTACGCATCTTTTTACTTATTTGGCACGCCCCATTTTTTAAGCTTTTTTAAGACAATATGTAACACTCTTTTACCATGACTTTGAGATTGAACCGTGGTCTTTTGCAGATAGTGCTCTTAAAATATACTGATCAGTGTGAAGAAGCGCGTTGGCTACAAAAAATCTACTTGTTTTGATCTGATGAGCTTGTTCATTGCGGCAAACCATTATAGTCGTTTCGGAACTACCTTTTCCTGTTTCCGTAGTTCAAAGCATCTGAAAAGCTCTGTTGTTGCTTGTTACTACTTCATGTGCTGCGTATGTTTTTTTTTTTCTTTTTTCAAATTCAAATTTTCAAAAACGAAGGGGTCTGCCTTTTTGCCTGGGCTGCATAAGTTTTTCTCTCCATCATCGTGGAGCACTTAATCGCATACATTTAATGATGCTTTTGCGCGCTCGATGTATTTTAAGACCTGCCTTTCTACAATTGACTTGGAATGTTGATTTTTAAAGCAGTAACAACTGAACCACTTGCACTTTGATTGCGATGAATTCTCAGATGAAGGTTTGCTCGGATCTTTGAACATCTTCGATTAAGTTTGGCTACTTCTGTCATACCAATCATCCATCCCCTTTTTTACGATTTTGAAGTGGTTAGCATATAGTTAATATATTTCATTCTTTACATTCGCAAACATTTTTTCCGACTCATTTTTTACATTTTTTTTTTGTCGATCTTTAGAAACCAACAGCGAGACGGCGAAACGTTAGGTTTTCCGATAAAAACGATGTGCATGAAATAGCCGCACGCGAAACCATGACATCACCCGATTCTCCCGCTACAATCAACAATATTACATCAACAATCAATAAAATCAACGGCATCAAGCAACAATATCAACAATCAACAACAGCAACAACCCCATCAACAATATCCAACATCAACAACACTAATTCTAATAATAAAAACACAAACATCACACCGCCATCAACTAGCCTGAGACGCATATTTCCGACTTTAACATTGCCACCATTGTCTGAGACTGCCGCATTGAAAACAGCACAAGAACAAGGTATGCAAAATTTCAGTTCCTTATCTAAGAATATAACAAATTTGTCAGTTTTTAATACTTTGAAAGATAAAAATGAAAAAAGAGAATTGCTAAGCAGTAGGGAAAATATTTCATTGCTCCACCCAAACCTTAAACTAATAAAACAAAAATGTACTCCCCATTTAATAAGCAATATTATCACAATGGAGAAAACCAATAGTGAGGAAAATCTTATTCCCCCTCCTCTTTCCATATCAGATACTACGCTCCGAACAGATGATGGCAACAGAACCAACGAAACTATAACTAGTGATGGCAAAATAGATGGACTGATTCCATCAAACGCTCAACCTCCAGAAGCAGAACTACCAACGGAAACAACAGCTCCTCCTCAATCACCTACCGTTGCAAGTTCAACTAATCCAAAGGACGATGAATTTGAAATGGAAGTAGACCAATCGGAACATGAAGTACCAAAGAAACCAGTTCAAAAAAGGAAACAGATCTCCTTAAATCACACTGACTCAGATGGAAACGATTCCGTTTGCGAAGGTATAAGTATGGTACGTAGGCAACGTATCGAATCAGTTGACATAGACTACGAACTAATGTTGCGAGATCAATTCTCACCGAACAACGTCAAGCGATTATTGGGAGAAGGACACATATCGCTACCACTGAAAAAGCGCCGGAAGCTATCAGAATATAGCGAGGATAATGTTTGTTTCAAAGATGATGACGACGGCATTGACAATGATGCAGTGTTGAATTTGAAAATGCCAAAAGTTGAAAAGCCAAAAGATGAAACTGCCCCCAATCCAAGGGTCAACCATGCACAACCGCATAAGGAAATATCCTATCCTTCGGAACCTATGTTGAGCATAGCGCACTTCGAAGCCGACAAGTTTAAGTCTAAACACTCAACTGAGCTACCCCCGAGATACTCGGACGTCGTACGTGAATTACGCCCAATGGCAGCACATCAGCAAGTACACTTTCACCCCCCAGAGCAAGCCCCATTGCCACCACCACCAGCAGGAACCACAGTCATACAACCAACCCAGCTACCGACACTACAAACAATAAGCATTGTACGCCCGCGACAGCACACAATCGTAAGGAGCTCTTCTAATCCGAACGATACTTTGTACCATACAATCAATATCATCGAGCCGCAGCAAATTATACTATCAGAGCCGACGTCAGATGTTCGCAGTACAACAACAACCAACGTATTCCCTGCCAATCAGCCGGTGAACATTAACAACGTAAACGCGGGCTTCACGACAACAACGACTACCATGCCGCCCTTTGTGACGCCGAATTCCATACAATATACCCAAACATTTCACCCCAGCCAACAGAACTGTGTGTACAACCTGCAAAGCAGATCTCCACCCACTCGGACGCCGGAACATGTGAACCCGGACTTTGACCTTCACAGCATAATAAATTTACAAAACTACCAAATGAACCATACACATTTGAACAACTTTTTACACAACCGCCAAATTAACTACCAGGCCAATAAGTCCGTCATGAACGAAAATCTCTACAACAGACTTGGCCAAAACAATTTCGTGCAACAAAATGGCATATCCAACTGCACGGAAACACACAACCCTTACCAATGTGAAGCTAGCATCTCCCGCCGATCGAAAAATCCGCGCTGTGGGTTTTGTTTCAATTGCAAGAAGCGACTAGCGGACATGCGAATTCCATCACCAGAATCAGTACCTGCAGTTCCAATATCATCGAACGATCCATCATCGCCACCAAGGCGGCGCGGCCGCCCACGTCGGCCAGTAGCTGAACCAACAAATCGCGTCACACGGAGCACCAACCGTGCGGGTCAAAAGAAGAAAGACGAACAATCCGCTGAACAACTATTATTCCATGTAAGTGAAAGTAAATGCATGTCGTCGGGAAAGAAACGTAAATCGGTCCCAAATTCGCGCTCAAAGTGATGATAATGATGTTTTTACGAAAAGTTAGGCTTAATGCATCACAAGTTAATTAAAACGAAAAAAAAACAATTTCAAAAAAGAACTTATTTGAATTTCAAAATTATTTTCTTCTCTTGTTCGATAATTATTTCAGATTGCGTTATTCCTCTTTCAATATTTAATCAACCTTATATTTTGCGTCTAAAAATTTGAAAATTCATAAAAAAAAGTTAACTAAAGAAAAAAAGGTTGGCCTTAAACGTTAATTTTTATTCCATATATTTTTTCAACAACAAAACATCAATCAACATATCTCTACAATCAACAGAAATACTTCAACTATCAACAATATTTTCATCATCAATCAACAAGAATAATATAAGCATAAAAAGGAGAGTTAAATTTTAATGAATTAGAACAACAATTGAAACCGTGCAAACACACATTCTCTTTTTTTTCTTCACCATAAAGTTTTTTTTTTTTTAAAAAAATAAAAATACTACTTTTTTACAAGAAAATTGGTCAAGTTGCTTGCATTGCTATAAATCAAAATTCTTTTCCTGAATGCTCTTTCAATTTCAAAGTAGTACTTAAGCAAAATTAAATAAACTTAAAAAAATAATATTTGAATTAACGTACCTTAAAAGCTGACAAAGAAATAATCCTTATTTTTTATCTCCTTAAGAAATATGTTTTATTTAGTATAAAATTATCTACAATGTTGTCATCCGAATATTGGGTAATATTTTTTTATAATAACTATGAATTGCACAAATCTTACGCGCATATATATATTCTGACTGAATACTATAGATATCGAGTGAACAAAACATTTTTAGCTATGATTGGGTTGGTTAATGAAATATCTATCCTATTGCATATCCAATTTTCTTATTTTCATTATTGTTTTTCAATAATTTATAAATAAGATAGGACGGTAAAGTCACACTAATTATTTATTTGAATATCAAAAGCACATTTCTTAGAAATTAAAAAATGAACGAGTATGAATATAAAAAAAATATTTAAATAATTCTTCCATATACACACAGCGCAAATTTGAAAGTCTTAGCAGTAGTGGCTGCCATAAGGCACAGTTAGGTTACGCGCAAAGTGAAAGCAGTTCTATGGTGTTCTGATGCTTGTCGAGATGTATTCAGGGGAAGGATTGCAAATGAAAAATTAGATTTTATGTGAAACGTTCAGGAATGATTAAAGATAATTTATGAAATACACAAGAATGTCGTTCAAAACATTTGATCAAAAGTTGTCAAGAAAAAACAACGCTTTTGTATTTCTTAAAAGGCAATCAATCGCCAGAGTCCAAAACAAAGTGCAGTCGCAATTTACATAATTTGCGAACAATGAATACTTTTTGCACAGAATCACTTGAACAGTGGTCAGAAGAGTTTGGCTGCGAGAAGCTTGCGAGCTCATAAGCGTCGCACAAAATCGCATCGAATATCGCTTCACTGCGCGCGCGTATATAAGAATACATTTGAACGGTTCTATCGCAAATAAACGCAGGAGTAGGGCGGAGTAGGCCGGCAAGGTCTTTTGGGTTTGCTCAAGCAAGATGTGTTAAAATGGGAACCCAAATTCCGAGACATTCGCAGAGGAGAAGAGCGGCAACTTCTGCAGAAGTCATTTGACTGCACGCCTAGTCTTTTTGCATGTCTGCCAATAAGACAGTGACCCGTGAGCTTAAGGAGTTCCGAGTAGCTTCCAAGTTGTCTTTTAAAAGGGCCAGGTTTGTCTGGCGATGTAACAAGTTGGTTAATTTACTCACATGTTGTTTTCCATCCGCATCCGCGGAGAACATTGTAACATCATGCGAAAGTTATAATTCAGTTTCTAATTCAAATACTTACTGATTATAGTTGGGACAAGACTGATATAAAAGATAGTTTTATAGTATTTCGAGTTTTATGAACCCGCCGTCGGCTTGCATTTTTCAGTTCTTTTCAAAAGTAAAGAGAAATGTAAGTTTTGGCACTCAGTCCTGTTAAATTTAATCAAACTACCAATCCCATTTTAATCAAGGCAGAAATCATTATTCCATGCTTTTTAGTTAACCCGGAAACAACCAAAACAGCAACAATATTTTAGTGGCTAATCGAATAGTGAAAAGCCCTAGTGATAAGACTTTTGTAGAGTGTTGTTATGCCAATAACGACTAATTAATACGCATACTCATTTGTGAAAATCCCGTACACATTATTTTGAGCATTATTTATTTAACTTAACGTAAAACCTTTATAATTAGATTTCCTAATTAATCTTACATTCACATGCGCTCGCTGGAAGTATGACGTGAACCACGCGACAGCTCGCCTGTTTAAGATTTTCGGGAAATTTAACTTCTCGCAAATCTTTCGTTAAATTGATGCTGATATACGTAAAAAGGCTTCAATATATTCAATTAAAAATCTTACCGCACGGAAAAAGCTTTTGCTTTACAGAAGGAGGTCGCCAGAATCTGCTTATAGCAGTTTGTGGGCTTACATTTAGTGCAAACATCAAATTACATTGAAACCAAGTCAAAGACGATGTGATGTTTCCTCTTCGATAAAAACGTTGAGGATAATTCTAGCAGATTTTGCAATTGTCAACTACAGATTCTGACAAAATGTCATGTACTACCACCCGATTTGTATTACTCTTCCATGTAAAACGATACTGATGCAATTGTTCTGTTTATTACAACGATAATGAACGGAAGGTGCACAGTTCAATTTTCAATGTCCATTGCCTATTTTTGTTATGAACAAGAATTTTTCAATGAAATAATTTACTGAACCACGCCCTTTCAACAATATTTCCTTACAGCCATTTGTTTTAATCAGATTTAATAAATAACTATCCCGGCTCAGTCTACTCATTCCATAAACGTCCAAGAACAATGCATACCGGTTTATTCTTCTCTCAGCCCCTTCAATTTCTTTTTCTGTTCACCCTTTATTGAAGGGGGCTAACCCAACAATTGAATAATTCAAAAAATGGAGAATAAATTAATTATTTAATAAATCAAATGAACTTCTAGTCGTGCTGTGTTAATCAACGTTAGGGGATCAAGTCTCATCAAATGTTTTTCTTTTTTTTTTAATTCAATTTTTTAATTAGATACTGTGACTGTAGAACAAAAACAAGAAAAAAAACATATTTCCTTTTGTCGTAGTAGATAATAATTTTTAAAAATTATAAAAATTGACTTAAGAACAAATGTAATGATGTAAAACTTTATTTCATTCATGTTGTTTCCATGTTTTCAAAAGCAGCTAATACCTATTGGGAGCTTTTTTTGTTTATCGTCTATTTTTTTTTTTTAAACTTTAAAATACATGGTCCTATTTAGGGGTTGTGAGACTGAGCTTCAAAACTCCAGCATTCCAATTTCGGAAAAGGTTCATTCATTCCAATCAATCAGATAAAGGGAGACAAAGAGCAGGAAAGGCATCGTTTTGGAATTGGCGTAATCGACATTGTGGTGACTATGAGGAGCTGAGGAATGATTAAGTCTTGTATTTGCGCCTTAAAGATGAATGCTAATGTATTGAATTTGTAAAAGATTATGAAGTGGCTTTTTGCTAGGTATTTTGAACAAAAGGGCCGAAAAATGGCATTTGAGATATGTATTTGTGTTTGCGAATGATTGTTTATTAAGTTTGTGATTGCAATGATCAATTATTTCGAGTCAAAAAAATTGTATTTATTGACTTTTCGAATGATTGAGTTGAAAAGCTTTTGTTTTGTGCAAATGGATGGCGAATGAGTTTATGAACGATTGGGTGGGGGACGACTGAAACTGACAAAATAAGTGCTGAATTCAAATAATTGGTTATTTTTACTCTTTCGAGTCAATAATCGCGATATACACATGTGTACTTAATAGCAGCAAGAAAACCCATCTCCTTTCCAGTTGCAGAGACGAAACAAGTCTGTGGAAGTTTGTTACGTTTTTATAGATGCAACGAATATCTATTCCTCACAATGTTGACAAACCGGAAAAAACAAACATTTCAAGCGTTTTAATTCTTTTGAATACGAAAAGCATTCAAAATGAAAATTTTCCTTAATTAATATTTATTGGTCCATTGCAGTACTATTGGTTTTCTCCAAAATATTTTCCACAGTTACTTAAATTGTTATTAACACTGGTTTTGAATGAAATAAAGTCTTACAATCACACACGATTAGTGAAAATAATAAATGTGCATAAATTATGTGTAAATGTTAAAAGTTGCATGTTATAACGTAGGATAAGTAAGTTTCTTAAATAAGTTGTCATATCCGCTGCCCCCCCAAAAAAAAAAGTAAAAATAAGAATGGGTATAAGTTGATAATGATTATGTACCTTGATACACTCCGTCTCATTTGATTACGAACAGGCAGTTTTTTGTTTTACTTTTACGATGTTTTTAAAACCCTACGCTCATTTGGGAAAAATTTAAACAGAAAGATGTCTGTTCGTAACCAAGTGAAACGGAATTTATATGAATTTTAAGGATTTACTGACTAAATTGATCGCGAGCATGTGATATAGGATATCGCTAGCAGGGGTTAAACATATATTTATTATGATTCAATCATTTCATGTCGAACAATAATGCACTACATATTTAGCAAATATTTTGTCGTATTTGTAATACAAAACAAAAAGGCACAATGTATTTTTGATGTTAATTATGGCTGTGATGTTAAATATTTAAATATTATCTATAAGGAAAACCTAAAAATGTTATATTCTTAAAAACATGACTTATTTTCCATACCTTTTTTATTTGAAACTAAATTCATTTTGAAACCAGTCCGCTCTCCACAAAAATCCAATACTGCATTATTTAAACTAGATTAATTTTACTTAATACTCAAAACACTAACCAAATCCGTTTATTAACCCTTGGTCTTAGTATTTTTGTAGAATAGGTTCTCTTAATAATGGAGAAAACATTTTACAAGGATGAGATATAGAATCATCAGGTTTTAGTAATATTTATATTTTATTTATAGGTTTTAATTGAACACTGGTCCGTTGAATAGAAAAAATCGTTTTGTTTTTTCCACTTGATCCCAGATTATTCTGGACTTGTGAATTTCCATTAAAACGTACCACACGTCGATCATGTCCTCGGAGAGGACGTTTTCCGCCGGATACGACTGTTCCTTCGTTTCCGCTTCCCTTATCGCTATATCTACTCTTTCAAGGCTTCTGCTGTTTATTTTACTGTGAATATTTTAGGTCGATGAGAAATCGAAAGCGGCGAGAAAATATTGGTAATCTTATTCGAAGTGTGACCGTAAATCTAGCTATTAAATTCAACAACTTGAAAAGTATTGTTCAAAAAGTCTTGCTTGATTTTAATTTTATTTTTATTTGATCTTCTTTATGATGAACCATGATCATTTTTCTATCTTCTATCTATCTATCTTCGGATTTACAACTTAACCATCAATGCACAGAGCTCAGTCAACATCCGAGCTGTTCAAGATAAAATATAGCTGCAAATGTGCAACAAAATGAAGGTCATTTAGCTGACCTTCTACCGATTGAAAAATCAAATATTTTATCATTCAAAATGAAAGTTCTTATAAAACCTCAAAAAAGCGACAAGAAACATGTCAATACTTAGTTTTTTTTTTTCATTTACAAATATGATTTTAACATTCACTTATGATTCCTGATTTTGTTTTATATTATACCAAAATACTCACCGCTAAAACTTTTGAGAAATATCGTTGTCCATCAACGTTGAAAGAGGTTATTTCGTTGAGGGTGTTCTTCAAAAGAGAAATAATCAGCAAATGAATTTATCAACTATGAAACGTTACTCCAATCTTTGTTGTCCCATAGAACCTGTAATCATAACGTCTTAATACACTTATATTAAATCGTTCTATTCTTCGAACCCCCCGAACCTTTAACATGGCTACATTTACCGTCTAGGAATGAATTCTGATAAATTCTGTGTTGTGGTTAAATTGTAAGAAATATTTCATTTCTTAAATTCTCAATAATCCAATATCAATTCTCCTAACCTAGGTTTATTTATTATAACCGCAACAATTTCAAGCTCCACAGAATATATACACAGATTACACGGATCCAGCTTCAAATCGCATCTCATTTATTTATATTTCGAAAAACTGTACTTATTTCCAATTTTCAAAATAGCCATCGCTGTGTAAAAATTAATAATGAATGTAATAATCTGTAAACGAATGTAAAAAATGTTTCAAAAACCTTTTGTAAATTTTATGAGAATGACTCTTGAGGTTTCAGGACACTGTAATCAAACAAACTAATAAAATAAAATGTAAGAAAACTATTATTTTCAACGATCGAGACCTGAAGGAGGCGGAATGGCTTACCTAAACCAAAAAAAAAAAAAAAAAAAAACGAAATGTGATATGCCTTTTTTGGCGCCAGTAATATCTGTCGAATGAGCAACTTCCAGAACCAACTACAAAAATCCGGATCCATTTTTAAATAAATTAAGCATATGTAGAATGTATGTATATATTGTACTGTACTGTTTTTGAAACTGTTCTAAAAAAAAGACGATAATGTACATCGACATATTCTAAATTAATATTTAAGGACTAATCCATTGTACTGTAGTTTTTTTTTGTCTATGTGGACATTTTCAATATGGTGTTATTAAAGTTTTTGCTGTTTAATGGAAAACACAGATTTTGTCATTCAAACTCAAATATCGTCAGCTCCATTGTCTCGGCTAGGTTTTCATTAAAAACGTTTTTTTTTTTAATAAGGGAAGTATTTTCTAGACCAAATGAGATGAAGCTTTGTTTCGTTTTGCGTCTAGTTTCGTTTTGTATTTCATATTTCAAAAAAGGTGATATTGCGCTTGAACATGACGTGCGCGCCTGCGCAATGACAAGATAACAAATTGGGCGGCAGCATCAATCACCTGTCGCATGAAAATAACTGAGATCCAATCGATATTTCATTTCCAAGAATTATAATCACATCGTATGCCCAACAAATAAAACCCCTTATCACATGCTTTTTTTATCGATTATGTGAAATATGTGCTGATAATTAAATCAAGGAGAACAGTGGAAAACTTTTTGATTCGACATACGAGTGGGTCGTCGGGTGGTGAAATTGGTAAAATGCTTTGCTCGGCAGCATCGTTCGAATTCAACTCAGAGCAGAATGTCCAGTGGCTTAGTTATAGTGATATTTGAAAGTTTCACTGCCATTCACAAGGATTTATTCAGTTTGGTTGTTTTTTTTTTTGTCCTAGAAAAGAAGAACACTTCCGTATCGGTTTCATGTGGTTTTGCTCTGATATTGCTCTGAATAAGATTTATTTGTATAGACCGAATAAAAATATGATACAGGCAATCAACGGTTGAGTAGCAGACCGATTTTTTCTTGGAAAACTTGAATACTCAAATAGTATTCAATCGGCTGCTGCATGTGCATTTATAACTTGAAGCCCTTCCGAGCTGTGATTTGATATGTTCCTCTTTTGAATTTCTGCGTGTTTTATTTTATTTGGTATCAGTGCTTCTTATTTTTATTAACTATTATTCTGTTAGTTATAATAGTTAGTTTGTTTTTGTTGATTCTGGTTGTTGAGCTTCGTTGTATGAGGGTTAATTCAGAAGTTGTTCTGATTAATTTTAATTTATTTTCATCCCTTCCCTTTGTTTGTTAACCGTGGAGAATAATTCGGCAGTGGCGTGTCGGTTGGAGGCCGCGTGTGTCGTGCTGAAAGAAAGCATAGTAGAGTCCCGGTGATTTCTTTTCCAATTTAAAAGCGGAATGTGCCTTGGCATTCAAATATTTTCGGTTTTTTTTTCAATGAGAGTTAAATGATATCGCCTCATAATAGTAGACTGCTTCTCAAACCATGTTTTGATGTCTTTAAAAACCGTGAATTCTTTCACAGGTAATGGATTAAATAAGTGAATACCTCTAAACAGAGAGTTTTTTTTTGTTTTTAAACAGTCCCCTGCTCTGAATCCAGACGTTTTCTCTTTTCTAACAAACTAATTTTTCTCAGAACTCAGTCGCTGACCCAGACATAAGAACCTTCTTTCAGATTGTTCGTTTACCTTGAGCAGTTAGCACTCCCCTCGAAAGTTTGTAAAGTTTTCCTCTTTTTGATATACACGTGAGAGTAGAATTATCGCTTTAACACGTATTAGCCCCCCTTCCTCTTATTACAACATTCATACGATTCTTAATATAACTTATCAGTTTAACAATGAAATGGCGAGGTATAGTGTCCCACTCTTCTTCTACAGCGTGTTGCAGCTGTTTTGACCTTCTTTTAAGTTCATCCCATAGGCGCTCGGTCGGAACCAATATGTTGATTTAGTAACTCGATACTTACATCTGTAACGAGGTCTAGCAGATGACGTAATTAAAGACACCGATATAAGCAGCATAGCATAGCACCTGTTCCTGGTGCACATCTTCAATGTATCTGCTAGTTCCACGCGCTGATCACTTATACAGCAATGTGCAACTCTTTCGCTAGGTCTTCTATGTCCGTGGCCACCGTTGCCATGGAGACAGATTCTGCCTTCTTTCGAGAATAAAACGCATCTCCAATGATCAAACGTCCCATTAAGATTCTCACGAGCTTAACGGAATTTCGACTTGCCGATGTTCGAGGGTTAGTTTTGGACCATTTGCAGGTCTAAGCGCAGTGACACCACCTGTTGCCAATCTGCTCCAAACTGTACAGTGACTTACACTCACGTCTTTTGTCCGTTGACGAGAAAGCGGTGGCGTGAAGTCACACGATGGTGTCCAATTAAAGACGGTAGTTTCGTATAAAGCTTCAGAAACTATAGAATATGCCGACAGTGCATTAACACTCGGTTATGTGTGCTTTTAACGAGAACTTCCGTACTTCAATCGAAGCTCCCTATCTTGTTTTGACTGAGATCATTTATCAGGTCGGATAAGTAATGACCTACTCGATGCAGTCGACGCACAGCGTTTAGTTTACTATATATCAGTGAATGCATTTCTGTGCATATGTATTCAAACGATATCGTCGTGAAGCATTAAATAATTATTTTCGGTATTTTTATAAACTTGTACCATAAACGTGGATGGGAGGTCCCATATTTTATACTTTTATTAATTATCCGTAGAAACAAAGTTTATTAAAATTTTGACTTATCGAATAATTGTGAAGCAGCGGATTTGACAAAATAAATAATTAACGTTTAAGCTCTCACTTATATAAAAACAAGGACTGACACAAATAAAATGATGTATTTTTTTCTATTTTCAGATCTGGTTCACCAACTCTTCCCAGAGCTATTTGCTGGTAATTTCAATAAGTCAACAAAGAAAAAAACAAATGCAGGCTACAATTATCCACCATATTCACCTGCTCGACCTCCATCCTCGCCTAATCCATTCACTATAACTAGTAGGAAACCATCAAAGGCAAATTCAACGATTACTACAACTAATAGATCTAATACTTACAGCAAAAGTGCAGTTTATTATGAAAAAAGTCGTTCGAAATCGGTTACGCCTGTTCCTGGCAAGCAGACGTTGAGTGAATTTGACAAATATTTACAGAACTTGAAGAACCGCAGGGCCAAAACTGAGACGAAAAAAGCAGATGCACCGAAAAAGACCGCATCGCGAAGACTGAAGAAAACCAGTAAAACGCCTGTTAATGTGGTCACAAAGTCGTTAGTGGATATAACCAACGATCCGAAACTAACCAACATGAGACCGATTGTGCTCGTAGAGCGGCTATCAGAGTCAGTCTACCAGGCCAAAATGTACAGGCAACTTAATTTGATGTCGGAATGTGATGCGCCGAGGAAATCAATGCATGCAATGGGAAAAGAAAGTCGCCCGGATGATCTTGTTCGGCCGGTCGTTTCGACGGTGGAATGTTTGGTTAAAACACCTGGCAAACATGTGCAAACAGTTGATCAAGTTGGTAAAGTGGCTGTGGTAAGGTCTGAGACTAAATCATTGAGTGACATACTGACAGATGTTGTGGAGCAGGAAATAATTGCGCCTATCTGCAAGGAGAAATCATCTCCGTTACATGACATTGATGCTACACTTGCGGTGCTTGAGAGTGAAGATGCTCGCATGAGAAATGCCGAAAGGCAAGTTGAATCTCTGACAACTGTGGTTCCAGTTGGGCCTCCAGTGCGAGAAGAGTTTGAAGTGAAACCACAAGTTTTGGACACATCGAAACCGGAACTTAAACAAATCAAAACTGAAGTAGAGACTGAATCTGAAGTACAACCTTCGAGTGGTGCATTCAAGAAACCACTTAGAAATGCCACATCGCGAACGCTCGTTTCATCACGAATTGGCAATGGATCTCCACCATTTTTAAAAAAGCTTAAAACGCCACCGCCCAGTCCAGCTAGAATCGATGTAGCAGGCACTTCTCAAGGATTTCTAGCTGGTCGTCTGGAAGCAGACATGACTGAAAAGCACGTCAATTACACAGATACTGATGTACAACAACGCCCCTTGCCCAACACAAATGTATCTGATGGTCCTGAACCATCCTATAAACCCACAGTGGAAGCTCCTTCTCCTGTGAGGAGCAAGATTGTGGTCTCGCCAAAAAGACAGGTTAAAGTTAGACTGAAGAGGTTTAACTTTAAAGATTCTGAAGAGTACATCATCGTATCGAATACTGCGCTAGATGACTTTAACCAGGAACAAAGTGAGAAATACAAACAAATGGAGGAAGCTCAAGATTCAATCGTTGGGAGCCCGTCAGAGACCGAAAACGAGGAACTGCCGATGGAGAGAAAACGGAGGGTGAGGCGAAGCACCGCGAGAAAAGAGAAGTCTTTAAAAAAAAACGTAATTTCACCCGATAATCAGCGTCAGTCGGCCGAGGAAGAGAACAATCTGAATCCAGACTTATTCAACGGGACGGCAGGTCACAACATCGAATCTATAAGCACGCCACCACCTACACCGCCCTCACCGACTGAAAACAATGCTCCTGCCAACAGTGATGAAACATCGCAACAAAACTCGAATCTGAACGTCGAACCAAACAACAACCATTCAACTCATTCAACTTTCCCGCCCATAAACACCCGTCCTGATAGTGAAAATATGCTGTCTAATTACATAGCCAGTAATTCAGTAATCATCCAAGAGTTCCGACGTCACGTCAATATGCCACCCGAAGTTGAAATCGACACCAAGTCCTTGTCGCTCTTCTATAAATATCTATTGGAACGGAATGACATAATAGCAATGGAGACAGTTCATAGACTGATGCCATTACTCAAGACAAAGGTATTCGGATCGCTTGCCTCCTCGGCACCTCAGTTACGAAGGAAACGAGTCGAATCGTGTACTTTACCCTCGTTAATCTTGCGGCGCACCCGGAAGTTCTCGTCATCCGAAGCCGGAAACGAGAGCTCCTGGAGTGAAGGTACATGGAGCACGATGCCGAGAAAACGAAGAAAAACTATATGTTCCGATCGACAATACCTTAATCGTTCCCCCGACTTTATGCATTGCAAGGAAATCCGTTCCTCTACAAAGCCAGTCGACTCACCAGTCGTAGAGGTCAAGGGACAACAACCCACTAATAATCGCGGCATCCAGCCCATTGCAACTGTAGCTTCGCCGAGGAGCTCTGAAGAGGATGCTGACGGAAATATCGCAGCCGGTACTGTGCAATCACCACATCATTTCTCTGACAGTTCGTCACCAGCGTTGGGGTACTCTCTAAGCTCGGGCTCAACGCCAGTTCAATCGGAGATATACGAGTGTACAACTTCTTCAGCGTCAATGCGCTCAATATGCGAGAGTCCACCAGACATCTCGCGTAGCGTGGTGGTAAGTCGAACATATTCTAAAGATAACATGGTGCAGCATGTCTTTGTGCCCCCAGAAATCGAGAAATGCATTGAAGAACAATCGTCTGTCGCCTGCACAGAAACGTCACACCCGCCGACGCCGCCGGCACAGCCGACAACAACAAAACGACAAGCTGCTTGCAGCGCCAATTACCTCGAAGACTTCACCAGTCAGGAAAGTAACAGCGACGACGACCACGATGACAGCAAAGACAAAGACTACAACTACAAGGCGGAGAGGAAAGTCATAAGATCGAATAAAAAAGGCACCAGTAATAAAACCACAAGACGCGCCCGTTGCCCAACCAAAACGAATACCCAACGTAGGAAAACATAAAACAAACAAACGAAACAAAAATAACATACTATAGGTGTATCTAGTTACTAAATTTAAATTATTATTTTATGGACTTTGTTGTTGTTTATAGATGGATAAACAGAGCCCTTTTAATTAAGTGAAAAATGATAAAGTAAATCCTCCTTGAATTATTAATATAAATACATATATATTATGTGTATAATATGTATGAACATAAAATGAATGTAATGTGATAAGTTAATGAAACAAACAATAAAATTTCAAAATAATTCTTATTTTCTTGGAGTTGATTCTTCTTGGGAACACAAGACACACATGCAGCAAGAAAACATCAAACGTTATGGCGCGCAATTGCCCCCAAAACCTGCACTAATTTTCATTTAACAGAATCACAAAACTTTACTTATTTTATTTCTATCATTCATGTTTTTTGCTTGTTCAAATCATTACATTCAAAATTCTTTTATTTCTCATTAATTTTATTCAATTTAATTGATTTGCCTGCGGCAATTTAAAAGTTAAATCAAAATTAATTAGTAAAACAAGAAACTAAAACATTTAGTAGACCAATTTTATCAATTATGGGAACGCGGTGAGATACATAAGTGGATGCAATTTTTAATTTTATTTTTAATAGTTTCAATTCTCAATTTATTAAGGTATGTAAAAAGGGCACCTATGTTTTTGAAACACATTTGCAGCAATATTTAATAATGTGTTAAATGTATTTTTTAGTTAAGATTCAACCTGTGCTGGATTAACCGCCTTTTGGAGCATGCTTTGAAGACACTGCCGAATAATTTGCAGGTTTGTATTAGTTGTAGTTTCTCATTTACATAAACATTTACAAATTTGTTTTATTTTTCGATTTCCATTCTGGATGTCTCGAATTTACTGCGGATTATAGGTACACGAAGTTTTTGACTATAGCGCAGTCATATCTGTATCCATATGTCAATGTTTTATGATACTTCCTCTGGGTGCTTGAGTTTCGAACGAAAGTTGCAAGTCATGTTTTTTCAACCTTATCCAAGGATAGTTGGAATTTTTAGGTCCCTTTGGATAATCGGATCTTCCTAGATAATGCATAAAAACAAGGCCGCATATAAAAAAACGCCTGATTTTTATTTAACATTGTGTGCAGAAAGTTTTACTTTGTGATTCAGATCTCGCTATTAGTTTAATCGTACCTATAATTGACTTGTCCTTTCTCTGTTTTGTTTTTTGTTAACGACTCTTTTCCGACTAATAATTTTTTTCTTTTCTTTTCAATACTTTCAGTTTGCCATTCAACTCGCACGCCCGGAAAATATCTAGATTAATAAATTTGGTAAATAATAATATTAATCATGAAACAATTAAAATAGTGTATACATTTCCAGCTCAAAGCACTAATGAATTTACAGAAACTGCAACAAGCAGTTCCAGATGGAAACTCTGCGCGCATGTCAATATTTTAAAAGTAAGTATTTTAAGCTATTTGCAACAATTTTGTACGTTAGTATCTAACTAACTTAACAAGAAGGGCGCCTTTTTCACTCTCTGAGATACAATAGGCGTTAATGGGCATATTGTTGACAATTTGTTAGACCCAGAAACTGTTTTCGCTTGGTCCTAAATAGGAATCCACTGTTCAGATTAAGTCTACAGAGCTCACTTCCTTTTATATCTTCTCCAAACATAAGAACCCACCATTTGCAGTAGATTTCCTTCGATGGATCTCAAAGTGACGCTACGTCCCAGGAGGTTGACCTATTGTCCACATTCTCCGGTTTTTATTTATTGTATGGTCAATATATTCTAAGTCCTCTTTTTCGACGACATAGTCTTTTTGACGTGGTTCTTAATCTACTCTGAACAGGACGTTGTCAACTGAGTCAGTCAGCTTGAATTTCGTCTAAAAGGGATGCTGATTATTCGATCAAGCTCTGTTACTGTGGAATATAGTTATTTAAACTTTTTACAAGTGTAAAAAGCTTTAAAGACTGTCATAGGTCGGACTTGATCAGACAATTGACTGCTCAGTTAGTCGATCATTCAATTGGCCGGATAAGATACATTTTCACGTCTTAAACATTCTCTCATACATCAAGTACATGCTGCGGAGATGATTCTTCTTCGTATGACGGCAGGACCGCCAACAAAATATTATTGATGTCCTTTGGAGTTTTTCTTCGGCGGAACATCTAAATTTTATCATTTCATAATCATAACTATACATTCATCTCCACTCATTTTTCTTTATTGATTGTTCTCATGATTTTTTTTTTCTTCCATATAGAAATAGACCCAGACAAATTGGAGGCCGTCGTGCATCATGTTTAAAAAAATAAAAGAAAAGAATTTGTCTTTCAATTGAGTTTAATATAAATAATTGTGTGTGATTACGAGTATATACAAATATCGTGTTGTTTATGTAATGATTTTGATGTAAATACTATGTTTATTTTAAATAAAGCAACAAAAATATTTCATTCAAACACGCTTGTTGCGAGAACTTGCATTTTTTTCAGCCTTCACATTTGAAAAAGCATGTTAAAACTACAATTTAGAATACTACATATATTCCAATAGATAATAGTCAAGACGAAGCTGGAATATACGAGAAGCGGAATGCCTTAACCACCGACAAAGATTAAAAAACTTTCGAAAGTGTTTATTTAAAGGGACCGAAAAACATAGAAAATCGACCAATCAGTTCAGATTCGACTCTCTTTCATAAATAAAAAAAACATCCTGAGATGGCATCAATAAGAAATAATAGAATCGAGTGAGATCGGGGAGTCGACAGCATCGATGTTAATACTACGACAGTCGACAGCGTCACAGCGTTATGAATTTAACAAGCAGGTCCTGTGAAAATCGATTGAGGTGGCAAGGGCACATAGATTGAGTCCGCGGAGAGATACTTTGGAAGCACACAAGAGGTAAAGGACCTCAGCCAAGATAGTGCATGAAACTGCATTGCAACTTGTTACAGTTCGGAGCTGAAACTTGTTTTAGGCTCATTTCCATTCCGGAGTCATTAAAGTAAGTAATATATTGTAAATTTCAATGCTCCAATTTTCTGTGTAGAATGTTTTCACACAAACCTTTCTGTTTATAAAATTTCTGTATCAATTTATCTATATTTTGTATCAAGTTATCGTATAAGTTATAAATGTGGATGCGAAAGTCTCTACAGTAATTTAAATTTGCGTTATTTTCGTAACAATAACTAGTGGCTAAGGATCGAGGAGATCATTGTACCTCTGGATGGTGGTAAATGTTTTCAAAGCAAAGAAAAATCGAGGCGCAAAACGGAAATCCACATTTCAAGGCGAACGATGGAAGAAGTTGGACACTTTTTTTATTGTCCTCGCAAGATAAAAAATGGAATTGGACCTATGAATTAGTGAACGAACAATTCGACGAAGGTTACAGGAGTCAAATCTTAATGGTAGAGTTGCAAGAAGGTTTCCATTTTGCACATTTTCACCTCCAATGGACAGGGTCAAAAGTAAGCGAAAAGTTGAGAAATATTTTATGGAGCGACGAAACTAACATTGATTTAATCCGATCTGATGGAAAAAAAATATTTAAGACGCGTCCTCCAAATGAAGAATTTTCTCCTAAACACACGAAAAACTGTGCGAAACATGGAGGTGAAAATATCAAACTTTGGTCATCATTATCCTGGTATGGGCTTGATCCAATATACTGGATAAAAGAGAAAATGTATCAACAACTTCAACGACATCATCACAACAATTTCATTGATATTTAAGTTCTACTGTAATATTTTTTTCATTTCATTTATATTCTTAAACAATGGTTTTTCAATAAAGTGATGGGCAACAGGGAATTCCTCTTCGATGACCACCATTGGATATATATAAAACAGAAAGGCATTAGCTGGTTAAAAAAGTTAAAGATCCGATAGTTTCTGTCCTAAAAAACGATCATCTTCTTTGTAGATATCAATTCAGTTCTTGCACTCTTTAAATGGAAACGAGTTTTAAGATTTCAGTACACAAAGAAAGAAATTCGTAAAAATTTATTCACATGTGGTGCATACATCATTTTGAAAAGGTTTACTGACCCACAGTCCAATAATTTTAACTTTCTTACATAAACTTGTAAAAACTTACTTGTTTTTCTCTTAGCAATTCAACATTTCCTTGTTTAATCAAACCAGGCGCTGTAGAATAATTTTATTCGGATTTTTAAAAATATTTTATTAATTTTTCTCATTAATCTATTCACTACTTGAAATTCCCTACAAAATGTTTATCTCAGGATTAATATTTTGTTTTGTTGTTGTTTACTTAATCGATTATGTTTAATAAAAGTCCATTTGGTTTAGTGTTTCTTTATATAATTTATATATAAATATTTCGATTTATTTAATAAAAAAAAAACCGTCGAGTTAAGTAAAATTCAATAAATGTCTTCTTAGGAGAATCTCTCTTAATTATTTTTTTAAAGCAACAAGTTTCAAATTTTGTATAATCTCTTACGAATTAGGAGTTAGGAAGGAAGTATTTTCAATTATCGCACATTTTGGTTTGAAAACTCGATTTTCAAATATTTAAGTCTAGACCTAACGCTAACGTTTTTAAAATATGGTGAAGGTTATCTTTTCTTTTACTGGCCGGGAGTAGATTCAAATTTTTTTTTTTTTTTGATTACAATAGGGCAGCCCAGCTGCTCCAATTCGGGATTGTATCAACGGTTTTATTGTTCATCGTTCCTTTCGAAACCGCAAAACTTCCATTTTCGGGAAGTTGTGGCGCAGTCGGTTTCTTGGAGTTCAGTTTTGAACAAGTTTGGATATTTTGAAAGAATTTCTTCGAGGTGTTCTGATTGTAGGTTCGTGTTGTTGGTGATTTTAAGCAGATAGGAACAAATGTGGTCTGATTTGGCGCCGATTGGATGAACCACAAGGAAAGTAGATACCAAGCTGATAATTCGAGCTTCATCTAAATCGAGTGATTCAGGTTTTACCTAAAAAACGAATAATTGAATATCGTTCAAAAATGGAATAGAAGTGCTCTGGAATATTACCACTGAGTGTATGTCTTTTGGTTTATCAATATCCTGGCTATATTTGAGTTCTGCCATTGCTTCAGGTAATTCTTTTTTAATTTCGTGCTCTTCTTCGAGTTCAATAACGTCATCGTTTTTGGTTGTTATTGGCGACAGTTTTTCAACGACATCATCACATTCTGAACTTTTGGATGAGTGACTATTTTGCCTGGCACTGACTTCGACGATTTTTGTTTTCAGTAGGAGTTGCTTTACGTTGGCTTCTTTGAGCTTCTGCTCAAGATCATTGATTTTGTTGGTGTCCTTGCGTTCTTTTGACTTGTTTTCAAGTAGCTGCGTTTGCATATTACGTATGGTTTCCTGAAGGACTTTGATTTGTTTATCACGGAAGTCGGTATCCGATTTGATGTCAGACTTTACTAGCGTCATTTCGTTCTTGAAGGCTTCCAGCTGACAACGTAAACTGTCGTTTTCTTCCTGTTAGAAAGATAAAAATATTAATAAACAGAAAATACATGATCTGAAGCGATTTTTTTGTATTGCCTACAACAATATGTTTTTCTCATAAGAATGATAAAAAAAAAATCAAAAATCATTTGAGTGAGCAATTACCATGTCGTCGACTAGTTCAATGCGAAACGGGATTTCGTGGCCACAGGGAGGACTTGTCTTGGGACACTATGGGGAATTTTCAGAAATTGTTGAGACCTATGTCCAAATACGACCCAGTTTTAAATAAGCATTTGCTGAGAATTGAGCATTTCATTGGCGAAAAGACACACGAGTAGTCGAAAATGCAAAATGAATGAAAAATTCCAATCCCAATGTACCAGGCGCTCAGAAATGCTCAGAAAGGAGAATGAATTCATTTAACCCGAGGCATATTTAAGTCAAGGCACATTTTATCCGAGCCACATTTTAGCTAAGGCACTTATCAATTGGATTTGTGCTGTTGTTAAGGAATTTTCTGGTTTCTTATTTTGCTACTTATTGAAATGTTCAGAAAACAACAGGTAATAATTTTATCCGAGGCACATTCTAGTAAAGGCAATTATCATTTGGGTTTGTGTCTTTGAAGCTTTTTTTTTTTTTTCGTTTAGTCTTTATCTCGGCCTCATATTGATGTATTTTCGATCGATTTTTTTTAAAAAAACATTGAGTAAGTACTTGTTTTTGGTGCACCAGTGTATGGCCAGAAAGTGTAATTATGTCTAGTTTTGAAGTTAACGCATTAAAATTGAACTGACAAGATATTGTTTTTGGAAACACCCTGTTTGAAAAATTTTACCGTGGGTTGAAAGCTGTTCAAATTGTTATTTTATTTTGTATACCTTTGTATGTGAATATATCATAGCTTTCCTGGTTTAAAGGAAAACTTTCTTAAACAGAGGCAGCGCTGCCGAAGCTCAATAATATTATTTGTCAAAGCACCCTGCGTGTAAATTTTTTTTTTTTTTTCAAAAATAAACCACGCCCTGAACAAAAACTTTTTCCTTGCCTGATGGATGATCGATCAACCAACCGAAAAAAATTCCAATCCCAGTCGACTTATTTTGCTCGAAATCTGAGAAATGTACCATGCGTTCAGAAATGCTCAGAAAGGAGAATGCATTCATTTGACCCGAGAAATATTTAAGCCAGGGCACATTTTATCCGAGCCACATTTTAGCTAAGGCACTTATCAATTGGGTTCGTGTTTTTGTTAAGGAATTTTCTGGTTTGTTATTTTTCTTCTTAGTGAAATGTTCAGAAAACAACAGGTAATAATTTTATCCGAGGCACATTTTAGTAAAGGCACTTACCAATTGGGTTTGTGTTTTGTTGAGGAATTATACTGAATTTTATTTTTATTGTTGTTATTTTTGAGTTTTTGGTATCAAATTGAAGGACTTGGCATGGACGTTCTTTTTGAGGCAAAAAGAAATAAAAAAAATGTGTTTTGCTGTGTGAAATCGATGAAAAAAACGATCTATTCATTCTAGTATTTCTTAAATTCTTTATAAAGGATCGGCTTTTGGTGCGTGTAGTCCGTAACGCAACGGAACTAATGGATGGTAGTTGGAGATATCGACAGAAATTTCTTAAAAAGAGTGAAATGAATGAATAAATGAATCATACAATATTTCAGCCAAGTGCTTTGCATGTAGCAAGGGATAGAAACAAAAGAAATTGAAGGCGATACCAACTACATTTCTAAAATAAATAAACTGGTGGCGCAGTATTTCAGGGACTGGCTTCACTAATTGAGTGCACGTGTTAAGTTTATAGCTGGACCTACAGTTCGTTGCTGACTTCGAACGGCCCCAGAAGCTTTTTCTTGACAGTTTAAGACATCGGATTGTCAGTCACTCAGAAGAGATGGGCTCATGAAAAATTATCAGATGTTCGTACCGGGTCCTCCCGCTGAGCCGCAAACGAACTTACCACTGAGCTACGGGCACCCACCAACCACATTAAGATTTTAAATTACTTGGGAGTTCACCATAATCCACGAAAACATCGTAGGCAAAGAAAGGGTAGATGAAAAAATCTGAAAAAGATCGCCACCAGGACTAGAATATTCAGGCACTAGACACAAATAGAACAGAGATTTAGAGTCGATTGTCTTTTCTCTTGCTGTCTATGGCTAAAAATCATCGAAACAAGAGCTTTAAGCCTCCTGCCAAGACAAGTCTTCTACCAAGACAAACCGCCTACCAAGACTGAAATTCTCAAATACCATCTACGGAATGTTTGCAAAGAGCAACTTATGCTACCTCCAGCGACATTTATAAAAAAAGGTCAACTTACCTTTAAATTGTCATTATCATAGCGACACCGTTTGCTGCTCGAGTTGCGATAATCCCGGTCATCATCGGACATTTCCATCTCATCGTCCTCAATTTGTACCGAACGCATTTCCTGCACACAAAAACGGAATAAATGCAAATTTTATTAAAAAATTAAAACGTATAAAAACTTTCCGGCGCACAATATCCTGTCAGTAGAAAATAGTAAAAATTGTTAAAAAAAAAAAATATTTTTTTTTTGCTATAATAATAAAATAACCTTTCCAATTATTTATTTCGCGGTTTAACTTAAAAAAGTGTCCATCTGCGGCTCTTGGATATTTAGTCCTTGTCTTGCCTAAATAAAAAATAATGAGTGATTGTGAGATCGTACTTACCTCGAACTACTAATACAAGTGAAATTGTATATTTTACTTATAATTTTTTTTTTTAACTTTTCTCAAATTTACCCTCCTTACATTTTTTTTTTTCAATTTTTATTAATTGGCAGCGTTATGAGTGGATTATGAGATGCGTTTGGTTTGCTTTTGTTAAATACACTTCCGCTCCACATTAATAATTGCTAAGGTTTTGTTTTTTTTTTTGCATCTAATTTAACAAAATTCTTGAGCGATGAAATGAAGTTTTATAAATGTTATTCGAGTACAAAAAAAAAAACACCATTGATATTGAAGCAGCGGTTGTAAATTTGTTTTATCGAGTTTGCCCTTCGCTAAGTAATTTTTAATATTTGTTTGC
Source organism: Orthonevra nobilis (assembly GCA_963555765.1). Classification (NCBI taxonomy): domain Eukaryota; kingdom Metazoa; phylum Arthropoda; class Insecta; order Diptera; family Syrphidae; genus Orthonevra; species Orthonevra nobilis. The sequence goes on along the minus strand of OY743227.1, from coordinate 7,876,077 downwards.
TTTTAAAATTAAAAAAAAAGTGTTACATAAACAAATAATAATTAAATTTAAAAATAAAGTTTATATTTAAAAGCGAGAAAAAGAAAATATTCTGTGTAGTCGGGCGACAAGCAATGTGGCATTAGTTGAAGGCAAAACCATAACAGTTGAACTTGATCTTGAAATTTTGAACTAAAACTTCAGCTTTCATGTGTGTTTTCGAAATTTCTGTGAAAAGAGCATCTCTAGTGAAGACCATTACTGGCGTTTTATGCAAGTCTTATGGAGATTGGGCGCTTAAAACTTCAGAATCGTCCAAATATGGATACTGTGCCGATTTTGTAAAGCACGAATGAGGTTCTAATCGTAGCTCATCACTTCTTCAAAAGCTTTCAAAGGAAATGGATCGGTATTTACTGAAGTCAACCTGGCGATAAAAAAAAGTATTAGTACCATTTGATTGGGCCAGTTTGACTGAGTCCAAGCTCAAGACGGAAAGGATTTTCTACAATGAGTCACAGTTGTGGAAAAGAGACGACCTCTTCATGAGTCAATGGTGTTTCTTAAAACGAACATGGACAGGATATGCAGAACCGAAAATGTTGTTTCACAAATACTGCTAGAATCCACATTTAAGGATGTTGACTTTAAGCCGATCAGCTACCGCCTGCTGAATAAAACAAATATGACTGGAGCAAACACAGTTCACATAGGTCACCAAAGCTAAAGACTATCCATTCTGAAGTCAACATCAACAATCTGCGAAACCAGTAGCCATAGGGGTAGGTATTGAAAGTTGTAAATTAGGAGCGGTTTTTACGGGCATGAAGCTGAAAGAGTGTCTGGACAATAAAAGAGTCTGTATGCAGTCAATGAAGAACCCATCCCTGAGTTTGGCTGAGTTTACTAGCGGATTATTTCAAAAATGGTGGTGAAGTTCTTATAGGATGCACGTGCCCGCTATCGAAGCCAAGGGAAGCCCGTTGCATATTAGGTTCAGACGGTTTACAGCTCGGGAGCGTGTTCAATAAATAATGCAACTACGACGAAAGGTCATTTAGCCTTATTTTGAAATTCACTTTCATGCGAAAGGGAGTCGAATTCTTATAATACGCATTTTGAGTTTCGAACGGGTTTTTCAACTGAAAGTTCATTTATCTTTGGAAAAGAAAGCAAACTTTCGAATCATTCGAAACGAATGTCGATACATTTTGTTTTTTTCTGGCGATTAGTTCCCAAAACATGTAAGTTTAGATATTTTTGTTGAAAAATAAACTACTTTTTTGAATTACAAGTTGAGTGGCAATCGCATTCCAACTGGACTAACCGGGAGCAGAAAGAAGTACTGCTCAGGTTGAACGAAGAAAATCCAAAGTAGTCAAAAATTTTTTTATAAATACACCGGGTAGATACCGATCGAATTGAGAAGGATGCTGCAAGAAAGCTGAATAGCTACGAACCTCCAACTAAGGGCGCTGCTGCTTAATAAAAATGTATAAAAATCGTACAGTCAGAAATGTTTGGTTCATGATTTGAACTTATTTCATATCAAAAGCAAAAAGAAAGAAAAGAAAATTAAGTAAAGAGGAAACAATCGGGCTTCAATGATAACAACCTTGTTGCTCTTTCCGACTTCAAGAAAGCTATCGTTAAGATCACATCGCTTCACCAGTCAGTTGCAGGCATAAGCGCCAGGGTATTTGTCATAAACCAGGTGAAGGAGTCTACGACGATATCAACTTCCAAAGAAGCATTCATGACGAGAATCTCGAACCAATCTGTATATGATCGCAATAACGCCAGAAAATTCAGAAATCCAGTTCAAATTCTCAAGAAGTCATACTAAATTAAACAAAAATGTCATAATATTTCAAACACCTGATTTCAAAGATGAAATTGATTGAGGTTCACTTTTTGCAATGAATGCTTTTCGTTCGAATATCAAAATATAAAAAGTTCATCCGAATGAAGAGATACAATCTATCGAAAGAACTATTCAAAATTAGCATGATCAGCGGATTTTTGAGTTACAGCTTCTACGGTGTCCCAACAAAATATTAAAAACTAGTAAGCCTTTCGGACTTATGAACATATGTAGGTCAAGGTATGTTTCAGTAGGTAGGCGTACTCCTAACAAGTACATATGCACTGGTAACATGGGCCACGAGCTTCTCCAAGGAACATATTCTCATGTTCGTTGCTTCGATAACTTTTTTCCGCCAAGTTCAACAATTATATTTTTTCACTGAACTAATATCAAACTATTGTTAATAAGATTATACATAAGAAAAAAAAACATTATCAAAGCAAACAAGCTACACTAAAACACTCTACACATGCACAAATTTTGAATACTAAAACAAATGAATAAGAAAATAATATAAAAAAATTTACAGAACCAATACCAAACGAAATAAAAATTTTAAAAATGAAAATAAAAAAGAAAAATTAAAAAAAATAATAATATTTGATACAATAACAACAACATCAACAAATGTGTGTATGTATGTTATTTTTATGTGTACGTACCATTGATAGTTTCTTCCATTGGTCGATGTTTTTTCTTTGGGCCTTGGTGAAATGGTCCCAAACCTTCTTGTGACTAGCTGCACTGAACACTTTTTCAATCTGAGTGACTGATGGGAGAGGAGGGTAAATATAGATAGAGATAATAGTAACAACAACATGAACGACAACAAAAAAAAAAACAGGGTAGGTAGTTTTTTGTTCATATTTTGGCATTCTTAAATTTGTTATTTAAGGGGGGCGTGTATTATTACTTGTTGCACTTAACATACATTTAACTAGACTAATCCTTTTTATATTTGTGAAGGTTGTTTTGTTATATTACGAACCTGCAACCCTATCAGTAACTACATTTGTTATTGTTCAAGACAAATCCTACTTAATTTCATACACTATATCTACAGCTGTCACGTCTAAGTTGGAACTATGACGATGACCAATGAAATAGAGGAACTTCAAACGGAGTAAACGGATGCTTCCGATTGTAAAAGTTGGCTGGACCATCTGTGCTTCAGCTTTCTGCAATAGCGATCACCCGTTGGCTTGAACTAATTTTCAGAAACTGGCAGAGTTGCAGAAATGTACTTATCCGGGCGCCAAACAGACAAAATGAGTAAATTCTCTGCGGCACTCAAAACGGAATATGGATGTTGCATAAAAAACGCGTTTGCTTATATTTCCCTTTGTTCACCCTGATAATTACTATTAATTCAAGGAGAGACATCAGCGCGAAATAAAACGAAGAGTCAGTCTTGCCGATGACTGCTTCCTTCAGTTTTGAAGGCCATTAAATTATAAAATCGTCCCGGTCAGAATAACCTGCGCAGAAGTATGGACGCAAATGCTTTTGATCGCTTTGAGAGAAAAATTCTTAGGGTTAATCCTGGTTTCCTTTCGGCAGATGGAGTGTGGAGGAGATGGTTCCAGCTATAACAACTCAGGTGGCTAGGATGTGAAGAACGCTCCAACCTGAAACATAAAGGTAGACTTTTCTTTCGATGGCGAATACAAACACAAAGGGAAAGAAAAGTCAGCTTAACGACTTACTTCAGTTGAATTTGAGTTTTTCTGATTACATTATCGTAAACTGCACCTCCTTGGTTTAATGGTATAAGAGTCAACTCTGGTGTAATGTGGCCAATCATTGCCTCAAACATTAACAAATGGGTGTCCATGTAGTCTCAGAAGTATCCAATTTGATGGAAAGATGGCGATTGTTGTTTGAATAGATTGACCATGGTAGGAAGAAACCATGTTCCTTCATTTACAACGATCTACATAATAGGACCCATAATAGGATTTCTTGAATGTCGACTGAAAGTTCTAAAGTTTGTAAACAAGGTTGGCATTAAAAAGATATGTTCATCGTATATTGAACGAAAATGTGGATACGAAGAAGACGTGATTTCAAACAATCGAAGAAAAGCGACGCCATGAAGATGTTTCACTGAAATATTTGGCAAAGTTTAAATGGCCATAGAGCAGAACTTTTTGAATCACTTCATATCTGAAAGAACGCGCAAGAGAACGGACTGAAAGAGCAAAAATAAGCTAAAAAAGCAAGGGTAGTTCCATCGGCGTCTGATATTTGAAGGAGAAGGAAGGAAATAGAGAAGCAACCTTAGGTTTATTTTTGCTTGAAAGAATAAAAATGGGCGATCCACTTGATTTATCGTAAACTATTCTCAACCTATGCTTACAACACTAATTCTAGTTTCATTTTTCCTGAAAGAAGCTTCTATACAAAAAAAATTGTGGATAAAATACGAACACAAGGTAAGTACTTTGGTGCAATTTGTGAAGGAGGGAATGCATTTCTCATGATGGCTATGTTAAAAGCTTAGTTAACTACGGTTTTTGAGTCACATAATGTTACTAGACTGAAAATCAATTCCTGGACGCAGTCTATAGAACAAAATTGTTTCATTTAATATATTTTAATAGAAAAGCATAAATTTTAATTTATAAATAAAACGAAAAAAAAATAAATAAATAATAAAATCAACTTCAAAATGACCATCCCATCGGTCAAATATTTTCAAAACATGTTTCTTTTTACCCATTTTGCCTACTTCAATTCAGCAATTTATTTTGTGTTTTTGAAATTCCGCCAAATTGTTGGTGTCTAGACTGAGCCGTAATTGTATAAAACTGCGTTCGATACAGATAAATATTTGTTTTTTTTTTGTGTTGCTTTTTAACTTTCTTTTTTCATTCAAACTCAACTTTGATAAATTTTCTGTTTTTTGTGTTTTTCTTTCAATATTACATACCTTTTATTTTTTTGTAGAGTTTTCTAATTTTATTTCATTTATCAATTCAAAAAGGAACATTTAATTTATAAAAAAAGGATATATAAATATATGTAAATACATCTTGTAAACGTGTAAATACCAATGAAATTGTTTTCTAAAAAAAAAAACAAATAAAATGTATATTTTGAATAAAACCTATCAACGAAATAAAAATAAACGGTTGTGAGGTGTTGATATTTATTAATTTCAATGCAGACACAGAGAAGATGTTTTTTCTTATTTTATTTGTTCGTCTACTACGAAAAAAATCCACGAATCAACAATTAAATTGCGAGAAGCAAAACATCGTCTGAAGGAAAACCCATTTAAATGTAATATTTAAACAATTAAGAAGTTGTGTGCTCACCTTTGTAATTAGTTTTTTTTTTCTAATTTTTAAAATTATGTGTTGGCTTTAGTTTAACTAACAACAAAGAGTGTTCAAAAGTGGAGGTGTTCAAGACCTTTGTGGAAGACTATTTGAAGCATGTTGTGAGTTTTTTACCGTGAAAATTTTGTATCGAGTCAAAATTTGTACTCAGAGACTAAAGCAATTTGCATTAAAGCATAATTAGATACAAGGGTTGATCAAAGAGTTATGATGAATTACATATGAAGTAGGTTCTGCATGTTGGTTGCCGAGAATATTAACTGACGAGGAGAAAAAGAAACATGTTAACATTTCGAGGGTTAATCTCGAAAGGTTCTTAGCAGATCAGGATCATTTTCTATAGTGTAATACTTGGATAATGTTGCATCAATGTAGCTGGCTTATGCGTTGAGGCTCCATATATGAAAGAAACTATAAAAATGAGGGGATATTTTCTGCAATTCATAGTCGTGGGTGCCCTAGCTCAGTGGTAAGTACGTCTTCAAAAAAAAGGATGTGGATGGAAAAAATCGAAGAAAAACATTTTTCCTTGATTTAATAATGTTGTCCCTAATTATGTAACCAGCACTGTATGCATCGCTATTTAAGCACCTTGCAGTCCGCAAAGTATCTAACATAAGAAAGTAAAGCCGAATTCAAGGAACTTCACAAGAATATAAAATGCATCTCGACCTATTTTTTATTTCCTCTTTTACAAACCATGCCGTCTAGGCACCGACACCGCCTACGATCGAAGGGTAGGAGTTAAATCAGAAGACGTACGATAGTATGTTTATTGTAGTTGATCTCTTTAGTTCCACTGAAGTCAGTATCACCCTGTGAAAAATAGCTTTCCTTTACCAATGTAGTGCCGAATGTTCACAATATCCTCTTTCAGGCACTGTGAATATTCCTTATCGCGGCACAGGTTCATTTTGTTAAGGAAGTAATTCAGGCCGCAGTGGCCAGTAAGTAAGCTCGTTGGCTTTCCCATTCATTCGATAATCAGCGTTTTTGCTACCGTCCAGTTGGCATTACAACATGGTTCAAGACTTATGAACGCAGTTTCCGACCCAGCCCTAGCGAGCTCACCTGCAATCCCCTTGCGCCTAGAGCCCCAGCCCAGCTTCATTTTGAAAAAATTTTTGTCTCTTTTACATGTTCTTGAAAAATCTCTTTAAACTTCAGATGAAAGTCTGAACGAAGCACAAAATAAGTCATATAATTGATTGAAATAAAAACTCACAACATGCTCTCGATAGTTTATCAGTGAGTCAGTCATTTAAGAACATGTAGCAAACATGTGGACCGAAATGAACAATGAGATAACGGAGAAGAGAAGAAATAGATAGAATAAAGTTAATTTTAAGCACACACACACACACACAAGGAAACAAATAAATACATACATAAATGTATAAAATGTAAAACAGAGTGATTTGATTAAACAAACAAGAAGCACGCTCCTGAATCAAACTTTCTACTTACATTGCTGTGTCATACTGAGCATCTGTTTCCTGTACTGCTCCCTAGCTTTACGAAGCTCCTCCTCGAATTGCATTTTATCCGTATTCAAGCGTCGCACATGCGCATTGGTGCTCTGTATCATCGAGTAGAAAACATTGGCGTTCTTCTTCGAGCAATCACCCCGCTCCAGCCAAACGATGAGCGTTTGGACGGCCTTCGTGAATGTATCGTCGTTCTTTAGTTTATCCGACAACGTGCTAGCCTCGTGTTCTGTGTAATGCACCACAGGCGGGGGTGACACGGATCTCAATCTGTCGCGCTCCATTCGCTCTCTGTGCCGCTGCTCGCGTTGTAATTGTCGCTGTTTGCACTCCCATTCGTATTGGTCGTCTCGCGCCTGTGCATAGTCCACATGCAGACGACCGCAATTTGTTGGCTCATTGTTCAGGATACGAATCCTGTAGCCAGATAGATAGATGGCAGAGTCTACCGACGCTTCATACACAAAACGAATGTGGCAGAAATTCTTCTTCGAGAGCCGTAATGTGGTGATTTCACCGCAACTCTCGAAAACCTCCCGGATGATGTCCTCGGTGATGGCTTCGGGAAGGCCTCCGACGAACACAGTCCGACATCCCGGTGGTCGATCGCGAATCGTCGGCGCCGGAGCACTAGGATTGGGTGGAAATAGAGTGCATGACTTGCAGTTGATTATCTCCTTTACGGGAACACCTGGCGCTGACATCATCCCGGCTGCCTGCGTTGCGGACGTCGGATCTGCCGGATTGGTAAGGTCAGGCATCATTGGATACTGCTGCATTTGTAAAGCCATTGCTGTCGGATCCATCATCATTGTCGGCTGCATCATCATGAAGCCCTGGTGCAGCATGCTATTTAGAAACATCTGCGCTCCACTCTCAGCCACCGCTGCCGTCGGTACTGCCGGTGTTGGCTCCTCTTGATTCGAAGTTTTCGCTTCGCGATTTAATGGACCACCGCCGCCGCCGCCGCCGAGGAACCGCCGCAAATCTGTACACGACGGACCACTGGCCTCGTTATCGTTCTCCAAATCCATGGGTCCTGCCCCCATTTGATTGTTCTTCGGATTCATGTGCGCTCCCCGATCGGCGTAGGCCGACTTCGTGGAGCCACTGGCATTGGTGGCACGCTTAAATTCTAAAGGAGCATCATTGAACGGCGGCAAAGATGGTGCTGCACGACCGCCTCCCGATGCAGTGGTAGACGTGGACGAGCTGATCAAAGGCGCTGTTGATTGTGGTCCCGCTAGAGAAGGCAAGCTGTTCGCTGTTGCCGCTGCAGTCATCGCCGCCGCGATTTGTGTGATGAGATTATTACCAGCCACACTGCCATTCGCCAAATTATTCATCATCGGCACTGTAAACAAAAACAGGTAAACAACATGTAACCGGATAAATATAAATATTTACGAAATTAACGAACAAAACAAAACTTAAATTTTGACACATGCCACTCGAGAGAGAAGAGAATTGGCATAAAAAAAGAGAACGTTCTCAATTTGGAAACAAAATGGCGACGAATCGAAAGAAATTTTCAAAATTTTCTTCCCCTCTAAAATTTGCAATTAATAGAAATATTTCCACACACAAGCCTGGAAAACTCAAATTTTCCAGAACTTATGCGACGGAAAATTGGTTCATGCAAAGAGGAAACTTACGCATATTATGCATCGGGTTGCGGCCCATGTTGCTGTAGTTGAACGACATGTTTGGTTGCAAAAGAAGTCGCGGCGGATAAACGAAAAATCGAAAGAAACTATGGTTTTTTTAACTCTACTTATCACAATGTTTATGGCATAATTGTTGTCTACGATTTGTTACTAATTTTACTTGTAAATATTTTGCTTTAGTTTTATATTTTTTTCCTGTTTTCACTTGCAGTGGGCACCACCCCAGCTCGAGTGGAAAAAAATTCTGATTGAAAGTCAAAGTTGGTAAATTTTTGTTTTGTTCAATCGCAGATATTTGACGTTTCGCTTTGATTTTTTCATTCTGAAAGAGAGATTTGGTTTTTTTGTGGGCTCTTTATGGTTTGAATACGTGATGGAGCAGATGAATACTGATATACGTGCCTCACAAGATGGCGTAGACGTTAGCAGAGAGAATGGGCCGTTCGACTGGGACATTTGTAGTCTTTGAATACGAAAAATTTGAAGCCTTAATCTTATTTTACTGCTTTAATTAATAGATACCCTCGACCAGTGATAATCGATTTATTTTTCGGGAAAAATTTTGAGAAATTTTCCCATTCCATATCTGTTTTTTCCTTACCCCCCCCATTTTGATTCTTTGAAACATAAAAAAGACTAATTACAACCAAAAAGAGTTATTTTTCATTAATGAGAACAAAACTTTATTCAAATTTATACGATTACGAAAAACATTTACATAAAGAATTTATTACAAAAAAAATCACCATTTTTATTTGTATATTTTATTAATGTTAAAGAAAGTGAACAGAAAAGATTAAAATAAAAAAATAGAATACATACTTCGGTTTAAAACTAATAGGCAACAAATCTCAGCCAACACATTCGAACATAGATTGAAAAAAATGGAAGCCGGAAGTCTTAGTCTAACCAACTGGCAGTAGCTGTGAATGTGAAGGGAATTTAGCAAAATTTTCTTGGCAAAACAGGGAAATCCGATCATAGCCCTAGAACAATGTCCTTTTTCCCTTTTCCTTCCTAACGTTATCTTTCTATTTGAAGGCTAATTTCCACTTGGACCAAACACTGCATTGGGTTATCTCTTCAAAACCACCAATAATTTGTTGTGGTTTTAATTTTCATTGAGCGGACTTATCCTGGGATATGGGATTTAAGATGAAACTACATAGCACTTTTGGAAAAATGATCCCTCTCCAATCATAGGCAGTCAATTCACGGTCGATGCTCTTTATCTCACATACTTCAGTTTTGTTTGCATGACAACACTATACCTATTAACCTGGGGTGTATACACCAATTTTTCGTCGTGTTTTGAAAGTTTTTCAGGCTTCTAGAAAACCTTTAAAAAATCTGAGTAACTTTTTGAAGTACATTCTACATGGCTCAGCAGTTTAACAATTAATTAAAGAAGGAAACTTTGCTGAAAAATGCCTAACTCAAAAATGAACCAATATTTAACAAAACGGTTTAAGGCTTATGTTTCTTAGTCTCTGCGCCCTCAAAAGAATGTAGACATTCTGGCGTCGGCTCCAAAAAGTTGACTTATTCGAGCACCTGAAATTGTAAATTGTACATAACCTCTGATGAACTCTTTTCAACTATCTTCAAAAACTGTCCGAACGACAATAACATCATTGAAAAGCATGGACTTGTAGAAAAAAAACTGAAGAAGCAAGAATGTGAAGAAAACCAAAAAAAGCTGTAGAGCAAAACTCTACGTTCTATAAAAATTTAAACAATTACTGATTAATCCAAAAAACAAAAAAATAAAAATTTGACCCCGTAAAAAAAAGCCGAAACGGCATCAAATTACATGCAACATTTATTTTAGCCATAAAAATAACTGAAAAACTGCTAGAAAAACTAAAAAAACGCCATTCACATACCTTCGAAAAGACCGGCGCCGTGTATACCTGGACTGACCCTTTCAGGGAACGGACGCGACATGAATTGCCCGCGTCTGTTGGTCAAGTGTCAGACCCCGATGTTTTTGTTTTAATTTTACGATATATTTCAAACCCTTCGTTAATTTAGGAAAAACGAATTGTACAAGGATACGTTATGTTTATATTTAAAAAAACAAATGGGATCAAGTTGATAAATGCAACTTTTATGACGCTTTTCCCAAAGAGGTTATCAAATTAACATGTTTTTTTTTGCCTCAGCTCTAAAGGTAAAATTCGATACAAAATTTGTTTATATAAATAAATGTTGGTTCTATTCAAAGAGTAGCAATAGTTTTTAGTGATGGGTACCATCTCCTGATCTCTGAATGCTTAGTCAATATAAACATAATACGTCCTCCATTCCTTGTGCAATTCGTTCTTCCAAGATGAGCGAAGAGTTTTATTTATTACAATTAAAACACAAAAATGCCTGTTCGTAATCAAGTGAGATGTTAATAGAGCAGCACCTCTCAAATAAGTCATTTCGTTATTCGTTGGCAGTTGCAGACCGGATTTTCAAAGACATTGTCCGCATTGCTTGCCAAGCATGCTTTCTCCAAAAACCATTCTTAAGCGCTTTCGTGCCATTGGCTATTTGAACAATTTTCGCCATAAAGAGCGAGGATACATCTTTTATCTACCTCGTCGCAATCGGAATCGAAATATATCTGACAATGAGTTTCAAGCCGATCTACAGTGTTGCAATTTTTTTTCTAATGCTTCTGTTCGCACTCTGTTGGTAGTCAAAGCCCCCTGAAACTGAAAAAAAAAAATAAATAATAAAATGTTTAGAATGTGGGGTCTTTTTGGCATGGGGTGGAGGGTATAAACTTCATTGTCGAAGGGTAAAACCAAGTACCTCAAGCTTTGAAATTAAAGTTTTGAAAAGGTCTAGATTTATATACATACATCCCCAGAACTTATCTATCAACGTATGCCTACATAAAAAATTATGAAGAATTACTAAGAGAGGGGTTATTATGAATCCAGAATATGCCTAGACTATAAACTTCTTTTTAGTTCACGGTTTTTTAAATAAAATCTTATTTACATTTTTTTTTTGTTTTTTACTTTTTAGTCTTATGTTTATTATCAATATTATATTATGGTGAAAATTAAGTTGCTAAAAAATATTTAAGTCTCAAGTCATTAACTTTTAAAGAGTTCCTTCCTGCGGAGACTATCGTGACCCGACCGACAGATTTTCACATCCAGATTTTTGTTTTATCACCGGACTAACGTACTGTATCGTTTACAACTCTTCAAGCCATCTTGGAGCGGCGGCCTTCTTGAATTAAATGTGATGTTAGTAACATTTAAGGTGAATGTAAAATTTCAGCTTAATCGGATAACAACAAATGGCCTAAATCTGGTTCGTAAATTTGGAATACATCCCAACAGTGCAAGTCAAATAAAAGCTTGTACCAAGAATTAATAGCCGCCTTCTTTTTGATGTCAGAAAAAATCAGACAATAACGCTGTGTTTCAATTTTTTATTTTTTATTCAAATACCACCTAAATCACTTTTGTATTCGAATTTCTGTAAAAACCATAATTTTATTCTAAATAAAAGAAGAAGCAGACTTAGTCAACCTCCAAGCTCGTACCTATTTTCAGGCACAGTTAACTTGTTCTGATACTGAATATTGAACCGAATGCTATTTATCTTAGTCACAATTTCGACTTAACGTCAATGACTGTACACTGAGATGAACTTCTTGCTTACTTCGATTCCATCTAGGGAGCCCATCAATTCCGCCAGCTATTGATACAAGCCGATATCAATTAAAAGTCTGTTGAGTAGAAGTCCGCCGACCAACCAGCCAAGGTATCACATAATTAACCACAACATCAGCCCGATAACCGAAACTGGAAAAGTTCTCCAGCCTTCAATCCTCCATGCGAATGATGCAAGTGATTGCAGATTGGAATGCTAAGCCATACCTCAGCTTCGTCGGACTTTTAAGGTGATCCAATAATTAGACTTAATTTTCAGCACCCCGCGTCCTTTTTTCTCTACTCGTTACCCGGATTGAAATCCAAGCCTAGATTGAATTGCCAACTGAATATTCATAGAACGCCACACATGGTCTGGCATGGGGTTAATGATGTCCTTCCCTGTCTATTAGAGAGCCGAGGCTACGTATGCCGCAGCACCTCCACGTCTGCGTCTGTCTATGCGCATTTAGAAGCTGCAGTTGCACCCGCTGAGGTGCTGGAAGCACGTATGAGACGTGTGCCTGTGCGTTAATTAAGGGAACGCAAGCTAAGATGAGGAAAAATAACAACTAAGCATTTTCCACTTGTACTTGTTTGGCTGGAATTTTTTTCTGGACACGCGTCCAGCTAATGGGACCAGTGTGGTTGGATTTAGTGGTCCGGTCGCGCTGGTTGGAAAAACATGCGTGCTCTCCTTCCGTGGCACTTAAACTATATGAAGTGTGAGCAATCGATCTTATGCTAATCGAGTGGATTTTGTTTTCCTTGATTATTGGTCCGAACAAGTAAGCACTGCCGTCTATAAGTTTTCGGACAATACACTGTATTTTTTTAAATCATTTTTTTTTTTGAAGAAACTTCATCAATATATAAAAGAGAGAATCTATTAGATGAAAAATCTTCACCGGCTAAACTACTTGATAGATTTAAACGTTCTTGATCTCCAGGTAATGATGGATTCGAACCTTCTTGTGGAGTTCATCCCAAAGCAGATTTGTTGGGTTGAGATCGGTTATTTGGGGAGTCCATTTTATATTCTCTCTATATTCTCTTATATTCTCGGAATCAAAAGGTTGACTCTTTTGAATAAATCAGTTCATAGCCCACCCTATAGTATATTGCCTGAATTGTAGGTGAGTTTTATGGTCAGTTAACGATCGGCTTACACTTTGACCGTTGATTTTTATTAAAACTCTTTTATTGCTTTGATAGGTTCCATAGTAAAAGATTTAGGTTTGTCTGGAAACTTACGCAAGGTAGTGTACTCTACAAGGATCATAGTCGGAGTTGACGGCTCTGTTCAATGGGAAGCAAGTATCGACCATTTGCAGTCGGTGACAATGATGAGTCTTGGTTTCTATGCAGCTTGACGTTTATTTATGCAATCGGATTGTGGTTAAAGTTGGTTAATGAATCTGACATCAGGACGGACGGGGAGCCTGTCCATGTGAGTGTCGGCCTAAACAGCGTTTTGAGATAAAGTATTTCAATTATTGATAGAAATCGGCAATTAGTTTGAACACTTCCTAGTCTTATCTGCTCACTGAGCAGAACAGTGAAGAGTTGTAGTAGTTTAAGCAACGATTGAATTAACATTTTTCTTTCCTTAAAGAAGTTAAAAGAGAGTTGGTCATTGGAAAAATAAATTAATGGAACATTTTGAGTGGTGGGCTAAGTTTCATTAATTATTGCCTGAGAAAATTATCACACAAGTTGTTCAGGATTTAATTCAACACAAGGCAAGTAATCTCGAAAAGGTATTTGGCGATGACTTGACATTTTCCATGAAACCGATTTTGATAAAGTTTAAGCTCCTGATCTCACTCAATTTATCACAAACCTGTGACTTCGATTACAGTGTCTGCGAGACGAAACAAAACAGCGCACATCATGATGTCGATTCGTAATCAGAAACAGATTTAAGCTAGAAGTCTTGAGCTTAAACCTGTTGAACGAATATTTGATAACAATTCGCTTTAGGATTTAATTTACCAACCTTGAACTCATCTTGAACAAAAGAAAGGCTGAATCTACCGAAGATCTTCTTCGTCGTTACGAAGTTCTATGAACAATGTTTTACTCCCGAAACTAAAACAGGTACTTTTGGCAGCGTAAAAGGGGAAACCTATCGTTGTAATAATAAAGATGACAAAGTCATAAGTCTGATAGGTTCTTCGCTGTAGGAAAAAATATGTTTCACACTCTTCCCATACCTCAACATTCATCAGGAGACCTGGCCGTCTCCAGACCATCAAACTATAAGCCACGTTACAAAAATCCCAAGTCGCTTTTGATGTATTCTGAGGTGTTCTAACGTTCCAAGGAGCCAACATCAAATCGGATAACTATTAATTTGAGGTCGAGAATCTATCAGATTCCAATAAACTTGAAATATTGTCTGGAAAGATTCAACGTAAATCACTGCAGCTGCAAGAGACATCATCCTAAGACCTAACAAGAGGTTCCTATGCCCACAGCATCAAGCGGAGAAGACTATAGGCAAAACTGTCAGAGAGCAGTGATAAGCAGGTGGTGTTTACTGCAGAGCTGTAAAGGATATCGAAATCGGTCTGGGCATCCGACTTCAATACAGCGTTGTGCACTTTGAAGCATCAAAAGCTTATGCTGAGCGTATCAATAACGCGAATAATAGCAGAATTTCCCTTTCAGACTTTGCTGAACTACCATGGTAACAGGGTGCATATAAAAGAGGATCTAGGCGTATGGAAAAGATTATACAGTGTACCATAAGTGACCAGATTTAATTTACTATGTGCACTACCAAACTGCTTAAGTCATTGAGCCACAGTATCTTAATGATTTTACTGTCTACCAGAAGCCATATAATACCTTCTATGGTGTTGTCCTCTTTTGCTGCTCTTTATAGCTTTTAGAATCGAGTTTACAAAGTGTACCTTTAACACTTGATTAACAGACCCTTGTTTAAGTGAGTCGTGTGCAGACTTTTTAGAATGGGACCATTAAGACACTCAGAATGAAAATGAGAGAAAAGTTATTTGCTCCTAATCTTAGAGTTTACAAATCCAGGACTTAACTGAAAACTCAAACGGGTCATTTAATACACAAGAATATACAATATTTTTTTTGAAAAGTAACTCCACGATTTAACTATTTGTCCTTTGGATTTATACAGTACCTCATCCTAATACTCACAGCCGACACCAAAGACCTCTTAAAATGATATATAAGATCTCTCTTGCATAATTGATGCCGACGTAAATTTACACAGATTTTTTTATGTACATAGATCGAGATCCTCACGATAAAACCAGTTATTTGTGGTAGTTTGTGCAGCTCTCAACTAGTTTTCTTTAATCCCCCCATTGGCATGAAAAAGACGCATCACCGCAGGCTGCCTCCTTCTGGTGCGGTCTCAAGTTCAGCACAGAAACTCTTCCGTTTAACACCTATGACTAGTTTCATCGTCATTAATTGATCCACAACGTTTAATACGTTGAATCCCGACTGCGTGGACCACTTTTTCATCACGTCAAACAGCCGACGGACGAAGCACTGTGCGTTTCAATTTCTCGCCGCAAGAAACTAACGCAGCGGGCAGTCCACGCCAGTCAAGCCCCATTGAAATAACCAACAAGCATTTCCTGCTTTGTTTCGTAATTCGCACATTTTTAGACGCAGGACGCTGTTATATGCATATGACTTTTGGATTCATGCGAAGAGAATCTGTGGACAAGCTTACTGGGCAGAATTTGATTTTTTGTACAGTGGTCGATTGATGGATATTTTGAGATCAAAAAGTTTATTATTAATTTTTTATTGGTAGATGAAACTTGGAAATCTTGATGTTGTGTTTCAATTTCTTTAAGATTTTCATAAGTGAACTGGTCTTTGAATTCAACAGCGTTTGATCAA
The DNA here is from genome assembly GCA_963555765.1 of Orthonevra nobilis. Classification (NCBI taxonomy): domain Eukaryota; kingdom Metazoa; phylum Arthropoda; class Insecta; order Diptera; family Syrphidae; genus Orthonevra; species Orthonevra nobilis. The sequence continues at coordinate 7,860,174 of OY743227.1, read as the reverse complement.
CGTAAAGACATCTTTAACGGGAGGTTTAGCTAGGGTTCGGAGTTCGTTGACTTTACGCAAGCAAATGATCTTTCTCATCCACGTTATTTGCCAACTTTATTAACGTTTTTATAACCCCTTGAATTAAGAAACATAAACCATGCTTCACGTGAAGTCCGATTACCTTTGCTGTACCGCCACCCTTAATCAAGTTCTTTATCGCTCCCTTACGACCTTCAGTCGTCTAACATAAAAATTTCGAGGATATCGTCTCTTGAAAGTTACATTTATGAACTTCTTAAATTGGCTGATTTTGACAACATTTTAAGGATTTTATTCTGATACTGTCTCAAGGCAATCTCCATCAGTTTCTTATCGACTTTCTTCTGTTTAAGATTCTCTTGCAGGAAAAAAATATTTAAATGAATGAATTTCGCAATTCAACTATTCTTGAATGAAATTCTTTTCTTTGTATCGGGAAGATAGTGTCCTTAAACATCCAATGCACTGTTGCACTATGTGATCTTTTGCTTAGTTTCATGCCGAGAGGTACGCTGCAAACAGGACGCACTTCGAACTTTTGTGAGCACAATAAAATATAGTCAATAGTTGGAGTGCTTAAATTCGAACAGCATTGAAATAAATTTATCCTTTTCAGCAGCAACATTGACAGTGATTGCTTTATTTAAATCTTGTGAAAAACGTTGCAAACCTTTTTCCTCCATCGTGAAACTACTACAAAAAATTGTCCCTAAATTTTCTTATCTTCGACCACTGTACCATTTTGCCCACATCACCTTAGGCAGACCGCATCACATATAAACCTGACTACCTACATACATATAACCACATTTGTGCCAACGGATGCCATCTTTTAACTTAACAAACTGAGTCTTCATGAACTGAGTAATTAAAGCCCGCATGTAAAAAGCACTAAACGACGCGGCAATAACCCCGGTCATCCTTCGTAGGTTTTCCAAGCCGACTTGTGTTACGCATCTCAGCTTGGTTATAAGAGGAACACCTACGAGTGATTTTGTATCTTTTAAATAACCCACATTGCTACTGAAGGCAAATGCCTCCTCCTCAATAAGCCTGGCAGATGGCAACAAGCCACATTCAGCTATGGTCCATGTTAAGAAGTCTTACGTTTGGGCTATTATGTTTCTAAGCCACTATAAATGGATGTTGAACAATTTTTTAATTGCTTCGTGACTATCGAATTTGAATAGCAGATTGGTTTGCGCCTTACAGCCAAGGTGGCCGAAAGCAACTTTGGAGGCATCATTAAAAACGCGCACTGGACTGCCTGTGTCGATGGGGGCTTAGGCAAGTAGGCAAACTAACTGGGTTTGATTAAATGAATTCAGGCTTTTAGTCGACAAGAAATAATGGAACCACAAAGTACCCCACGGGGGTACTGAGAAAGTAAATTTACTTGAACGTTCCAGTTAAGCATGTTAAAAAAAAGGACTGCAAGTCAACTAACTGTCGTTGGTCGGATTTAATTACAGCCCGACCCTAAAGGCTTTTCGGAGTGTTTTATAAAGTTATGCAAGCCACAGTCGTACCATATTCCTTTAAACGCGTGTGCATTATATTTAAAAATAAACAATCTCCGGGAACTTTTTAAGACCTAAGGTCACGACTCAGAAGCTGATGGCGGGAAGGTCCGAAGTCGATTTGATTCTCAAAATTCTAGTCAAGACTGCCAGCAGAGTAATATATCTTAGACTTTCTTCTCCAAATGATGTTAGATAATTGAAAGCTAGACAAACGTTACAAGACTCCGCTGTTCCAGATGAAATTCCACCCGCCGAAATGAAGTTGTGCACTTCATCGCTTGTCAAATAACTGCTTACGCTCTTATGTCATAAATTTCTGGTCTCTTTCCGAGTAAATTGAGCATTTGCTCTTCAGCTTCCACCTTCCGACCAATTCCAATACCATCACTGCCTTCTGAAGTCATGGAAACAATTAAAAAAAACTTTAATCTTTGAAGCTTCTTAGGGACCATCATAATGATTTTTTAAGGGGTCCCGTACCTATTGCGAAACCATCGCTGTCCGTCCGTCTGTCATAATGCTGTGTATCTCTTAAGCCGTTTAAGGAAGACACAAGTGTTTATTTTCATAATGTTAAGTTAAAAATAAAGGGGGGTCATATACAAAGAGCGTGTTTCTTTAAATCGCAACTTAACTTAACACCTAAAAGTAGTTAATGTTCCTGTTTCTTAAAACAGCTGATGATTGGTAAAGAGTGGTCATGCCACGCGACGCTTAGTAGGAATTTGAAACTTACCCAACACAAAGTTAAAGCACGAAATCGGTTTGCAGGCACACCCAATAAAAGAAATGAAATTTCAAAAAATCACTAATAGGTGCCGCTCGCATGGCGACACTACCAATCGTCGATTGGTTTACTCACACATCTGCATGTACTATGCTGTGAAAAATCTACAATTACAGAAATAAAAAGTGTTGCATACTCTGGAGTGGCGCAGAACCCTGCGCATGTTAGTAAAACTCTCACTTGGTCGCTTTTTTCAAACTCTTTTTTTTTTTTCTTGTCAAAATTGCGTGCAGTAGGTATCGAGGCATCTCTTCTTTATAGAATAACTCTTGCGACTTTCTCCGCGTAGATTTCGTGTACGTTAAAAAAATTGAAGAGTTCCAAAACGTCTATTCATCATCCGCTGAAATAAAATCGTACTTCTTATCAAAACAATGTTGTGTAGCAATTTAAATCTACCAAAAGTTTTCTCGGCAATAAACAAAATTTATTTCAGAAGAATTTCAGTTTTTAAAAAAATTTTACCAGTCCTCCTTTGATCCTTCATAATGAACATAGGCAAGACCTGGTTTACTGGTGAAAAATTAAAGAGTGGGAAAAGTGAGAGGTTTTTCGGGAGAAACCTGTGGGCTATTGAGGAATAAATATGTTTCTCGACAGATGTGAATTCAAGATTAGTAGTAGCAGTAAAATAAAAGTGATAATAAAAAAGATACTTTATCGCATTTGATTCTAATTTTGCATTTCGAGGATTACCTCCTCCATGCAAACTTTACCTCTTTATAATATTATAGAGATTATTAAGTACAACATTATTTAATACAATAAATCAAATAATGGTGAATTACTGACATGTTAGTTCGCTTGTCTTGCAGCTATTAATCAGCTTAAGGCCAACACAATTCGGAAAATTGATTTTAAACTCATTTTTACAATTTTTATAACATAAAGATAGAAATTTTTCACTTCTAAAACTTTGCTTTACAATTAGACAGCAAGCAAAAATCTCTTACGGCTACGATTGCGTTCACAAAAAACACAATCGCTCGACCGTTTTTCATTTACATTATTAGTCGCCACGAACTATTTTTTTAATTAAAAGTCATAATTTATAGCCAATGTTCATATTGAAAGTCCATTGTAAATACTGGTAAATAATTTTTCAAATCGAAAGGATAGTTTTCAAGATTACCTCATACATTCAAACTTACAAAAATTACGTCTCTACAATATTAGTATAGATAAACTGCCATTTGGATCTTGAATAAAAGTCTCCGACTTTCTTTTAATTTTCATAAATGAATACTTGAATGCTACAACTCATTCAATTCAGTCTGTCGTTGATGACTGTACCCTCAGTTTTTTTTTGCAGCTCAGGTTCCAAGGTTCCAAGGATACAATGAAACCTTAAATCGTGTCTTACATCGCTGAGTTTTTAAGACTTCCCATCAGTGGAAAGGCCCTAAATAGCGACCTTAGCTAATAATGACCACTAAACCGATATCGCTGAAAAAGCTGCGAAATATCTAGGTTACCTGACGCGATGTAAGAAATACTCTACCCCGCCTGATCTGGTTGCTCTTTGTGAAGCTAACATTTGATCTAACCTGGAGTATAACTTACATGCATGGACAGATGCTCCTGTTTCTGCTTCACGTGCCTCAAAATCGGGCGATGAAACTCAAAACTTTGCGATCTCAATCGAAAAATTTCATCACCGACGTTTCGAGTCTTTCACTGTTTTATCGTCTTTATTATAAGGAGTGCTCAAGTAAATTAGCCATTTGTATCCCCTCATTAATTTACTCTAACTCTCACCTCGTCTGGAATGCTCGTTAGACCAAATTGAAGTCCGATCGGTCGTACAGTCAAGTGTAGTTTCATAACTAGAGGGTGGAACCATGACAATCTCAAGGAATTTAAAAACAATTTGAATCAGTAATTGTCCCTGTTTCCTCTCTGATCATTACTACCCGCGTCATGTGCTATGTTATAAGGGTGTTCGCAACCCCTAAGCGCGTATAAATTATAAAAAAAATATATCAAGAGAAGTAAAAGAACAATGTGCTTCGTGATTCTTCTCACAATCGTTGTGTGCTTTCAATATAAGGGTATTCACAACCCCTTGACGACGTCTATATTATAATACAGAAGAAGTATAGTTTAAATGAACATAACCCTCCATAAGTACTTCTGGGTGTTTCCCAATGATGTCCCTCCATCATCTCCTCTGCATTTGCACAAATTAAGCATCTGGCGCCGTTTTCATTTTCACAAAGGACCTGATTCCTTCGTTCCACAATCTAAGGGCAACACGACAAACCTACATTCAAAAGTGGTCTAAGTAAAAGTTGTGTCTCGCATTTTCATCTATTTTTCATCTATTTTCCTTTTTTCGTTCATCCCTGTTGTTGCTGGAAAGGAAAGCTCACTCGCTCGCTCCCTTGCTTCCTTGCTCCTCCCATCACCACATCCATCGCATCATTTACACGGAACAACTTTCGCGTTACCCACATAATCCGGATTCCGGGTCTTTTGTTTTTTTTTTGTAATTTGTGTTCTTCTCTTTGCCTGACTGAATGTCTGTCTCTCTGACTGTGTCTATCTGTATCTGTGTGTAAATATTTGTTTACGTTTTGTAAGCACTTTCGCCTTAGATTCTCGGCTGGTTTCTCTGTTGACTTTACTCCTGGCTGTTAGACTCCAAGTGGTCTCCTCTCTTCATGCCATCGACTTTCACTTTTATTCGTATACAAATTCCTTAACCCCCTTTTTGGAGCTTCTGCATCTGCCAACTGCTTCACACATATTCGCATGGCTTAGTTGGTTTGCTGGTGGGTGCACTTTTGACCTTTTTTTACGCTTGACATGTGCATGACCCCATCAAGCAAAGATGGGATATTCCATTGGGTGCTTAGGTGCTTAGGTGCCCAGGTGGGCTACCCCCCAGCTGAGTTAATTATTAATTTTGCACAGTTCCCGGTTTTGGTTGTGTTTATTTTGGTCTTAATGAGATTTGTCACTGCTGGCAGTACAGGATGGACTATGAAAGAAAACTTTAAGACGGTGCTGAGGTTGTACTGAAAAGCGACCAAAACAAGCGGAAGGGCGTGTGCATGTTTAAGCAGTTTGTTATCGTATTATTTGGTGGGGCTTTGCGGTTGGAACATTTACCTACATTTGACCAGGTGTCAGGTAACTCTTTAGTAATCCTTTTGTTTAGTATCAGGGCGGACATAAGTTGGGCGGATCATGTGCGACCGCGATTGTTGCAGAGTAAAGAATTATTATTTTTGCTGCTAAAAGAGAAAAGTGAACTTTTGTTATTTCTTTGCGATTTGCAACTTTGAATGTGTGGCAAGTTTCGAAATGACCTATGGATGCGTCTACTATTTATTATGTATTTATTATATATGCTTAGGGTTGATTGAATTTTCATCTAGTTTTGGCAACCCTTCAAAACTCGCCCGCCTTTGCAGAATAACGATGGAGAACGCCCTCGTCAAGGTCGGTAAAGATCTTACCGAGACCTGTAGTAATAAAAAATGATTAAGACAATTCTTGACAAGGCGTCATTTTTAACATCGAAGAAAATCGTTCATAAAACAGACGTCAACGCTGTAGAAAGGCAGACGAAGAGGTTCTTGGTCGCTACGAAAGAAAAATTCGAATTATATTCGGTTCTGTCTGCGCAGAAGGAGTTTGGAGGAGAAGATTGAACGACGAACTCTCTGAGTTGTACAACGACAGCGCCCTAGTGAAAAGAATCCGATGGCTGGGCCATGTAGAGCGAATGGACACCAACGCTCCGGCTTGAAAATTCTTCGAGTCCAACCCTGATGGACAACGTGGTAGAGGAAGTCCTCGCTTCCGATTGTCATGCACAGCTGGGTGTACGAAACTGGAGGCACCTAGCTCAAGACTGTGCTAGTTGAAGATGCATGTTGATTGAGGACCAAGTCCTTCCCGGACTATAGCACCCGCTTACGAAGTTAATATGAATATTTCAGGAAGTACGCTGGAAAGGATCGGAAATATTGAGAGAGTCCTTCGCTCAGCTGCTCTCTATAGTAACTGATTACTGATAACAGATTTCTATCATTGGCCAGTCGAACTCTGTGTTTTTGTGAGGGAATCTTGTGCTATTCATCACACTATTAGCATAGGCATTATGCTAGTCAAAGATTTTGTCTATCGCGGTACACATATCGACTGTAGACACCGTGTTGGAGATCCGAATAAGGCTCATCTTATGCCATCGACGGAACGTCAAAAATTTTTCACAACAATCCTAACATCCGGTCACTTCTTAAGTATGGAATCGAATGTTGGACGATAAGCAGGACAGCAAAAATGTGAATCTAACCCAGAGGGCAAAAGTCCATGGACTACAATGCCACGGAGAACTAACAACAATTCTCGGGCCAATAACGCCTTCTCGTTTCCAACCAAAATGTTCACAAAAAAAAGCAAGACCGAACATCAAGTTCGATGATGAAGCTACCGTATTGCCAGGAAGCTTGATGTCACCAACTGGAAGCAGCTTGCTCCGGACTGTAAACGATGAAAAGCAGCTTTGAACCGGGCTCAGATCCTCCAAGAATCTTTTGTATTAAAATAAGCTCGACAGGACCGACAGCTAGATCCTATAAGCTCATATTGAAATTCCATTGAACAATATTTACAGCCGGAATAATTAATTGTTTTGAAATGATTGCCAGGAGAAGATCGCGAATGCTACCAGTTGCCTCCCACGCACATGGCTACAAATCAATTAACTTGCGGAATGTTGGTAATAAATTCCTCCACTGAGTGATCTACACACAATCTAGCATTCGTTATGGCGATTCCAATCCCTTGAATGTATTACAAACCACTGGCATGGTCATAAAAATCATCAGGCTCTCTTCTGGCATTAGATGGCTCAGAGGCTAACTGATTGGGGCTTGAATTGTTGATGCGAAATCGAATCGAACAGATGCCGCCGTTAATGGTGGGCATTCGCATCCGCGGGGAACCTTGGAATGGATGATGATGATGATGATGATGACGATGACGACGGCGATAAAGGTGGCCAAACGATCGGGTGAGTGATTGAATCTTTTTGCCGAATGGATGGATCATTCCGTTCTTATCGCAATGAATGATCTTAATTGGGGAAGAAGCAGTGTTCGTGTATTTCTTTAACTCCTCCTTGGGATATCTAGAAACAGAAGAATCTTTACTGAAGAAATGTACTGAAAAACAGTAAATTGGCTTGAAGTGTATCATTAATGTTCGCTGGTGGGCTAACCAGAGACACATGTAACCTTTTTGGATGTTTTTATTGAATGTAAAAAAGTGTGTTTTAGAAGAATAACAGCGGACTGATGTCCATTAGGTAAGAGTTAATTATTCGCTGTGCTTCGGTTTAAGTCTGCATTCAGTTTAAGCGAAATATAACAAAACAAGTACGGCATATAAATAAAATTTGATCCTCGTTAGTTTCTTCAAAACGTGCATTCCTCGTTTTACCAATTAATTTTCAAATAAATCACATCCAAGCCAAATTAAAACCAAGTTGTGACTGCCAATCCACTTGCCATTCCGTTGCATTCTTAGCCTTAAAACACTAGTTATACAAATAACCATCATCGATGTCTAACGATCACGAACAGGGAAGTACTCAACAAAGTCACCAATCAGCATACTGGCCAGGCCCACTTGTTAAACCATCTGTCCATCCACATCATCTACATCAATAATAACCATCGCAGTCGTAAAATTGAAAATGATAATCACAATCTAGTCAACCAGCCAGTCAGCCGGCGAGCAAAGACGCAGCACGGCACAGCTAGTGCCGTTTCAGGAGTTACAGGAATCGTTGACAAATTAGTACGGCAAATGACCTAAACGAGCATACACCAGCAGCAGCAGCAGCAGCAGCAGCAGCAGCAGCAGCAGCAGCAGCTACCAACTCCGACTCCAATCCAATTGCCAATTATCATTTCCATCCTAAAAGCAAACCAGTCCTCATGAAATGGAACTTGTCCATGGCAACGGTGCGCAACGAGTAAGTAACGACCATCATCACTGTTTGACATGATCGGTGCCCATGCATTGATCTGATGCTGATGCTAGTTGACAGCAGTTATCACGCTTATAGGGATCCCCACATGGCTTATAACGATCACTTTAGTCGTTCACCCAAACGGATACATAAATACGACTACGATTCGAGTATCTCCACCCAATTTAAAAGGTATTACCATTTGGCCATTATTATTATCGAAACGATCGTCAAATCGTAAGCTAGCCAATTGAGGATAATCCGTGAAGTGGTTTTAGGATCTGACAAGGTGGACATTTTGTGCTGAGTGCAGCTGGTTTGTCCTTCTATGGATATGACAGGCTTGGGTCGGAGGTGCTCCGTGCTGCGTGCTTAGTTGAATCAAAATGTAATTGGCCGGGCAAACGTTGATATGGAGTGGACAGGCTCGAGGCGGGGTTTTCTCTCTGAAAACATGAAATTTAAATCACGCGTGCAATGAAAGCTACGGAGAAGGAATGTGTCATTTGATTTGTTTTGACACGGATAAGCCTGGTATGCTTGGTTAGGTGGAAACTAGATTTTTGAAAGGACCATCCTTAAATATGACCTTTTTTTGATTGTCGGGAGTCAAATATTTTTGTGTATGTAACTGAATCGGGCCTTTACGCCTCAGAGTGAAGAGTTTGCCTTCCGATGGACATCATCGATAAAAATATGCATCTCAAGTTTTCATGATCAATCAATCAATAAGAAGAAGTTATTCTCCCTCGTTCAGGACCTCATAGTCCTTTCTTGAAGAAAAAAAACAATCTTGATGACGAGAAATCGAGCCTTGAATGAAGATGAAATCATTCAAATCAGCTTGGAGCAGGCAGAACGTTCCGAGTTTTAGTTAAATGACCAAAATGACGCTGGGCGCGAATCCTTCATCACCACTAAGCACGAAACGCATTGGAATAAGCCGAGGCAAACATATTCAAGAAGCCCTGAACTTTGGGTATGAGAGCGATATAAGGCTTTTCTAGGAAGAGAAATATGATGTAGAAAAACATAGCTTCTACGCCTCTCTCATTACGATGCTTTTATCGTAGCGTTGCTGATAGATTTCTCTACAGGACGAAGTCTTACTCTTACCACAATTCATCGAAATCTATGGTTGTATCAATGATCTAGGCATGTAGATTTAAAACAAGGCTTATTCGCTAGCCCTGCAAAGCAAAAGGTTGACCCGCTATTGTGGAAAATGAACTTAAACTAATTGCAAGCCGAATGATCCACAAAACTCTCGTTAAGGTACCGCCAAAAGGGGACGTTGATAGCCAAATTCAATTCCAACAGAGTACCTGATGATGACCTGGAGAATCTTCGAATCTAAATTATTGATTTCTATGTCAAGGAATACTTTCGATGTGACACACAAGTAGAAAGAGACGTTCCCCCGTAGATGTACAATATTGTAGGCTGAGTAGCCATCAGTAGTCAGTAAAAAATGCGGACTGAATTGCAGAGTCTGAGTGAGGTTCAAATAGGTTTGTAACTTCTTCCGAGTGCATATGTGCAATGAAAAATATATTCTTGATCTACTGGAAGTCGGCCAATTTGGTTTATAATTGGGGCTTCCGGAAAATTTCACTAAAAGTTACATATCAACTAATAGAAAATAAAATACCGTGAATTGAATGAATGCAAATACGAATACAAATACATTTCAGTTTCAAACCACAGACATACTTCCGTTTCTTCTTCTAATCCATCTGCTCTGCTCGATGAGTGGCAGTAGAGCAGTTGGATGCCGTGGTTCAGTAAGTAAATACAGGCTTGAAAAATATACAAAATTTTCAATTTATCACTACCAGCTGCGATATCCTATCTTTTTGGGACCAACTTCACTCTAAGTGCAGTACTTAACTCGGAGCTAAAAAAAAACCAAAAGACGAAGAGAGATGCAATCAAAACACACATTTTCGTTTTTACCTGCCAAAAAAGGACAGCAAATCATCGCCTGCACCAGGACATCCATGTTATTTTTCAATTTGGCCAAAGCTTGTTTTTTTTAAAAACCCCCGTCAGAGAAAAAGGGTTCCAACTTACCGGAGATGGTATAAAATATCATTTCATGAAGACGAGACGAGAACATCTCGCCATCAACTGCCAACGGAAGAGGAACGAACGCAGCAAGAAAAAAAAAGAAAAACGAACCCCATTTCATGTCGACAGGCGATGGATTCAATTTCCCCATCATTACCCCCAAGGGGTAGTTTTCAGGTTTACTTTAGGAGAGCTCTTCCCTTGCCGTCTGCTCTTGTTGATGGCCATTAAATTTTCTTACTACGACGAAAAAAAAGCGGAAGCCAAGCAGAATAAAAAAAAATATATTTATGCTCAGCACATAACGGTATTGAAAAATCCTTTTTTCGAATATAGGGTTACCACCCGGAATTTAATTATTTATGACATGGATGTCAAAAAGACGAAAAAGGATAAAAAAAAAAAAAAAAAAAACAACAATCAATGCACCCCGCCCCCAATAGTAGCAAAAACGAGGTCCAGCTGTAGTCTGGGGATTTTCAAAATTAATGTTGCACAACTGCGTTGTAATTATGCAGCCACAGGCTATACCGAAGCTTTGTTTTCTGCGTTTTGTTAAACCAACAAAGTCCACCAATAGCCAACAAAGTACTCACTGAAATGCAGTTAAAAAGAAGAATCCCCGCGAAACGCATCCCTTTCCACGGTTTTACTGAGCAAAGGGATAAAAAAAAAATCGGAACTGTTTGCCTACAAAACAGAGTCCTGTCATTTCCGGCAGCGGTTTTGGTTTAGGTGACTTTTTGTGGTGTAACCAACCCCCCATGGCATCCTGTCACACGCATACATACATTTGTTTATGTATAATTCGCAGGCGAATGCCTTTATTATTGTTTCGTTATTGGGAATATTTTGGAAAATATTTCCCATTTGAATATTTGGCATTGCAGCCTGGGAAACCAGCACTGGGGTATCTGGCTGGCTGTGTTATTTTTCAATTTTGTGGTTTTGATGATAGAAAACTACATGCAGTAGACAAATGCACGCCACGATATGGTGCGGTGCGATAAATGTTTGTTGTTCTTATTAATTTCGGTTTTAGGTTGTTTGGGTTTCATTAGTTACGGAGACAAGGTAGCAAATTTTATCGGAACCTTTTTTAACTGGGTTATGGGTGGGTTACAGTTGATGGAATTTTTTTTCGACAATAGGAGTAGAATGCTCAAATAGAATGAACTCTTAAAGCGAACACTTGCGGTTTCTGAATTTATCCGTGGATATGGTGGAAAGTGAATATTCCATTCAGTAAATTTTATATTAAGCCACTGGAAATTAACCTCGAGACATTTTTATGGCATTTCTATTTTTGGTGGACATTTTGTGTTTTTGATGGGATCGGAAGAAAGGAAGAAGGCCCAAAATATATCACCCAATCGAAAGATGCCATAAATTTTGGCATTTTTTTGTTTTTTGTTGTGAAGTAAACTTATGCAGAATACAAGTCCATAAACTTTGAAAGGCTGCACTCCTCAAAATCGAGGAATCGCGTCGTGCCTCCTTTCGGGAACAGCTCGTGAGTGATTTTGGCGCAAGTGACAGAAGATGTCGCAGATGAGCCGTCAATTAGATTGGACGATGAGGCGAGAATAGGTTTATTTATACAGTGTATTTAAATTAACGTATTACTTTACAGATTGTAGATACTCCATAGGACTACATGTAGACGCTCTCCTGACTCTTAGCGACGTAGTGGACGATTCTCGGTCGAAATTTATCATGAGCGACAAGTTTTATTTTCATAAAAAAAATTTGAGCTTCTGGAGCACTAAGAAAGCAAAGAGGATGCCTGGTGAGCAAAACAGAACCATGATAAAGTTTGTATTGCCGCAAGGTGATGAATTATGACTGGGGACATGTAGTTTCAAAATGGTGGATGGTGTAAAACGAGCTGCAGCTACTCGAAGTCCTAGCCAAAATGATTGAAAATATGGTTTATAAGGTCCGACCGATATCATCTTCAAAAGTACTTGAAAAAAAAACTTGAAGGTTAATATCCGAACTAACCCTAGCTACTTCTGCAGTTCCTCAAGGTAGTTACTCAGGACCAATAATCTTTAGTTTAACAATTTGTGATGGCGAGCAAAATATAATTGATACAGATGATGACTTGTATACATCCTACGTTCGGTGCACCCAAACAAACTCTGCAACAGAGAGATCCATTTGACATTAAGAGATAACCAGACGTCCAAAACTTCGTTCTGTTTAAAGTTTGTGCTTCATCAAGCTTATTATAAAAGTTAGGTTTTACCGGGCCTAAATTTATAAACCATGATGTTGAGTGACAGTGCTCTTTTTTTCACTTCTGTTTCGATTCTCGCAAATGGACAATTAACAGCTCATTGCGTCCAAGCATCTGGACAGAGCTCTGAAAAACCGTGGCCCCGTTGAACACATCTTAGTTCTGCAAGATTCTTTCAAGACAGGCCTTCATCTGTCACATTGACTTAAACCTTCATTGACAGCAAATTTTATGGGAAGATCATAGCTCACCATCATGGAGCAACGAGCATTGTCATGCTGCGTGATGAGTCTCGTCCTGCGGCAACATCTTTCAGTCTTTATCTGTCATAGGGAGTGTCGTTAAAGCTGATAGATAGTTAATCTTCTCAATGCATACTTATTACATTACATCCTACCACAAAGGTCTTCGACAGTTGGAAATAATACACAAGTCTGCAAAAACATGACATTTAATAAGTCCTTGCTTAATAGCGTGTCCTTAAATTAACGCGGCAGACATGACAAACGGACAACAAGCAATTAGCATGAATTCAAGGAAATGCGCTGCCACCGCGATTGTCATCAGTGAGGAATGACAACCACAAAAGGCACATGAACAAGACGGCTCGCCGTTAATAAACCATGACCGGCCTTAACAGAAATTTAAATATTCCCCCACGAAAAATAAACGTGCGACCATAACCTCACCTCATTTACGCACCTTCCAAGTGTTACGTCTTCCATTGTGTGTACGAGTATGTCGCCGGCTGTCTATATGACATATGTCAACTTATGCCTCCATCAACGAGGTCCGCTCCCGCGCCAACGTTGTTCGATTGCAGACATCGCACAGCTCGATAAAAACGAGACAAAAGTCAACGATCGGCTTGCGGTCCCTGATCAGTGCTGGCTTTCGTTTTTTACGGTTTGTTTTTTTTTTTTTGCCAACAAATATCACCACGCACCGGGCCAATAATACGAGAAGTGGACTTTTTGGCCACTGCAGTTTGTCATGCACGATGCGGCAAGTGTTCGTCGTCCGTCGTACGATCGCCAAAGGTCATTGTTGTGCGGCGCGTCGCTTCGCATCTCTTGACCGATTAAAACGTCGCGTTTGTTTTTGTTTTGGATGCGGTCATCGGCTGATTTAGGGCTTTTGATTGTCGTCTCTTAAGGGACTTACGGCAAATGGGTGTGTTGCGAAATATGTTGGATCGAATGTCGTAATACCGTAATGGTGGCCATTTTATGTTGACAAGAGTAATGGCGTACGTGAATTGGCGTCGAATGCGTGTTGTTTATTATGAGGGTCTATTCATTTTGCAGTTGTTAGAGAAGTCGATGGGGCTTTAAAAATGGAGGAACACTCATTGCTGTAGAATACGTTTTTTCACGTCAAACAGTTGAAACGTGAAACCGATGAGATGATTCACGTGCGCGCGATGTGATAAGACTTTCCACGGATATGAAAATTAATTCAATTCACATCGATTTAAGTACGGGTACGTGTTTGAAGTTGGATTAGATTCGTGGTGGACAGAGTCCGATTTTGGGTAAACAATGTTTATGTTTGTGAGGCTTAGAACTCCTCAGGCAGCTGGGGAAAATTCGTGAACGGGAACTAATAATTGCCGCAAAGAATCGACGGAATTATTGCAGGGATCATCTGGATTTGATGCTTTAAGAAAAATAATGCAGAAATTCGAGACCACTTTTATTTTTAAGTAAAGTCCATTCATGCAGTTGGAGCTCCGAAAGGTGCATACATTCTACAAGTCGTTGAAGTAAACAAGCCCTTGTTGCAATTCGTGCCAAAAGAATATCCTTGAACAGTTTAGAGACTTTAAGAAGTAGCAATCTTGCGAAAGAATATCCTCGAAAGAGGCGACTCAGTTGAAAAGGCCGACCAGTCCAATCACCCTATTGAGGAAACACTTGATGAGGCTCTCAAAAAAGAGGTAAGTTGTTGCTGAGTCGTGGTGGAACCAAATATCTTGTAAGTCCGATTCATCAAGTCGTAGAAAAAACATCCAAAATGTCCACATATCGGATTAAATTCACTCCCAGTGTGTCCCCATTTAAAAAAAACATGGAACAGAAATCACAGCTGAGGAGATTTCATATTAGACTGTGAGTTTAAGTGAACGCAAAGGCTTTTGATGCAATTCACGAGGATTGGTGTTAGCCAAGTAGCGCAAAGGAAAACGGGCTTCCTCACTAGCGAACCAAAAAGAATCAATTCCGTTTTTCTCCTTCTTGTGTTCCTCAGAGAAGTGAGAGCAAGATTGAAGCTCTAATTGCAACAGTATTCTTAGGTGATCAAATGGGCTGAAATACTCAAGTTTTTTTGTCTTGCCAGTCTCGTATATAATAATAACTGACTTTCAGTCCGACAAACAGCCAAAAGGAGGAACAATGAAGCGATTTTGGAAGGCGCTCTCAAAAGTGACCTAATCTTGCGTTCATCACAAAGCACAAGCTCCTTATCATCTTCAGATCAAGAGAAGAAGAAATGTGAAACATTATTCCAAAATTCCTCATTCTGGAAGCTGTAGACATTTACACTTCCCTTCTTCTCAGCACGGTATGTTTAAAAGGGTCGCTTAACCAACTCGTAAGACTTGGCATATATAAAACACTTCTGTTTGTTCCTTCTGTATAAAATGATACTCAAATCAAGAAAGCAAGAAGCAGTTGGGACTGCCTTGTCGATAAGTCAATAGGATTCATTAGTGAAAAAAAAATAACCTTTTAACTTATAGTACATATTTGTATAAGTAAACCATACCTAGCTCATCTATTCGGATAGAAGAAAACGGACTTCTGATCATCACGTAGAATTTTTGTACACTTAACTTGTCATGGAAAGCCAAACCACTCACGGAGACCTTAGAACGTACCAGCCCAAAAAATTACCATATTGAAATCAGTTATGCTGATTGTCTTCAGTGGAAGACTAAAGTAAGAAGCCTTGAACTTTTGGCATGTGAGCTTAAGTTTAGAATCAAACAGCATTGTGGACTAAACTGTGCCTGTGCGTAAGCTGAAGAATTTTAATGACGCTACCAAAGAAAGCTTTACAAGTAAGCTGAAGAATTTTAATGACGCTACCAAAGAAAGCTTTACAAGGTTCTCGAAAATAACTACGAACATTACCCAAATCTCTCTGCTCTAAGGAAACATCTTTGGTAAAGTAATATGAGAACCAGCCTTCAGAATAACACTAGGGTGCAACTTTCTGACAACTTAACCTCCACCAAAGGGGCTTGACTCGATTCAGACTAATAAACCCCCAAAAAATCTTTAATTATTCAGCATTTCCGGAAATTACGAAGAGCAAACATCGACTCAGGCAGCTACCTTCAGTAGGCCCAGGCAAGTGCTCTGCAAAAGAGGACTGGAACTTGCAAATTCTATAAGCAAGGAGAAAGTGATGAAAATCGCCTCTTCATCACGAGCAACTGCATGTTATGGTATGCCCTTTAATCTCAATTAACGGCTCGACATTTGGGGCAATAATGGAACGTACCCGACTTTAATGAAGTGTTAGCAGTGCGAGGCAAATTCAAGTTCAATTAGGCTGCCGTGGCAATGGATTTTCTGGATTTTTTCGACGAATAGAAACTCACCATCGCTTACTTGGTTACAAAGAAATGTTGACAAACAAGCAAATCCAGACACGTCATTTATTTTGATTGATTGATTTAATCCGTCTTTTTTCTCGATTTTAAAGCCACGTATGAAAGGATTTATAGCGACGTTTAGATTGGCAATGATCTAACCGAGACTTTTGGTACCAAAATGAGGCCTTGGGCAAGGAGGCGGGCTGTCATTTTCTAACTTCATTCTTATAAAGAACATTCAAAACTTGTCGAAATTGAAAATGGAGAAATGGGGCATAGGGAAGACAAAACAGAGAAAAGGCTTGAACTATCTAGCTTATTATTGTTGTTCGTTTGGCCCTTGTCTTGCAGTGTTGCCAAGTTTTTTCTGAGCCAAAGCACCGTTCCTAATATTTTCAACGTTAGTTTTGATACTTGGGCACCAAAAAAAAATAATTTTCCAGTTTCTCAAAAAAAAAAAAACATTTATTAAGTTCAAGTCGTAAATAAGTGTGCGTCCAATTCTGATCTACGCGAGTTCAGTGTGGTGGAACTAGAGTTTTGGAAAATAAGTGCTCGCGAATTTGCACGCGATTTACAGAAGCGCTCATTCCGACATCCGGCATGAGCAAAAAACAAAAGACTATTGGATGCTTCCGGAGTGTCTAGGATTGACAAAGTTATCATGGGTTTACTGAGGAATCATTTTGCGCGATCGGCAAATGTAATTGAGAACGAACTCAAATCGGGATTGTTTTATCCTAACCCGGGATATTTTAAAAAACTCAGTAGAAAAGGGACACTAGTATCACCTCAGGCATTTTTGTATTTGGCAATATCCTCGTTATATACCATGCTGTTAGAATAACAAACAAAAGAGTCCTATAGAGCTTTTGCATTTATTGCATTTATCATCTCAAAACTCATTTTGTTCCTTAGTTTGCTTTTGACTTGACCCTTTCAACATCGCCATTAGAGTGTGGCAAACAAAGCAGTTTCAAGGCTAGTTTGCAAAAGGATTTTGGTAGGTTTCAGCGTCAAAAAGCAGAGTTAATGAAGCACTAAAAATAAAATGAAAGCACTAAAAGAACGCCCGAGCACTAAAATGACATTTTGGGCACTGAAATCATTTTTTGAGCACTGAAATTAACGCTGAAAGCACTAAATTGGCAACGGTGTTGTCTTGACTGTAGCAAAAGCGCAATAATTTTCATGGACAATCCATAATCTCCGCGAAGGCAACCATTATATTCCAACATTTTGTACTTTAGGCGCAGGAATGATACAACTTTGAATAAGCCTACTTTGAGTTAGGCCTTGATCGTATTCCAGGACACCAAGACAGTTCAATTTAGATGCAAACTTTCTGCGATGCGGTTAGAAATTCCAAATGAACACAAATCCATATTGTCATGCTGTCCTTCAATTTATAAGAAAATCCAAAAAAGAAAACAATTTTTTAAGACGCATTTCATTCGCTTACAAACACCAAAAGTGTATTCTTGCGCATTGGGCTGCCTTATCCATTCCCGCAACGATAGTTTGCCCAATAAGAGCCAGTTAGTGTGTCACCAAAATTGTTTATTTCGGCAGTTATTTCCCACATCACATCACCTCCCGCATGCAATCTATTTTAATTTTCAATTTTAAATCATTTCAAAACAAGCCACAATCTATCGCAGGCTCAATCGATGCGCACCTGATTGCTATTTGCAGCGCACGTCCGTTTGCCATTACCACTTTATGCGAATCGCATACAAAATCAACCTCCCTGTCATTTCCAATCAACAACGACGGGATACAGGTGATTGCCTCGCGCAAGCGCACTGTCCTCTTGGGTGACCTAAAGTCGAAGTGAAGCCCTGTCATCCTTTCATCCATGATTATGATGTGGGAATTCTAACTCCTACTCCGTCTAGGTGTGCACTGTGTATATTTAGAGACCAGACCGCGCCACCTTGAATTCCGCGAACCAGAAAATGCGCCCGATGATCGATGGCTACGTGACCGTTGTACTGATGCGTCTGTCATTTGTAGGCTTGACGCGCATTCGCCAGTAATACATTTTGGGCAAATCCACCGAGACACGCTGGTGACGGAGGCGACACTGCAATTAAAAAAAAATTTGTAAAATTGACAATTTCATGTCAGGCCAGATGTCGGTCAATGTCGATGGCGGTGACGGTGACGGTGGTGGAGGCGTCGTCGTCGTTGCACTAGGCATATTACACTACGCGCTACGTTTTAAGCCGACTTACGACAGCTGAATTAATAAGCGCTAAGTCGCCTTTGGAGGAGTATAAAAAACGCGTTTGATTATTAAGTTGATATCAGTTCCATTTGGAGACGGTCTACGTTTGGGTTCCAAAAAACCACCTGGCATCCGAAAAATAAAAAAATCGACAAATATGGCTTCAAAGATTTCCTTCATCATCCTGGCGTGTGTCGTTGCCATTTGCAATGGTGAGGCTCCATTTAGAGGATACAGTAATCGCGTGCCACAACAACAACAGCAGTCCGGGCCTTATCCAGCGGCTGGTTTCCGACCAGATCGTGCTTTCAATTTGCCATCCGACGAGGCTGTTGCTCAACAACTGCGCCTTGCTCAGATTATCAAGCAACAACAGCGATTGCAACAACTGCAGCAGCAACAACAGAGACCAAGTCAGGTCTATGGAGCTCCATCAAACAGTGAAGCCTCTCGGCCTCAACAGCCGTCTGGACTTTATGGCGCTCCTCAGGAAGATGCATCATCTCAGCAGCAACCACAACAAATCCGTCCTCCTCGACCATCTCAGTCGTACGGTTCGCCCCAAGATGACGCTGCTTCACAACAGCAGCCACAACAAGTTCGTCCCCTACGACCTTCTCAGTCCTATGGAACTCCACAGGACGATGCTGCCTCACAACAGCAATCACAATTTGTGAGACCGCAACAACCATCCCAACAGTATGGAGCTCCTCAGGACACTGCCGCTTCTCAGCGTCAAGTCCAAGTTCAGCGGCTTCAAACTCCATCCCGTCAATACGGCCCACCAAGGGAGACTCCTTCTGTCAGGCCAACTTCCGACAGCAACAGCGCCGAGTCCCTAGAAGAGAGCAGAGAAGTCGAAACTGTAGCCGCAGTAGCCAATGCCGTAGACAACAAGCCCGGCCGTCTGACGCAAGGCGAACGAGACACCGAAAACGATGATGCAGAAACTACAAAGGCATCTGTCACAGCTCCACCAGCAGGATACGTTCTTGTTCCGATTGCCGCTGCAGCTGGTTATGCTCCTCAAAGCCTGGCTTACTTCCAGGCACCAGCTGCAGCTCAATTTGCCAAACTTCAGCTTCAGCCCGCCGTTTTGGGAGTGCAGCAGGCCAAGTTGTTGGCGCCGCAGTTTTTGGCCCCTCAAAACTATTATCAGCCAGCGGCGCAACAGTTCGCCTTCGCTGCGCCTCTTCAACAGGCTTGGTAGGGGCAAACTTGACTTTTGATACCAAATTAAATGTTTTTTTACGTGTGTTAAAATAAATGCTTTAATTTTAATTTAAGTCAGTTGTATGGATTGGTAGTCTTGGATCAAAATGACATTGAATTGGGTTTAGGCTTTGCGGAACTGACGTGGTCCTTGCAAGGCATACAGGTCGATTTAATAATTAAGTCATCTTATTTTTTTGTTCCGGAAAAAAGAAATAAGACTGAAGTTTTCAAAAAACCAGTAAATATCCATCTGCTGATTTCTTTTTTAAAAGGCTATAAAAAACATTGCTTGAGATGTTTAAGCCTTCAGATGAAAGCCCATCCATTCAACCCAATTTTACAAAAACATTTTCTACGGTTTCGGACGTTATTTCAAGAATAGCTTGACAAATATTATTCTTGAGTGCCTGAATCTTCTGTGGGAATGTCGGATAACGTCAATCTTTAAGGGTTTTGAAAATCGATTTTATAAAGCCTCGGTGCCGCTCACAAATAAAGTAACGCTCATTCCATTCTCGTTTTGGAACTTAAATGCGGCAATAATATCGCCACTCCAAAAACAACACCAAATAGTCAGGTGTCTTTTTCCATAGCACCAAACTTTCAAACCAAATTGTTCTCGATTACGAGCTTCTCTAAAGCCTAATAGTCATTGAAGCCTTCAAGGTGATTCAAAACACCAGATGGGACAAAACATCACAATCGACAGCAAAATGTATCAGCTCTCGGGGCAAATAAAAACTCCACAAATGACAACTCGGTGCATATCCAATGAAGCCAATCCAATCCAATCCTAGGCAATCGATGCAACTTCGGTCAAGAAGGGTCACAGTCATGTTTTATAAAAGATTCATGTTCTATACCGAACAGAACGTTGGAAGATCAGCAATACAACAGAACAGATTTGAGGAACCTTTGAAAGAAAAATTCTGCGCGGATGGCCATTGGAGGAGATGGGACAACCGCAAACTCTACCGGCTGTATGATGATATGGATCTAGTCCGGAAGGCAAAAATTCATCGACTACAATGTCTCATACATTTTTAGCAAAGGGACAACAAACCTCAAAGTGTCTTCGAATTCCAGACATCAGTTTCACGAAAAAGGTGAAGGCTTAAACTCCAGCTCAAAGATTAGAATTGAGAACCTTACCAGTGCGCCTTTGCTCTAATTTAAGACCTAAACGATACCCTCAATTGGACGCATGCAAATGATTTCTAGGATAATGCAGCAATAAGTTCTCGCTCCATTGTTGTTTTGCCTGTTTTTTATTGAGCTTATTCTGTTAGCTGAATGATTCTGTTCGCATCCTTGAACCTAAGGCATTTAAAATACAAGAAAAATCTTTTTCAAAAGCCGACCGGAAATGTATCGGATGATAGTGTTGAATAATACTCTGAGCTTTCTTCCATCCATTTTTAAGAATGGGCATAGCCAAAGTCCTTGCGAGCATAATTCGGGCCTTGTTAGGAGACAAGTATTGGGCGGGCCATAAGGTTTGTAAATCTTTCCCACAACGTTATTTAGGAAAGATTCGACAGTCATATTACTTCACAAGAAATGTGTCATAACGAACATGAATAACTATCAAGCCATAGGCTTAATATAAGTTATATAAAAAATGGAACTGGCCTGGAAATATAACAAGGATGAAATTTAACCTCTCTTATTGAATTTTATTATCAAAATGCGTGCTCTGTTAAGAAATTTCATCGCGCGCTTCTTCCATTTCATGGTCAGTTTAATCGACCCACTGAAGCGGCTGTTCGGGCTATTGTGACTAAATTTCGCACCAAATTTACAATGTTGGACATTAAACCACCAACACGCTTACGTAGAGTGCGAACTGAAGAAAATATCGCAGCTGTATCGGCCAGTGTTAATGATGACCATCAATTATCGATTCGTCGCCGTTCGCAGCAATTGGGCCTCTGTTACTCAACAACGTGGAAAATTTTGCGGAAGGATTTAACGAACGTAAGATTTTTGGTGAATGGGCTCTTTGAAAGTTGGCCGAAGACCAACTTTTTTACCGAAAAATTGTGTTCAGCGGCGAAGCTCATTTTTGGCTCAATGGGTACGTAAATAAGTAGAATTGTCGATTTTGGAGTGAATATCAGCCAGAAACATTGCAAGAGCTATCAATGCATCCAGAAAAAGTCACAGTTTGGTGCAGTTTATGGGCTGGTGGCATCATTGGACCGTACTTCTTCAAAGATGATGCGAATCGTAACGTAACTGTGAATGGTGAGCGCTGCCGTGAGATGATATCCAACTTTTGTTTGCCCAAAATGCAAGAGCTTGACTTGCATGACATGTGGTTTCAACAAAAAGGTGCCACATGCCACACAGAACACGCAACAATGGACTTATTGAGAAGGGAGTTCGGTGAACATTTTATTTCACGTTCGGGACCGGTCAATTGGCCGTCTAGATCGTGCGATTTAACGCCTTTAGACTATTTTTTTTTAAGGCTATGTTAAAGCTCAAGTCTATACAGACAAGCCCGCTTCAATAGACGAATTGGAAGACAACATTGAAGCATTTATTCGTGAGATACCGGCCGAAATGTTGGAAAGATTATGCCAAAATTGGACTAAGCGGATGGACCATTTGAGGCGCAGTCAAGGTCAACATTTGCATGTAAAAAATCTTCAAACATTTAATAATATGGACCGTACTATCGATTCAAATAAAGATTTCATGCATTTTTCTGAATTTTATGTGTTTTTTTTTTATCCTATAATTTTAATAGGATGTGAATGAAATAGGGTCTCCTGCGATCTTGAGATTAACTAAACACTTTGACTTTTGAGGACATTTGAAAAAAGCACAAAAAAGAAACTAACAACCAACAGTGAACTTACTATATTTTGCCATTTCTTATCCATTCCTATTTCCAACTAGCCGAAAGCCCTGGTAGCTAGCTAGTAAATTTAAAATATTAATAATGTTTTTAACTTATATTATAAAAAAATTGTAATAATATTTTGCCTTTATCCAAGTCTAGTTGCAGGTCTTCAAAAACGTTTATTAAGACTGCAGTTTTTCGGAAGCCTTTTTTAAAAGGGGGTTGAACGTTTATTTGTGCCAATAAATTCAACAATTTCCCTTCTGTTAAATTTTTTCAAATACTCAGAATGGCATAATATTTTTTGATCCTAACAATATTGAGTTCGGAAAAATATCTGGAAATCAAAGAAAGTTGATAACTGTATACTGTACAGAGCCAAGTCCAAAGCCACTCAAAAATATGTTAGGTAAAAATATCCTGAACTAATTTTTAACAGTTCAAGCTAAATTCCACAAATATTTTGGTTACAAATCAAAAGGGCCCTTACTACTACTAATCTTTATTTATTCCCCTGCACAGATTTTGTGTTAGAAAGACAAACATTTCATTTGAAGTCAACATCATATGGTATCAATCGTTAAACATTGCCACGAGAATGAATGCATTTTTGTGCCGCTGCCAAAAGTACCATTGAACTTTAGTTAATCTAAAAATAAGCCCGCCAAATGCAGCTCTGTGTACAACGTAACAAAATAACACGCACGATAGCCAAAACATTGTGTGTGCTGTTTGCCTTTATAATTACCAAGCCCTCGGTCTAACATTGCTAACATAGACCGGCGGTCCTCTTCCTCTGCTGGTTTTTCGATGCGTGCATTCATTAAGCAAATCTTTTGCCCGCTGAGCAAAGCGAATGGAATGGATGCTTTTTCGAGATGCCTGCGTTTATTTTTGTAATTTTCATTAAAAATGTCAAACCAAGAAGTGAGGAATGGCTGGCAAGGCGAGCGGATAAATGAGGTACGTACATCGTGGCGTCACGTCACAAATTCGCCACCTCATCACGCCATCGATCATTGCATTGTTGTTGAGCAAAGGCTTTGAAAGGCGGAGCACTGTACGTCAGTGTCATGGTAAGAATTCATTCAACATGCAACAAAGTTGCCGTAGTCTCATAAAAATAGATCACAGAAGACATATTTCTGATCAGCCGAGCTTCGATGTAATAACTGCCTTAGAATTCAGTTTCAAGCCCCACATAGACGACTAATTAAATGGCGCCCAACCCATTTTAAAGCCATTTTGCTTGGAACAGTGGCGCCCAGCTTTAGCTTCTCTAAATGCCTAAGAACTTGAAATTAATTTTATTTTTAATATCATTTTTCAAATTTTACTCTTCTATCTCTTTTTCTGACGTCGCCTATGGTCTGTGTTCTAAAATATTTTAAGACAATTACCAAATGGTCCTGTGAGGTGGTTCGAGGGGTATTCTGCCACAGATGGCGGAACATGATGTGAAGATGATGGGTTCGAGCTTATGTTCAAACAATCAAGGCTACATGTCTGGGCTTTCATGAGGCTTTAACGTCGACTTCGAAGTCGTGGTAATGTGGAGATCGCAGCACTCGCTAAGTTCCTTGGATTTCGATCACAGTCCAAGAGAAGACTTTGACTTTGACGATCACTTTTGACTGACTTTGGTATTATTTTCGAATCATACGAAATTTTTTTAGAGCATCCTTTTATGTCCTTTTGCTTTAAATTTTTATTCCTAAATTTTTTTTAATATGAATTAAATAATATGAATGGAAAAAAGGAAAAATGTTGCAACTAGGGTTCCTCGATCCTCGACTTCGGATGTGCCAAGGCATGAAACTAGACCACCCGTAAGATTTCAATGTGACGGGAACGAGGAACGGGACGATAGACTCGATACTAGACGGAAAGATGGCGTACAAGATCTGAGTATGACTGGGAATGAACTATGGCACAGGGACGCTGACGTAGTGATAGGATACAATACTGAAAAATATACCCACGGATAACCTGCGTAAATATACCATAAAAGAGCCCATTTAGTGAGTAATGAAAATGAAACACGATTGATGAAATTATTGACCAAGAGTATCATCTCCTTAGGGAATGAGTTACAAACAATACGGGACTACTTATGGAATTTGACTTGACGAAGAGGGTAAACACGCAACAAGAACTCGAACGTCACGGATATACAGACGTTTGATAGGCTCCAATGCATAAGAGTCGAACCGACGGTCAGTACTTTCATTATCCACTCAGGAACGCAGAAAAATATAAACGACAACCACAAGGACTTGATTTTACTCTGGGCTTGAATTGACTCAACAATACTGAAACCCAAAAGCACTCACCCAATTTTTGATGATCATTGATGGTACGGACGATATGATATCCCAAAATGTCGAATCTTCTCTTTGAGAACTTCTCATTGACACATGTCTTCTAAGAGCCCAGAAACTCCGCGCTGACTAATAAGCCCGTCCGCGGCTAAATAAGGCCCGATGGAACCTTCGACATAAATGGCGAACCATGCAGTGACTTAAGTGGAATCTCAGCATCCCGAAAGCGCAATGTTCGGCTAGAAATTGGCCTCGTCACAAATGATAAATTCGACTGGAAATTGTTGACTGCGTCTCTGAGGCTGAGGAGAGCATGAGCGGAGTTAAGAAGGAACATCTGTTGAAGCCCTCTTGTCCCTGAAACTTATGCATAGAGTCATCATTATTCTTGGAGTAACAGCAGGACATGCCCATAGCACATGATGGATGGACTACATTTCCACATCGTTGTGCGAGTCGCTGACACTCAGAGCCTTGATTGTAATGACATTGCTGAAAATCTTGTCCCTAATTATCATTTTCACAGCTCGCAGGATGGTTATGATTCCGGCTAAAAAGACCAAGCAGACGTCATATATCCGGTCAGAGCCAATGGCCAGCATTTCCTCCCCGTCTTGGATCTGCCAGAATAGAACGCTAGCTCTGCATTCGAGCGAAAAGCAAGATTTCACCGCTTGGATTTAGATCTCATTGATCGTCGTTGCACTCACCAAAAAGCATTCCTTTTTGTGCAGCGGCAAGGCTGCCCTTAGTGGCGCCTAGTGTCGGGATAATAATGCCATGTCCAATCAAGTGGCTCAGTCTGATTCCCAAGCAGGCTCACCTGTATCTATAAATTGCCTGGATCTGATTTCCTTTAAGTCGACTTTTATGACAAGCGATAAAGGGTACCGCACATATTTCCAACAAGCCCTAAAATCACCTCAATATTCGTGACATGAACTTTGAAACTAACCCCACAAGAACTGTCCTTTTTTAAGGGATGTTTTCTATCGTTAAAGGTCCTTCATCACTACAAACGCATGTCTATGTGCCATTCACGCCACTCATGCTCGCGCTAACAAAGATCCCGCTGGCGATGCACATAAGATGGAAGGATCCAGGATGGACATGGTACATTAGGATGAAAGCGAGACTGTTCCAGCTCCAGTGTGTCGCGCAAAGTGGTGTAAATGAAATTCCTCTTGGCAAAGATTAAACGGCTGTGATACTTGAAAATGTTGCGTGTCAGGAGAGTGGCGAATCCACCAAGACGTACCGTAGGAGTATCGGAGCAGCTTCTTTGGTGTGCTCGAGTGAAGCATCGCCGAGGGGCTTTCGTTTTTCTTTGAATCTTTTGTTGCATTCTGGGGAAGCTCAAGAAGCCATCATTTGCGTGATGAAGATAAATGGGGTGATTTTTTTTTTTTTTTTTTTTCTTTCGTTTATCGCTCTTGCGAATGCTGGAGTGCACAGATCCGAATGAATGACTCTCCGAGTGGAGAATGGATTCCGGTTCGGTTTCTTTGTCTGTCTTCAGTTTTTCGGGGTCAATTACGAGGGGT
Source organism: Orthonevra nobilis (assembly GCA_963555765.1). NCBI lineage: Eukaryota > Metazoa > Arthropoda > Insecta > Diptera > Syrphidae > Orthonevra > Orthonevra nobilis. Next base: position 7,833,777 of record OY743227.1, on the reverse strand, counting down.
TGCGCCTGATAAATTGTGTTGGCCAATGTTTAATTATCGTAAGTGAATGGGGAGATGAGCAAATCGTGCTGTTGAACCTGAACCACGAGGAGTCCAATTGGAATGGTTTTGATTTTGTGACTTGATTTTTAGAAAAATTGTAGTTGTTGGAAACCATCGAAGTTATTTCTTGGTTGATTCAATGTGACAGGACTAAGACTTTCAATTCGATTGAAAATCCTTGACTATAAACTATATGCTTATCGAATTCAAAGAACAAAAAAGGACCTCTTCATGGAAATAGGAAAAAAAATATGATTTGGGTCTAATTCGGACTGCCAAAGCCTTAACATTTTATTGTGGGGTGAACTATCTTGTCAAGGATTGAACAACAAAAGATGTGTTAAAAATTGCAACTTGTTGGTGCCAGAGTGTAGTTTTTTTTAAATGTCAAGAGCACAGATATATTCCAGATTTGAACGATCTTTCTCAATTTTGGTTGAATTCAGTCGATAGTGTAAGTGGCTTCCTTCTTTTAAATTCGGTACCGATTGTCTGCTCCTTGAACTTTGATCGAAGAGAGTCTTACAATTTAACGTCATATTAACCAGTTTAAGTAAAGCTTGAATGTGTGCCAGAATGGTGGGTGGTGAGACTTCTTTTCAATAGACATCTGCTTTGAAAATACTTAAGTGCTTCCGAGACGCCAATAACAGATCGGTTTTTTTACGTTGGATTACTTTAGCCTAAGAATTCCCATCGCTGTAGAATCTTTTATGATCAAATAAACATTCCAATACTGCTTGATAGACGGTGCGGATTCCACAAGAAATCAGAAATAAAAATATTGAAAAAAAGGCAAAGAAAACCCGACTATGAACTGAAAAGATAGAAACAATTTGATTGATTTTTAATTTGAATGATCATGGTTGACAGTGTTCAAAAATGCAGTCGGAAGAAGTTTTTTTTGTTTCTTTCAATAATATTTTATACATTTTTTTAATAGTTATTTATTAACATTACAAGAATACAGAAAAAAAACAAAAAATAACAAAAGTTGAAAATTTCAAAAATCATCAGTTGATGAAGTGGGGGTCTCAAAAAATTGGCGCGTAACCATCCATACGATTTCAACCCAATCGTGAAAAAAATTGAAACCAAAAAAAAAACAAAGAGTATTAATCTAGAATAATGCCGCAATGTCTGGAACTACGGAAAAGTTGAAAAGATTTTTTTTTTTCACAAAATAGCGACTGCGTACCACTTTTATTGACTGCTTCGAATTTTTTTAAAAAAAAAGTTATAGAAATTTCGGGATAGGGATAGTTCCAAACAAAGACAAGTCTATAAAGAAGACTGTTTTTAAAAAGACAGATTCGAGAAAAACGCGTTTAAAGTTTCGCGTAAAGTTTTTCACAGTCTAAGTCATGAAATGATATTGTAAACTTAAATTTATTCAATCTGCCATTCCTGCTTCAAACATTGGACCTTCCTCGACTTCGAAAAAACTATTTTCCGCGTTATTCTCTTCATATCGAGCAGTTCTGGCCTCCTTTGATGCGTTGCATGCTCGTATCTTGGAGCGGTCAATCCGGGCGTTTTCTCGTTTCACAGCAAATGACTGAGCTTCCGGGCCAATTTTCGTTCCCATAAGCTCCATCCTTAGCGATGAGGATTTTTTATCCATTTGTACGTCTACGTGGTTGGAAAGTTATAATTCAACTGTCAGCAGGTGGACGTAAGTGAACACTAAATATAAAAGATACAAGTCACCTTGGGTTCTTGTATTACAACTTATACAAAGGACAAAAGGTTTTACTGAGAAATATGGATTCAGGTAGACGGAGAATCCCTAATGTCTTTTGTTCGATTAGTTCCGGCCGAACCAGCTTGGATGCCGGGTCAGCAAAATACCGATATCTCCGAAAATAATTTGAATTTTGAAAAATCCTCCTGTAAATATATTCTTGAATAGTTAAACTTTGAAAATATTAAAAAAAAATCGATTTTTTTAAATTTCTAGACTAGAATACCCCCTTAATCATTCTCGGTTAGATGGGGATTTTTTGTCACATTCTTGTGAGATTCTTGTAAAATGCTGACTGTAGTGTTGAGACGATTCCCTCTTTGTTTTTCGTGTTTATAAGAAGTTTCCATATTTTATAGAGAGATCTTAGCTCTAAAGGGTCCGCCATCTAACGTTTTTTTTTTTCAACTAGTGCCTATGTCGTGAATGGTAACACTTAGCTCATGTCTGATTTGACAGAAAATTAGTTTTATCCTTCCGCTTAAACAACGCTGAGAAATATAACGACATTACTTTGAAAATCATGGTAATGTTGCAGAATGTGTGCGATAATTGCGTATGGATTTTGGAAGAAGAGAAGCACCGTATGTTCATTATCTTGTGAAAAAAGTGAAAGAAACTGGCATCCTCATCGATAAAACAAAACGTGAAAAGCCAAAAACAGTGCGTTTACCCGAGAATATTGCTGCTGTGGCAGAAAGTGTTCGTGAAACGCCATCAACATCAATTCACCGTCGTTCTCAACAATTGAACATTTCGGAGACATCATTGAGGCGAATTTTGCATAAAGACCTTGGTATGACGCAATACAAAGTCCAATTGGTTCAGGAGTTGAAGCCAACTGACCATCCAATGCGTTTTCGCTTCGCTAAGTGGGCCTGCGATCGACTTACAGAAGATGCCGGTTTTGCAAAAAAAATCATCTTTTCAGATGAAGCTCATTTTGATCTTGGCGGGTATGTAAACAAGCAAAATTGTCTTATTTGGGGCACAGAAAACCCGCACGCATACATTGAACAGTCGATGCACCCAAAACGAGTCACTGTTTGGTGCGGATTTTGGTCCAGAGGCATAATTGGGCCATTTTTCTTCGAAAATGAGCAAGGAGTGGCCGTTACAGTCAATGGCGATCGTTATCGGGCCATGTTGAACGAATTTTTGTTCACAAAAATTGAAGAGGAGGATATTGGCAACATTTGGTTTCAACAGGACGCTACGTGCCACACAACCGAAGCTACACTCGATGTTTTGCGCAGTGTTTTTGAAGATCGCATTATCAGCCGCAGAGCTGATGTCGTTTGGCCACCTCGGAGCTGCGATTTGACACCGTTGGACTATTTTTTGTGGGGTGCCCTCAAAGATAAGTGTTACGCCGACAAGCCAGAGACAATTGACGCTTTAAAGGACAATATTCGTGCAATCGATAATGTGCTTAAAAATTGGACCGTTCGTGTAGGCTACTGCATGGCCAGCCGAGGCAGCCATTTGAATGAAATTATTTTCCATTATTAACCGGAAGGATTGTACTTTCAAATAAAAAAAAAGAAATTTGAGAAAATATTCAGCAGTTTTTTTTTATAGCATTTTCAAAAAAAAAGTTATTTGGCGGACCCTTTATAATTTTTTGTTTTACGTGCCAACAAGAAGTTTGGAAATAAAAATTCATAACGACACTTAAATAACCCCAAAGGCATTGATATTTGATGCGAGTTTTAGCCATCTTAACCGCCTTTACCTCTAATGATATTAAAATTGTTGCGGACACGTCTTTCATTTTTTTTTTTTTTTTGCGCAGGCTAAGCGCAGTTTACAATATTCACTGTCGACAACAGTCTCTCTTTTTCACCCAGAAATATACTTTTTATTATTTTTCTCATGTAAACATTAAAGATCCATACATTTTTGCAAATTTGTGAAACCCTTTATTTTGATTCCCCACTCGATAAGACATAAATATGGCACAAAAAATCAGCTGTTTTAATTTTTAAAATTTTGATGTATTCAGTTACACTCTCTCTCATAAGCCGTACCATTGAAACCATTAGTTTCTTTAAAATTTCATCTGCAAAAAGTTGCCAGACCAACGGCGAGCCAAGGTAATATGAACATAATTTAGAAGTAAAATTTCTTAGTTAATAGTTCGTAATAGGACTACCGGTTGAAAATGTCGTTTTTTTTTTCAAAAATCAATGCTTTATTGAGGAAAAATAGATATAAATTCAATATTCAAAGTATTGCCCATCACTAGCCACACATTTTTCCCATTTTTCTGGCAATTCATGGATACCCGTTCTGAAAAATTCGACCGGTTTGGCCGCAATCCACGAATCGATCTATGGGCCATGTTGCATCGATCGATGTCTGGACTATACGGCGGGTGGGGTAGGACATCCCATTTGAGCGTTTCAAGGTAAGTTTTGACGACATTTGGAACATGTGGCCGAGCATTGTCATGTTGCAACGACCGTTTCCGGCCGTTTTTCCTTCAGTGCTCGGCTCAAACGCATCAATTGTCGTCGGTAGACCTCGCCTGTGATTGTTTCATTCGGTTTTAGCAGCTCATAATACACAACAGCCTTCTGGTCCCACCAAATGCACAGCATAACCTTCAGGCCATGAATATTCTGAACGGCCGTCGATGTTCAGGCATTTCCGGGGTATCCATACGTTGCCCGACGTTTTGGATTATCGTAATGTACCCATTTTTCATCACCAGTGACGATTCGATGCAAAAAAGACTTCTTTTTGTGGCGTTCAAGCAGCATTTCGGACATGCAAAATCGGCGTTCGACGTCTCGTGGCTTCAATTCATACGGCACCCAATGTCCTACCCTTCGGATCATTCCCATTGCTTTCAAACGATCGGAAATGGTTTGCTGAGCGACGCCAAGTAATTTTGCAAGTTCTTCTTGCGTTTGTGACGGATCTTGATCTAGCAATGCCTCCAATTCTGGTCTTCAAATTTTTTCACCTGGCCGGGGCGTTCTTTGTCTTCGGTGTCGAAATCACCATCTTTGAACCGCTTAAACCACCGCTGACACATTCTATAGTATAGCCCGGGTAAGCTTCGGTAAGCAATTGAAGCGTTTCGGTTGCTTTTTTCGTTAAATGAAAGAAGCATATTAAAACTTCCCGCAAATGTTATTTTGATGGCACGAATGTAGACATTTTACGGCTTTACAAAAACTTGTGTATTTTCACTAATGACCAATAACCTAGACTGAAATAATTAGACAATACCATGAAGTTTCTGATGTGACAGCTGTCATGGTCAAAATTCACCTCAGAGTAATAGATATGAAGTTGTCTGCAATAAGGACATTTTCAACCGGTAGTCCTATTATGTACGAGAAGATCTTCTTAACTTCTCATCCTGTTTCAAAAATTCTTTTAACTGTGTTTAGAATGCACTTTCATGGTGAACATAGGATAAATATTAATCCGTTTAAATGGAAGAGTATTTCGTGGCGATCAATTAACTAACTAAAGTCAAGAGAATGCGTTGTTTGCGCACGCTATCCAATGTTTAATTATTTTCCAAAGAAAATTTACAGAACTCAAAAAGGCCGTTAAAAAAGCACTCGATTACATATCAAATCATTTTAAATTAATTACACATACTGTAAAAATAAGATTTTAAAATATGTATTCGAAATAAATTTCAATCCACCAATCCAGAGTCATAAAGATTAAATCTTATTAATATAATTTTGTCGTGGGAATTTTATGTAAATAAAAGTTGCCACAATATTTTAAGGACAAAAATTACGCTTATTTATCAGCGATCGTCGGACAGATATTTTTTAATTCCAAAACTTTTCTTTGTATACGAAATTTACCGCCAGAATTTTTTTTATTGAAAAGCCGATTCGATTTTTAATTTTTTTTTTCATTATTTTAAATTCCTTAATAAAATTTCGCCAAAAAATTGACTTCATGAAATTAAATAAATCTCAAAAACCTGGGCTTAGGCCCTAGCAAATTAAGTGAGAAAACATTGATGTTTGAATTTATTGTTTTTAAAGCCTGAAGCCTCTTTAAGCAAGCCAAATAGTGTTTTCATGAAAGCCAAGAACTCTAAGAACTTTCGAACATTTCTTTGGATGAAAAAAAAGGATGCGCCCTAAAACTCAGTCTCCGAGGGATTCTCTTTCAACTTCAGCACGTAATCTTCGTGCCTAGTCTTTTGCTCATAAAATTAACGCATCCAAAAACACTGTTTTATTTCCAATTAAAGCCAAGCATTGTCGTCCTTGGTCTCACTCTGTCGTGAGAACTTACTCCTCGAGGTCTTTGCCTTGTGCATTTCTGACTCTGCATCATATCGCCCCAGTTGGATGGCTTTCACATTCAAAGTAAGCATCTGTGCTATGGTTTTATGCATGCAGCTCAAACATTAAGAAAGGAAAAAAAATAAAATGTTAAATGCAGAAAGTTTTACGAGGTAATTATCCGAACTACAACAGGCATTCCTGCGATGAAGCTCCCTGACTCCATGAGTCATAAAAACCACGCTTACCATGTCTGCAAGTGAATACTTAAAGTTCGATTAAAAACGCAATAAACTTGAATATAATTTTTATTTTGGAAGGACGAGGATTGTAAAAAAATTCGCAGTGTTGTGGCGGACATTAAAAGCCTTATTTTATTTTAAGGTTCCGAATTGGTGTTTGCATCGATATAAATAAATTTATTTTTTGAAGTCTTAATTAGGAGGATATCCTTTTCAGATTGAATAAATGTACCGGTCATATTAAGCCCTTATTATTAGATGAGGTCCTGTAGATAGAGATTAAATTAAGTACTAAAACACAACTTTTGAAATTCTAATATTCTCTATTGAAGATTCGTTTTGATTTCCGAACTGTTGTTGATTTTGCGCCTTCTTCGTTCATCTAGGATTCAATATCTGCAGCTATGTCCGGGAATCTAATAGCTTGACCCGAAATGGATCGACAAGGCGACAATATTTGATTACTGGCATGGAATCGAGTGGAGTATTATGCTCAGGTTATCCTATTTATGATTGTATAAAAGGAGTAACACGCCTACCAATATTTCCGAACGAATATCGGTCTCATATCACCAAAAATGCACTGCAATATTACCTGCTTGAATTTCGCTAAAGATGTGTGATGAACAGAGCTAAGAGTTGGCAACGTTGCATGCATGTATGTATGTGTAAAAAAAAAACCACGTCCACATACAGCACAAAACAAAACACCAATTAGAAGCAAAAATTCCAGTCCCCCAAGTTGAGTGATCACGCAGCAGCAGAAACAAGCCATATAGTAACTCGAACTCCGCACCACATTTCCAAGATCATGCGGCACATTCCACAAGTCAGCATGATTCTACTTCACAGCCTATTTTTAGAACCACAACCAGCCGATTCCATGCCATATGAGTACAAAGGACCAAGCTGTCCTCATCATCGATCTCTCAACGAAAAGAACTCGCCGAGTATTTGCTCAAGGAATTATGCATGCATCTCGAGCCAGCTACCAGCTCGATACAGCGTACAGTCATGTCGCGATCTTTAAGCAGCGGAAAGAAGACCGTCTCTGTCCCTCGATCATCCTCGTCGTAATAAATTTAAAGTAAACACAAATTAATTGAGCACTTATGCAGTCGTATTCAGGTGATTAAATATTGCTAGAGTGCATTCGTCGGGGGACTTAAGTGCGATCCTCGATGGTTGAGTGTAGTGTGCTCATGTCTCAGGCTTTTCTAGGAACAGCACTTTCATGGCTCAAACAACAATGCACCCATGATTCGTGAAACAAGTTGGCAGTAGGTACACCCACGCAGCCGGACACAATCGCAATTGGCATTCAATCAGCGATCCACTGGGATGTGTTTTTTTTTGCATCGCGTATCCTAGATACAAGTCAAGCTATTCCCGTTCATTGAAAGGGGAAACCAAGGAGAAAAAGGAGTTAACCGTCCCAAGCACACTTCAAATTGACTATCGGAAAGATGGAGAGGCCAAGGGAGCGAGTATCTGGCTGGCCATATGAAAGTATCTATAGGTTAGTAAGAGAGATATTTGCCGAGTTATTCGCGACCGATTGACCTTGAAAAAGTTTAAATTGTTTTGCACTCTTCTTCGCACACCAGCACACGGACAACATGTCCCTTGATTGGCTACCTCGGCTTGAGACTCGGCTGGAGTTGTATATTCATCCGTACAGCATTTGATTGTGGTTCCAAGGCACGTCGCATTCGTGTCCGCTTGGAACTTTATACATACATAAATACGAGTATACTTGCTTTGGTGTTTAGCAAGAGGCGCATTTTACTCCACAGGGCATTTCGATGTGTGGTTCCTGACTAAATCTTCTTCGTGGCTGGTTAGATGGTTTTAGTTGACAGGCAAAGGCAGCGCCTCTGTCTGGCTCATTGAACATTGTAGGAGACGAACCATATATACGAGTGTTGTGTGAAGGTGAAGGTTAGATGGAAACATAATTTTTTTGTGCTGCTTGAAGAATAACAAACGTTTAACAAGTTTCCGGAGGTTCATAATGGAAAGTTGATCTTCAAGACGACAAAATTTCTCGTCTGTTTCAACGGAAGAGTTCCATGTCAATCTTTACAAATTTTTGCTTCGAGATTCGAGAAAAATAGATGAAGTGCTAGAAAATCGGTAGGGACACTCTCTAATGTTGACAGTTCGAAAAATCTTTGACAATAATGTCCAGTGAATCTCTAGATACTCCGAATTGTTTAAGGAACCAACTTTATCATCTGGCAAAGATCGCGATTATTGGTTTAACTTATCTAGTGGCGAATTTAACACTAGAACTACCGTCATTTTTAAGATGCTAGTACTACCAAAACCAGCCAAAGTGACTGGTCGTTAAAAATAGCGTAGAAATTAATTTTTTTTTTTTGTATTTTTGAAAAAAAAATTTCTAGCAAAAGATATTACAGCATATTAATTAATAATAAATAAAAATAATAGGGAAAAAAAAATCATAAAATTAAGTTATTCTTAAAGTTATAATGGGGCGCAAACCCGACAAATATTGTTTTTCTTTAAAGTACATTTTCCGCATACATATTTTTTACAGAAAAACACAATCAATGTTTATGGAAGATATTATGGTCGAGAAAGTGTACAAATACTTGGCGAACTTAAGTCTAATAAAGCACCTAGCATTGACGGGATTAGGCCCAGAGACTTAAAGCACAATTCACATCTCCTAGCCCCTGTGATCACTCACTTTATAAACACGAGTATCATACAAGCAATTATACCAGATGATCTTAAAACTGCTATCGTTAGAACAATTTTTATAGGCGGGACAAAGTCCGATGTTCTCAACTAAAGAACAATTTCAATATTGTCTATAGTGGACAAAGTCATGGAAAAGGTAATGGCCGAAAAACTTGAAGGTTATCTGAAGAAAAATAAAATCATTCACAAGAATCAGTACGGATTCCAAAAACACAAAACTGTTAGCAGAACTGTTAGCAGAATTCACAAAGCTGATTAACAAAAATCTCAATAAAAAGCATCACTCACTAGTTATATTCCTCGATTTTAAAGAGGCGCTTGACACATTGAGCCACGTGAAAATTCTGCAAATGATGGCAAAGATTGGCATCAGAGGAAGTATCCTTAAATAGTTTGAAAGCTACTTAGAGAATAAAGAACTCCAAGTAAAAATTTTAAATCACTACAGCCAGAAACAACGATTGAGTAACGGAGTTCCTCAAGGCTCAATAGTGGGGCCAATTATTTTCATAATATACGTCAATGAAATGCTCTCATAATTGAAGAAAAGCTGCCGTGATTTAGAAAGCGCAAGAAAGACATCGCAAAAAGAACTTGACTTGATTTCCAAATGACCACGGGATGATAATCAACCAAAAAAAAAAACAAATTTATGCACATTCGAACACCTCATATTATAAAACATAAAATACGGAAAAAGATTCACACCTCAAAATGACTACATAGCTCCGAAAATCTGGATGAAGACGACGAATGCAAAAATTCAAATATCTTGGAGTGGTACTTGAAAGCAATTTCAAATGGGACGCACGTATTGCAGAGCTATGTAAAAAAATGAGGAAGGCAGCATTCGCGATATACCACCTTAATAACTGCGCAAGCTTCGCAATAACAAGGCAAGTTTATTTCTCACTAGTTGAATCTTATCTAAGATATGGAATTCTTGCCTGCGGAAATACAACGAACTGTTATCTAAAAGAGGCGCAAAGAATTCAAAACCGAATCTTAAAGATACTTTTGAAAAAAAAAATCATCGCATTACCAAACTTTCGACAGCAGCAACCAGTCAATCCACTCTATTCTTAACATCCTTAATATTAAGCAACTATTTAAGTTCATTGTGGCAATGGAATATTATGAAGACCAAGATTACAAAAAACCTGTGGACCATGCATACAATACCCGAAAACGAGCTCAAGGCTTCCGGAAACTGGCGAGATTTAAAAACTCATATGGTAGGCAGCAACTTGAAACAGTTGTACCGTCAATCTTTAATGAGCTTCCGAGGAATTTAAATAAAATCATGTGTATTAAAAAGAGCAAAACACAACCTTAAAGATTGTTAGAATATTAAAAACAAAACGAAAAAAAAATTTAAAATGTTAAATCTTTTAAAAACAAAAAAAAAAATTAGAATTAAATTAAATCTTAAAAAAATGTCACACAAGTCTTTAAAGGCTTCGCAGATAATGTATGTAAATATAAATTTGAATTGAATTGAATATATCGCAAATAATATTAGTCTTTATATTGTTGCAGTACCCAATTTGACATCATTTGCGTGTAGAAACTAAGGTCTTTGAAGTTGTAGATACATCAGCTGCTCGTGGTCTAACATTTTCATTGGCAAGTTCATCTGCCAATTGAAAAAGAAACTCCCTTCTGGATATTTTTTCACCTGTTGTGTTTTTGTATTAGATCCACGCATTTATGCCACCTAAAATGTAAAAAAAAGACTTGCAGTGGCCATCTTCTTGATCCTGATTTTACGCTATACTTTTTTGCCATTTGGTTTGCAACGTCAACGCCAAACTTAGTTTTGTTATAAAATTCCACAGTTTCAGACAGGAGCTTTTTACTTTTCTGAACATTGACGGATTTATGTTTGGAACTCAAAATAAAAACTCTTTTCTTCGGCTTACTTTTTTAAATCGTAAGAACATACCCAGATGATTTGTATAGTTTTGATGAAAATGTTGCCATAGTGTCCTTCTTTATTTTTCAAATATTTGGCAGTTTTCTTTTGTTTCCACGTTAAGTACCAACCAATGTTGTTTTTTTGGCTAGCAATTTAGTCGCAAGAGGTACGCTTGTAAAAAAGTTGTCAATGGTTACGTTTCTTCCTTTCATAGTGAATGGCTCACTTAGAGGCTGTGATTTTGCTCGTGTCTCATCTTTTCCTAAATCTAAATAAATCTCAATACATTTATATTCGTAAAAAGGAGTGGATCGACAAGCAGACTAAGTAGAAGAAAACCTGAATGAAATACGCGCCTAAATATTGTACGAATGAAAGGCTATCCTGGACTATTTGACTGATAAAGCAGAAAAGGTCAGAATTACCAAGAAAGCCTTGAGACTAGAAAAAAGAGAACTGAATTTATTTTCATGGAGCAAAGATGCCCAGATTGAGATACCTCACTTAAAACGGAGTGCTGGTTCGAAGCAGAGCCGAATAAAATTTGCTTCCAGACTATGTCGTTTTCTGATATCTTTTGTGGATGTACAATACAAGTTGTATTGGACGGTTTCAAGTCTGAAATTCACCATATAAATGCTGGTGTTCCCCAAGGATCAGTTTTGTCTCCGACTCTCTTTTTAGTTTTCATTAACGATCTCTTGTCTATCACATCTAATCCAATATATTCCTTCGCTGATGATAGTACCCTCAGTTTCTCATATGCGTTTAATGATTCACGCCCCTGCTCTTCGGACGTGGACATCGAACAACAACGTATGCTTAACTCATTAAATTCTGATATTGTCAGCATAATCAAATGGGGTCTAGCTAACCGAGTAGAATTTAATGCTTCCAAAACACAATGCTGTCTCATGTCATCAAAGCGAAGTCCTTATACCCAGCCATTGTCCATGAATGGCACTTGCTTCGATGAAACCGAAAAACTTGTAATGCTCGGTATGTGCGTCAATTCTAGCCTACGTTGGAATGACCACATATTCGATTTAGCCAAGAATGCAGCGAAATGTTTAGGTTTTCTAAACCGGTGCAAGACGTTTTTTACCCCTTCTGATTTAGCCATAATTTATAAGGCTTTTATTCGGCCTAAAATGGAGTACAACGCTCACATCTGGGCAGGTGCACGCAAGACCACCTTGCAACTCCTAGATAGGATTCAAAGGCGAGCGATAAAACTCATAGACGATGACAACATATCGAAAACAATTCACTCGCTGGAACACCGTCGAAATGTGTCTTGCTTGACTTTGTTTTATCGCTATTTCTACCACCAATGCTCCGTCGAAATAGCTAAATGCATTCCGCCCCTCTAGAAATTCGAATGCTCATCAGTTTACCCTAAAGCCTACTTTCGGGTGCAATGTGAAATTTAAAAATTCTTTTATAAGCCGTACAATGCGCATGTGGAATGCGTTATCTCGCTCTATTTTTCCTTTTCACTGCAACGTACAACAATTTAAAACCAATGTGCACTGGTACCTCCATTCTCTCCCTTCCGATTCTGCTCGTGCTGTGTAAAAAACACTTTAAGGGTACTTCAAATCCCTTGAGCACTTGAGCACTAGAGCACTATTTCAAAAAAAAAAAAAAAATGTTACTCGTTGGATTTTAGCAAGACGCCTATTTCATTTGTTATATGTTTCAAGACTACCTTAAGGAGCAGGAATGTAACAGGAATGTAATTATGGAGCTGTTTTGCAAGGAGTTCAATATAAGAATCTGTGATCAATGCCCATCATCAGATTCTGCGTTGTGAAGTATTCTATTGGAGTGCTGGAGAAAAAAACCACAGGCCATGATAAGAAAAGCAGACAGCAAGAATTGAAATGAAATTTGTGACTCTTTCGATAAAAAAATCGGCTCAGGAGTTTGTCACGTTTTTAGTCTACGGAAAAAATCCAGAAAAACCTTATGACGCAAATCAAGCTCTGAAATTGAGTCGTTTTCAGTGGCCTAGCTGCCTTGCTTTGATGTGAGAAAAATACATTTATAAGTCAAAAATGTATCTCAATATACCCAATCTGGTTCATCATCATATGGCGACACATTTTAATTTTCATTTAATTTAAAGATGTAAGAGTGTCCTTTTGTAAGTAGACGAAAATCAGTTTAAGTGCATTGTCAAATGTCAACCAGCAGACTTATTCTGCAGCGGGACACCCTTCTCAGTTCATTAAACAACACATAACTCATTAAATATTTAAATTATATTTTACAGAAAATTTTACGATCTAAAGACCAACCCCTTTGAGTATCCTTATAATCCACACTCTCTCTTTTGAACAAAAAGTAAAAAAAAAAACTTAAATTACAATTTAATTCGCTATAATTTGTAACCTGTGCACACACACCACAGACGCACTAGGTCCTTGCAAAAACTTAAATTTACGATGTGTTTACGACCGCCTCCAATTACTCCTTGCGATCCTTGTACAGAGGAAACGTTTAGAGGCAGCCGTATCCAAAATACTCTTCGCTCTCAAGTTACAAGTGCATAAAGCCTATACAACCAGCAACATCCTTTAGCTCCGACTCAAGCGTGCATGCTAATTATAAAGGACATGCGAAAAGTAACTGAACGAAGCTCCGCAACTTATAATTATTACCAACGGCAAAGGGTTCCTTTTTTTTTTTAATTTCCCATCGCACCACGGTGTCAACAAGATGAATTGAATGCCAAGTCCTGTGACGTGGCCGTTGCTCAACCACCAAGTTGTTGGTCAATTAATCAGTGCACGCAGTGCAGACGGTCCTCAAAGCAGGAACTAGGAACTGTATAAATCAGCATTGAAAAAAAAAACTATCGGCAAACTTTCTAATGCACTCTAGTGTTCCTAAATCTCCGTCACAAATTATTTGACACACCGGCCCCCAAAGCCGGTGGATGCGGATGATTTAAGGAATTCCTTTGGGGCTGAGACACGTTTCAACCTACATATCGATTGCATTAGCCCACATGGAGTCCCCGCCGGAGTTGGGCAAAAAAGAAAATTAAATTTCAACTAAAATGCGCAGTCGCAGTGAGAGAGATGAATTCATTTCTGGGCGAGAACCGGTCGGTGAGACGACTTGCCATGGTGCCATCACTGCACGATGAAGTTTTCTCTGATCGAAGATCGTGAGGATCAAGCATTGAAGCGAAACAAGTTTGAGCCACTACCAAATATCTGGTGGTACTCTGAATTGGCGTTTTGGTTTTGGCAACATGCTCTGGGAGTGAGTTGGTTCGATTGGATCTTGCCTGGATCGTGCTGGAAATTCCAATCGAGCTGGAGTACGACCGACACGCCGCCGACGATGGATTGTTCAAGAGGCTGTTTGCTGATCGTGCCCATAAAATACACTTCATGTTGCAGATATGGTTGTAACATGATGAGGAGTGATCGTGGATGCATGCATATTTGGATGAATGTGCACGCTTGAAGTCAACAAAGTATCTGTTAAAGTTTTCTCAAATTGTGATACAAGTTTTTGGAATTGAAGAATTTACATAGTGTAACTTGTTGTCGAGATAAATTGCTCCTACGAAGTAGATACTTATTATCGAGAGCTTCATTTCACTTGTAGGAAAAAATGTTTTCGCTTTTGGTAAATAGATGTGGTCATAGAGTAAGTTAAATAGTTCAATGTTGATTGCATTTGAAGCAGAAAAACAGAAATGAATGCGATCACTACTCCTTAAGTTCTGGAAGGATTGCATTCATCGTCCGGCCAATCAATTGAATGCAATCACTGGAGAATTCACGCATTCTTTTACTTTCTTTTGCATTTATTTTTGCATTCTTTTGAATCATAGAAAATTTATGAAATCCTTTTAATTCTAAATGACTTGATTCTTTCAAGTCTCAAAATCTAAACAATGAATGCAGTTATTAAATTAAAGGCTCTTTGAAGAATTCATTTAAAAATATACCCATGCTTTTACAAGTTTTATGGTAATGATGTTTACAACTTACTTGAGTGGTGAAGTCTTACAAAAGAAGAGGAAGTCAAAACCAGAGAGCATCATCAAAAAGTGAATGCATTACCAAACGTACTATAGATGCATCTGACACCTACTCGGAGTACCCATGCATTAGCTGCCCAGAATTGTTAACGAGGTCTAGGAAAACTACCATTCACGACCAAGATCGGACAGTCCAACAAAATTGTTCGTTTGAAAAAGATTCAAAGATTCACTTTCGTTTCGCAGAGAGTCTCATGAAAATATTGTAAAGTGAAGACTTTCGCCTTGAAGTGGAGTCAAGATGTTTAAAGGATCTCTAAAAAAGGCAGCTCGGTACAATTTAAGTAAAAAACATCCGACAAATTATTGAGAGGAGTAGGGATGGGTTCAAATCATTGCCATTTTGGGATTGGGGAATTATTTTCGTCCATCATGGTATTTTTTTCAATTTTTTTTTTCAATTTAAGTGCATTTTTATTCATTCATTTTATAATCTTACATGCTAGACACAAAAATGCTTTAAACTAGCTTAATTAACTTAACTATGTCTTAAATAACTTACTGGACCTATACGGGCGCTCTAAGCTAAAACTAACAATTAAACCTATGTCTTTCGACTTACTAATATTTATTATATTTAAATTTAAGGAACTTATAATAAAACTAAGAAAAAAAAATTAATTTTCAAAAACTTAGTACATGGACTTTTTATGTTTAAACTTAAACTAGACTTAAATACTAAACTACAAACTAATCTAAAACTTAAAATCTTAACCTAACTTACAATAATATTAAAAACTACTTAAACTACATTAAACATAAATAAGCCGGCCAAGGCTGACAGTACATGCTATATTTGCCATAAGGGCACCCAAGATAAATAACGACGACGAAGTTCATTCTCCGCCCAACCACCAATAGTGTCGGTATTGCCTTTCGACATCCGCTCTGTCGCGGTCTGATACCGCCCTACTGAACCTGAGGGTCTCCGGTGAGCTACTTGCGACGTCTTGGTCGTAGTTGAGTCGCCCGTCCAAAGCTTTTCGAGCAACGTGGAAGATTAACGGTACCGCAAATCTATCCTGGACCAGACCTTTTCTGCCGCGATAAAGAAAAGCTTCAGGGGGAATAAGGCCGTTAAGGCGCACTGTCTCGTGGTGTAAATCATTGGGGTAGAAAGCCCCGGAGATCAAGTTGTTGGTCGAAATCATTGCTCTTGCAATGTGACTTCGAATAAGTTTTATCAGAAAGTTGTCCAATCTGATGAGGTTGGCCCCGTTGTACAGGACCTCATTACTATAGAATTTTTTGTACTCAGACTCTGGAGTTCTATATAAATGTAGACAAGCCCTAAGACATCGTCTCTCGAAAACCCGTATCTTTTCCATTAAGCTTGTTCCCACGTTAAACCAAACGGGACAGCCATAGGCAAGGGTCCATCATGGTATGATTTCCACCACGTGCTTCCGTCGCTTAGGTGATAAGGGCGTCCTAGAAGTTACTGAGAAGCTTGAGTTCTCGGAGAATCATAGCTTCATCTACGTATATATAGTATATGAATCTCCGAATTTGCTTAAGGTTAGCGTTGAAAAGGTTCTCTTATTCTTAGAAAAAGCTACTGTGTTAAGTACTCATTTGATTTGCCAACATATTTTTTCTATGCCCATGCATTTTCTACAAAGATGCAAATTATACTTATGCCAATAAAAAGTATGCATGGATGCCAATAGAAAGTTGGACAGTAATGCTCAATATGGGTCGGGTTCCTTTACGTATAAGATTGACAAGATCGTTAAGCATTTTTCCGACATAATTTGTCTGACTGTAGCCGATGTGTCAACAGGACTCCATCTCATCTCAAAGGAGGATGGAAAGACTGACCTGCTTCTCTTCTTGCGCCCAAGATATGCGTATCACATTAAGTTAGAAAAACGCTGCAACTTTTGGGTCCATGGTCTCTCAGCAAAGATGGCCAACTCCAAATTTTAGGAAACTTCATCGTAATCACATCAAGAACTTTGATGTTAAATTTTCTATCGAAGGGCGGAATAAGTGGAATAATAAGGTCTTCCTAACGCTACCAGCCATACAGTAGAAACAAATACTCATCTCCCCTTACATACACTTGGATCAGCAGAAACCTCAACATGCAAAAGCTGTGAGGAAGAACATCTGGAACGCTTTCTTTGCCAGTGCCAAGCAACACTGACTGCGACAAAAAATACTAGGATCAACACGAAAAGGGGAACACAACGGGCCAAATCAGAGGCCTAAGTGAAGAACAAATAAACATCACCCTTACATGTTTATCCATCTTTCGAAGTTTCAGTTCAATACAATTAAACTTTGGGGTCGTGAAAGTTGGTAAGGACCTTCAGCAAGCGAGGGGCCCATTCTCGGTCGGTTATTGGAAGTAAAGGGTCCGCCAAATAACTTTTTTTTTTTTGAAAATGCTATAAAAAAAAACTGCTGAATATTTTCTCAAATTTCTTTTTTTATTTGAAAGTACAATCCTTTCGGTTAATAATGGAAAATAATTTTATTCAAATGGCTGCCTCGGCTGGCCATGCAGTAGCCTACACGAACGGTCCAATTTTTAAGCACATTATCGATTGTGTGCAGCTGTATTTCAACAATGGCTTCACGAATATTGTCCTTTAAAGCGTCAATTGTCGGCGTAACACTTATCTTTGAGGGCACCCCACAAATAATAGTCCAACGGTGTCAAATCGCAGCTCCGAGGTGGCCAAACGACATCAGCTCTGCGGCTGACAATGCGATCTTCAAAAACAGGGCGCAAAACATCGAGTGTAGCTTCGTCTGTGTGGCACGTAGCGCCATCCTGTTGAAACCAAATGTTGCCAATATTCTCCTCTTCAATTTTTGTGAACAAAAATTCGTCCAACATGGCCCGATAACGATCGCCATTGACTGTAACGGCCACTCCTTGCTCATTTTCGAAGAAAAATGGCCCAATTATGCCTCTGGACCAAAATCCGCACCAAACAGTGACTCGTTTTGGGTGCATCGGCTTTTCAATGTATGCGTGCGGGTTTTGCTGTGCCCCAAATGCGACAATTTTGCTTGTTTACATACCCGCCAAGATCAAAATGAGCTTCATCTGAAAAGATGATTTTTTTTGGAAAACCGGCATCTTCTGTAAGTCGATCGCAGGCCCACTTAGCGAAGCGAAAACGCATTGGATGGTCAGTTGGCTTCAACTCCTGAACCAATTGGACTTTGTATGGCGTCATACCAAGGTCTTTATGCAAAATTCGCCTCAATGATGTCTCCGAAATGTTCAATTGTTGAGAACGACGGTGAATTGATGTTGATGGCGTTTCACGCACACTTTCTGCCACAGCAGCAATATTCTCGGGTATACGCACTGTTTTTGGCTTTTCACGCTTTGGTTTATCGATGAGGATGCCAGTTTCTTTCACTTTTTTCACAAGATAACGAACATACGGAGCTGGCGGTGCTTCTCTTCTGCCAAAATCCGTACGCAATTTTCGCACACATTCTGCAACATTACCATGATTTTCAAAGTAATGTCGCAATATTTCCCAGGGTTGTTCAAGCGTCTACACAACCTTATTCGTTCAGCGGAAGGATAAAACTAATTATCTGTCAAATCAAACATGAGCTAAGTGTTACCATTCACGAAATAAGCACTAGTTGAAAAAAAAAACGTTAGATGGCGGAGCCTTTAGAACGCGTGTTGAAAGGAAGCTGCCTCGTGCCAGAATAACAACATCGACACCTTAAGATGTAACGTTGAAGACACGGGACTTAATCTTTTCGATTTCGTAGACCACTAGTAACATTCAAAAACTAAAAATTTACCCAATTTTATCAAAAAATAGCTTTTATTACATCACCCTTCGGGAATCCACTTTACATTGTTAACTCCGATCAAAGAAACAATAAGTCCAATCTCGAATGTGTGTGCAGACAAATGCCACTCACACTTCTTGTCAATTTATAGAGTTATCCCTCCGATTAATCAACGCAAATCAATTAACTTCTCCACACATAGGTAGATCCTCAGTTATTGCGAGGCTAGAACCTCATTCCCACATCATACGGACTCAAGCTTGTTTACTATTCCGTTCGTCATTCCAACTCTGCGGTATTCTGCTATGCGAATCTTTTGATCAGAAATTCTGCATTATGATTGCAATCCGAAAAGCAAAACAACTTCATTAGTTACACATGCAGAAGTCATCTCCACGATCGCCACGATCATCATCTTCATCCCAGTCGGCTGTCGTACTGGCATCATCGGACTCACGGGGCACCACACCAAGCGGCAGAAATGAAATAGTACGAAGAAGAAAAAAAAAAGTACAGAGCACAGCACTGCGACTCCGGAATTGCACGCTCGTTGATTAAGTGTTAACTATGGCGGGCCCTAGTTGATCACGGATGTGAAAGCCATCAACACGGAGCTCTGGTTTGATTCTTACCTCTCAGGAGGTAACTCCCTGAATGGATTTCTATTTTCTTCTCCATTTGAATTTGTAGACTACGTAACGTTCGCGTCGTGGCGTTCTCAAGGCGTCAATCAAGTGTCCGTCGGCTGAGCTTGGCACTGCCCATTGATTCAACTAATTATTACTTGGAAATTCATTGGACAGTCGTGCAGGCAGGCGCAAAAACAATGAACATTAAAATGTGCCACCGTGGAATCTCTCTCATTTGTAATTGAATTCTGAGCGCGACGCCAAAATGCCTGACGTCCATGTATCTATCAGATACAATTCTTTGTTAAGCCCGTTTACAACCGTACGATGGACTGTGCGTGCGCCTAGGCTGACAAGTAAAGCGTCAAAGTGTCGTTTTAATGGGATGTACGAGTATTCCGAGGAGCATGAAAATAATTTATCCGCGCGCGGTCTACTAAAGGGGACATTTTTCATTCCCCGATTCTCTCGAAGATGGATACTTGTAAGTCAAATCGATTGAATGTCAAATATTTTATCGCCAATTAATGGGGTGAACATGCGAGAGGACTGGTAGATCACGGAGTTGGTCAGACAAGAAGGATATGAGAGTAGGCAGCCTTCTTTATTCGTGGAAGTCGGTCTTTATTATTTAAAAAGAAAAACAACATTTGTCATGACATGATAAACAAAATCTTGTGTATATTTTATTTTTCTATAGAAGAAGTTTTTAACAGCTTCCGGGAGGGTTATCTGTCAATTGTCAAAATGGGCGCACGTGTCGTTGATTCGTAGTGATGTTTTTTGTTTTCCAATATTCTTGATGCACCACGGAATTCGTTAGTTCTCCCGCAAGATATGCACTCAAACCGTGGAGGAATAATGAAAATAGAAATGGGCTGAGATGGCAACCTTGTTTCACTCCTGTTTCCGATTTGAGATTTTTTGATAAGATGTTTCCGTCCTAATCAGCGGGGGCAGGTTTTTGGAAGGGTATTCGGAGTATTTTAAGCATTTCAACTGATGCTTGAAAAACAACGTTCTTCTGCTGATGAAATCGAAGGACGTCTTTAAGTCGTCGTTGTCCAGAAACGACCGTTTTCGGTTTTCTTCAATAAGCCATAAATCGTTTCTGTAGCGTGCAACTGGGACGAAAGAGATGTCATATAGTGTCAGCTCCAGTGCCTTAAAAAACTACGCTAAGCCTGCGAATACTTATCCAAGTCCAGAGGCTTTTTTCTTTTTCTGTTGAGATCAAGCCGTATTGTACGAACATATCTTAAACAGTGTTTGGCAGTTTCAAGGTATTCGTAGCACTTTCTAAAGGCTTTTATTTTTCTCATTCTCTAGACTACCCAACCAATGTCTTCTATGGCATGAGCAGCCGGTTTAATTTAAAACAGTTGACAGAATTTCATCTTTGAATTTAATCCCGTCTAAGTTAGCGCTTCAACTTGTTCAGAGCTAACATTTTCTTCGACTTTTTGTTTCAATATTCTACAAAGCTTGCCTTTAAAATCCCAATTTTGGAGTGCTCGGTTCTCTCATCAAATTCCTCACGAGTTTACTTATTCCTTTCGAAGGAATTCCGCTTAGAAAATGTCTCGCTTTTACCAAATCAAAGCTGCCTCTGAATGACTTTTTTGCCTTTAAAACCGTTAATATTAATCAGAATCTGACATTCTGTTCCAGCTAGATTCAGTTCGGCTTTAAATTACCACAATATCCTTAAATCAAAATACAAAAGCGATGACCTAAATAATCCTTTCGCACCGACTGTCTTCAATACCTTCGCACCTTAATCATTATTACTCCACACAAAAGTCCATCCTTCCAAAGTGTCTTTTATTCATCTTTAAATCATATCTGACAATGAGAAAAAAATACACCCCAAAAGGAGTCAATAAAAACTGCACAAAAGTTCTCTTAATCAGAAGAAAACGTAAATCCTTTTTGCTTTAGTTTCTTTTTGCTCATCATTGCGGTGCGAAGCGTATTAAAGTGAACACTGGACACCTTCTCTGTCCACTCGGTCACCTTGCTAAGAGTTTATTTCCGCAGCAGAGCAGTGACCCAAAGTTGTTTTGAAATAGTTTTTTTTTCATTTGCTTTCCTTATGGTCCTTGTGTATCCTTTTTTTTTGGGAAAAGATGTTTTAAGGGAGATACCCACAGGACAAGTAGTGTCTGTTTTTCTGTCTATTTGCTGAAATCACAAAAAATAAGACTCGAGATACTTTTGTTAGTCGTTGTCTTCTTTGTGCTTTTTTTTTGTTGTTGTCGACAGTGTAACGAACTTACGGAACTTAAGGAAGGCGTTAGCTTTGGTTGAAAAGAAAGTATAATGAGAATTTACGTCTGGACTTTGAAGGTGTTATACACATTAAAAGAGAACATTAAGGAACTGCAAAGGAAGATAGGGTGTATTTTTAAGGTTGAAAGTAATGAAAATCTGCGAGTATGAAAACACAATCCAAGAATTTTTCCCGGATAAAACTCATCCTTAGCTATACAGAACCTAACGACAAGGAAACAGAGAGAACTCTTGCAAAATCACAAAGAGACGCAAGTCATGCTAGTTTATAATATCCTAACATGGGGGCTAAGCCAATTGGCCGATTATCTCGGTTCTTTGGTATCTTTCCAGGTACCGAATTGATTGGTTGGTAGTTCCAAAGATTCCTGACTGTATATATCATCAGACTATTTGAAAGCATCTTATTCTGTCTCGCAACTTCAAAAAAGACTTAAAAAAAAGTCACCAATTTGGTTTATTTCTTGATCTCACATAAATTATAGCTTTTTCGGTTTCATCTCATTTTTAATCGATTTAAATAACTTTGCATTTGAAGTCGAGTTAATTAATTTTATTTTTTTTAATCTTATCTATTTTAGAAATTTATTCGCAAAGCTTTACCAAGTTTTGACCAGGCTAGTAATAATTTTTTCCTCAATTGGCCATAAGCAGTCGTGGCCGAGCGGTTAAGGCGTCTGACTAGAAATCAGATTCCCTCTGGGAGCGTAGGTTCGAATCCTACCGACTGCGATTGGAATCTTCTTTTTACATTTTTTTTTTTTAAATCAGGTAATAGTGACTGCTCATATCATTTCGACTGCTCCAAACTGGGTCTAAGTCTTAAATTCCAATGAAGTCTACTTCAAGTATTTCATTCGGAATAAGTTTAACGCAGTATTTGTCTTTTGCCGTCTGCCGTCATTTCCAGCGTTCCCAATTTAGTGCTTTCAGCGTTAATTTCAGTGCTCAAAAAATTATTTCAGTGCCCAAAATGTAATTTTAGTGCTCGGGCGTTCTTTTAGTGCTTTCATTTTATTTTTAGTGCTTCATTAACTCTGTTTTTTTAACGCTGAAACCTGCCAAAATCCTTATGGAAACATTTACGAACTAGCCTTGAAACTGCTTCGTTTGCCACACTCTAATGGCGATGTTGAAAGGGTTTTTAGTCAAGCAAACCTAGTCAAAGGCAAACTTAGGAACAAAATTAGTTTGGAGATATTAAATGGCATTTTGCAAATACTCTTATACAGTAATTCCAGTCAGGAGCTCTTTAGGACTCTTTTGTCTGCTATTCTAGCAGCATGGTATATAACGAGAATATTGCTCGAGTCCGACAAGCAGCCATGTGCGTCTAAATACCAAAATGCCTGAGGTGATATGTGTCCCTTTTCTACTGAGTTTTTTAAAATATCTCGGGTTAGGATAAAAAAAATCCCGATTTGAATTCGTTCTCAATTACAGTTGCCGATCACGCAAAATGATTCCTCAGTAAGCCCATGATAATGTTGTCAATCTTAGACACACCCGAAGCATCCAATTGTCTTTTGTTTTTTGCGTGCAAACTCGCAAGCACTTATTTTCGAAAACTCTATACTATGTTCCACCACACTGGACTCGCGTAGGTCAGAATTGGACGCACAAAGGCTTGGTAACACTTATTTACGACTTGAGCTAAATAAATGTTTTTTTTGGGAAACTGGAAAATGATTTTTTTTGGTGCCCAAGTAATCAAAATTAACGCTGAAAAAATTAGGAACGGTGCTTTGGCTCAGAAAAAACTTGGCAACACTGGTCATTTCTATGGCTTCGAAGCAGAGTCAAAAACACTCTTTTGACGTTAGTAAACTGGAACTGAACAAATTTTCTGTCCATTAAAGACACATCTAACGAGGGGACAAAACCCAATTGGGATCTTAAGCAACACGCTGACTTGAATATGAAAGACTGTCAAAAAAATTATTTAACACTCATTTACCAATACGAATGATAAAGTTCCAATTGCATATGCAATCGATCGTGAGAGTCTTCCTCTGCCATGCTGCCCTTCTACTAGACTTTTCTGACTTCGTATCAGTGCTATGGTATCCCGTACACTATTTAGCTCCACTCTAAAACGGCCTTTGAAACTAGTGTTTTTTTCAGACTCTTATGTTTAACGGAATTCTGTCTTTCTTTGCCTTAAATTGAACAGAAATGGACCAGTCAAGAGCTTCATGTAAATCCATATTCACCTTACAGCGTTGCAAATCAATGACATTTTTTCTGGATTTCTTCATGATCGTTTTAAGTTCGAGAGACGCATTCAAACTCTGCTCTGCCTCAAACGAATTCTGGCCCAAGTGGGCGTTGGTGTCTAGCGTTGATCGCAAGGTAAGATTTTGTTTCGTCCCGATTCTCTTACTTTGAGGGATTGCGAATGCCTTAACCACGTTGTGTAATCCCCATCGTTTCAGCGATCCCCAAAGAGTAGTTCCAGGTGCGCTTGTAGATTTTGCGCAGTCCTGATTCGCTACAAGGAACTCATTTTTTCCAGTGCAAGTGTATGTATCAGATCAGAGTATTGTAAGGACACGTTGCTTCTTTAAAAGTCTTCTACAAAATTGGCAACCTTTGACCCAAAGCTAGGTTGTGTTGCAGTGAAGTTTTTAGAAACAATCGTAGGTCAGTTATTTGGGCCATTATAATGCAACAAACATTCACTTAAGCTGTTTGCTTACCAATATAGTTCCATGATGAAATGGGTTGAGTCTCTAAGTTTTGCAGATAAAAAAAAACGGATGCCAATTTTTTGTACCTAAATTAAGATAGCGCTATGTTGAACAAATTTTTATTCGCCTCATCTCCCTCTTGGGAGACGAGAAAAATTTAGACAATTGGGATTAAGATTCACCACCTTTCCGGTTGTTTGAGGCTTTACTTGCCTGGCGATGAAGAGGTTTATTACGACTCCGATATCAAGTCCCAGTTTATCGTCTTCTTTTCAGTTTGCATAGATATTCCTGTGTCCTGGCAACATCGAAATAGTTATGCCCCTAAACTTGATTCCCTCCAAATCATTTGTTTATTTGAGTTCACCGAACTGCCAAACTGCCTTTTGCACTTTCAACTTCAAGCCATTTATTTAACACGAGCCAATTTTATGGTTTGAGCTGCAAGCAACCCATCATCGCATACATCACAAACGAATTCTTTTATTCCATCAGAGGAGCAACGCATCACCCCAAGCAACGCCATCAAACATCAGTCGCGAATTCCAGAGGCTGACATCAAAGATGGCTCACAGCTCATGCCTCGTCGTGTGTCGGTTTGCAGGCGGCGGCTCTCCGTCAAAAACACAAAGGCAAACATATAAGGTTACAGATACGACGACAGAAACAAAAAAAAACGCTGAACACAACCTTCGACAGCTCGTAATGGCCGACTGACATACAGAGATTGTCCCACCGCCCCAACCTCGGGCGGCGCAGCTCAACCGAAGAGTGAAATTGAATCCTTGACTTCATGGTGCAGCGCGTTTTTCATCATTACCAGCTACCACGTGCCTACCTGGGGGAGCACAAAAAGGGTGAAACACAACACAGTGAAACCTGAAACCCAAGATTCATCCCGAAAAGCAGGAGGGATATGTAGTAAGATGAAAAGGAAAAATTGAATAAGGACTACTCGATTTTCCACTTAATAGACCGGAAGGAGTTCCTTTGATCCTGCTACTTACCACAAACGGAAATCAGACCGCAACCACTTGTCATACAGTGCAATGACAAATGCGATGAGCGGTTGGACACGTGGCTCGCGTTCTGACAAAAGTGAAACGTACCTCGGCACCTGTGGTCAGTGCGCAAGGTGAATTACGTGAGGCGGGCAGCGGCAGCGTATCCTGCGTGAGTGTCCCCCCCAAATGATGCATATTCACATATTCAATTGTCAGACCACCGCCGTGATTACAGGGCACATAAGGCGAGACTTCAGTCAAATTGAATTCCCACCACGCAAATTCAAATATGGCCGGAATCAATTAGCCCGTGCCTTGGAGCGGTATCATGCGATGTTGGCACCTTTTACTGCACCAGAGCTAGACGGATGATGCAGATTAGTTGGATCCATTGGGGTGAATTAATTTTCACATTGCATGTGCATAGAACTCCGCCTTTTGTTGGGGCTTGAGAAATGCGATCAGCTTAACGCTGCTATTGGTGAAGAAGATCTGCCGAGGTTGGACGCATTCGAGGCTCGTAAGCAAATTTAAGTAGATGCTCAGCGGAGCGAATGATGAAGCATGAGCGGTGTGCAATTGTATAGTGTTGTTGACGCTGATTCCGACATCTTGCGTAGTCAATTGACAGTAGCCGTGCTCTGATAAGGCCGGCCTGTCCGTCAGGTAGAATTTATGAAGGGTTTTAGTACATGTGAAAGCCTTTTAGTCGGAAAGCTAATTAAATAAAACAATGATTGATGAGAAGCTTGCATGAAGCGCCTTGGGAACTTTGGTGCAATAGAAATAAGTTAACTTAAACCAAAGTAGATAATTGAAGATTTGTTTATGGAAAAAATGTGACTGTGGGCCGTGCTTCAAGCGCTTTTCAGTGCACTACGTTCGTCATGTCCGAAATTTGCAGCATAGAATTTTTGCAAATGGAATAAGGAAGGATACCAGGTTTCTTTTTTGTTAAATACAGCCCCATAAATATCATTTATGTTGCCTACTCAACTGGACTGTCGTAAGCTACAAAAGCCGTATAGTCCACAAACCTGGCTATATTTTTCTCGTGAGCTCGTGCATCAAGAACAAAACCAGGCCAAATACACTTCCTTGCGGCACGAAGAACGATCATTTCAGTATTAAGGCTCGAAGTGTATATTTCTAAAAAGGACTCGAGCATCGAATTGTATATGAAGAGTCGTTCGTAATTTTAACCTCAAGTATTCCTGCCACACTTTGTCCAAGGCTTGAAAGACGTCAAGAAAGACACTAGAAAATTATTTGTTTTGTTACTTCACGAACCTGGTCAATAGTCATAACTTTGATCCTGATGCCAAGTCGGTGATCGGTTGTAGTGGCTTCAAAATAAGATTCTCAAACACTTTCGACATAATCCGCAAAAACCGATATCAGTCTATGTATGTTTGGTGATTTTCTGGGTTTTAAAATCATTACAGAATGACGTGGAGCGTGTTGCAACCTTGTCGCAGCTTCATTTTATAATGTACGCCATTGGCAAAGAAAAACATCTTAGAGATCAAGCGTTTTTGCTAAGACATGAGTCTTCTCATCAAAGAGTAGTCAACCTTTAATGGCAATCCGGCTTCACAAACACTTTTGCCAACCAAACGATTCTTTTGAACATCAAAAAAAATTTTGACTAAATGATTGGAAAAGGCTTAAGAAGTCTCTCTCCTTCAGCCTACATCCAGATGGACGTAATATTGGAATAAAGCTTTCTTCGCTGATGCAGGAAGAGGACCCTACTCTAGCACATCCGAAGAATGATATGCGTGATACTCAAGGTACCCTTTTATTTTAGCTAGAGAAGCATATGTAAGGTGAGCCAGAAAACCCCATTTCGATTTCAAATTCTTAATTTGTTTTTTTATGAAACCGTTTAAGCTTTTTTTGTTATGAGATCTCAGATGAAAGGCCCCAACTCCAGTTTAATCAACAAAGCTTGAGAGACGAAGCAACTCAAAGAAGCGAAGAAGCCTTCTCCCCAAAAAGAAAATTATTACGTAACCAATTCAGTTGGTGCCGCCTTGATTAAAGGACAGATCCGTCTGACCACGTCAAAAAGGCAATACCAATCAATGCTCAAATGCAATTGCGTTAAAAAGTGAGAGGCCTAAAATACACCTACTTCAAACAAATGCTGCTTTTGCTGCCTCCGTGATGAATTTTTCTATCGTGCCCTCACATTTAGGAACTTAATCAACCTCATAGAGCTAGATTCCCCAAATAGGTTAAGTTTGACTACCACAAATGAAAGATATTTTTGTCAAGGATGAACAAGCTTTTGTGGCAGCTCGTCGGCTACTGTATATGTTTCGAGGTTCACTCTTGAAAGACCTAGTAGAATATCTCAGGTCCTTTTTGGATTCATCTTTTTTGAAAGGGCGGACACGGTTAGGTTACGCGAAGTTAAAGGCGATGAACTTCCTTAAGTTGGAAGTAACCATGGGCACCTGAAAGGTCCATTTTGATTCCTCATTACAAACTATGTCCTTATTAGAACATTGTTTCTAGTGAAACCATTTGTTGCTCCTGATGAAGCTCATTAGATCCTTGAGTGGTTCCTTTGCGAGTGCTCCCAGTTCACTGTGCGTTCTGAACCGAATTCGCCTAGACTGTAGTTTTGCAAAGGAGGTGCTTAATGGTTTCCATTTCCTCTTCGTCCTGGCAGTTCCTTCAAAAAAAGTTGGATATGACTCCCATTCTGACGGCCATTGGACACCCGTCAGGATGCGAAAATCTTTCTTGTTGAATGCCAGAAGTGCTTTGCCTCTTTCCATCTCCAGCAATGAGCCTTTCTTGGCAAGTTGATCTGCCTTTTCGTTACCGTCAATGTTACTTTGGCCATGAACCCCGATAATCCTAATCTTGTGTCGCTCGTCCAGATTATTTAGAACTGTAATGCAGCTACCTACTGCTTTCGATTTTACGGTATCCTTGTTTAGTGCTTCTATTGGGTGTCCACAAAGATGTCCACTCTTGTGAAAGACACTCCATTCATTTGGAAGTCTGTTCGAGTTATTTTTGTGCAACGAACTACAGAAGACATCTTTGACCCATCGGTGAAGATTTCAATACTATGTGTTTCCGTAAGGAAGCTTAGTTCCCCATCCTTTCTACTAGGGCACAAAGGTAGAACTTTTTGGTGTAGTTGTAAGAAGGGATCGCGTAATCAGTCTTCGCGTTCATCTCCATTGTCCTGAAATATCTGAGTATTAAGGAATGCCCGTAGAAGGTGTTCTTTCAAGTGTAAGATTCTCTCAGTGCTCTTCAAATACTCGAAAATATTGGGGAGGTCAAGCATAAACTCGAGACGTGCTCCTGCAGCCAAACACAAAGCCAGGCCAGCCTTTGTGCTTTATTATTATTTATGAAAAGGCCAGCTACTTTTCGGCTGATTTCCGCCATACGATAGAGCCTTATGTAAAACATATAGTCGCATGCCCCAATTCCAGCCACAGGTTCACTCTAGATAGAGAGCCTTGTTCACTCTATCTTCAATATTTCTTTTCCACGCGAGCTTCGAGTCCAGTATGACTCCCTGATATTCAGCTTCTGGGGAAAGTTTGAACGCTGTTCCATTCATTTCTGGGAGAGCAAACTCCTCTAGTTTCCTTTTTCTTGTGAAGGATTGGCGCTAAGACAGCTTAGATCTGACCACAATGTTAGCTCTTTTAGTGCTGCCTCTGCTGATAACAGAGAGATACTTTCCTCTGATAAATTTACAACGTCATCGGCGTATGCTACTGCTTATATACCCTTGGCTTTGAGGGTTGTCAAGACCTTGTTGATCACTAGAGTCCAAAGTTAGGGTGAAATTGCATCACCTTGCGCCTTTTGCTAGTCTTTTTCTACATTCGAGAACGTTTGTAATTCACAGTCTGACACTGTTGTCAGCATTTATGGCTTCCGGTTTGACGTTTTTGAAAGCCCCCTCTATGTCTATAAAAGCTGCTACTGCGTAATCCTTGAAGTAGGGGCTCTGTTTAATGATGCTGATTACTGAATGCAGAGTGGATTCCACGTATCTACACTTTCGGTATGCTTGCGAGAAGGTCCCTAACATAAATATCGATTAGTCTTCGCGTTGTCTTTAAAATAAAAGTGGACAGACTGATTGGTTATAGTCATGAAAAAGGCATTTCCAGAGCCTTGCCCTAAGACCTTAAATTTTTGCCACGGTACAATTGCGGTATAAGATTCAGTTTCAGGGTTCTTAGTCATGATGCTCCCTCAGACATTCTTCACAAACAATAAACAGAACCTTCTAGAGGAAGGCCTTATGTCTGGCAGAATGAACTAAGAAGCTTCAATGAAAAATAAACCTGACATTTTTTCAACAGAGACAAATCTGCCGCTTGTCAATTTTGCGGTGACCAATCGACAGGCCGAAAGACAGCACGATATTTTGTCATTCTGTCGATGGTTTCATGTGGAAAAGATAAAACTTTAAACCACTTACCTGAATAAGATAATTGACAAAAATATGAGGCCCTCGATACAAAGTGTTCAGTTAAGCCTCAAGCTTCAAACCCCCGGTGTGTCGGATGGGCAATCCAATTTGAACAGGCTTAGTCTCAGTATGGCTTTGATGTACACATCCTCACAAAAGGAGCTTTAAGTTCGTCATAAAAGTTTAAATAGAGAATGACTTCTTCAAGTTAACACTTTTCAAAAACTTTTTCAACATTCTAAATGTCTTTCGCTGAGTTTAAATCTTTTCAAGAAAAGTAACCGTCGTCGCAGAGGTCTCCGAGACCCAATCAAAGAGCTACTAAAACCTTAGCCCTCAAAAGTCACTTAGTTCAAAGTTAAGCAAATCGTACACTTTCGAAATCAATAGCGAGCCGAACATTTAAAGTCAAAACATTTTCATTGCTTATATTTTTATAAACCGGTTCGAAAATATTTGTATATTTTTACTGCGAGCTTAGACAAATTTTAGTGAAAATCGACTTAAGAGGTCGTACAGCCTGGTAATTTAATAAAATGTTACCCAATCTTATTAAGCCTCTGCGAAAATATGCATTATCACGACTTTTGAACCCTCTATGGACCATAAAGGGAAAAAGGTTCGCAAGCTCAAGCGAAAAGCCTCCTGTGGTAAGGTTCCTGCCCATTATGGCTACACCGCAACGAGTATTCGCATGTAATTTTTTTACAGAGAGGCCTAGTCCTTGGAGTATATGAGAAGGAAGGCGAGAATCCACCAAAATTAACCCCGACCGCGGAGAAATTTGACGATAAAGCGCACGGAAAAATTACTCATTTAATCCATGAGTAAGTGAAACCGTTTCAGCTAAAAATAGGGCAGCTAAAAATATTTTGTTTTTTTTTTGTTTTGCGAAGAACTGGCATATCAGGAAGAGTTGGAAAAGGAAAGGTCTTTCAAAACGTAGTACCTGACTTCAGTGCAGTCGCTGTAATCGGCCTCGGAAAGGAAGGCGTTGAATATAACTCCTCTGAGGTAATCGAAGAAGGCATGGAGAATGCTCGTGTTTGTGCTGGAGTTGGTGCCAGACAACTCCAGTATCTAGGCTGCACTGAGGTTCATGTTGAGTCCTTAGAGTATCCCGAGCAGGCGGCAGAAGGCTCGGCTATTGGCATTTTCCGATATCAAGACAATAAGGAGAAGAAAAAAAGAATGATACAACCAAGACTTTGCTTGTATGAGTCGCCGGACGTTGACGCCTGGACTAGGGGTCTGTTTAAGGCTGAGGCACAGAATTTAGCCCGAAGGCTGACTGATGCGCCTGCCAATCAAATGACACCGACAGCATTCGCTCAGGCAGCTGTTGATGCTCTGTGTCCATGCGGAGTGACTGTGGAGGTGAGAACGATCAATTGGATTGAAGCGAATCATTTGAATTCGTTTCTGATGGTCGCCAAAGGTTCATGTGAACCGCCAGTGTTCCTGGAGATAAGCTACTGTGGAACATCCCCAGAGGACAAGCCAATTCTGATCGTTGGAAAGGGAATAACCTTCGATAGGTTTGTTTTCTATAGTATCGACTGGGTTAGGCTTCTATTATCTTTGTTCTCCTTAGTGGCGGGCTTTCATTGCGATCAAAGCCAATGAACCATTTTCGTGGCTCCATGTCGGGTGCTGGTGTTGTAGTCGGAGCAATACGTGCCGCTGCGGCATTGTCTTTGCCCGTAAATATAGCTGCCCTTATTCCATTGTGTGAAAATATGCCATCAGGATTATGCTGTAAGCCGGGAGATGTCGTTACGTGTATGAATGGCAAAACACTGGCCATCGAGGTTTGCTTTCTTTTCTTTCCATTTTTCATAAGGAAGCTGTGCATCATTGTGAGTTTCAGGACTGCGATCGGATCGGTGCAGTTGCAATGGCTGATCCACTAGTCTATGGGCAGCATACCCACAAGCCCCGTCTAGTTGTGGATGTTGGTAATATGTCGAAGGGAGTCGATGGTGCATTTGCTGGTGGATGTTGTGGGGTCTTTTCAAACTCCAACAACGTATGGGAAGGCTTCAAAAAAGCTGGCATCTTGACAGGAGATCGAATGTGGAGAATGCCTTTGTGGAAGTATTACAAAAACCTGGTGGCAAGTAAGTACCGGAGTCCTGTTCTCCTAAGATTACAAATTAATTTTTGTTTTTTTTTCTGCAGGACAAGTTGCTTTTGATATCACTAATAGGGGTTATGGTCAAGCTTCAGCTTGTATAGCAGCTGCAGTCTTACATGTAATTTTTTTTTTTATATATAACTATATAAGAAAAAGCTTTGATGGATTTTTGTTTAGCAATTTGTACCGTGCATTGATTGGGCCCACTTGGATATAACTGGCGTTGGAATGATTGCCGAGGAGGGTAGTCCTCCATATCTGATACCTTACCGAATGACAGGTCGCCCTACTCGCACTCTCATTCAGTTCTTGTATCAAGCTGCTTGCCCCGAAGAGCCTGTCAAGTAGTTTGAAGCTCTTATGTTCTTAAATGTCGTTTTGGTGATGTTATGTGATTACATTCAGAAGTAACTAAATAAACCAAATTTAATTGTGGTATAAAAAGAAAATGTTCGATTTGACAAGTATTGGCCGTCCGAAAGCTTAAAATAAAAAGTTTTTACTTGATTTGAAAAAGTTACAAAAAAAAAACACATCTTTAACTCGTTTCTTTTGAGGAACTTTCACTAGATCAGAAATTCATTCGATTTTCTTAAACTCGCCGAAGCAGTACGAGCTCACTCAAGCTCTCAAACGCACACTGGTCATAGGAAAGGGTGTATTCATAAACGTCGAAATTCTGCTTAAGTACAATCGTTTTTCTTTTCATATACGTTTTTGAACGTTTTCAGTTCGCAGAATATGTGCATTCAAGATGAAGTATGGATTAAGTACAATTCTCATAAAATTAGTTTGGGTGCGAGTAGGTCTGCCCATACCATGAACTTCCCATTTCAAAATGTAAGTAGGTGCTGTTTTATTTGCCGCCACCATCAAATTCCATTTGGGTTATGAAAACATTATTAATTTCCTAGAAAAATGCATTGCAATAGAAAATATTAGATACATACATATTTTATTCAGCTTTGAATCATTTAAAAAAAATTCTTAGCCACGGGTATTTTCGGTTTGGCCTCAACGCTGGTGTTATTATCTGTGTTTGCAGCGAAGCTGTCTATGTTAACATTCTGAACCAGACGTCGCATTTGGGTGTCCCTTCTTGATGACAGCATATATTTCTTTTTGCCCTATTATACAAAAGGACGACAAAAGGACATCTCGTCTCTGTGGACGAAACAGAAACCATCTGCCGATATATTTATATTTAGTCTATTGGCACAATTAAGATGGTCTCATTTCTATAAGAGCGATCAAACAATACTGAGATTCCATTTTCATCTTTGATGCTTTATTGTTTCATTGCCGTCGCATTGAAAAGTTCGACAGCTAAAGTTGCTTTATTAGATTTTAGCTTATATGTTATTGCTATCTATTTCGTATAGGTCGGGTAGACGCTGTTGGCCTGTGTCGTCTAATACAGTCCCTCAGCATAGACTGCAATTCGACTATGATTTTTCCACTTTGAACTGTGTAGGCTTTGGTTTGGGGTCTGTAACTTGAGATAATTGTTTTTTCGAACCTCTTTCCTGTTTCTTTATATGTCAACATCGTCGATCGCGCGTTTCTCATACTTGAGAATGTTGTGCACGAAATTAAAACTGCCAATAAGAACACTTGAAAATTTTTCACGCATGCCAATTACAGCATATTTCTCGCATTAAGCTGTTTTACAATACGTTTGTTCCAACTTACGGCCGATTGCATTGATTGTTCTGGTCAATAGAAAACAAGAGAAATGAAAATGCTTATTTTCTTAGTGACCAGTTTGTGTAGGAGTTTTGTTTGCCAAAAGAATGGAAATTATGCAATTAGATTGCTACTGAAATTGTTTTGTCTGTGACCAAAATAACCAACTTATAACGAATCAAGTAAGAAAAAATATAGGACCAACGACACAAATTCTTAGCAAGTCTTCTGTAGGCACATAGTGGCACACAGGCATCGCTTTATGAGCATAGAACTCTACGTTAAGAGAAGATGTGTCAAATTTGGAGTTATATTACGACAACTTTTACATTGAAAGTTGAATTTGTTATTGA
Source organism: Orthonevra nobilis (assembly GCA_963555765.1). Taxonomy (NCBI): domain Eukaryota; kingdom Metazoa; phylum Arthropoda; class Insecta; order Diptera; family Syrphidae; genus Orthonevra; species Orthonevra nobilis. The sequence continues at coordinate 7,799,734 of OY743227.1, read as the reverse complement.
AGTTGTTTTTCAACTGCACCAAATAAGTGTTTTAACTTGTTAGGGACAGACATCCAGAAGTAAGTTAAAATTGATCTGAGCTAACAAGGAAACGTCACTTACAAATTATTACTATTCTAGTAAAAAAAAGTTTAGAAATGAGAAGATGAGAAAAAGTTAAATTTGTGACCAGAGTTTGGCTTTTGATTGCGGAATTTAAAACGTTGTTTCGAAATTAACATTGTGAAAGATCGCTTATGTCAACTCCTTGTTCAATGCATTTTTGAAAATACGACCTTGTACGACGCACTTGTTGTGCTCGGACTATTAAAGCGTGATTATCTTTATGTCGATTAAGTTCAAAAGTGCATAGTTTCAGTCTCGAGATTTCGACCGCCTCATACTTCCGAGCTGGGAACTGCTCAGCATAGGATCTTTTTCTTCTGATTAATATATGGCTTTAAGAGGATCACATTCAGTTCAGTTTTCTTTGCAGATTTTGATAGTTGTTTCCAGGTCGATTTCGAGAGATTTTTATCCATGTGTCCTTATCTGGAAAGACATCTAGGATTGGGTTCATGATAAGAAACCACAGCAGGGGAAAACAAACTTAATCGATATTTTCGATAGCTTGATTTGTTCTCGAGTCAGTCTGTACCAAAGAATCCGCACAAACGTACGTACGTACACACACATACACGGACATCCTTCTAAAAATAATGGAATCCGACTACTAGGACCGCCAAACGTGGAGAAATGTAAAAATTTTGAATTTCGAAAATCGGACCGATTACAAGAACTTCCTGATGGGAAGTTAATAAACACCGTTCATTAACGTCAAAGAAACATGTCCGAGGAGAGAAAAATATTGTTGAGCTTAATTTTTGATTTGCTATCAGAGAAAGAAAAGGGGAGTATTATTCGAGGAAATAATTCGAGAATAAAAAAGAAGAATTATTTAATAAGGAGAAGATTTTTTGCTTGAAGAAAAGTCGTTTATTGCCGAGAAATCTTTTCTTTATGAAGTTGATTTCCGAGTATTCTGATGATGTATTCCCTAGTCATTTTAGAATGTCAAGATCCACGTTCAATGAAAGTTGTGCCCTGCTCGTTATACAGGACAAAAAGATTCACAAAGTTTATTTATAGTTTGTTGAAAATGAGTTAAAAGAATTGTGGACGATTAAAAAAACTGGTCGACCAAAAACAGCGTTGAAGTTAGCGTTGTCCCTAATCTTGTGTAAATTGGCCAATGGTTCTGTTTTAGGGAATTAGCGAATCTTTTTAGTGTGGCCAAAGGAGCTGCATTTAATTATTTTCTGCAAATAATTAAGCTTTTATTTGCATTAAGAAAACAATTGCGAACGAAAAAAAGTTATGGACGATTTACAGAACTTACAAACGAATCCAATTCCTTTCGTACTGCGATGCGTGGATGGAAGTCACATTCCCATCTTTCCTCCTTTAAACGATAAAGTTAGCTACTACAATAGAAAAGGAATAACTTCCAGTAAGAATTCTTCAGGTAAGAATGTGTGATTAAATAAAAAGATTTTTTAATAAACCTTATAACTCATAGGCAATTTGTGATAGCAACCAAAAATTTCTGGATGTATTTTTCGGTTTTCTTGGTAGCTGTCATGATGACAAAATTTGGCAAAACAGTCCAATTGGAAAGAAATTGATGGCTTACTCTAAAGATGTGGTAGACTGTGGACATCTTATTGGCGATTCCGCGTATCCACTAACTACTTACCGAGATAACAGATTTCTATATCCTATGGAAAGAAACTTTAACTTTATTCACAGTTCCACCAGGGTCTGCATTGAACAGACGTTTGGCAGATTAAAACAAAAATTTAGAATTCTTAAATATGAAGATATAAAAAAACTACAGTACTTGAAATACATTGTCCTTGCGTGCATCGTCTTATACAGCATAATTATAGAGAAAGATGGGCTAGAAAACAATGTAGCTGAAACATTAAACTCAAAAGATAATGAGCAGAATCAACAGGATGAGTTAAATGAAAACAGTTCTACAGACAGGATATATTGTCCAAAGAATTTTGACGACTTTTGATAAGCTCCAGTCTATTCCGCTCAATATGTATGTTCTCCCTTTCAATGGCAAGAAGTCGCCTACTGCCTATTAACGTTTCTAAAATGCTGAGGGACTTGGATGGCTCAATAGCATTCGCCGACGACGTCATTCTGAATGCTTATGGCTCAAAAATTTGCGATATTAAAAACGAACTCCAACTGAAGTTTGATACCCTCGAAAAATTCTGTGAGGATTGGAAACTAAAAATAAACAATTCTAAATGCGAAACCATACTGTTCCGCACCCCAGTAGGACAGGGCAATTCAGACTTGCGACGCAATTGGAGAAATTTGGTTATAACATCTTCAAATGGCCTTCGAATCGAATCAAAAACTGTTGTGAGGTATTTAGGAGTTTACTTATTGTTAGATAAATTCCTATATTATAATGATCATGTTAATATCCAATTAAAAAAAGCAAGGGCAGCATTTATGTCGCTGAAGAAACTTTTTTATTCCAACTATTTGAGATCAGATGTGAAGGTCATTTGCTACCAAGCTTTTGTGCGTCCAATTTTGACTTATGCGAGTCCAGTGTGGTGGAACATAAGCCCATCTTATATGGAGAAGTACAGAATTTTTGAGAGGAAATGTCTTCGAGCATGCACGGGAATGTACAGAAGCGCTCATTCCGACTTTCGGCATTACGTCTCCAACAAAAGACTATTGGATGCTTCCGGCGTGTCTAGAATTGACAATGTCATTCTAGACCTTGCGAGGAATCATTTTGCGCGGTCGAGTAATGTTATTGAGAATGAATTCATATCGGGTTTATTTTATCCTAACCCTGGGTATTTTAGAAATTCATTGATAAGTGGACATATACCACCTGAAGCATTTCTTTATCTGGATGCATATGGCTATCTTTCAGACTCGAGTAATGTCCCTATCATATATCATGCTGCTAGAAGAGCAACAGATAAACGAATCCTCCATGTGCCTGCACCCTCAAGCGATGAAAGCAATATTTGGAAATACTGCATGAGATGTAAATAATGATAATAGGTCAAATTTAAATAAATACTGGTGGCTAGATTGGGTAGAAGCTAACAATTAGGCTAAGTTCGGTTAAGTCGTTTTATCTAAGTTTGTAAGAACTGCTTTTTCGTTTGTTTTTGTTCGTTCTTTGTTAAAATATATATTATTATGAGGAGTTTTTTAACCTCCATCTTTTCTTCTCGCAACTAAATTATATATAAATTATAAATATCACAAAACAAAATATGTTCTAGTAATTTAGTCTAAGTACATATTATAAAATTATAAGTAATGAGAGCCAATTTTTAGTTGGCCATTTACGAAAATGTTAATTTATTGATTTAGCGTTTATCTTCTTTGTCGTTAAGAAAATTGTTAAAATGATGGTGTAAATAAATAAGTTTGAAATCGGAAATCATCTTTCTCCGATTCCTTTTTCTAAAAGCTCGAGAGGTTCATCATCCTTTCCGATCCGTTTTCTTTTTTTGGTTGGAGTTTCGGAAACATTCCCATCTTCAGCAGGTTCAGTGTCATGAAAAACTGAACTACAAGCGGCACTTGCACTGTTTTCGGTCTCAAATGATTGGCTTGAACACAGGAAACTTGGAGAAGGCGCTATGCTGTGCCTCCCACCGTAGGTTCTATCAAATATCTCAAAATATTTCTATGTTGTCGCATCGCGCCCCGATTCTTTATTCCGTTTTTTGATTCTTTTAAATGTCGTCACAAAGTTTTCAAATTTTTCTTTTTTTATATCGGTTGCTTCGAACTCAAAAAATGGGTCAACATTTCTTATGTCTGCCAAAACAGTCCTCCACAGAAAAATTTTCTTTTTTCTTCTAGCATTGAAATCAGTCTCCATTTTCAGTCTATTAGCTATGAGTAGCTTTATGTGACTGTTCTTCCAAACTGGACTTTCCGATTCGTTTTCCCTTTAAAAACAACAACTGCAAGACTTTGACGGTAGACTGACGTTTATGAACAAGAGGCAATGTAGTTCGCCTAGTTCAGTTCGACCGAAAATCTGCCTTTATGAACGTGGATAATGGAGATCTTTGTTGGTATGACGTTTATGAATACACCTAAAGTATCTATACCTGCCTTTGTATTATGGAACAGAGGACAGAATGTTTTCACTGCGCAGCTAGAGGTCTAAGAACTAATTCTGACCACGACCAAAACGGACCTATTTTTTATTCACGAGGAACTGGAAAATTTACTGCACTGGGCGCATCCATCTAAATGATTCATTTTATGCAAGGGACTACTGCTAATGGCACGCATCGAACTTTGAGGTGGCCAACATCGAAATATAAAAAACATTAAGGGCTTTCCTTTCAGTCGGTTAAGCAACCAGAACAGGCGATCCTGTGCCAGCAACCAGAGCAGTCGATGAGGTAAAACCAACAAAAACTGCCAGTACACAGGCTTAGAGCAAAGACAGACCTTGCTAGAGGTGGATATAAATGCTCTTGGCCGTGTTAAGAGAAAATTCATGGATCATGACCAGGTCGGCCCCGGAGCGTTGTGTCATCGAACTGAGTATGTTAGCTTCATGTAGAGACGCAGTGTGCCATTCAAATGCACAAAAGTTGCTTTTTTGGGTTCATTATGAAGTATCTATCCAGCGACTGGGCGTCTCTATCCACCATCTTGCTTCCCAGCTAACCTTTAATTCCGTCACTATCAACCCAAAAACCAAGGAACTTCCATTAGTCCCCATTTGTCTTGATTTATATCTATGGCTTTGTGTAGATACCCTCAGCTGTCATGTATAATTGAATTGATTGCACATCTCATTATTTGAAATCCATTTCGGGTCCCCCCCCTGCCTCATGTTTGCTCGTGGTCGTGGTAAATGAATCAAAATGAAATCGAATCAAAAGAACGAAACTTAAAAAAAAAGAAAAAAACGTTAACTAAAATTACGCTCGCCCAAACTGGCTGCTGGGGTGTTAAATGTTGAGCCAACCCTACAGAAGGACCCTCTCTAGGGTAGCACGTACCCATGTGGTGGTGAAGCTCTCGATATTGGTTTGCATTCGCTCGGATGAATAGTTTTTTTTTTTTTTTTTGCCTTCTTTAATGCGGCGTAGTTCCGTATTAACTTTTTGAGCTTCCTTTTTTTTGGCGGAACGGGTGGGTGTGGTCGTCCTCTTTGGAAATCTGGGAATTTTTTTCCCTCTTTACGCTTTGATCATCGCTTAATGAATTGGAGTCTTACCATCAATACCACCATCATGAGTCGTTTCGGTTCATCTTTCTTTTTGCTGTGCTGTAAGCCCATTTGCGCGTATGCAAGTGGCAGCAACTCTGACCTTTGCCGATGGGAATACCCGCAGATGCTGCTCAGAGATAGATGAATCTATATATATATGTATGCATGAAGGCTGACTAATGGCCATTGCTTTTATCCTTGTGTTGAATAACCAAGGTCTTCGCTTCGTGTTTTTTTTTTTTAGGGACGCGCTCCTCGGCTTGAGGATGGGTAAAGTGATGCATCAGCGGATCCGCGGAATTCGCAACATTGCAATTATGTCCAGGAAATTACACATTTTACTGCGCGCAGACACATACTACTTTGAATTGAATGGACCCGCAGGCGGGAATCACCACCAAAGTGGGAGTGTGCTGGAGCAAGGGTGCAGGAAGTATTGCCGAATGAGAATTTTTTTCTTTTCTACCGTTTTCTTTTTGTTTCTTTAATCGTGATGATTTCGCCAGAGGTTGTGGGTCATTCGTTTTGCTTTTTTTTTGTGTGTATCCTCCCATCCCTAGGCGGTCGAAGGGTCTTCATCAAATCAATTTAGGCATTGGAATTTAAATTTGACTTTTGGTGAAAGTTGTTAGGGATTTAGAGGACTTCTGAAACTGCTTTCCCATTAAAAAAAAATTTGAGTACGGAAATCCTGATCCCGACCTAACAAATAAGTCACAAGAGATTTGGGGAAAAAACGAAAATTATCGAGCTCTTTTTTTAAACAAAAAAACAACCAACTTCGCCAACCGATTGCCGCTCTTCACCAAGGTTTTGCCTATTCTTACACCTAAGATATGAAGCAATGGACCGATATTTAATCGATGATTTTGAATCGATACTTAAACTCAACTTTCTCGTTTTGGAACTCCGTCAGAGACCTTATCGGACGTTGTTTTGGTTCTATTGTGAGTATTAGGAGCATAACTTTCTCAATTCTTGATTTTAGATTTAGATTTAGATTTATTTATTTAACAAGTTATGTCAATTAAATCCATATTTAATACACTTTTAAATTTATTTAAGTTTATTTAAAAGAAAATTTGAGAAAGGTAAAATTTAGGGTTAGGATGAATTAGCTTTTGTAGAGATTTTCGAGTGTCCTCCTAAAATGTTTGATGCTGTTCATTCTCTTCAATACGGCAGGTAGCGAGTTCCACAGACTAAGAATTGTGCCTTTGTCGCTTCGAACTCATATTTGGGTAGTACTAAAACTCTGCTTCTTTGTGAAACGGAAAAGTGAAGTTTTTCGAAGACTAACTCGGAGCCTTATTTTGCTTTTACTAAAAAAAGAAGTGTTCTCTAAGCTCATGTCGAAGATTCTATCCGTGTATCCGGAGATATGGTCAAACTAACGTAGGTTGTACATGAAGCAATCAGCATTGTTGAATGTTACTTTGAGTTTCTTTGGCCTATACTATCGAGACTGAAGGTGACTTTATTGCCATAGGGCAAAATTGATAGAGTGAACTATTTCACCAGCATCAAGACAGCTACCAGATAAATAGAGTATCCTAGGTGCCCCGTTTGCTTTACCAATGATATTGTTTGATTGACTTTAATCCAAAAGTTTCTAAATTTTTGCCAGCACTTGAGTCTTGAACCATTTATTTCTATACTAGGAATGTCAAGACGTGTCAAGAACCGTTGTGATCCTATGAGGATCTGAAAAAGAGTTAAGGCTAATTTATTTTTATAATTTGCTCGCTCTCAAGAGGATATTAATACTGTAATAAAGCATGAAGCGCAGGAGCTGAAGAAATTCATGTGCGGTTTGAGAAATTCATGTGTATTTGGTTTCAATTCAATTCCGTCCGTGGAGCCAGAGATGGGACAGAGAACTTAATATCGGCTTATAAGCTTCCTTTTGATTTGCAGGATTTCCTGCTGTCAGTGTTGTTCCCTCACATCTACACATAACCTACACAAACTACAATTTTTGACAACACGAACAAAGAATTCAGCCATTTCAACAACCACTTCAACAACGCCACCCATCAGTCAGACTACTATCGCTGGTCGACCAATCCAGTTCCATTTACTTTATCCCAATGGCAAATGTTGACTGGACCAAATTCGAAAAAAAATTAGATCACTCTACGAATCGAACCTGGGATTCGATTGAAGCAATTAAAAGACAGGTGCTCTACCAACTGCGTCACCCAATGTTTGCTAAACATCCCTCATGTGATCTGGTACACTGGTTCCACTTGATCAAGATTCCTTGCACCCTCGTTTCTTAGTCCTTGAGTCCGAGTGCAGAGGTTAGGTTACCCCTGAGTTTCAAAGACTCTCTGAACATTCGCTCGACGTCTTATCCATATCTTTCTACAACTCGTAGTGTTCATACTTGTGGTTGCTCCATCGTTCACCCACCTCGTAGACAAGACCTATACGGTTCGGACCGACACAAAATTTTTCCTCTGATAGAGCTCTGCTGTTTTTTTTAACTTGCATCCCTTGTGTGGATCCGTAAGAAAGAACTCACCAGATGTGTGTTTTGTGGAGCAGGATTATTGGCCATCTAGCAGGCAGTATTGATTTAAGTTTTCTGGATAAACCAAAGATGGATAAATTGACTAGAGTGAACCTTCATCGGATCTCAATATGCATACGATAACGATATGTGGAATGCCGCTCATCAGTATGTGGAATGCCGTTCAGGAAGTAGCCGAAATTACCTTAGATGGCCTTCCATCGGACCTCTTCAAGGCTGCCAGCGATGTTCCGTTTGCTATTCTAGTATTTTGAAACAACTTGGGTCGAAACTTCTCGCTCAAAGGCTCAAAATCGTCCTCTACAAAAAAAAAACTAACCCTGCCAGTCGTGCTTTATGAAGCCGAAAGCAGGACGGCAGTGCTGAATTCTGGCTCCTGCTTTGGATATTCGGTCCTGTCTGCGAGAAAAGCGAATGGAGGAGAAGACAGAGCCGCGATCTCTATGAGCTATACGATGTGGACATAGTCCGTCGACTAAATTGGCTCGGCCACATCGAGCGGATGAACAGCAAAGCTCCAGCTAACAAATGTCTTCGTATACGGGCCTCCTCGTTCGAGAAGAAAACGAAGACCAAAACCCCGTAATAAAGATCAAGTTACTGCGGTTGCAAGACGTCTTGGTCATGGCAACTGGAAGCATGCGTCGATTGTAATGAAAACTTGCATTGAGAAACCTTTGCTAAGACTATTTGATGAAGAGTGTTGTAGAACAAGCAGAGCAGATGTAGAACACTTTTTTAAGAAAGCTATTTCGTCTTCTACGTCGAATAGTTAGTTAGAATAGTAAGGAATTCAAGCCTCCACGTTCGAGGCAACAAGGACTAACAAACTTCTTCTTCAGAGCGCTTGGTCTTGGCAAGAGATTGGAAGGCAGTGACTATTCACGAGTCAGGAACCGATGAATTAATTACATTTAATTGCTCGCCATAGAAACGGAAGAGTCGACCTCAGAGAAGGTTAGATCTCCAAATAGAAATAGTTCTTGAATACAACATCCCGGATAGATTTTAGTCGTCTTTTAGTCTTGCATTGAGTCGTCCTCGTAGGCACAATTCGTTTTCAAATCCACGCTTTTGTGTCTGTGTCATTTAGCCAGTCTTCATCAGGAAAAACACCCCAGTTACGACTAAACTATTGTTTAAAGAATATCGATCGATTCAGTCGATTTTCAAGCCCAGTCACCTCGAATAGAACATATGTAGTTCAACAGAAACGCGTGTAGCGACCCCGCCAAACTGCTGTGCAGTCGTCTCCATGTGGCCTCTATCTAAGTCAAACCCTCCATCCTCCATCGAACGAAAGTTTATTCACGAGGGTCCACAAAAATTCAAATTCCTAAAAATCCGGTTTCGTTTTCAGTTGGAAACTTAGATACAACGCACACAATTGCAACTTGCATCAAGAATCCCCCAAAACTGTCTATGGATGTGCTCGGCATCCTTTGTGTGTGTGTGCGTGGTTGCATGCATGCGTCCGTGGGTGTATCTGCACACTTTTTCGTGCATAACCATACTTCTCGAGTGAAGAACTACCCATGGCGCAGGGTGTGTACAAAAATTCAAAGGGTGGCGAAGGGGTGAGCTGTGTGGAATGTGTGTGTGTGCGTGAGAGCATATGAGTGGCATATGAAATTACGATGCTTTCTGTGTGTGTATTTGTGTTGCGGGAAAATAACTCATCGTCACAAAAAAGCTCTCGTACGTATACAGGCGAGGCTTGGTTTTTTTTTTTTTTTTTGATTTGCAGATTCGAATCTCTTTGTCCACTGTGGGATACTCCGATGCGAGTGTGAGTTGTAATATGGATGTTGCCAATTGGCGAGGCCGCATGCGTCGGATGGTCTAACAAAAAACTTATTGACCGGGAGGGGAGCATGTGTGTGGACGACAGCGGCGGCGGTGGCGGTGATGCATTGCGATGCATGAGATACAAAAACATGGTTGGGCACATAGATACATAGATACAAAAAACGAATAAATGAAGTGACAGTGCGCATGGCTTGGTTGGCGTTGGTATTGTTCTGGTAGTGAAGATGGGGGCTTTGGAAGAAGGGCTGTGGTTGTTTAAGGAGAGCTTTTCGGAGACAGCGAGTGCATTTGGAAAACTAAGTATGGCAGTGAATATTGAAGATGAAGAAGATGTTGCCATGGGGCAAGGAAATTTAGGATTTAGGAAAGCCGATAAGATGGTAGCCATTGAGTTTTTCATTGCTTTAATAAAAAGCAAGAGCTGGAGCAGAATTTTAAATTCATGGGCTGAATTATTTTGAGGCCAGAGTTCGAAGGCACTTAAAATAAATGTCATCGATGAGATTGATACCGATACTAGTATAAAAAGAACTGAGGTAAAGCTACTATATTTCCATACAGAAGACGAGGAATTTCTTAGCAATTCTTGACTTTGACAAGGGCTGAAATTTCGTATCTATCTAAACAGAGTATACATTTTCCTATCAGACTGCTATGCGCGGCAAAAATATCAAATGATTTTCTAAATATGTATGTTAACCACCTCATGAATATAATGAGCACAATGAAAAAGTGGGTTCATTGGACACAAAAACCAAAATAACTAAAGGAACTATCGAGAACTATCGAGAGCTGGAGTGATTGACTATTAAAAGTATCAAGAAGCCTGAAACTCTGCGAAATGTCACCAAAAGGCCGATAAACAGAATTGCGTGCTTCGAAAATACAACTTAAAAGGGCCAGTACATCCATAAGTATTAACAACAGGACTAACCGAAATGAATGACAAATTTGATTGTCACTGTGAAGGAACTTTAATAATTTATTTAAGGGAATAATTTTTATGATTAATCTTTGAAAACCTTCGAATATTATGCTATTCAGCTCCCGACTTAAATAGTAGCATTCGGAATATGTTCCAACCGCAAGTTCAAATGGAGAAGTAACGTAGAAGAGAGGTTGATATGAGAATGGAATTTTTTCTAGACCTATAAGAAGGATTTACAGAGCTTTCAGCTATAATCTATTTTTTGGCCATCTCATGGTACGATCAAATCCATAGCAAAACACCCAAACTTGGCATTACTCGCAAGGTCAGTCTTGAAAAGAGCAACATTTTTGGATGTTAGCTCGAAACTCTTTTGGCAACCGAAGTTTCACTGGCTTTGGCTTTGGCGTCTTCTTGCTGGCCTTTCAAAGACAAACAAGCCTTGTCTTCTATCTTTCCGGCTAAACTGTTGACCTTTGCCAGTCCTTATAAGTCTGCTCAAAGACAAGTTTGAAGAAATTGCAAAATTTCCGATTTTTCGAATTCAAATTGAACGAAAATGTTGTCAGACTTACAGGATCTAGAAAGCGTCATTTACCATGGGTATCAATAATTTTAAGCTTGTCTTTCTTGAGTATCGGGTTTGCTCTAGTGTTGATTGGACTTCAAATGCATTGCATCTGCTCTCTAATTAGACCAAACCAATACTTTTCCTTGTTTTTATTGTCAGTCAACCAAGCTTTACGAACTAGATTGATGTAGACATGAGCACTATTGCCAAGTTCTAATTTCGAAATATAATTTTACTAGAAATAATGCGCCAACTGCAGCTGGTGTGGGAAAGTTCATGAGACTGCTTTGTTGACTGACTGTCGAACACATGACCCGAGAGGCTTATCGCGCCAAGGATCTCAGCAACTGAACATCACTTACTCTAGCTTGAGGAGAATCGTGTCTCGAAGATGTCTGAAGCTCGAAATTGACGATAATTTTGATAAATCATTTTTTTCAGATGAGGCGTAATGTCATAATTTTTTTTTTGTTTTGGCTCGAAAAGTCCACAAGTAGTGATAGAGAAGACAGGTCATGCTGAACGTATTAATGTTTGATGTGGTTTTTGGAGCAGCGGCTCTATTGGCCCATTTGCGAATTGAGGGTGACGTGTGTTAGCGCACTTTGTCCATACGTCAAGTTTCTTTTCATTTTCATTTGGTTAAGAAATGCTTCTTTAACATACTTAACTATGATATTTTAAAATCAAGTTCCGCTAACACAGCAACTCTGTAACATTCCTTCGTCAACAAAAACAAAAAAAAAATTCACATAATGGTTCCTCAAGTACCTAACTGAGTTCACCTCGAAAATAACCCCAAACATCAGTCAAAACTCGCGTCGCGAATTTCGTTTTGTTTCCCAAGGATACCCACACCCGTTCCAATACAAACTACTGACTACAACAATGGCCCAAGAATTTCCCATCAATGCGCCTCGTCCACGCGGGACCAAAAGTAATGCAATCCCAAACAAAAGCACAAAACAAGTTATTTACCCACACAAATACTCACACAGAATAAGAAAACAACAAAAGGAATGGAAGATGAACAAAAGAAAAAAAAAAGGAATCACACAAAAGACCAAAAGAAGGATTTATGATCTCGTTCAAGGATACTACGACACGACGACGAGCGTATCTACCTGTTTGTTACCCAGTCAGTGGGCGGACAGACAGGAGCGGAGGGGGGGCTCAGTGTCAGCAGACACAACTGAGAAGATACAGAGAAGACCCAAGGAAAAAGGAACTCCGCCATGGTATTTCACGTAGGCGTGCGGATTGTTGGAGATCTGTGTTATAGAGTATGGTCTAAGCGCGCGGACACACACACTCGCCGCGCCGCGCCGCGCCGCGCCGGTCGTGTATCTTTTGTTTTTTGTAAATCATATGCTTGTATCTCGGTATCTTTTCTATGCATATGGCACTGGCACGATGTTCCGCACCATGTGACGGTATGAAATGGCGGCAAACAAGCTTTAGCACACGAACGGTGACGCTTCAAAAAAGTTGTAGATACTATTTTACCCGTGGCTCTGCCGGGTTGCCTTGCACTTCTTCGGTTTTCTGGTCCAAACAACGAATAAAGCTACGGTCAAGGGCGTTCGCATTTTGAATGGGAATTTGTGTTGTTTGGCTAAGAGGAAAATTCGCTTAAAAGAAGAAAATTGAGTGCGAACTGGAAAAGGAAAACAAACAACTGTGAACTGACCTGAGAACTAAGCGCTGAGATCTGCCCGGAAGGGGGGGAAACGAGCAGCCGAAGGCAAATGCAACGAAAGCTTTTATTTTCTTTTTGGATATTATCGTAATTTTTTTTTTTTTTTTGTTTCGTATCTTTTGTTTTGTTGGGCAAGTTTCAATTTTCGCTTTGGCTTTGTTGTGTTTTGCTTTGATGTTTTTTGTTTGTGTTTCGACTTTGAATTTGGAAATTACAGATGTGCTGCGAGTAGGACTGGAGACTTGTGTGGGAAAAGACTAGGGTTAGGAGTTGGGGTCATCTGAGTCTTTAAAAAGATAAAGATGTGAGGTGCCATGAACGATTTCATGTGGAATAGTAAGGGGAAGAAGAGTATAGGTTTCCAGCAGTTTATTATAACTGCTTTTATATCACACAATTACACGTGCTCTGCTCTTAGCTTTTTTCCTCGTTGAATGTCAGTCAATAATCGGGCGCCAATTAACAATAGGTACATTCTTTTACTTAAACTCTTTTTACCTGCGGTGAGTCAAGTTTTCTAAATGTGATATTGTGAAAGTCAAGTTTTTCTCTGCCCTGCTGCACAACTGGTGTTCACTTTTGGGCCGATCCATTAAGCCGTACAGCTAGTACATTCAAGGAGCGTCAAAAACCCTCACCTAAAGTTGTTTTCATTAATTTTTTCCCTCCCTGTGTTTTTTTTTTTTTTTTTAAATTTTCTGTCATTTTGATGAGAACTTATTATATTGGATATTTTATTTGAGAGCTTCCAGAGTCTGTGGCGACCGGGATATTAAAGAACCCCTATGAAAGAAATCTAGAGCAATGAAATGGCCAACTGCGTGGCACGTCGCCTGGTTAACGTTCATCCGCCGTATCTTCAGCCACAGCGGCTGCACGTTCTATTTGGAACTATCAATACTAGACCCTCTGTCACTTATTTATTAAGCCCCTTCAGTAGCTTTATGATTATTTGTTAAACGGCTGAAAAATCTTCCACGAAATTCCGTAAAAAAATAGTTATACGTTTTCGGCGTTCTTAAGGGGATTAGCGTATCGACATGTATTCTGCATCAGTTAACTTCACAAATATAAAAGCAAAATTGACAATTGCCTCCATTTGCTAAAGTTATATCATCTTCCAAAGGTAGGCCTTTCTTTTACACCAAAAAAATTATCAAACTGCGTCGAATACCGAGGTTCAAAAATATGGGTAAGTTTTTTAATGAAATCTCGTTTTCGAATCTGGTCCAGTCACTGGAATGGTCGACCCGCGAATTTAGTGTGACTTGAGTGGCCCTTCTGTAGTGACTTCTTTATTGGCTTATCATTCTAGAAAACCAGGTTCGTGTCGTCATAGTAAAGGTTTGTAAAGATGATAAGTTATTAGCTCTGCTGTGATGGCATGAAAGAGTGAATTAGAAAAAAAAATGGAACTTGCAAAAAAGAAATACTGCGAATTGAACAAAAGCAAATACATTTGAGTTTCAAACCACAAAGCCCTTCAATTCATCTCTTAATCTTTCTTTATTTATGTTTAGTGCATAACAAGGGTAGTCATAGCCCCTAATAATTTATAAAAACAAAAACAGCGAATGAGATCCCGATTTTTTTTTCAAGTTCTCTTCAACAGCACAGTACTATTCATTCTTCTGACATATGCATATCATTTATTATACCCTCGATATTTTCCTCATTAGTCTGTCAAACTGCACAAAATTACGTGCCACACTCCAGTTTAATTACTCCCCTGACTGCCTTCCATGTCCATCATAACAAAGTCACGGCCATCGAGACGATTCGCCCAAACGATAACCTGCAATCAATTTTATCCAAGCAATTCATTGGAACACGAATAATACCGAAACCAAACTCTTCGCACTTAAGTGGCCCACATAAGATCACAATCTTACTCCCAGTTCTCGCAACCGAACCCCAACCGATCCGCACTCTTGGAATTCCAACAAACAGCCGCCGTCCGATGGGATCGCTGATCGTTAAACTCATCATCACCAAGATATGAAATTGAAGTTCCAAACTGATCGATAACGAGCCGCTGGCCGTTGCGTAACGTCTTAAATGTCCCGCTTCTAGGGATCCATCTGTCTGTCGACTTTTTTAGCTGCGGTTCCAGAGCCAACACACAACGCGACAAACAATGAGGCACATTGTTGGCACGATCGGTGATCTAGCGGGGGGGACTGGTCTTGGGCTTACAATGTTGTATCTGGATTGTGCAGCAAAGTGTCGGATTAGTTAAACTGGTCCGGAATGCAGTTGTAAAAAATTCACGTGACACGCTGCGTAATGCGTAAGAACACACTTGATGTATTTGAGACGAAATCTTGGGGCTTAAACATGTTACCGTCGCTCAGTTGCTGCTTGAAACTCGTATCAATTAGAGTGTCTGCGATATGTGTTCCGGTTAACCAATTAGCAAACAACGTTGAGAAGTGCAACATTTTCTAGTGAGAAGATTAAGTTTCTCATTGCTGAATTATGAAAAGCAGTTGACTTGTTTGTGGAGACTCTGGCGGGGTAGAAAGTTGACGTGTCTGGGTGTTTGACCGATTGAGAGATCCTTCGGTCGTTGGAAAATTGTTTATTAAGTTGATTCAGATAGAATAAATCAATCGCTGATTGATAAATTTATACTACTCCTTCTTTCGTATCTGAATTTGAAATCCGATCACATCAAGGATTTATAAAAATGCCTGTAGAGCTCTTTTGGGATGCTACATCGGGCACTCTAGCAGTGATTGGTAACTTGAAATGTGGTTAAGTAGCTTTGTTAATTGGATAAAGAAGTTCGAATCTGAACTCAAAAACGGTCTTTGAAAATTGAATGCGGCTGGAGCAATAAGAAGGCAAGAATTTGCAGAGATATAAGAGAACAAAACATAAGGAATAAGTCTATTCTACTGCAACTGAACGCTGAAGAGAGAGTGGAAATTTTTACAATGATCAGGAGAAGGGAAGTGATCTGCTTTGAGGCAGAACGTGCCCTCAACAATGACAGATATAAAACACTGGAAGTGGAGGTGTCTTCTGTAAGCAATTGATAGCATTCGCTCTATCAACCAGTTGGCTATCAAGTTTCTAGGCTCGAGATGGACAAAGTTCGAGACATACTGTAGCCCTCGCGTCGGGCGCCAGAAAAATAATATAAACCCGGAAATTCGAAAGCAGATGGTGAAACACCACCCAAAGTCAAAGTCAAAATACGATGAAGTCGATTCACATGCTGAGCTACAATGGATACTCCAAGACTACTTTTGAAGGAGCTGCAGGGATGATGAACATGTAAAATCTGTCCACACTTAACTTTGCTTTCTACAGCTTTCGAGATTCCCGCGCATTACTGTAGCGGCCTACCATGACTGATCTATTACCAGTAAGAAGAGCACAAAGGATACAACTTGTGGTCATATACGACATAATCATATCAATCAAGTAAGATATTTCAACGTAAAATGAAATATCGTGGAATTTTTAACACCTACATGAAAGCCTTGAAACAAAGGCTGTTAAAAATGCAATCAATCCTCTGGCTAGTCTCCTCCGGAACAGTTGCGTTGAAAGGCAAATTGTAACATAAGATATAGTTTGCTTAAGTCACTTGAAAATATGATTTATTAACAAAAACTTTGTTAATTTTTTTTTAGTCTAGACAACGAAAAAAATTCGGCGTACCCATTCTGTGTGTTGAGCCCACAAGGCCTACATAAAATATTCACATTTCAATTAAAAAGGATTCACCAAGGAATAAGCAATGGTTCAAGCTCGATTGAGACCTTTATTTTTGTCACTCCACGAGGGACACCTACTGCCGCTGCACCAGGGCCAGAAGTCAGAACCTCGCGACCATGGATTATTAATATTGATGAATGACTGTATCGTTGTCACGTGGATGAAGTTGGTCTTCCTCTGCAAGCGGCTCCTATGCTTTGTAATTAATGTTCGATTTAATTGTCAGTTAACAGGACAAAGAACAAGAGTGATGTTGGCTTACATAGGAAGGCACATATAATCCATGTCAGCGCGGGTAGAAAATAAAAATTAAATGGAACACTGCGAGGGAACGTCCTGGACAAGGATAATACATCTGTAATACCATATCCCTTAAGCACGTTCCGTATTTTCACTCGAGAGGGAAATCATTCATCATCATTCATTCTAACAAATCCATGCACCAGAAACGACGAGCAAAAAACTTCCAGGGAAAGGATGTAAATATGAGGTAGGTACAACCCCAACCCATCACCCCACATGCATGCGGTTTAACAAAGTATTCCTTGTTCGCACACACAAGCATGTTGTGCGATTTTTCCATCTCACCACCACGTGCAATTATATGTCTACAAGTACAAGTTGCAAGTACACAAAAAATGCATAATGCGAGGACTAGCAGCAGGATAAGCAAGCGAGTCGTGCCATTACAGCCAAGCAAGTGTGGTAAAAAAAGTGGGTGTAAGGTGCCCCGTGGATAACGGTGTAATATTTTATCGACGAAAGTCCTTTTTACGAGTTAACAGGCGCTTGTACCAGCAGGAAAGGGATGGGATAATGGTGCGATGGACATTATTATAGATGTGGGTTGTTTGCTCATGTGTGTACATAAGGAAAACGGTGGGTACTGCATGGTATGTAATTCCTGACAATTTATCAATGTTGCACACATATGTACGGTATAAGGGTTTCGATATGAGGAGAAAGAGTGGGAATAAATAGCGCCAGAGCAGAGTTCGCCAAAGCGTAATGCTGCTCTATAACTTTTGATTGTGGAAGCACAAATTCGTAATCAAATTTATTATTATGTACACGGAAAGAACTTGACTCTGTTATTGGAAAAAATCATTTGATAGTACATTTTAGTTGAGTCAGTATCGTGAAGATGACTATTACCACTCAAAGTTGAAGCCTGAATATAAGTAACGGCGTGGAGTTGATTCTTCTGCACACACAAAGCTGTTGTTGGATGATAAACTTTCGAATTTAGGATCAATCAGAGAGCTGTCAATGAGGTAAGAAGAATGACAGGTAACTTTATTATTTTGGTTCTCTACGTTCCACCCTGTGCAGTGACCTCTGTACACTTCTTTGTTGGCTTCCCTCTGATATTCTGGTCATAAAAAAAGACTTAATGCTTTCTGGTCATGCTACGGTCCCAGCATCCATCTCCATCTCCATCTAGACAGCAAAAATGGTAACAATTTTACTTCAAAATTTAAGAAATTGCGGCCGATATCCTCTTTAGTCACTTATCTATAATGAAAATGCAACGTGGCAGTTAGGCTGCACCACTTGACTATTTACACCTTTATTCAGGGAGGAATTAGGTTGCTATTGACCAAGATTATTGCCCTTATAATATGGAGTCGTATAAGCTAAACAAGAAAATTGTCCAACCTTATTGGATTGTCTCCATTGTAATAAGCTTCATTGATTTTTTTTGCTCCCAAAATTGCTGCCACGTTGAGCCACGAGGCCTCCTTATAATAAACATACTACTGTGTCCAAAAAATAAGGTGACATATGAATTTAAACTGCGCGCGTCGAAGGATTTGGAAATTTTTCTTTCTTTTTAGGTTGGTAGTACTGTCAGTGACATCTTTGTGAAATTTCATGTCAAAATATATTCATAGTGTTTGAGATACGCGTCGTTTTGTGAGCTGCTAAAAGTGAGTTTTTCGTTTTTTGCAATGTCGAAATTTATTGAGCAAAGAATTCGCATTAAATTTTGTATGCGGAATCAATTTTCTGCTGCGGATACGTTGAGGATGGTGCAGAAAGCCTTTGATGATGAGGCTATGTCTTAAAAAAATGTTTACAAGTGGTATAGTGATTTCCAAGCCGGCCGTGAACGTCTCGAAGACGAAGAGCGTTCTGGGCGACCATCAACCTCAACCGATGAAGCTCACGTCCAACAAATCAAAGATTTGGTGTTGAAAAACCATCGATTAACGATTAGAGACCATGCTGATGAAGTTGGCTTATCGAAAGGCTCAGTCAATATCATTTTGAAGGATGCTTTGGGCCTCAAGCGCGTCAAATCTCGACTGGTACCGAAAACATTGATTTTTTTGGAAAAAAGGCGTCGCGTTGAAGTGTGTGAAACAATGCTTTCCGACTACCAGGATGTCATGAAACGCATTATAACTGGCGATGAGACTTGGATCTATGCTTACGACCCCGAAACAACCGATCAAACGAGCGAATATCGTGCCAAAGGAGAGCCGAGACCAAAAAAACCGCGCCAAAGTCGCTCAAAAATCAAGGTCATGTTGACTGTTTTCTTCGATTATCGTGGTGTTGTGCTTTATGAATTCCTTCCAACCGGCCAAGGAATATTATTTGAACGTTATGCGTCGTTTGCGTAACGCTATCCGCCTAAAAAGGCCGGAATTGTGGAAAGACAATTCTTGGTTTTTACACCACGATAATGCACCATCCCATACCGCACTCGTAATTCGTGATCATTTCGCCAAAAACTCAACCCATATCCTTCCGCAACCACCGTATTCACCTGATCTGGCGCCGTGCGACTGTTCAACAAGCTCAAAAGACCGCTCCGGGGACACCGTTTTGATACGATAGAGGAGATTCAAGCCGCAGCGAAGACGGAACTGAAGGCCATCCCGGAAAGTGACTACAACCAGTGTTTCAAAGATCGGAAAATCCGTTGGCATAAGTGCATTGCATCGGGAGGGGATTACTTTGAAGGGGATGAAATTGATTTGGAAGAATAAATAAAGAATTTTCAAAATAAATACAATGTCACCTTATTTTTTGGACACAGTAGTAGTATAAGTATTAGAAAAGGGATTTATTACAGATAATTTTTATCAATGAAACGAGTTCCCTATTATTTCAAAAGTCGCCCTAGTTTTTACTGGAGGAGTACGATTCGATGTATGGCTTAACACCAGAATAGCGTGTATAGCGATAGAAGCCGAGTCTTTCAAGCATATCGCGAAATGTCGGGGCATCGATCTTTTGAGGGTCTGAACCATAGCTTCTTTCCATTCTTCACAGTCCTGGGCATACCAATTCCAATTGGTTGAATCAAGTTGGATCTTTGGTCTTCCTTCATTCGTGTAACTGGAGATCGGAAGCTTCTCGGGATAGATTCATAATAATTGATGTATATCTGCTTCCGATCGAAATCCACATCCATGTGCAGCTTAAAGAGTTCATGTCTACTCGACTTCGTTGCAAAATAAACTGAAGGACTTCTTCTCTAAAACGCCTTGTGAGTCAGAAGAGATTTGGAAATTAATATTCCTACCTTTGATACCTAATGAGTCTTTTAAAGGCAGAGAAAAAAATGTTCCTCATAAAATTCCTGCTGAATTTTTTCTCAGTGCATCGAGTTAAATTGTGTAATGATTCGACAAGTGAGCATAAAACCCAAACCCACAATGCCCACCTTAACTTATCGAAACAAAAAAAAATTCACAAGCCCCATCACTGCTAAACGTTGCCAGCAAACATCAGGAAGGCGCTCGGTTTGATAGCGTATACCGTGTGGGGTGTTTTTCGAATGAGCGCCACAACACACGCAGGGTGCATTGCCAGTACAACGATGCCGTACGAAGGATCATCAAAAAGGCAAAAAAAGCCAGGTCGTATGTAAACGATAAAAACATATCGCAGAAGCAGAAGCAAGAGTGTGAGGCTTTAATGCCACCATCATCATCATTGGGGGTAACATCAACATCAATTGGGTGCACCCAATGCAGGACTCCATCCTTGACTAGGGGATGTCAGTCGCCCGCTGCCACCCTTGCCTAGGTTGAGGTAGGTGACCATTACAGAAGAAAATCCAGAGCAGAGGTTGAAAAAAAAACCCTCGACCTCCCCTTAAAAAAAAACCACGCATACATGTGCATGTAGCACCTAAATACCAACGCACTAAAGTACATCATAATCAACAGCAGCAGCGTCGTCATAGCAATAATCCCTAGCAAGCGGAAAAGCCTGCTGAGGCTTTCGGGAACACGGGGAGATAAGTCCACATCCGGACAGTGTGCATTCCGCATCACTAACACCAGCATCGGACCCTGTGGAGACCAGCGGGTGTCGAAAGCTTTTTTCGTCGCTTTCATGGATGTACGAACGCCATGCCACCCGCTTCTCTTCACCAGCTTTTGAAGGCAACTATGTAAAGTGCGCATGTCTCATGCGCAAAAAATGGAATAATGAAAGTTTTTTGTTTTGATTGCCATTTGCAAAGCAAAAAAAAAAAAAACACATCGAAGCGCTTCACGTACGCAAAAAGCTTACCAGTTGACAATAAGTTTGTGTTTATAAAAACATACAGAACAGCTAGACTGAAGAAGGAACATTCATTTTTTAGCCCAAAAATACAAACACGATGGTGGATTGATGTGTAAATGGCCTCATGTGAGCGCTTTTTCAAAGTTGACACCTAGGCCGATAGTATTTTGTGTACTGTCAAAATCTCACTTGCCTGCTTTTGGTGGCCCTTGGAAACGAGTGTCTTAGTGGATTTTAAAAAAAATTTAGTACACTTTTGCTCAGTGATTCGCAACTTGAGGATCACGAGCAGCGCCTTCAAAGAGGTGATTGGATGTCCTCATAGGCGAGAGTGTTTCAATAATAGTTCTACGGCTGATTTTTTGTTTTTGATAAGAATCGATGGACAAGCTCGAAAAAATGTCGCAACAGCGTATTGACACTGAAAGTGACAAGTAAAGCGGCAAGTAAATGACAGGCACCTCATTGGAGTGAAAAATATTCTGCAAGAAGAATTGGCTAAGAGATGCAACAAGCGTGTTCGCAGAAACCACTTCAAAGTAGTTCTTGGGCTTCCTAAAGCGCAATTCGAAGACCTTCACTCTATATGTACCTCATTTCGTTTGTGGGTGGAGATCAACAAGCCGACAACCAGTTGATTGCATAACCTATGAACGTCCTACGTAAAAGGGGAAGAAGAAGGGAAAAATGTACACCTGGCTCTACTTCTATGAGCTACTATTCGATGCGGAATCGAATCAAAATGTAAAAAAGGTCCTTATCTACTGTCCACGTGACTACCTTAATGTTTGCAATTCTCAAAAACTATTGAAGTAGAGCACACAATATCGTTCTCCGTGAAAATGTCTTTTTTGCAGCGAGAAGTGTATCCTTTGATGAAAAATTAAACGAAATTATGCGGAAAATATTACGATCTATCAAAAACGTGCCAAAGTTGGACTATTGGGATGACGTCAGATTATTGGGCAAGTAATTTTGTTTTGATTTTTCTTGACTCGAGTTTCCTTAACAAAACATGGATTATTGCTTTGAAAGAGTTTCTCGCATTAGCCTAAATAAACGGCTTTTAATCGCAGGCTCGCTGTTGAGGTGTGTTCTTCCAGTATTCGTCTTATTTGAAAAGGACCATCAACAGCCATGACGGGATCACTGTCATACAGTGTTGGGACTACATACCTGACGAGCATTTATTCTGCAGCAGACCTCCGCGCCAAAAGAAAACTTTGACTCTCGAACAGTTGTTTAATATCTGATTCTGGTGCTCTTTTCCCCCATCTACCTGCTCGACAACGTTTTGAGGTTGAAAAAATGGTTCCGTTTCTAAACGTCTTTTCAACCTATTAACTGATATCTGCTTTGGCTACGAACAGTTTTCTCGAGCCCCCCATTGAGTGGGTGGGGGAAGGGGGTCTATACTCAGCTGATGACGTATTCAAACAAATCATCCTGTTTTATATCTACCCTTATTGGATCTCGAAGAGTTTTCTTCAATCAAGTCCTACATAGTACGATAAACGTTAAATAATGGGAAAAATAGATTGTACAGAAACTTTTGTACGGCAGGTGAATGTCCCCATGCCAAAGTTCAAATCTATGTGGACATCATTTATTGCAAGAGGAGTAGCCCATAACTCTTTGTCTTTGTGCTCGTCCTTCTTGCAAAAATGTATCCTATAATTTCATAAGTTCATTATGTAACTAGAACTAGACTGTTTCTGTTTTCAATATTGGTGTGGAGTGGTAAACTCCATCAGCAAATGCAAGCCTAATTATCTTCACTGTCGAGTTTCAGTTTCTTTGCACATCCTGTCGAACATCACACCGCTCACCCTACACAAATTCGGCACAAATCAAGCAGAAAAAAACCCACAAAAAAAAAACTCTCTATTCAACACTTTTTTCGATTATCTTTCATTCTCTCTGGCCTGTGCTTTATCGCTCTCCCTCTCTCTCTCTTTCTTTCTCTACACCACTCCATCGGGCGAACGCCACCAATACCACTATTCGTCCTCAACAATATCCCCATAGATTCGCACACACGGCTCCATCAACTCCACCACCACCACCACACCACCAGCCAACGCCACAAATCCATCCATACATGCCCCGCCGCGCAGAGATACAAATAAGCAAGTGCAATCCATCCGTCTGGCTCTCAGTGACGATAGGTAGCTTTTTCGCGGCAGCCACAAAAAAACCAAAAAACAAAAAAAAAAAAAAACAAAAAACAACAACCAACCAACTCAAATATATAAAGTATCCCTCTTTTCATTTGTGAAAATGTGCAAAAGGAAAAAATAATTAAAAACAAAAACGAACGCAAAAAAAAACAATTATCTGTACACTCATACACCTACTCTGCTACTTTGCCTGGCTTGGCCTGGCCTGGTGCTCTCGGTGAAAACAGCAGCAACAGCAACAACAACAAAATAATCAAACCATACACACAACAAAAGGAAATAAAAAAATTAAAATAAAAAAAAACCAAAATAACAACCAGAGTGAGATACGAGTGTAAAAATTAATAAAAACAACAACGTTCGAGATACGAAAATTTTCGTCTCAATGGACGACGACACACGGCGGGGTTGTAGCAAATAAAACCAAAAAAAAAACAAAGTTGAAACCCCCCAAAAAAATACAACAAAAAAAAAAGACAGTGCAATATTTTGTGTATTTCTGCGTGAATTTGTATCTCAACCCCTTGACCGACAGACAGCCTATAAAATTAACAACGTCATCGGGGGTAGTAGCGAAAATCCATTTCCTATTATTCCTTTTTTAGTTTTTTTATATTTTTGGATTTTTTCATATTTTTTTACCTTCGAGGGTGGATCCGCCGTTTGGTTAATTGGGAATTATTTGTTTTTTGTACAGAGGGGGCCAAAAAAAAATAGACCTCATTATTTGTCGATTGGAAAGAATGGGATAGTTACCAAAGGACGACACCCGACTATACCCCAGCGGTGCGCATACGGACGTTTTCCATACCAGAAAAATAAAGCAAGGTGAGTGACGACAATGATATGTGTTTGATTTGTTCTTGTTTTATTCGTTGATATACTTTCTAGGGTAGTTCATGCAAATTATAGGGTAGGTTTGATTTACTATACTTGTGATTCTCATCAAAAGAAAATCAGTCGTCATTGAACTAATTAAAATGATTAGAATTAACAGATTTTTGTTTGAAGTCTGCAAAAATAGAACACAGTTTTTTCCTTAGGGGTTTTCTAAGGGTGTAGCGCAAGTGACCGGAATATGTTCATAGCCTATCATTTGATCAATCTTTGAAAAGATCTCAAAAGTACCTACTCACAATGGATAAAATATCTTTGTTGCTCTGCGAAGTCTTCTATTGGCTCAATGCAATTTTTGCGACGATATTCAACAGTTTCGTAACGTATTATTAGTGAGAATTTTTAAACTCATATAAAAAGCCATGAACCACTCCTTCATTTTAAGCAGAAATCACCGTGTAATTTTTTCAAGTTTGGAAACTGAAAGAAGTCAGAAGGAGGCTTTATCTGCCTATAATTGAAACTGCCTTCGCTTATTTTGGAGTTGATTATCCTTTTCAGTGCATTGTTTCGTATCGGCTGTTAAGTGATTACCTGACGGCAAAATCGACCAATATTTAATCGAAATATCCACCCGATGCTGTTTTTGTTCCATTTCGAGTACGAAATTTTAAGCTGTATCCTCATATCTAATTTTTCAGGAAAATGTTGAAGTTCGCCGTTTGAAATGCTTTCATATCGGCAAGCTTGCGTATTCTCAGTCGACTGTCTTCGAATTTCTTTTTGTGTATTTTCTTCACCATATCTGCCATGTTCACCTCATTTGATCGACCACTGAAGACTTCATCTTGGCAGTTTGACTGTTCTAAGCGAAGCAGAAGTGTTGAACCTACTCCACTCTGACATGAGGCCGATAGCATCATATAACGATGACCAATTGTTTACAGATTTACAAACTCACAAGTGAACACTTACTGCCGATGGCTGCAAAACAAAAAAGAAGTGTAGCGTCTTCAAACTTAAACATTGTAAGTTGCTCACTTCTTATTATAGTTTTTGTTCATACAACAACCGGCATCTTTTCGTCAGGTCGGGTCCTTTTGGAAACTCCCTTGCACGAAAATTGCGTTAAAAACGCTGACTGGAATTGATAGATAGAACTCACAATTTTAATTATTAATATTTACTATGTGCGTCGTCTTAAAGGGCTAGGCATACCCAAAATTTCGAACGCTGTATTTCCTTTTGTAACAGCTTTCTTATTTTAAAAAAGTCTACAAATCATAAAGCATTGACATAGTCTTGATTTAAAGAATAGATCCCAAATGAGTACGACCCTTTTCGATGGAATGTTTTTTTGTTTTTTTTGTTGAAAAAAATTATCTTGTCCATTCATTTCCAGCGCCCATAAAATTCAACTGATCTTGCCTAACATTTTCATGAATTCCAAACTGATCTAGACCAAAAAAGTTATGCAGGTGTGTTGAAGCATCAAATTCTTTTTCGAGTGACTTCGACGTGTTTTTAAGGTTTTGGTTTCGGGGCTGATCTTGGGCCTCAACAAACAAGTCTCATCATCCAGGTCTGCCTCCAATTGAGAACTTGCTTTTATACACAGTCCCTCTTTCATAGACTGGAAGCTTCGTCAGGCTGGGAAATTTTTGTCTATCCGCCTTACACGTCCTCATATTTAACAACATTTAAGCACATAAATACTTAAAAATTGAGTCGCTAGTTACATAATTTGGCCTATATGACTATGGAGTCGCATTGGTAACATCTATACAGGTTTTTGGACAGGAAACACCATTGTACTTTATTTCTTTAAAAAAATGGGTGTGGCTGTTCCATCAATAGTGTGAACAGGATATTTATGCAAGCGTTAAAAATATCATTTTTACTATTAGTATATTAATATCTGTCGGGAAAAAAGGTAATCTCGAAATGGTCTTAAATATCTGGGTGCCGAGATCTTGCGACTTCTATCTTAAAGGCTTTGTGAAAGAGAAGGATTATGTCAACCCCAAGGCACTTATAAAAAATGTGCTTGTGAAATAATAATCATCATTTAATCTTTCCCACCAAAATTTCTTCGAATTGGCGCTTATTACTCACAATATGGCGCGCATCTTCAAATAGGCAAACAATCAACAGCTTCGCTGTATGTGATTTAGTGCCCAAAAAAAAGCATACACGCCTGTATAGATTCTTCACTTACATTATCCTATATATGCCCACATATGTTTGCAACTAAAAAAAGAGAAGTATATTAAAAAAAAAAAAAAAAATCTCTAAAAAAAAATAACATCATCGCATACTTAATAAATTCATTCGTAGAGTGATGATGCACATGACGATCCGAAAAAAGGCGAAAATAACGAATAACGAATTGAAAAACGAACAAACGAACGTAAGTAAAAATATAATGGAAAATCCATTTTCCAGCTCCCGGTACAACACTTAATGGATAATTAGTATCGATGGAGCTTTTTCCAAACGCAGTTTATAATCATTTTCATTCCACAATCTAATTTTCGTCTATTTGGGCATTTCATTTATTATTTCATCTGCCTTTTCGTTCGTTAGAGTGACACGACGACGAACGACCGCGACGTCCCGGCTCATTACAGATACATTTGTTCAAATTATTCCCATGTTCTCTCGATGTGTTTTAGTGTGCACATACCCTAAATAGATAGATACACTCTCATACGTCATCAAACCCCCCCAAAAAAGAAATGATATAAAAAGCACCTTTCCCGGCAGCAACAACACACATAACTAACTCATTAATAAGAATGCTAACAAAAAAAAAAAAGTATCTTTTAGTTTAGAATCGCCCATCATGACTGTTGGATTGGATACAGATACAGTTCTGTCGTCGTCTAAATACCCGTACTGAACTACAATCGCCTTCGTTTAGATACAACTTGAATACGCTTTTTTTCGTTGCTTATTTTAATTTAATTTTTTTGTACTTTGCATTTTAGTTTCGGATTCGGGTATTTTTTTTTCTCTCCTTATTTTTTCGTGGGCAACCGGCGACGGCGGCGGCGGCGGTTCTATGTGAAATTTCATTCGTATTTGAAGTTTTTTGGCGGGATTTGCCATTCCACGCTTTCTAGTGCAAAATCATCAAATCAAAGAAAAAACAAATCAGCAAAATCAAAGAAAAAACAAAAAAAAAAGGGAGTGTGTGATTATTTTTGCTCGTTTTAGATGGAAA
This sequence comes from Orthonevra nobilis, assembly GCA_963555765.1. Classification (NCBI taxonomy): domain Eukaryota; kingdom Metazoa; phylum Arthropoda; class Insecta; order Diptera; family Syrphidae; genus Orthonevra; species Orthonevra nobilis. Next base: position 7,772,411 of record OY743227.1, on the reverse strand, counting down.
TACAACGAGAAAAAAGATACAAATTTTGGATTTCGTCTTAGACTACAAAGAAGTGGATGGAACAAAAATTAATTGCAAATACATACATTTGCGTTCCCTATACAAGCTACAGTTAATGGTGGTGTTTGTGAAAAATTCGCGCGCATACACTTTGTGGAGTCGTTGTTTTGTCGGTGTAGTGGGCTGTATCTGTGAGTGGATGCATTTGGTGTATTTATAGGATCGGTGCGCGGCGGTGGAGTACCTATATAACTTTTCGTTTTTGTTTTTTTTTTTTTTTTTTGGCAATTGTGTGTTAAATGCGCCCCGCCGAATACATTGATGCAACAATATACTGTGGGGAGGAGGGACAGAGGTTGTAGATACAACTGCGTCGGTGGAGTATGACTGTCCCGCTCTGGGATGCATGTGGAGATGTACTGGTGCTTTTGTTAAGCCACCAGAATTTTTGGGCTTTTAGGATACTTAGGTGAGAATTTTACTGAAATGTGAGATTATGGAGATGGAGATGAAGATTGAACTAATTCAAAAGGATTGGACCTATTTATTCATAGTAAGGGTTTGGATTGAGTTGAGTTTTTGACTTTCCGGAAATAAATAAGGGCTGGGGTGGAATTAGAACACATCTCTTATTAGGCTCATTAGTTCTCGATTTAAAAATAAATAAATAGGATTCATTTTTTGTAAGTCATTTGTTTTAGAAAACTTAACCTTAGAATTAAATACTGAATTCTCTGATCCATTTTTTACCATATGCTTCAAAATTTTCTTTCAATTAGATATTGCACAGGACGTGTCGTTCTAAATCAATAGAAAAGCGCAAAGTTTTCTTGTAAAAGTGGGAAAAATTGGCTACAAATCTAAAGAACAAACAATAAATATTTCGCCTCGTTTCTGCCCACAAAAAGTCATATTTTTGGTAAAATTTTTCATCAAGATTTCACATAATTAAGGCGAAAACTATTTTTATTTTTTTGGTTTTGGTGCATGACTTATTTTTCGGGCATTGGCTGATTTTGATGTTTTACAAGGCCCTTAAGAAAAACTATCACACAGAAGTGTACATTTTGAGAAATCTTATGTCCAGAAATATGTCATACAAAAGAGTCATTGTTTTGCCAGCTGTGCTGTTTGGGCGGAGCAGTTGGTAAAACGTTTGGCTCTTGGCTTTTAATAAGAACAAATAATATGTGGTTGAAGGCTGACTTAATGTGCAACGTGGTCAGTGGGTCAGAGCTGTAGTTATTACTCTGTCGACTTGTCATACTAGAGTTCTGAGTTCGTGTTGTCAGAAGTAATGGATTGTGCAGATTATGTAATTTGCTCTGCTCTACTATCCACAGCAAACTGTCAGTCTTAGCCGAAAGAGAAGTTTTTCCAATGAGATTCTGGATCAAATTATAAAAACAAACCTTTAAGCATTTGGGAATTTACCTGATTTCCAAAGTAATTGGACAGATCATGATGGTAATTTGTTCGCCGTCGAAAAAAAATAAGTTTTCAGTCTGCAGTTTCAAAAAATAACCTACAAAACATGTTAAGAAAATTAAAAGGTTGCATGTTTGCCACAAATTGTATCCTGAAAAGCTAGGTCAACAACATTTCCAAGTATGTATCTTCAACGTATTCATGGCAAGTACCTTTCCATCCAATGATATATATACTATACTCTTGAGGAAAAATGGATAGCCTGATTGTCAGTGCAAATAGTAACATGTATACCACTCTGGTTAAAAATATTGGCTCACATAATTCTAAAACCGTAGGTGCTTCTTGAAGATTTTCATAATAACGCTGCAACTAGTAGCAATGAAAATTACCGTCGTGCGGCTAATTGAACTTCTGAAATTTTATTTTGAAACGTTGAACTGGCCTAAGTAGTTCAATGATCTTGTGTCGAAGTCTTACCAAAGTTCAACAGCATTAAGTTCAGCTCACACCTAAATATTCCGATAAATATTTGATTCAGGTTCTCTGGCAACATTTGGCAAATCTTTGACAGCGTTGCCAATGAATTTTATAAGCGTGTTGCGTATACAAATATTACTCTAGAAATAGGCACCAAGCTGTGAATGTTTCGTTGTTAAAGAATTACATATTTTTAAGAAATAAGACTCTTAGAAAGGGTAAAATACTTCTAAGTCTATTAAAATAGACTGAATAGATCTTTTGCGATAAGTTGGTGATAAGAAAAACATAATCTGGGACAGGAAAACCCCAGTGTGTCAGAAATGAAACCTATCACACATATGCTCCAACGAGTTTTGAATTAAGCTTAACGACGGATGTCATAAACCTTTTAAGATCTAATTAGAAGTAAGTAATCCTGGTTCATCAATGACATCGTTTCTTTGCATATTGGGTTTGATGTGCAAGAACATAATGAAAAGTTTCACTGAAAATTTTGTCTTAGCGATAAACAATAGTTCCATCATCAAATCTTTTTTTTAAGAAGAATCGTTTTCTTAGGGGTTGAGAATATTTGTAAATAGTTTTCGGGATTTTCTTCTGTATAAATAGTGTAATTGTTTCGTTCCTTATAGAAGACATCATCAATTCTGGCAGGACTCGCACGACTTTTCTAAGTGATTGGCAATCCTCCGAAGGGTAAAACTGCCGCAAAAGGGTTCTGAAGCTATTCGTAGTCCCCAGTTAACTGTAGGCCCCATTTTGCTTCTTTTTTTTTTAAAGCTGTTTCCATGGAACGAGGCTATTGAACCTTGAATAATGAATTTTTATGGCCGGTTGTTGAAGATGAGATTTGAGGCACTTAAAGCCCACAGGTACCTACTCCGCTCAGGGCTGATAAAACTCCACGTGCAAAGGTTGCCTTTAATAAGGGCAAACTGTGCAGGGTAATCAAATCAATTTTTTGAACTTATATTTGTCAATCTATTTTGCATTGGACTACGAACACACTTGAGTTTATAAGTACCAAAAATACTTTCAATACAAAAGTCGCTCAGCGGCACCACTTGTAAAAAAAATCAATTTTTTCTTCAGTATTTTTTGTCTTCATATAACTTCACCTCACACAATCAAATAAATGCCACCACTAAACGAAACACATTATGAGTCAGACCAAAATACTCTCCAATAGAGCGAGACGGTCCGAAATAAAAACGAGACACCACACCACCAAAGAACGCAGATACATCAGCCACAGATACACACCAGCTCAAGTATCTGCACTTGTACTCTCTCTCTTTCACAAGCACACCTCATCACCTACACATCACCCTACTAGCCCCTTTGTATGGTAGGTTCTTGGTTCATTGGTGCGGCTGCGGGTGCGGGTGATGCGTGCATACGAGTTCGCGAGAATAAAAGCTTTTCTTTCCGCTCACCGCACTGGCTTTTTCGCGAAAACATTAGCATTGTGTGTGAGACCCAAAGTATCTGTGTGTATGCAAACAAAAATTGATTGTGTTCGCTCTGTTCGGCCGGTTCGAAATGCATGCGAGAAAAAAGTAAAAAAAAAAAAAACTGCTTTCCCGAGAGAGAATTCGGGACTTTCGGATGGAGTTCAGGATACTTCAAGTACTTCAAGTAGAGCGAAAAAATTTATAAAAAAACAACCGAAAAAATTGCGAAAGTATCTGCTGGAACGCTTGCTACCTCCTAGCAATACGTTAGTTTAAAGCACGCGCGTTCTCTCCCGCTCTTATCGTACATGGCGGTGCGATGTGAGTTTTTTTCGCAAATCATTTCAATGTATATGTCGTTTCTTTTTTAAAAAAATACACAAAAAAGTATCTTGTGCTTGGCTGTATTTGAAGGAGCACAAAGGAACGAAAAAAAAAAAAAACGCCAACTACTTCGACCAAACCGAACTTCACACAGAGAACAAAACTTACGAAAAAAAGGTGAACCGCGTCGCGCCGCGCGTTGCCCTCCTTCCACGACATGGCTAGTCAGTGTTGACGCTTTTGCTTGGCTGTATTTTTTCGTCTCTCTGTGTGTTATATTTTATATATTTTATTAATTTTCTGTTCTTTCTATTTGGGGGCACATTTTCAGTTTGTAGATTACATTTAATCCGTTCAGAAGGGCTGCCACGGTCTAACCACCGGTTTTTTTCTCACAATTTTTTGGGTTGGTCTACTATTGTACTTCTTTTGCGCTGCTTCTACTTCTTCTTCATCTTCATCATGTTTCTTATAAATTCTTCTTGTATAGTATATTTTTTTTTTATTCCACATTGCTTTGGATACCTTGTTTTTTGTTTGTTGGTTATTTTCTTTTTCTTGATTTGCGGGTACCTTTGTTGTATGCGGCAAGATGATGGTGTATCTTCTTGGGGTAATTTTTTGTTGAGCAAAGCGCGGGCTATGCCACACTCACGCGAAAACCCCAAGGAGAAGAAGGAAGAAGATATTTTTCTTGTGTGTGCCTGTGCAGGTTTTTTTTTTTTGAATTTTATTTTATACTCCTTGGAGAGTATCTAAACGATTTTTCGGACTTGTTCAAGTTTTAGATGCGAATTTTTTTTTTTTGTTCACTTTTGGTTGATTCAAATTTGATTCTTTTTGGATGATGGTAATTGCAAGGTTTTCGATTCCAAGAAATAAGAAAAGAAAGACTTGTGTTGAATTCCCCTCGGAATGGGTTGTATTCGAAGTCGAGTCGAGAGTGTCCTTTTTTGCTGTATAGTTTTCTTTTTGTTATTTCATAATTGAAAAAAAGGAAAGTGTTGTGTTGTTTTGTTGCTCGAGATAAGCAGTTTTTTCACGGTCAATTTTGAAATAAGACTAAAAACGTGTTCAAGAATATACGATGACATTCTTCGTACATGTGATCCAGGAACGCGGCAAAATGAAAACAAAAGAAAGTTCCAAATGCAAATTACACGGAATTTAATGAATTGAAAACATGAATATTTTTTTGTGAGTTTTGTTACAAAAAAGTGCAAAAAAAAAACAAACACAAAAAACTGGTGTAAACCCGGATAGAAAAGATTTTTTTTTTAATTTTCCAACATTTTTTTTAAACTCTGGTAAAATCCGTTACTCAAATTAAAAAAATTTTGATTCTTTGAATAAATTTGAGGAAACTTAAAAACAAATTTAAAAACCAATCAAGTGTTAAATCAAATGTCCTTATGAATTTTAAAAACAGATGATCAAGGATTTCATTTTTTTTAAATAATTTTCCTTAGAAAACAAATGCCCTTGTCATTTTTTTGCTAAATTTTTCGAATGGAACGTTTTTTAAAAAAGATTAAAATTGGTGGATAAACAAATTAAAGTGAAACTGTCCAAAATTTTCAGTTTACATTTCGAAGTCTAGTGATCTTTTTGAAAAGCTGAATTTTAGTAAACGATAACCCCAGAATAAATAGAATAATCATGGATTAAGTTGAAACAATAATCTGAAGGTATTCTAGTGATTAAGAAAATATGTTTCTGTGCAAAGAGGTATGCGAAGGTTTGAAAACGATCAGTGATCTACAAAAAACAAGACTTTTAGACCTCCTTTTTTAAATCTACTCTACTGTGCATAGTGTTCTACTGAAAAAAAAACCTCTGGAAATGAAAAAAAATAGGGACATCTATAAGTGCAATCTTGAACAAGAGAAATTTGAATTCTGTCATTTAATCTCTGCGATCTATTCTTTTATCTTATTCCCTGGGAATTTGAGCCACATGGACAGGCGGGTTTTCCTGTCATACAAAAATATGACTTGATCGCTTGTAATGCTATGACTAATTTTTTTTTCATTTTACATAAAATTGAAAAAAAGAAGAAGAAATCTTAAACAACTTTCCAGAATCCCTTTAAATCGAATTGAACCATTTATTGCAGGACTAATAGTAGCTATTGTAAATGAAAATCAAACTGTGAAGAAAGCGTTAAAAACACTCATTACATTTTTGCAAAATCCTTAAAAATCGTATAAAAAAATTACTAGTGTCCCAGTTGATACCAACTTCAAAAAAATATTTCTACGAAAAAAGGAAAAACTAGTGACCATTTTTTTTGTGAATAAAAAACACACTCACTTAGTTCTGTTCCTGAAATATTGGTTTCTGGCTAGTTATCAAGTTCTCCAAAGTTTTTCGATAAAGTTTTACAATAAAAATATAAAAATGTCCCATATATAACCAACCTTAAATATTGGTGCAATAGCTCAACTCGGAGCGAGGGCTTTGTTTTACCTCTAGTGAGTGCGAGTTACGTTTTTTACACAAAGGGACATCAAATGGTTCCAAAAAGCATTCTCTAGTTTGTTTAGAGTTGATGAAAATCGAATGATCCTTCCGTCAGGCACACTATTCGAGTCATCACCTCATTTTTGTCTCCTGTGTACAGTACACTTATTTCCTTCATTACAATTTTCTAGCGAATTTTCTTATCACAATTGGGATTTTCCTTGGTCGTAAGCTTCAGCAACTTCCATGGGTTTCATCTTTCAAGCTTTCTAATGAAATGCAATTCCAATTTCGAATATATCCTGAGTCTACAAAACCGATTTGGAAACCTTTGATCTGAAAGAAGGAGAGTTCCCAATGGTACTTGTATAAAGTCCTCAATCATTTCTGCAGACACTCATTTTAATAAAAAATTATCTGCGTATCCTCATGTGGCCGAAGCAACAAATTGCCTGCCAAACGAGGAACAAGAGCGATTTTTTTTTTTTTAAATTATTACTTTGAGCTATGAAGCTTCAGTATTTCTTCTTCCGTCGGCAGAATAGACAGTGTGTCCATCTAAAATGAGAGCTTCATTATTCCATTACTTTTTATTTTTCATTTCGAGCTTGAACCTTACGTACAGATTCTTTAACTTTGTAAACCAAAATTATTCCGATTGATCATGTTTGGATTTTTCCTTCTCGGACGAAAGAAGCAGAAATTCGGCACTGGCTCAAATGACCTCCATGAGATCAATCCAGTATTTCCTCAAAGCAGAAACACAAGTCGGCTGTGTAACTTTTAGTTCCACAACTATCTGTGTAATTGTTTATCCATTCTGAAGGTTCTGAACCCAATTTAGAGGTGTTTTTGCATTCTCTCGTAACCGAAAAAAATTTTTTAATAAAACACTAACGAACGATCAAAAAAGGATGAAAACTAATTGATTCAGCGAAAGTATTTTTGAATTTTAATAAATAAGAATTATTAATAAAAATTAATGAAATTTTAGGGTTTCGTACTCAAATTGTATCAACGGAACTCTATTTTTTAAGCTCCGATGACCGTCCGTTCGTTGGTCTATCTTTCACAGGGCTGAATCTTCTACAATTTTCACAGGGTGTGTACTTCTTCTACCGCTATAGCAACAAATTACAAGATGTTAAAAATTTAGAAGCCCCTCATTCCAAAATAAATATTCGGCATTTTTTACTAAAGCATTTTTGAAAAAACGCGAAGTGTTAAACTTTGTACGGTGGTACGAAGCCCTTCATGTGCATATCCGACTGACACTTGGCTTTTTCCGAAGAAGGTCCTTAATTCATACACAGAGTATAATTTTTCTACACAAGTTCCTGCATCGTGGACGCTTGAGCTACATCGATAGGCACGTCGGAACATATTATTCTTATATTTTGAACTGTCACAATTTTTGACTTTTTTGCTGTTTCATCTCCGAGGGGTTATTTCAAAAAACGTTTCGCTGTATGCTGGTTGCATTATCTGGAATAAACAAAATACAAAAGAGAATCGCAAGCTTATGTTAAATTTATGTTTTGATAAAATCACTCAAATCAGAGTTATATACTATATAAGAAATCTATGAATATCTAGATAAACCATCGATTTGCATACGCGTGTCAATAGAATTATTCTACTGCTGATTATTTAATTCTTTCCCCCCAATCAATCATCGTCGCAAAGCAACATTACTTCACATTCGCACAAAAAAATTAACATGAATGAAATAACAATAATAATAATTGTATCTGTGCGTGCTCCAACAAATAACCTAATCTCAACCAAAAATATCAGCTGCGACAAGCACAAATGTATCTTTTTTGGCCTTTTCAAATTACTACTTTGAGCGGCTGAAATTGCCGTCGGTGATACAGAAAATCACATAAAAAACAAACCTTAATTATCTAAATTATTCCCGCTTCGTGATCACGTGTATTTGGTGGTTCTCCTACAAAGACAAAAATCGACCTTAACAATAATTCATTACAACAATAACCAAGCAAAAAAAAAAAATAGATATAAAAGAAATCGCACAAAATTTATCTTCGTTTTTTTTTTCGCGAATTTTTGAATGACATCATACAATTAGAATACACGACGCGACGTGTCACTTTAGAGATACAGATACAATATACTCGTCGTACACATTTAGTTCTGTTTCTTAGTTCGAAATGCTGCTAAACACAGAAATTATCTTTTGGCGGGCACGGACTACAGATACACGAATAATTATTATTTTTCTGCGTTCATTTGCATGCCATTTGCGATGGCATTTTGTCTTCAGTTCTCTGTTGTTTGAAACAATAACATACTTTTTTTTGTTTTTTTGTATAAAAATAAAATCTGCGTACAATTGCAATGTTAATTAACCATGTGCTGATATAATTTCAATTCATCATAAAAGAAAAATTTAAACAAATTCGTATTTTTTTTGTATACTTGAGATGCCTGTTATTGGAAAGATTTATTTTTTATGGATAATTCCGGATGTCAAAACTCGAAAACGTGTCCATGAGTCACAGGAAACTCTTCGGGGCTCTTGTGGTTAGATTTTGTTTTTTTTTTTCAAGCCAATAATGGCTGAGTGATCACTGATCATGATGATAAAAATGAGATGATGATGGCTTTGTTTGTCTTGTCTTATTTTAAATTTGCTACCCATTAATGTCAGAAAGCGTTTTTTTTTATTTTTAATTTTTCATAAATCAACGTGTGGCATTTTTTTTTGGTATTAAGCTCATCTAACAAAAATATAACAAGTATGAATGAGAGGTATAATTTTTTATATCGTACCATTTTCAATTATAAGGACAAAACTTAGTCGACTTGCAATACAAAAAGGTTCAAGTTAAGATGACAATTTATTTAATTGTTTAATTTAATTTGGTATATTGTTAGATCTAAGAAAGAGAAGAAGATTTAAAAATAAAAACTTTGAACTGTTTAATATGGAATTTGCATAAAAAAAATGAAGCCTGAACTCCTTGTAAGAAATACAACACAGCGTTAGCGTCAATCCAGTCAGACCAACAGTATTTTGTAAGTTTTTGAGTCTGATAAAAATATACGCAGCCGGTTACAGGAATGACTCGGGTTCTAATTAACTTCTCAAATATCCCGCGTAAGGATAAAACAAGCCTGATGTGAGCTCTTTCTCGATAACATTTGCTGGTCCCGCTAAATGATTCTTCACAAGGTGCAGGAAAAGGTTATCAACCTTAGACACTCCGCAAGCCTCTAACAGTCTATCGATAGGGTCGCAAAGCCAATTCTCAGAATGAGAGTTTCTATGCAATGTATCCGATTCGCACGAGTCAGAATAGGATGCGGACTACAAAATCCTATCCTTCTTCGGTGCGGAATGGTATGGAGTTATTTACCTCATCCATTTGCTTTGAATTTGCTCTGTACCGTTTTTCGAAACGTAAATGTCAAAGAGAAATGGTGCCAATAGTGTGCCCTGCAACAGTCCATCAGTGGTATCAAAAATCTTAGCAGTCATATACTCTCCATCAGTTGACATTGTTTCCCTCATTTTATTGAATTGATAACATCGATAAGGTGATTGGGAAACTCATATCAGATAAGTTTCAAAATAAGAACGTTAATTCAGACCATTTCGGAGGCTTTCTCCATATCCACAAGATAGTGTACTTCTTAAAGAGTTTAAGGTCCAATTGATATGAGAAAGTAATTTCGTAACAGCATTCAATGCCGAGTGGTTTCTTTTCAAGTTGAGTCTACATTATGAAGCTTATAATTGGTTTCCTAGGCTAGGTCTTTGGTAAATTGCGACTACAGTTGAGGAAGAGATGGTGAGTCTTCACTTGAAGTCGTTGATGCGGCGGCCTTGTGTTCTTCAAAGTTTTGAAAACCGAGTCAGCCTTATCATAATATCGCGGTTTTTTCATGAACTGGATGCGTTTTCTTGTCTTGCTCATTAATTTGGCTAATCACGTCGTCATTTTCCTGCGCCTTGATCACTAAACCACCTACACTGTTTCTTTCATTTCTCATTTTGGTATTAAATCATGCACCGGACAGGCTTCGTCCGCTTTGTCATATAATTCCTCCATGGTGGACGCTTGAACTACATCGGTAGGGACGTGGGCACAAATTATTCTTATATTTTGAAATGTCACAATTTTTGCGTTTTTGCATGCCTACAAACCTCTTTTAATAATATCTCCTAGATCGCACTTATTTCTGCCCTAAAACAAGGCAGGTTCAAGGCTAAACCCTCAGAACTGCAGAGTATACGTAAGATCTAGGTGAACGGAATATCTCCCAAGACTTAACCCTTAAAAAGAAACTACCCCATCCTGTAGGGGATGCAACGAAAACGCAAGTTAAGGTATTTTTTATTTTCAATCTTTTTTAAATTCAACTTTCCATTTGAAGAGTTGGAAAAAAGATGGAAATTTTGTTTGGAAATGTTCTACTGCCAACTAGCTTCATCTCTCTTTGAAGCTGCGCTTATGTTGCGTGTCTCGCATGACAATTTGTCTCTAAAGTACATTTTGCAGTTCCAACTTTTCCCCCTTAGCAAGGTTAAATTATGCGTATGTGTCCCATTATTTTTGTATCTTAATTTATTCCTAAGGACCTCACATTGAATAAACTCTAAATGTGCCAAGACCCCTCGGCAGCAGTCATTTCAAAAAATTCTTCTCTTTTATGCGTGCGGGTAATTCATTGCTCATCAATCAGCAATGAACAAGAATTAATTTACATCGTTATAGCCATTAAAATGCATCATAAATTCATTACGGCGATTGCCGATAAAAATCCCGATAACAGGTGCAAATACGTATTTTGTTTGCCCCACTCCACCTTTTCCGAAGAATTATAGTTAAATAAGCTGAAAGGAGTGTAAACGAGGCCGAGGTTGTTTATAACCTCATAGGGAAATGAATAAGTATTTAGATGGCTAAATGTGACAGTTAAATAATCTATCGTTTACTTTATATGATTGCTGACAAGTTGAAGATATCAAAAGACACGAAGTTGAAATGTAATAAGATTTATGTTGAAACAACCCTTCGAATTATTATCTTGGTTAAATTAGTACTTTTTCTTATTTAACTTTGTTTAATAATCCCCTTAGTTTTTGCTTTGTAAAAAACGGAGTTATCTTTGCAGTTCTTAGCTTAGATTTTACTGCATCAGTCAAGAAAAGTGTACTAGCTGGAAGAAAGAAACTGAAAAGTTGCTATGGTTTGATAGTTTGACTCTTATTCCTTATCAGTAAGCCATGAAGTACCACAAGGCTCGATGCTAGGTCCATTGCTTTTCTGGCTCTACGTAAACGAACTACTGATATTCACTGATGACGCACAGATCAAACTTTCGCGGAGATCAGCCTTTCAAAGAAAAGGTTTATTTTATCATTAAATTTTCTCACTACACCTTCGTTCCTTAAATAATCATAACTCACTTAATCCCGTTGATATGCTTGTCTATGGCAGATTACTTTCACAGCGTTATCTTCTCCACCTTAAGAAACCACGATCCCGATTGAATCCTATTTCGTTTCGGTCTCACACCAATGATTTGCATAGCTCGTACCCTTGTGCATTTATGCCAGTGCACAGCAAGACAGTATCCATCCTTATGGCTCATTAAAAACGCAACTTCACACAAATTGGTCCTTTGGGTCTAATTTTTCTTGCATTAAATTATCCCGGACTTCCTTTGTGTCTGCATCGATGTACAAGGAATTTGTATTATTTCCTTTTTTTTTAAATCGTTTTATTCGCTAATCCGTTGCGCGCCAAAGGGACTCATTAATATTGCATGAAAGGATTTAATTCCTTTTTTTTTGGTTCTACGCTTTTTCTTTTTGAATGCGTTTGAGTAACGAAAAAAAAAAAATACGCGTCTATACCTTGCAATGCCATTATTCGATTATATTTTCAGGATCCTGTGTGTGTCTTAAAAAAAATGTTTAACAATTTTTTTTTCTGTTTCTTTTTCAGGTGCTTTTTGACTGTTTGGAACATTTTTAATAATTACGTTAATAGTTGTTAAAAGAAAAAAAATCCATTTTTGTTAATTACCGAAAAGTTTTTATTTTATTTGTGCAATTATTTCCAATTTACAACAACAACAACAACAAAAATAGTGTATGAGTTCAATTATATGACAAAACGAAACAAAAAATAACCATTTTCAGTTTCCTTACTACAAAAATCAACAACAAAAATTCAAAATCTCTCTCCAAGTGTTCAGTTTCGTTTCGGTGTAATACAATTTTACAAAACAAATCAATAAATAAATGCAATAAAAATAATAGTAAAAATGAAATAGCAACACAATATATACAATATATAAATATATAGTATATATATATATCTAAATATATTCAAATTACAACCAAAACCAAATTTTATGTAAATCTTTTTTGTTAAAGTTTTACAACAATCAATTTTTTGTTTTCAATTCTCAAAACAAACAAAACAAAGAAAAATTGTTCTAAACACTGCAAAATTCGAGTGATTCAAAAAATTCAATTTCGACAAAACAAAACAAAAAAACAAATATAAAGATTTAAGTGAAAAAAAAATTAAGAAAATATTTAACTTTGAAAAGAATTGTAAAAAAGTGTGTTATTAAAATAAATAAAAAAAAATAAGAATAAAAGTAAAATTTTCGGCTTGAGACGAGATTAAAAACCATGAGGACTAAAAAATATTTGACAAGACCGCGGATAAAAATGTGAAAAATATTATTACACAGAATCGTATCTATGTGCAGATAAAATGCATCTCTAGTTGTAGCAGTCGTTTCGGAATATCTTTCAACTGGAAAATCAGACCGCTTCAAAGTCGAATCGGATAAAGGTGAGTTCTCTATATACTTGGTCTTGAAAAAGAGACACAATTAGAAAATCCTGACATTACCATGATCAATTTATTTTCTTCAATTCCTTAACATTTCAAAGGAGCAAGCTTCGTCTTAAAATTTCTCATAGTTTAAGTTCGTTGAGTTCTCATACTGAGGAGAAAAACCCTTTCTCGGCAAATTTATGCAGCTTTTCTCTGGCTCGGATATTTTCTTAAACAAAATTTATTGTTACCATTTTAAACGAACGAGGCGAGCATTCCTTCAGTCATGACGAACTAAGAAGACGAGAATTCGCCAAATAAAGCTGGTGCCGCGGTCGTAAAATAGATGTCCAAACAACGCCATTTGTGCGAAAAATATAGCACACACCCAATTAGTGAAGCCTGGCTATTGTTCTTAAAAGAGTTGTCCATTTTTTTTTCTTTGACGGAAACGTTGTGACACAAGCAAGATGTCTGAACACATCGGAAAACATCAGCATGGTTTATTTGAAACCTTTATAAAATATCATTTACGACAGTGTTCGCGAGGAAATCATTAAAAAAAAAATTTGACTGAATCAAAGGCAAGCCAACAGCAGACGCAGGTCCAGAAATGGCAGAACCAAACAATGTAGATCACGTAATTAATTACATTTAGTTTCGTGACCTAAGCGAATAAAGGTTTTCAGCACGATTGAGGGACGTTGCCCATTCAAGTGATTAAAAGTAAGGAATTAAAAAAATTCAGAAAGCACTTTCGAGAAAACCCCGTCTAGGGTTCCGTCAGAAAGGACGTCATGTCTTGTGCCAATGCCAAAAACAAAACGGATGGTGTGCTCTTCAAAAAGAAAGACACAGACAGGAAGATCTCTGGATCTTTACAAAGAAGTTAAGGAATCGTACCAAATTCGAAGCTTAGTTGCAAAAAGATCATTGAATGAAAAGGTAATCAGAGCTCTGTACCTAGGAAAAGACTGAGGATTATGAACGAATGTTATGCTTTGTTCGTACATGAAAGTGGTAAAATCGGCCTTAAAGCTTCGAATGCACATAGATTAGCAAGCATAAGTATCATAACTGGAATAAGATTAACTCTGCAGACAAGGCAAGGCTTCAGATCTTTTTACAACCATCCTAGCACCGGTGAGAACTGCACGTGCATAGCATCAAAGAGCAGAAAATCAGTCTTAAAAAAAATCGTGCTGGACGCAGTCGTAACTAGAAAACACCAACACGCAGATCTTTGCTGATGGATAGAAGAGAGAAACAGGGACAGGAGAAAAATCTTCTATTTTACAATGCACAAATAAATGAAATGTCTTTCAGATAGTCTGACTTATAAAGTCTTCAGCACCATATTCAAGAAAGGTTGTGGAACCATCAGCTACACGGCAAAGGAAGGCCTAGCTTTCCATACTTAAAAAGAGGTTAAAGAGATACATATCTCAACTTTCAAGACCCAAAGTGGACACACTGTTTCCACAGAGTTTCGACGGTTTCCTTGCGTGAACGAGATCTCTACAAGACTGCTAGCATTTGGTCAACAGCCATTTTTATAGGTCCACAACCTTCTACATATCACAATACAGAACTTGCTTTATATATAACTGATCTCTTTTATCTTCTACCCTCTTATATTGCGATAGATAGGTGCCGACTTGACAGCTTTTGTAGTTAATGGGTTTCAGTTCCATTAACTTGTATCTGTAGTTATTGTTAAAAGAGCAATGAAATACACTTTTTGTCATAGTAAAAGTTCTCACTTCTGCCCCAGCTAAGATTGTTTCTTCAGGAAAATATATTCCCCAGAAGGATGAGCTGATTTATGATGACGTTATCTTATAGAGAGCTAAGCCCAATTTTATGTTTTGTTGGATAAATTTTATCAAAATCTCAAGCCTTCCCAAGGGATCATCGCCTGTGTCGATGTAAATGTGAACGACAACGCAAACAAATTGATTTAACGAGGTTTTTAGCGACTAGACTTCTAGCCGTCCACTACCTGGAAGTTTTTAGGAAAGACCTCAGTCCCTGTACACATATAAAAAATCATATAACTGGGACAGCAATTAATGGTAGTGGACCATTGTTTAAATTGGTCAATTGGCGAATGAACGAATCATCTCAAAAAAAGAATTTGACAACTTCTCTAGACTACTTTTTGTGTCTTACTCAGGTTCTCTTAAAACCAACTACTTTTTAAGAAGCTAGCTTTTGGCTCTAACCAATGGGATGATCTTCATTGGGCTATGAGCCCGAAACTGTTTTCAAAACTAAATGCCATAAAATTCCTCTTTCGTCATTTTATATCCTAAGAATCAAACACTTGCAGCATGACGCCTTTTGAGTTTTTTTTTTTCAAATTTCGACTCCTAAGAAAATGACTGACTTAACAACGACTTTTTAAGAACGTACAAGTATGGTGGATTGTGGCCTAACTCAAAAAATTAGACGAAAAAAACGCTCTGCTGCATTTTTTGTTAGGAAAGTCATAAAACTCAATTTTAGTTTAGATTCTGAAAAGGTTGTTAAATGTCACTGTGTATAAACGGAGACATCTTGGTCACCAATAATGTTTATGAACAGCTAGAAAGATTTTTGAGTTGTCTCAGTTTCGATCTGGGTGTGCGATATATTCCCGCGTCAGTTCTTCGGAGAAGCTTCAAGGGTCGGATAAATTAGTTCACATTCAAAGTGATATTTGAAAAGTGTTGTAACAAGTGAACAAAAACTTAGGCCTAGTACCAGAAACGTTGTTCGTTTCTGCATTTATTCAAAATCTACAAACGATAGAAAAAAAAAAGAAAACTGCAATGAAAACGACAAAAGTTGGTTTGAATTCCCCATCAACATTCAACAACTACAGACAAACAGATTCGTCTTCGGTTGCCAACTCCTGTTCTAGACAACAAACAAATCAATTGCAATGCAAAACAAACCATCACCTCCGGTTGAAGGAACTTTCCCGCAAATGCTTTCGCTTTCAAAATTTTGTCCTTCGTCACGTTTACTCTCCTTCCTCGGAGTTCTGCATATTCCAAAATTAGTCAAGAATTTTACACCTACCAGTTGTGTTGCTGCAGAAAATGTCCTCAAAACCAAACTAGAAGTTGAAAATTTTCCTCCAAATAAATACACACGCATCGAACTTCACATACACACAACCATGTATCATTTATTGATTGCATGCGGTATCTATGTGTAGATACATACTTACATTCCGATAGAGAAAGCTCTTACGTGCAGCATCCCTTCTGGAATACGTTTGTGTTCGAGTATACCCACGCATTCAGTCTTCATTCGCGTCAAGCCTACCTCAACCCAGAAAATCACACGAACAAGGGTGGTATTGAAAAGTCTGTGCTTGTGTGTGTTCGAGGCGATATAACTTTTGTTGTAGGTCGCGGAATGGAAGAATTTTTCTTTTTGTCCTTGAGGGCCATTTCCCATTCCTGCAGTAGGAACCCTTTTTCGCTGTCCAGGAAACAGCGAGGAATTAAGGTCCTTTTCGATTAATTTGATATGAGCAGGCTGTCTAGGGGTGGGAATAAAAAAATCACCCCTTGGTGACAGTGGAGCCATACGTATAGTATGTACATCCATAGGAATAATTCGTCCTGGGTAGTGGACAATAGGACCGCTAATATGAAAAAAAGGACATAGAAAATCGCAATGAAGAGGCGCTTCGCCAAAATGAGATTTAAATTGAAAATTTCATTAATTGCGAATGGGCGTGGGAGTGAAAAAGCAGCAGTGGTGGTGTGGTGCGGCGTGGCGCGGTGTGTCCTGACGCGTGATGCTATTGGACAGCAAATGGGGTGGACGAAAGATTTTATTACATTTTTTTTTCAGCTTTCTGTTAATTTTTTTTTAATGCATATAATTG
This sequence comes from Orthonevra nobilis, assembly GCA_963555765.1. Taxonomy (NCBI): domain Eukaryota; kingdom Metazoa; phylum Arthropoda; class Insecta; order Diptera; family Syrphidae; genus Orthonevra; species Orthonevra nobilis. Next base: position 7,755,543 of record OY743227.1, on the reverse strand, counting down.
CGCTCGTACTGCTGTTGCCATGGAGGCGATAATAGCGAACGAGTATGTACCCAAATATGGCGCATCATTTTTTTTTTCGCACTTAATGCAATGCTAATGCATGATTGTGTGTGTGTTTTTGAGGGACTATGTTCATTTCCAAATAAATAGCATAAATTTTATTTTTTATTGTTATGTAAATTAATTTAAAATTGCACTTTGGGTGTGTCCATTAATGTTATGTACTTCAATTTTATCGACAGGTATATGTATGTCTATTATTATAACGACAGAGGTGGCAGGATATATGCTGTTTATTATGTAACTTTAGTGTGCAATTTTAAGGGACCTTTTCCCATAAAAATCAACGACTTTGCAGGACATGAAGCGTTTATATAAAAAAAATATGTTCATTAAATCAACTTCAAAGGATATACGATTGCTTTCGAAGTAAATAAAATTAAAATCACCCTAGTCCTCTCGGTAACAGCGTCTAGCCTCGAAAGGCACATCATTCATAGGCTTATTATTTCAGGCAAAAACAATAACGCCAGCTTAAAATAGAGGGTCCGCCATTGGTTGGTTTCTTTATCATATTTAAAAGATCAAAGCCTCCAGCTATACAATATTCAGTAAACATAATCGATAAGTATTCCAATTTATTCAACTAGCACAATTTCAGTCGACAACATACCATATTGCGAGTCTGAATTGTATTACTAGTTTTTATAAGCATAATCTTACGTCTAGAACCTCAATACCCCAAAGATCTCAGCAACTGAACATCAGTCTCATTAGTCTGATGAAAACTTTGCAGTTAGATCTCAGAATATTAGTCTGAAAGGTCCAATTGATTCAGGGACTAAAGAAAAACCGACTTCTTTATCGCTTCTCTGTTTGGGCCTTAGAGCAGCTGGAAATTGAAAAATAATTTGCACAAGAAATCGTCCCTTCAGATCAGGCAAACGAGCTAAATTCATCGAATTAGGGATTCGAAAATGTATCTCCAATCGGCCATTGTCCTGTACAAACCGGTACTAGTCTACCAATTTCAGACCATTTCATCCTTGATGATGTACAGTTTGCCAATCTGACCCATCTAAGGTCTGCAGTTTCAAGGAAGTATGGAAATATATTAGCCGTAACTGTTTGTAATGAGATGAAACCTTCGCCTGCAACCAAGCGCTGCAGCAGATCTCTGCTTAGCAAGTTCATCGGCCCTCTCATTACCTGATATGTCACTGTAACCGAGAACCCATATAAGGGAAATGAACTGGCCTTCTAACGATGCTTCCTCAGCTCGGCATTCCTGCACTCATTTCGAATATGAAGTAAAGGAGGCAATAGCTTTGATGGCTGCTTGACCATCAACGCCTATGGCAACCCTCTCCTTCCTGATCGTACAGTCCGTTTGTGATGATTCCAGATCACTTGGTCTAAGATAGTGCTGTGACCATGGGGTTTTGATGGTCAGCATCCAGACTCTCCGTACCTTGTTTAGTTTGGTGATATTGTATTTTTTCCTAAAGGCCTGCCATCTTACTAGTATGTAAGAATTGTGCGAACCACCGCCGCGTTCATCAATAGAATCAACTTAAGATGGAGAGGCAATTTTTTACCGAAGGTTATGTTCGACTTCTTAACTCGCTGCTCATCGTTAAGCTTCCAGCTGAGTTTGGTACTAAGTGGGGAAGTGGAAAGCTGGATATCTTGGTTTAAATGGCGAAGAACATCAGTTCCGTTTTGCTTGAGTTGATATCTAAGCCGCATTTTGAGGCTTACTTGCGTCCTCCATGATCTCACTGATCACAGCTGGAAACTTTCCTGATACCAAGTTTACCATATCATCCGCGTAATCTACTACTTTGACATCCTTGTTTTTCATGACAATAAGCCGGAGAAGATGAGAGATGACACCACCCTGTGGTATTCCTCTACTAGGGAACTTGAATTTCAAAGGGACAATAAAATTAACATTTTGGTCAAAGAAGACAGCAACCGAGGCTTACCGATTTTTTGTTCACAGAAATAGAGAATATGGATTTGGGCGGACTATGGCTTCAGCAAGATGCGGCTACGTTCTTAAGCTGGTGATGATACGTGGTAGCCACGAACCAATTTGATATATATTTTTTTTACAATTGCATATAATATCGATGCTATGCGAACAATGCACAGGCGAACAATATTTGTCAGGCAATTCATAAAATAGGGCTGAAGTCATCGAAATCCATCGGTAGATGACCCACCCTACAAAAGTGTCAATAATTTTTTTAAAATTTTACTCAATTCGAAAATCTACAAATATCTACAATCCCTCGCATGCAGCACCCACAAAAGTTGAAACCACCCAAACGGGGAACCTTTTTTTTCTGCCCTAAACATCAATCAGCTTTTGTAAGCAGGTGAAATGCCATTATTAATATACACACCATAAATTGAGGTTAGAGTGGGTTCAAGCAAATCGGCTTTCAGTCAAGCCTCTGAGGGGGAAAGTTCACTGATCGAACAAAACGGCTATTAGCTCCCGCACCAGACCTCCGCCTCAGTCTTTTCAAGTCGACAGACAGAACCGTCGACAGAACAGACTATTCATCGACACCAAAGACGGTGTTGATTTTGTTGTTTGTCACCATCTCTTGGGGTGAAATTGATTTGAAAATTGGATACAGTAAAGGAATCCGCTCACTGCATTTGCTGTTGCTGCTGCACGCTGTTTTGACGACCATTTTCCAGTCGAGCGCCTCACGTTAAGAAACATGTAAGTATCTAGCACAAACAACAATCCGATTGGTAGAAGGTGCGAAAATGTGTGTTCCTCACGACACGACACGGCGGCTTTGGACACCAACATCAAAGGGACACGAATGCCATCGCACAGCGGCGCGGCGTCACTTGCTTAGAAGTGTAACTTGTACCCAAGACCTGTGAGTTTAATATGCAGAAAAGGTGCTTTAAATACCCCGGCCGATTTCTATCTGGACAGTTCAAGTGTGTGTACATTCCAGGTCATTTGCTTTTCACTGTTTCGCTTAGAAACACACACCAAGAGATTAAACAAAAATCCTTCTTCATTTCGAATCCACAATCTCTAAATATTTCTACTCTCGTCCTCGTCGTCGATGTCGTCTCCGTGCGGCCCTGTTCCAGTCAGCGCTGCTGCTTAATTTTGCATGAAAGTGAAAACTTTCCAAAGGACTTTTGTATTTCATTTTGCTGTTTTTACTTTTCGCCGTTGCTTTGCTTTGCTTTGGTATGGTATGGTTTTGCGTTGCTTTTCCTTTTTCCTGTTTGTTTTTCGCTTTTGTCCTTTGTAAGAAAATGCAAGAACCGAAACCTAAATACTCGTTGCTAATGGCAAGCAGCAGCATAAAAAGATACACAAACACAAGGCGAACAAGGCGAAGCACAAGCAGAAGGAACGAGGAGAAAAATGTAAAAAAGGACTTTAGCTTTAAATGTATATAATTTGTTGTGTTGTTGTTGTGTAGATACTTAGATACGATAAGTATCTAGAAGTGCACTTGTGCACTCTTGACGCGTTCCTCAGAGTAAACAGATCTGCAATGGATGAAATTTCAGATTGTTTCAGGACGATTCAAAGGCACGTTCTCTCAAGCGTAGATAGAGATGCGGATGGTGATGAAGGTGTAGGTGGTTGTGGCGGGGAATTGATGTTAGTGTTGTCAGATTGAAGGGACGATGGAGGGCTGTCATTGAAAGTATCACAAGAAATCTAGAATTAGTGCAGTGGAGCTGATAAATTCTGTTGAGTGGAATTTTGGCCACATGCGGTTTTGTGTAACTGAATTGAACTCCGATAAAAAATGTTTTCGCCAAGCCGAACAAGAATACAAAAACGGTGTTTTTCTTCTATAATTGTTTAAATCCTTTAAGGCTTAAGGCATAAGGCCATGTGAGGTCTTCCTTGCTAACTTTCTTACTAAATCGGCTCCCGAACTTTAAATCTTTGCGACCCAACAGTCTGGCATTTGTGATAGATTGAACTTTAAAAGGTGGGTTGTCTTCTCGAGCTTGTGGACTTTGAATCGGAGATTCATGTTGCTGGATCATAATTGTCTATTCGCACGTTGTGACCGAACCAATTTGTTTGACGGCTTTTTACTTTTTAGACTACATTCACATGCTACGGTTGATCATAATGTTCTCATTGTTGTCTGTTTCTCTTTTTATAATTAACACGCTCTCTGTGTTACTGATTTCGACTGCTCCACAGATGGTGGCCAATCAGGGAGAGGAAAGTTTAACTCGACTTATTTGTCTTCGTTCAATTCGCAGTATTTTATCCGCTATTATTAAATACACCAGTTACAGCAACGTTGAGTAATCACTCTGCTGTGTCCCAGTGTTGCCAGAAGGAAAGGAGGAATGAAAACTTTTCTCTTTTGTAGGCAATAGATTATAATTAACTCAATAATCTATTGGGCCTGCACCCAGTTTTGTGGGAAAAATAAGTGAAGTGTGCGGAATGAAATGGTCTTAAATCTTATTCCTTTTTTTGAGTGGTAGAACGAGCATGAAAAGGATCGCACCTACCATTTTTTACCAGCAATGGAAGGAGGTTCATGTGCACAGTTTTTTCCCTCAAAATAATCATCCCGTGTGCGCTTGAAATAAAGTGTGAAATCGGTTTAATCCCGTTTTGAATTCATCTCGTGTGTGGAGGCTCAATTGGGCCTGCGATTGAAGTTTTGGAATGAGGCTACGTTGCAACCATTTCTTTATAAGAAAAATCTAACAGATTTTAAAAAGATTTCCGATAAGAAGTCATGACTTTAAAGCTGTGAAGTTTCTCCCGCCAGAAGTAGCACTAAATATTCCAAAGAAGATAGACTGCAAGGAATTTAGTTTAAGTTCCATACAAATTCAATATTGTGACGAATCTATATTAATTTCGGAGTGTGGAAAGTTTCCTTTTTCGATAATTGGAACTGAGAAAGAAAGATTGGACCAGTTGAGTATCGAAAAATTTTGAAACGAAGTAAAAGAACCGAAAGATTTTGACGGAAATTTCTTATTTCCGAATTGATTTCAGTTGTAAGCGACTTTTAAATTAAAAAAATGAGAATCGGTTGGGTACATCATGCATCGGTGCTTCAACTTCAAGCCTTTAACTGAAAATGTATCCTCTTTCAATGTTTGAATGTACAAATGAACCTTAATTTATTAACTTACTACAGTTTTTTTCATTCTTTCTGTTCCTAAGTTTTTAATTTCTTTTTAATGATTATGATATGATTTCGTTTTTGTATTTTTGTTTACGCTTAAATTTTATTAAAAGATAATTGTGATAAAATTTATTTTTTTTGATTTATAAAAACTAAAAAATTGATTTCTTTTCCGATTTAGATTAAACTTTTTTGATGTTGCGGGCAATTCATGGGCAAAGAGGGGATTTTACTGGCAAAACTGCTGTGACATTTCAACTGCGTTATCCTTGATTTGCCTCCACACAAAAGGGACGGAATATTTTCCCAAGATTTTTTTTTCGTACAAAGGTTTTTTATTCACACGTTCGAAAGTGTTTTGCAGTGTCATGTGACTCAGCTGGATCAGTTTTGCAAGGACTCAAATTCAGCTATCGCTTTGAAAACGTTAAGGTCATAAATGCTTAAATTTGTGGCTCCAGAGTCCAGTCATATTTCATTGACTGAATACGAACTCGCTTCTAGCTCTGTCATTCTTTCTACACCCTTTTAGGTGATGGCTGGAACCTCTAGAGTGATCCAGGCTACATATTCGATGGTGGTAGGTGAAAGCGGATAGTCTCTAGAGTAGACTTTCACAATAAATCTATAGTTCGATACATCATTCTTAGAACTTTTCATTTGAACCAGGTATATTCATATATAAATTTTTGCAGAATTTGAAAAATAAATCGTTGCAAAATTGAGAAAAATCTGGCTATGGTCTGTGCAGGATGTTGCTGCATTATTTAAACACCGACAGATCATCTTCAAATTTGCTTAAATATCGATTCAGGCGTTATTTCAACTGATGCTAGAGTGGTATGGGTGCAATTCTTAAGGGATTGAAAGCAGCAAAGATCATGTAAGCGACTTATTGAATGAAGCACTCGAAAATTTCCTTGCGTAGAACAGTTAAGAACCTCGTCTAAGATGACGCGATACTTGAGGCACAAAGAAAGCTGAAATTGTCATTTGCAAAGAAGCTTGTAATCGGTTTCACGAAAGTTGAAATCATCCAACTCGTTCACCGAAAAGTAAAACGTAGTTAAATAGAATGATAATGCTTTTAGCTCAATACCCTTCATGTATGTGGCCGCAGGTAGAGAGTGTTTGCAGGCTACCAAAACCTCCCTCAATAGCCATAAAAATTATATATTAAAATTAAATTTTTCAATTATTTTTAATGCCACTCAAAATGCATCCCATCGGCAGTTAAAGGACCAACAACAAAAAAATGCAATTTCCGATTGTTCTTCCAACTCCCTCGCTCCACAAAAAAGGGCAATCAAAGGGGCTTGGATGATTTTAAAATTCGAAAGCATCCGCCCATTCCGGTTTCATATTAATTTTATTCCTATTTTAGTTTTTTTCCATTCCCCGTTGACATTTGCTTTTATTTTTCAGATGCATGTCCATTTTGGTTAACGAAAAAATACAATCCTTTTCACAAACACACACACGCGATTACTCGTATGTGCATCTGAGTGTGTGTGTGTGTTTGTTATAAGCGCGGGAGGCCATGCGAAATTTATATTGGAACAGAAAAAAAAAATACATGTATTTCCGCCAAAAAAAAAAATAAAATAGTATAGGTTCGCAAGGAGTATGCGCATTACTATTGATACATAGTATCTGGCATATAGTATTTTTTTTATTTATTCGTTCACATGCCATTATTGTGCATTTCGCACAACAAAGTCCTTTTGTTTGACTCGTCCTGGACGCCGCCGCCGATGCCGATGCCGAATCGTGAGTTAATAATAAATACCAACATCGAATTGACGGAGCGCGAGATGTGTGCCGGTAAATACTTTCGGGAGTCGGCAGTGATGGTGGACGGCGTTGCATACAAACGCATCGGTGAAATGAATGGAAACGCATTCAACCAGGCTTGAAAGTCTGTAGATTGTGGGGATGTGAGGCTTTTTATTTAAAATTGCAATGTCCTTTCGATTGTTTTATTCTTCAAAGGAAACTGAGGATGTTTGAGTTGGGGGTAGGAAGGAGGACGACAACGACACTGTTAGCGGGCGAATGAAAGTCTAAAATATGCATCTAGGAAATTGAATTGAGTCCGGAAGTTCATTTAATTATCCTTTTTGTTTAATGTCCTTTTTTTGGACTTTGTTTTCGGCAGCATCGGTGTGAGAGGAATAATTGAAATGACAAGCAATATGCTCAAAGCTACAACAATGAAAGAGTTTTCTGTCGTTTGATATCCAAACGAAGCTTATCAAGGGATTGATACTTTTGTAGTCAAATAGCGTTCCATTGTTTGAGAGCCTGCACGTCCTGCAAATATGCAGATAAACCAGGCATGGTATGGCAGGGATGTGGTGGGGATCGAACAGCTGAAATGTTTGCGAGTTATTTAGAAGTGGATGTTTAAGGATAGCGTTATCCTACATTGTTTGTGTAATTTGGATACTGGTTTCCTTATAATAGCTTCCAACTAACTATGGAATTTTGTTATATTTAAATGACTGGTTCGACTGAAATATCAGCAGGCCATTCTGTTAACGCTAAGCTAAATCTAGAATCGTCCTTGCTTGCTGTTATCGCATGTGCAGCCTCAAGATGATCTCTGGAGCACCTTCGAACATTAGCTTCCGACTTAGCAAAGCATATCTCGCATGGTTTCAGAAAATAAGCAAGTGCTACAGTGAAATTTAAAAAATAGGTTCTCTTTGAAGAATATCACAAAGACGAAACCTTTTTCGACTTACGCGGAACAAATATCATTCATGGATGATGGTTCTTTTTTCGGGCAAGTGACCCGAAGTGTCTTAAGTTCCACTCTGGTCTTAGCGCACCGTGTAAGTATGCTGCTAAAACTCGACGTTGAATGAGTGAAGCATTCTTTGCTATTTCATTTTGACGGTCGAATATGAGGGTCATGAATAAGTGAAAAATTTACAAATAAAATTTTCGAATAATGCAAATACAAATAAGTCGGCATCGAATGTTGCCATGGAGCAATCGAAGCCAAAATACAACTGGATTATCTTTCAATTCTTCTCATTTGGCCTTCTGCTTGCTCTGTACAAAGTGCATTTAGGGGATAGAGTAATTTATGAAACATAGAAAGAGATTCGATGACAAAATGGAACCCTGAGGTACACCAGCATTTAAAAACTGAGCTGCCCACTCGAAACCCTTCTATATCACTTGGATTGTGGTATTACTACAATGAACCGATAGTTAAAGATTCGTCCCTTTTTTTTGAGACGCACTTGAAAAAATACTGTTTTCTATCTACTCGTGGAAGAGCTCTAGATGATTTGAACATTTCAAGATCCTTAAACGTGTGCTTTAGTAGATCCGCCCAATGCTGAAGACAGCAATAAATGCTCTGACAGTTTTAAACCAGCGGCAAAATCGGTCAAGTTTGCTACATCGACAGAGCTCAAATTTGTTATGTCATCATCATATGGGGAAAGAAAATCGCTCTGAGATATTGCAGCTCGCTAAAAAGAAATGTTCAACGAAAAACACAGCTTTGTAGTGTTAGCCTTTGTATTTCTTTTTTGTTTTGAACACAATCATTTGAAGAAACACTTTATGTAAGTTTAAGGAAGACTGCTACAAAAGTACTTATTTTAGATAACTTCAGAATATACTAATGCTGATTCATTAAAAGTTTGACTGAAAACAAAAGAGACGGGTCCAAGTGAATTTTAAATATGCAGAAAATAATCCGGAGCCATCGTTCTTTTAATTCCTTATATTCGAAGTTAAAAGTTGTAATTTTGTATTAATTAATACATTTTAAATGTTTTTGATGTGGTTTTTCGTTTTAAAGTTTGAAAACTCAACTCTGTCAGCAGGATAAATTCTTTACAAATCTAATTGCACTCAAAGTAAACGTTTTTTGTAGATTATATCATCATTTCACGTTCCCTATTGTTAAAAAAGAAATAACAAGAACAGTGCTTACACGGTATCCCTAGGGTTGCCCATATCAGTTGATTAAAATTAAATTAAAAGCAAAAACTTTCGCCATTCACTAAACCACGACCAAATCAAAGATGAGAAAGAATGCCCAAACGATGTTCTAAGTGAAGTCCATTTCAGTCGCAATTACTTTTTTAAGGTACAAAAAAATCTTTGCCACTCGCTGAAGCTCTATCGAGGTAGCTAATCAATAGACTGATTATTACTATTATCATTTCCCTTGTCGAAAGAGATTAACCAAAAAATCCGCAACCAATGCCCATTTTAATTTCCGGTTCTCGAACGTCAAAAGCCTACAACCTCTTCATAGCATTTTCAAAATCAAGCTACTTACTGCGCGTTCAAATATCAGAATTCATCCAGCAGGGCGAGATGGAGTTTCAAAAAATCCCCAATTCCAACTCAACCTCCTCGTTTTCGATATTTTTATTCATTTGTTCCTTTGTACTTTATTTCGAATGTGAAATATGAAACCCAAACATATAACTCGTGGATCACAGTAGATAAATTAAAAGTAGATATTTACATGCTGCCTGCCTCCCTCATATGAAACCAGTGAATTATTTATGTATGGAGTTCAAAAAACTGCCCAGTGGACCAGTAGAAAAACTGCGATGATTCTTTATAAAAAAAAATCAAGTTAACCCTACTGCACTCCAACTCCCAAAATAAGGGAGTACAAAATTTTGTGTAATTTTATTTTTTATCGCATTTCATATAATGTGTACCGTACACATGCAATTCATATGTATCTAGATACATTCAATTTTTTTCGCTTTGAGCAGTGAAGGGGTTGTGGAAAATAATGCACCTATGCGATATTTTTTTATGCGCCCCCTATTTATTGGCAATGCAAACGGGTGAGAGAGATGAAGGCCACCTCATCCCCAAAAACGAAGAAGGGGAGCGATTGAGAAAGAGAGAGTGAGCGAGAAAGCTCGGGATTGAAAAGTTTGGCAGGAGTATCGATCGATTGCGTCCACCAGCCCCTCTGCCACCATCATCATCATCATTGTCCTCATCATCGAGAACGGTTAATGGCGGACCACTATACTCGTCGAACATGGTAGAGATTTTTATAATGCAAGGTGCATTAAAAAATAACGTTTCGACGCCCGACTCTATATGTACTCGACAAGCATTCATATATGCATCCATGCATGGTGATGATACCTAGGTACGCATCCATTGTACGAATATACAATGCAATGTGAAATTTTGAGCCTTTTTATGGGGGTACTGTGCGGGCTCTAGTGGGGCTGTGGTGTCGCTTTTACCAATGACTAGCACTCTCGCGCGGTAATTGAAGCAGATGCCTGATTTTAAGTCGACAATGGGATGCTCTGCATAAACTTCGATTGGACAGCTCCTCCTGGTGGGCAATTATTATGGGCGGGCATTTGAGTACCTACCCTCTATCTACAATTTTTCAACTCATCCCGATAAAAGATTATTACAGATTTATATTTTATTTTATTTTTTGTCATGGATCCCATTCCGCATTTATATAAAAAAACAAAATTTATTTACACAAACTGCTGTCGGATGGAATGCAAATGTGTATATTTGAGCACCTGCATCGGTTGTGTGTATCCAGCCAGGATTTGACCGGATATAGACCTGCAGCTATGCAAACAGCATTTGGTAATTATCGAGGCGGAAATTATTGAAAATGTTGCCTTGTTTTTAATGTTTAATTATTCGACGGTGCGGCGACGGGCGTGTTCCTGCTGACGTTCGTCTGTCCACATTCGTTTATTTTGTGAATGCAAATCAAAGTGTATCGAAGAATATTGTTGATTTTCCGGCCCAAAACATTTTGCATTAATTTCAAATTGCTTTTAACTGGTTTTCATTATTTATGAAGCTGCGAAAAATTAAATGCTAATAGCGTAGAGCGCTGCAAACCGAATTAAACACGACAAATCGATGCGTGAAAAATGCAAATTACAGATGCTTCTGTGGATTGCCAAAAAAAAAAAACAATTATCTGTTGGACAAGGGCTGAGCTGTTCGTATGTTAATTAATAAAGACAAGTTTAAAATTTGATTAAAGATAAAATAGTTTGCGCGATTCAGTTCAGTCACTCAGAATTCCTCTGTACGAGTTTTGTGACTTTGAAAGCTTACCGGAACGATTCTAACGAGTTCTGCTGCGTCGGTAAAGACAAGGCACTCAGATGAAAAAGCTGTATGCCTTTGGGTAGACAACATCTTTTGTTCCGCATATAATCTCTCGACAGCTTGTTCAAATAGGACACTTGTAAACTGAACTCGATAAGAAGCAGAGCAATAGCCACCTCTTCTGAATCCATAGACACAGCTTAGTCACCTCAAATTAAGTTATGTGATGCTGAAATTTTAAAACCGTCAAAAATGTTGTATCTGCTTGTCCTGAAAACCAAATTCGGATAGATCATGGGATGGTTTGCGTGTTAGAGTCAAGCCATTCCAGTAGAAACCCAAATGATGTTAAACCTCTCCCCATTTTCTTGTGCACGCAGCCTATCCTATGTAACCCGGATCGTACATGGTTGATCCCAAAATTTCGGCGAGTTCCATTCGAGTAGCAGTTTCAAATTGCACGAAATTTCCAGCGTTGACTTCCTAAATTGTCTTTGGGCTAGGGAGCTGCTCAGGAGTAAGATTTTCAAGATATAAGAAAAAAGCTTGCCGTTGAAGAAGAATTTTGAGAAAGCCAAAGTTAAGTTTTTTTTCAAAGACGAGAGACGGAATAATTGTAAAAATTTGTTGTTGTGTTCTTTTGGTTCAGGCCTCATTTTTTATAATTTAATGTCATGTCTAAAAAAAAATATCACTACATATGTGCAATTATTTTTTCCTGGAACTGATGGAATTGTAAAAAAGTGAGCAAGATTCAGTTATTTCTGGCATGAATGAAGTAAGTTTTCTGAGTAGGCCTCAAACTTTTGTTCTGCACTGTAAATGTTCTTTTCAAGATTATTGTGTACTGGTTTCAATATAAATTAAAATATTTGTAAATTTGAAAATTCTCTACCAAAAAAATAATAAATGGCGAATGATCTCAGTTTCTGTTCATTTGTATATGTACCACTCTAAAAAATGGCTCTCAAATGGCTGCGGGCTTAATTGGCTTACGTGAAGCCCAAAGACATTCCTACATCAAAATGTTATCTAATCCACGTTCAATTTGAATTTCTCAGTCCACTGCCAAAGAATAGACCCTCAATCATCCGACTGGTTAGCTAGAAAAAAAAAAAGATTAAACAAAAATATCAATCTTGTTCCATGTAAATGTCCAACCGGTTAAGCTCCTCATCTAACCACACTCCACATCCGTATTGTGGGTTTCTTGGGAAAAGCGAAACCGCGGTTCCCATGATTTTTATTTTTTTAAAAACTCTTTTCAACTGTTTATTTATTTATTAAAAAAAAACTTTAGCGCCATATTCGTCAAGTATTTGTTCACAGATATCGGCTGCATTAAAAACACATTATTTTTTTTGTTACTAGGAATAAAAAAACTTTACAACAAATAAAATAGTATTGTAAACTGCACTTGCGATAACAATACAATTTTTTTTTTTTAAATAAAGAGTGGAGCTCCGATGGCGGGACATTGTTTCTATGACTTGTCATCGAGCTGGCATATTAATTATATAAACAATAAAAAAAAAAACACAAACTCAACTATGATTATTTCAAATGTGAGTGTGTGTATTTATTTTAATTTCGCTGATGTAGTTGTTGTTTATTTACAAAAAAACTGATAAGAAAATATGTAGCTTTGCTGTTTCTATCTTTCCGCTCGGTTGTGCCATTTTAAATTGAATTATTATTTTTGAAATTGCAATTTCGCAAAAAAATAAAAGTCCCTTTCAACAAAGCTACGACAAAGCTTTGCGTTCATTTACCCACAAAAGTCGATCACCCATCAAGACGCAAACCGAAGATAAAGAGCATAGAAATATTAAATGAGGAATGAAATATTTAATTGCAATAACAACAATAGAAGTTATACATACATATGAATGTATGTAATCAAGTGTTTAGATATGTTTTGTTTTTTTTTTTTGCAATTGGTGGGATGAGCTTTGTTGGCTGTCACATCGAATGACGTCATTAGCAGATGTTTTTACTCATAGACAAAAGAAAAAAGTATCTACAACTAAATCTAATGTGTATCTGTGCAGATGGGTTGTGTTAAGAATTGGTTGATGGGGCATCATAAATAGCAGATACGAAGAGCGAAGAAAGAAATGACAGGCAAACAGCAGTAAAAAACCATTAGAAACACTCTTAAGATGGATGCTACTGGGAGTCGTAAAAAAATCACAAAATGGAATATTTTATGGATTTATTTTCTTTCGCATACTACCATATGTTTTTTTCATATGAACATGTATAGATAAAATAACACACGTAAGCAGAATATTTTTTTTTATCTCTCTCTCTCTCTTTTGCTCTCTCTCGTGTGCGTTCTAAGAGAATCAATTCCAGTGTTGACTGCGTCGTTTTGACTTGGGAGCAGATGAGTATCTTAGTGTGTAAGGAGTTGCATAAGAAAGTGCCGTCTTTGAAATTTTTACAATGAGGTGCCTGCGTGGTTATACGAAGCGATTTTAGACTTCCAAAGGAAGAGCCTATGTGACAACAGCTTGGTAGTGCAGTCGATTATCGGCATGGCTCTCAAATGGATCAATTTAAAGGTAACAAGTTAAAATCCTAGTTGACCAACAATATAAGTCCGCCGTACTCCAACGGCTTGTCATTTTGGATTTCTCAAAATAATGAATTGTGTAAAGTCATTGGCTCTGCAGCAGAGTGAATATTTGAATTCGTAAAGCAAAACCGTCTCCTGGACAGAGACAAGAAGAAGATAAGTTACTTATTAGATAAATAGGCAAATCGCCGAAGAAGAAAGAAAGAAAGAAAGAAAAAGGCATAGTAAATGATTTTAAAACTTGGAAAATTCCCACGTCAACACAATCGAAGGAGTTCCAGTGGACTTTCTTTGAAAGACCTAAATAGCTGATTGAAGCCTCAAAAGCCCAAGAAACACGGTATGCACAGATGAGGCAAATAATACTGCTTGTTCAGGGCTTCCTCAAATAAAAGTTGATCAAATTTCCCATTAGAGTAAAATACTGACGTTGAAAAGAATAAGTGAATAAAAAATAAGCGAAGCGAAGGTTGCTTACGAACAGCAGTTAATCTATGCGACGAAATAATTAGATCAAGAACACAGCCGTATTCAAAATAGCCTCTCAAAGAAGGAGATACGCTCACCACAGTTCAGTAACAATGCTCAAGGTCTGATTCTTTTCTTATATGTCAAAATTTCCAGCAGGTGGTGATGTTTCCCAAGCTGAAACTCTACAGAGCCTTTTGTTACCTCGAAAAAATACACCTCAAACAGTCGATGCGTTTGTGAACGATTTTGAAAACGTTAATTTTCTTCCAATGGAGAAAGAAGAGGAGAGTATCCGAAACTTTGAAAGTGAGGAGTTTCAGAAATTTAAATACGGATACTTTTCATTTGTTCGTGTCCGAAAAAGAATGTCGCGTCTGGGTACCTTGAGGTTTCCACGAAAAATAAGTAAATTAGGAACCTCTTTATCCACACGCTTTTTGAGCTGAGTTTTTTTTTCGTAAATGATGCCGTGCATTTCTGAACGATTTTGACAAACTTTTTTGCCTGAAGTAGATTGATTGGATATGGAAGACGTTTACTTTTAGCAGAACAAATGCCACACAGATGTCAGGGCAGTTGCGTCAACATTTTCTTAGTCGTGTGATTTCTCAATTTGCCGCCAAGATCCTATGATTTGTCACGTTGAAAAAATAGCAAACGCAAATGTTTTATCAGAGCTGATAACAATTTTTATCTTAAGAATGTTTATTTGTAATACGTTGTATTTATATCTCCTATGATTTTACATTTAGCTCTTGTTCTTTGAATTAACACTGACATAGGTGCTTTTTGAAGTTGCCATAAAATAATAGTGTCGACAAAATGTAGTAACGTTTCATAATAACTACCATTGACCTACCACGCCAACACCAATAATATTTTTTTTTTATATAAAATTTACCCCTTTTCTAACACAAACTCACCGAACACTTCAAATGTGGTATCTAAATACATGTATATGTATGTGACTTAGTTCATACTCTCTTTCTCTCGCCTTCTTGCCCTCTCTATCAGTCTTTCGCTGTATCGTTATTTACTTTCCCACTCCCTCGCAAAGCTTCGCAGGGGTCAATTCTCATTTCACATATGATCAGATACTTAGATACAAATTTTTTTTCTCTCGTTTTTTTTTTGGTTTTTGTGTTTCAGTGTGCCATTCTGCGCGCTCTTCGTTCGCGTTCCACCATAGGAAAAGCTTCACAATTTGGTTTAGTTAGTGTTTGTTGGACTTTTTTGCGTATACTTTCACTCGCCGCCGCCGCCGCCGTGAAGTTTCCGACATTTTCTTTTTTTATTTATTTATTTTTTTTCCTCATTTCTAATTGTCTCCCGTCGGTTTTGTTCGTGTTTCTTTTTCGAAAACAAACCGACACCGTCGTCTCGTTGTTGGTAAAACTAAAAAGTGAAACAAACAAAACGAAAAATGCAAAGAAAAATAGAAATCAAAGTCTCTCTCAGAGAATTGTTTTGTTTACGGATGCGTAAACATTGAAAACACAGTAGGGAAAATAAATTACAAAAACAAAACAAAAAAATATATAAAACAGTATTTCTGTGGATTGTGTTACTTGTTGTTTTTTTTTGAAAATCAAGAAAAAAGAAAAGTTTGCACAAAATAATGAATAAAAATGCCGGCACCGATACAATTTGACTTTTGCGCTTTATGCATATGGTGAGGGCAACCGCAGCTACATAGATACAAGATTTTTTGATTGTGTGAGTTTTTTTTTTCGTGTTTCTTTGTATCTGGAGACGAATTCGTCATCCACCCACCATTTTGTTTTTTGGTTTGTAAATGTAGTAAGTTTTGCCTTTGGATTATTTAAAAAAAAAAACGCAAAGTATCTTTTATTTTGATTTCAATCTGAGAGATAAGAAAAATACAAAAAAGACAAAAGGAAAAATGTTTGTTTAGCAAAGAAAACGTGAAACGTGTTTCAGTCAGGTGGGGTGGCGCCCGCCGTGGAACGAAAAAGAAAAAAAGAAATACAGGCCGGCCAAATGACTGCCATGTGCTTTTCTAGTTTTAAGAATGTTTTGACAGTTTTTCTTTTATTCATTTCATTCTCAACATGTATCTGAAGGTTTGTTTTTTTTTTTGGTTTGATTTCAATTAATTTAGCTTGAGATTGCATTTGAAAGGAAAATCGCAAGTGTTGTATGATGGTGGAGAGGTCAAGATCATGTGTGGAAGTGAGCGAGTGGCTTTTACAATAAGTTTTCTAACTCGTTCTGTTGGCTTGCGAATGTGTATGAAATACGAGCGTGTATCTGCGTGTATCTGGAATAGTTAAATGTGGTGGTCAAAAGTTCGTTTGGTCGTCATCCGTTTGCTGCGTGCGAGGGAAAATTTGCATTCCATCTCTTGGATAATATTGGTGGTTGCTTTTGCATTACTGATGAAGCAGGGATTATCAAAAAATTGATTTTCGATTATGGGATTAAAAATGGAGCTCAGTAGTGGGTCTGCGAGTGCGTAGCTCTAATTGCACCTACATAGGTATATGGGTGGGCCTGGATAGTTACGTGAGATTTATATAATCCTCTTCGAATCGATTCGAATTAAAATTTGATTAATGATGGAGAAGATACAAAAAAATTAAAACGTTCCTAAACACATATCAATCTCGTATATATGAACATACATGTACAGAGTTGGCTTTATTACTTTAAGAAGGTGTTCTTCTCATAAACATGTGCACATAAAATTTTTTTTTATTCAGTAAATAACCCATACGGGTGCCCATAGCTCGGTGGTTAGTAAGTGTGTCAGTTGCTGAGTGTGAGGACATGGGTTCAAATCCGGATAAGAACATCTGGAATTTTTCCACGGCTCCACCTTCCTTCGATGAGTACAAACTTCAAGGAAAGGCCGTTTGGAGTAGGCAGTAAACTGTATTTCGAATCCACGCCATTTGCAAAAAATATAACAGGCACGCTTAAATAGTAATGCGCGCCAAAAATATATATATTTTTTTTAAATTTTATTTATAAATAACGCGTATGGGTAATTTTTACAATCCAGCAATATATTGGCCGAACAAGTATCTCTTATTTTACGCGCAACAAGTTGGCCATCATCAGATCGATCTCCCAACTGGTAAAAAGCTGCACCAAGAAGCACAAAATATTCAAAATAATACGCCTCAGCACACCTAAAGCACCTAGTCTTTTGTGGGAATACCGAAAAACCCTACCAAAAACCGTGAACAATATGTGGTCACGATGCCACAATTAAAATCAGAAATAAGTCGAGATCACTTTTGGCTACAAACCATTCCCGAAAAATAATGCACAATATGATGACGTGTGCTTGAAAAAAGAGCTGAAAAAATGAATCATATTTTAATAATTGGAAAATTAAATTAAATGCATCCAAGACTCAGGCTATCCTTTTTACACGGAAAAGGAAGGCTTGTTTCTTGCCAAGTAACACATTACAAATAAATTGTGAACAGATCAATTGGGGATCAAAGGCTAAGTATCTTGGGGTACACCTGGACAAAAGTCTAACTTACTCTCTACACATTAGCGAAGTTATAAACAAAATCAATGTTACAATTAAAACGTTGTACCCATTTATCAATCGCAAATCAAAAATGAGTGAGGAAAATAAATTAGTAATTTTTAAAGTGATCCTCCAAGCCCTTATGTTCTACGGCTCTCCAGTCTGGGGAAACTGTGCTTACAGCCATATTCGCAAGTTACAAGTTTCTCAAAATACACTGCTGAAAATGATATTCAATCTTCCTCGGCATTTCTCAACCAACGAGCTACACAGATTGGTAAATATTGAAATTGTCCAAACTAGACTGCAGAAATTATTCGAACGCTATAAGTTGGCCTGTAGTACTTCTGAAAACCAGTTGATATCAGATCTGGCTATTTGAATTATTTTCATTATTATTATCTTTAAAGTTTATTTATTTATTTATATACATATATGTTTATAAACATGGTCCTTATTTTATTGCTTATTTATTTATTTATTTATTTATATATTTACTTATTTACTTATTTATTCATTTATCTGTTTATTTATTTATTTATTTATATATTTATATATTTATTTATTTATTTATTTTTTTATTTATTTATTTATTTATTTGTATATTTATTTATTTATTTATTTAACTTTTTATTAATTTATTTTTTCTTGTTATTTATTTATTTAACTATCTATTTATTTATTTTTTCTGGTTATTTATTTATATGTTTATTTACTAACATTGTGTTTAATTATTTGTATATTCAAATGTTATTAGTCCACATTTGTAAAGTCGGTCTGATTGTGTTAGTACTGCTACCTCCTCTTCTGTCTTATCAAAACCACTAGAAGAACAAATCATGAAGGTTTTTGCTAGTAGCTTTTCCTTCCATTCCCTATTCTTGAACTGTGATAAACTTATTAAAAATCTAAACTTTTTTCAGTTGTAAGGTAGCGTTATACCAAATCAATGTGCAATAATTTATAAAATACGACTGTATATTTACTGCTACTATAAATAAAGAAATAAAGAAAGAAAGAGCTGAAAAAAAATAAGAAAAGCGTAAAGCCCCTCAACTCGAGGTAATCGAAGAGTGAACGAACCGAAATGTACACGGAAATTCTGCCATCCATCAAGCAGAATTCCCAGCACCTGCTTACAAATAACAAAAAAATGGGAGTGATAAGGAGCGAAGAAAACCAAACTCCTGTGTTTCAAGTAGTTCTTTTTCTCACTATGGAAGAGGCCTTCGTCACCTATTTCACGAAGAAGGCAAGAAAAGTTCGAGAAATCAAGTTTAATTGTTCCTCAAGAAATATGCCAAAATTTGAATCAAGAAACGAAGTACGAATCTAAAACCGTTTCAGACCGATAAACAGATTAAAAAAGGTCGAGCAAAAGGAATCAGAATGACTAAAAGTTGATTCAACGCACCGTGAAGTATTTAGCAAAGGTTTGTAGCCATCGATGTTCAGGCTATTGTTAAGGCTGATCAACTCAATGGAAATGGTCTTTTAAGGATCTGATCTTCGAATTAACAATCTTTCCCATCATCTGTAATAGTTGCTGTTTGCAAAAGTACACCAGGCTAACGCCCCATTCTTGAGCATTTAATTTTCCAAAAAAACGAAATTATTCCCCGAAAATCGTGACCTTCCTCAAACACGTTGAAACTGAGGCTTGTCGTAAAATAAAAAGAAATCTGTATGCAACACACACCACCTTCAACAGCGGCATTGGTGGCGAAAATTCACCAATTTAGCCCGGCCGGCGTTATCGGAAATCAGATTACGACTTTATCGCTTAAGAAACATTTTCTTGTTTAAGTTTTTTTTTTTTAAATATCGCGCTTTTTTTTATCTTTTTTTTTTATGGGACTCAAAACCTCTTCAAGAATACCATATTTCTTGCAATCTGAAGTATGCCACTTTGGATGTGTATCTTTTGCCTAATGTTGTCAAATTTTTATGAAGTTCTCCGCAATTTCGAATTCTCTGTTTATTCATACCTCATTCCCGGCCTCGTGCCGGTTTTATGGCTAAAAATTAAAACAAACATTAAAGCAGGCGGCATCAGAATGAATGAAAAAAAAAAAATCTCACAAATCATTTTAGATACATTCTCGTACGTATGTGAACACAGGTGACTTAGATTTCGGCTAATCGCGTTCTCTTTGACTTTCTGATGGTTTTTCGTGTGATTTTGAGGTTCCCTTTCAATTTCAGATTGGAAGATACAAATTTTTAGACGCACATTTTTGTTTGCGGCAAGTTTAATGACTCGGCTGTCGACGCTTAGGGTTGTACAAGTACAGTTTCTTTATGTATGTATCTCTTTGGTCTTTAGATCTGAGGGGGATTATTTATAGTCGTGTAATAAATTTAGAAATTGAAAGCGCGCCAAAAATTGCAACAGATTGAGAGAATGTGTCCGTGGATGTGAGCATTTGATTTGAGGGATTCGCGCCGCATCGAGATTCATTTGGAGAGTGCATTTTCATGTTGTTTTTTTGTAGCAAAGCTATTCTTAGATATTTTCTTCGTTTAATTAGTGATTATTGTGTAACGTTAATTTTGTAAATTTCCTCAAAGAAATGTTGCTTTATAGAGAGACGAATTTAAGGATGCTGTTGCGAAGGAAAGGGATTAATCTATATTTGGTATTGTTAAATAACTGCATTTGAGAGGTTTCCGAAGGGTTTTTCGGTGAATGTTTTCATTACTTCGACAGAACTACAGTCCGGGTTGAAGTTGAGTCTCAACCAAGAAGTATTTCAGATCAGTGTGATTCGAAACCAGCAGTCTTCAATTTCGACTGCTAAGTGGGCTGAGGTTCCTTTTCACCGCATATTAAAACTTCCTCTACCACGGTATCTAATGTAGAATCAAAGATTTCGCATGGGTGTGTTGATGTCGCCCGGATCTTAATGTCGGAGTCACCTGCGTGTTGTCGATGTTTTTGGCTTTATCAATATAACCGGGTCAAGGAAGAGAAGGATCTTTTTGGCGACTATTATAAGACTATCCCGCTTCTTTCATTTGGATCATTCAGACGAAGCTGATCATCCATTCATGGCATCCGACCATGATATGGTGTAAGCACCTGACAACCTTGAGTTTGTCTTTTCTGGCTGGTTCATTCTATCTGATAGCAGCAGATGATCATCAGAGTTGTTTATCATCGAGTGTCCCTCCACTAGAACAATTCCGCATTTATACGTCCATGCTTCTGTTTTGGGTCTAAAACCTTGGTTTTATGGTATCTTTGTATCCGAAATCTCGTTTCTCGTGCTCTTCCTCTTTTCTCTTAGAGGGTCAATTGCATCTATTGTTTTTTCTGCTCGCAAAATTCGGGAACAGCTTCGTTATTTTTTACTCTGCGGCATCGCGGATTGCCCTCTTGCATTGTTTCTAGCGGCATACGTTGTCTTAAGAGGTTTTGAGACAGACTGTCGGTAAAGTCAATCGTTTTATGTACGAGGATTTTATAACTCGAAACCTGGCTTCGACTAAATAATGCTCCAAGTCGATGTTGGCCTTTCAGAAGTCTTGCTTGGACCGCAATATTTTTGAGGTTATATTTTAAACAAGTCTAGATTTAACTGAGCAACTGCAATGCGGCTACTAGATTCAGCAGATACAGATACCGAGAGCAGTTCAAAGATGTTCTTGTAGTTACATCACAAATAAATTTTTTCTAGGCTATGAGAAAATTAAAATTGGTACGGAACCCTTCGTTTGCATGTCTGCCTCGCACTTGACAACTCTTTTCGGGTAAACTCTAGTGATACGAAAAATTTCATAATCACTAAAAGTCGCCATGAAGACACTTAATTTTGTCACTTCCAGAACTAAATTCGACGCTTATGACCAAATTATCTCTGGAAGCGAAAAATTTCCTTCGTTTCTCACCCAATCACTTCAAGGATAATCACACAAGAGGATCCGCAAAACAATAGAAAACCATTCGAGATACAATTGACTGATTATCCTTCGCATTCTTCTTAAAAACTATCCGCTTTCATTGTTCCATTAAAACGGGTTTCTTCAACGATAACAAACAAATTGAACTCGGTGAACTGAGACCAACGCCCACCTTCACAGTAAGACGTTTTTTGGTTTTCATTCCTCGTTTATTGTCTCCCTAGAGGAGAGAAAAACAAAAATTTACTGCAACAATAGAAATTGTATCTACAATTACTCAGCATAGCCAAAAATGTTGCCAAACATGTTTCCGGTGCGGTGGTAGTGGCTTACTACCGGCTAAAGGTTAAGTACTCCACTTAAAGGTAGACAAAAATTTCACCAAACAGAAAGAAAATGTATCTCAAAGATACATCTATCTGCGATGAACGGCTGCAGTTTCTAGGAAATGTAGAGCGAAGTGCGTGTTATTCGTTGATCATTTATATTGGCTTAAGGTGATTCAGTATGTGGGTATCTGGGGAGAGTGGTCTATGCAAATCTTTACAAATTGCAATCGGTTTGTGGAGCAAATCCACATGGAACACATTGTGCGCTTGAAAGTTCCGAGAAATCCACTTAGCAATCAGTTGCTATTTATGGAAGTTATTCCCCTCGGTCTTGTGTTTGGTTTGGAGTGAAATGTGTGAAGTGAGGATGGCAAGTAGTAAAGAATATTTGATCATAGCGGAGCATGAAATCAAATGTATTCATTTTGTTACACAGTTTTTTTTTCTGTCTCACGAAACTGAGTCATTTGTAGCTAAACACGCGTTTGCGAAATGGAAAATCCATTCCGGAAAAGTGATGGCGACCTGCCTTCCAAGGATATACCTGATGTTGACATTTTGCCTATTAAAAGAAAGCAACTTCAGTGCGGCAAAGTATATACATAAATTTCTATTGAACAACGAGCTGGTTATATTTTTTCTCTTTTTCCACTCTCAAGGGGTTTGTACTACCCGTATAGTGAATTTTGTCAAAGAAATAACATTTTTTGATTGTATACTGGTTTGAAAGTCGATAGCGCCCAGAGGAGAAGTGCGAATTAGGACGAAGAATTCGCCATTGACTTTAATTTTTGCATTCGCTTAATTCGAAGTAATTTTTTGATATAGTTTTTGTGGTTTGAACGACTGCGTCATCACTCTGCTGTCAATGTCTTGACGGGAGAATTATGGAAAACATTATATTCACAAATAGTGTTTTTAAAGATTAAAAGCTAGTCGAACACTCCACTGGCACTATCACTTTATTTTACTCCAAATTCAAAATTCAGACAAGAGTAAGACTTAGGTACGTCAGAATTCGAAATGGAGACTTAAAAATTCATCCAATTTAAATGCAGGCACTTAACCAATTTCGCCATCTAGCGCTCAAAATGCAGATGACTCGACTAGAACAGAAGGAAATATTGACAATTAGACAATGAATGGAACAGTGCTTCATTTAATATTGTGTCTGAAGGGTTTCCCCTTCATGACGTTTCAAATTGAAGCAAACTTTGCAAATTTATGACTTTCAAAAATTCCTCCTTTAATTAGAGGTTGATGAATCCTATGTTTGTGTGTCATAGTCCGATTCCAAGAACGAGGACCTATTGACAGGATAAATCATGGTCTCTGCGGAATTCATAAGTTGACCTAAAGTAAATTTTCTGACTCTGCAACCTTTATTCTAGCCGCGGCTAGATGCACTTAGTCAAAAGGTACAATTCTAAAATTTATTTCTGAAATGTTTAGATTTTTGGCATTTTTTACCGGACTTGTTTTTCGAGGAAAGAAGCTTTAAGTTTTTGATATAACTTTCAAATTGATACCACCATGTAATTGACAAAAAAGCCCTGACAGACACACAGACGGAAAACGAAGGGATCATAATATAAAGTTCCGTTTTTCCGTTTGCTATACGGAACCTTAAAAAAGGACTCAGAAATTCTTTGGTAGCTAGTCCATTAATGGTTTCTAAGTTCCATATGTGGGAACACGCTTTCAAATAAACAAAGGATGGCTAACATTAAAATGCAAATCCTGCTTCTGCCAACAACTTTTTTCTGCGGTCACAGAAGCTTTCCCGTTGCAGATTTGTCAATCACTCCTGAGAGGAGCCATTGAAAATTTAAATATTTTATTTCCCTTATTTTAAACTGGTTCACGAACGGGAGGATAAGAATTTACTTGGGGACCCATAACGGGTTATAAGTCCCCGTGTTCGGTCGGGACAAATAAAATAAGTTGGAAGATCAAAGGATTTCTACCTGCCTTAAGGATAAAAACTGCCAAAGATTCAATAATTTTACGGGATTCTACCATTCACAGGTTTGTTATACAACCTAAGGGAAGGACTTTCCTTGGACCTGTTCCGTCAATCTATGCCCAAAAGACCTGTTCAATTCGAGCTTTAAAATATTCTCTCTAAGCTAACAATTTCACTGTATTAAGTCGAGTTTCTTCAAACCCTTTTGCTGGTTTTTTGTTCTCTCACCACCCTCCTCGCAACCAAAAGCATCAAAAGCGAACCCAAATAGAGGTCAGCCAAAGTAAAAAAAAAATCCCCTGATGTCAAGTGACCCTCGGCAAAGTCCCCACAACAAACGAGAAAAGCAAACAAAGCGCTCTTGACGCTCCCTCCTTTTCGCGCGGCTGTACCTTAAACATTTTCGACCACATATGCAAATTTTACTCCTCGGGACTGGGTGAATTTGGATGTGGTAAATCATCATGAATGCTGCTCGCGCCCGTGCTCGAGGTTTGTGTATTTATGCCCGATAGCCGTTTGCCCTTGTTGCCTGTTGCTGCTCCTAAGCCGGCCGGGTACCCTTCTAGTACGACGTCTTTGTTCAGTCGCCCGTTTGTTATTTTCCTTAATCGCGTTCGGGAATCTGTGCTCCTCACAAACACAAACACGCGTCCAGTCCATCTCCTGCATATGTGGCGGCGCGGCGAATCATTATCGGTTCCGTCTGTCTGCGATCTCTTAATTCAGAGTTATTGCTTGGGGCGCAGCAGGGCAGGGATCGCAGTGCGTCCACGTCCGTCATGCAAAAAAAATAAACAAAACAAAAAAAAAACCTGTGCGCGGGTAATGGTGGGGGCGTCAAATCGCAAGGAGTGCGCTTTAAGTCCCCCTCAAGGTTTTTCTTTTTTTTTGTTTTTCACGGTTTTCTGTTCGCAACATTTATTACTGTGCTCCTCTTCTTCTTTTGTGCTCTTTGTTTGGAGCATTATCTTTGTCTTTTGTTGGTATGCGAGTAGGATTTCTTGGTTTCAGGGTGTTTGTGTGAAGCTGCTTCAAGAGGGAGCGGCTGTGGAGTCTTAAATTCTTCCACGAATTGACATTATGTGTCATTCAATGACTTTTTTTGTGTTGATATTATTTTTAAACTTGACAATGTGTATGTTTGGAGGCTTGGGGAGATACTTAAGCCCAGAGGAAGGGTTTTTTTTTTCTTGCTCATAAAGTATCGGTGTTTGCGCGCCTTTAAATAGTTCGCCGGTATTCATTTCTGGTGATTCGGAGAATATGTCATTTTAAATCGACGCGATGAAGTTTGATAAATGATTGGGCTAAATGGGTCGATACCGTGCTTCAGAATGGCCACAAAGACAGGCAGTCGCTTCAGTTGCTTATTGAATACACAAAGGGATTGATGAACAGGAATGCCAATTTTGCTGGAGCTGCCTCCAAGTCTTGCTTTATTAAGAATTCGGCTGTGGTGGGCTCTTCTTCGATAGGAGTTAAGTGTTCGATGACACCGCTTAATATTTTTGAAAAATTATAACCTTTCGAATCAGTATCTTCAGCTAACATCTAAAATAAGATAAGCCATGTCCTTGGCCAATTGTGAACGATATTTTTTATGGGCTTGTAAATTCTCAAAGAGGTGTTTAGAGCACGACAAAAGTTCAGGTAGACTTTTTTTGTGGTGTGTCGTAAAATATCGATACACAATGCAGGCTTTTAAGAACCACGTTTGGTTTTTTTTTTATGAATTAAGGGCCGTAAACATCGTTAGCTTATTGAAAAATTGTGTTTACACGTTGGCCTAAAATAAATCGAGAGTGTTGTTCTTTTCCCTATAATTCTGATTGTTTCGAATTTATTTTAAAGAGCAGGCTTTAGTCAAGCTCGCAGGCTTATATAGACTTTAGTTTCCTTCGCGAGCTTTACAACGATTAAAGCGGTCACACAATTTTTCGATACAACTTATTAAGTACGCTTTGTCTTTGGCTTCAAAAAAGGCTTCAGTTTTGGCGATTACCTCTTCATCGGCGCTAAATTTCTTTCCAAAAATGCTAAATGCTCTTGAGGTCGCTGGAGGCCAGATCTGGTGAATACGGTGGATGCGGAAGCGATTTGAAACCCAATTCTTTCAATTTTGCCATGGTTTTCATTGATTTGTGACACGGTGCATTATCTTCATGAAACAGGACTTTTTTCTTCTTCAAATAACGTCGTTATTCCACGATTTCGTCCTTCAAACGCTCCAATAACCTTGGTTTTTCCCGTTTTAAGATAGTCATTGAATATTATACCACGTGAATTCCAAAATACTGATGCCATAATCTTGCCGGCCGACCGTTGCGTCTTTCCACGTTTTGGAGTCGGTTCATCAGGTGCAGCCCACTCGGCTGTCTGTCGATTGGACACCGGTGTGAAATTATGGATCCATGTTTCGTCTATTGTCACATTTCGACGCGAAAATTCGGATTCATCACTATAGAACAGCTTCGAACACTGCTCAGAATCATCAATTCGTTTTTGGTTTTGGTCCATTGTGAGCTCGCGCGGCACCCACTTTGAACAGAGCTTTGGAATATCAAAATTTTCATTCACACAATGTGTCCAAAACTTTCTTTCGAACGATCAACTTCACTTTACGGTTATGCAAAGTTATTTTGTAAACTTTTTTAATGTTTTCGTCGAAAACAACTTCTGTGGGGCGTCCACTGTGTGCATCGTCCTCAGAACTCATTTCGCCTCGTTTAAACTTAGCAAATCACTTCTCAACTGTTGATTTTCCTTTTGCGGAGTCCGAATAACTTTTTCTTCAACTTTTGCTTAGCTTTATTAACACACTAAGAAATTCCTTTTTATCCATTTTTCCAACTAACAAAAGTTCCTTCACTCATGCTGTATTTCACAAACTACTTTGACAGCTGTCAAATTTATATACGTGTCTTTTGAAGGTTAGTGCTAACTAAAAATCATATGGATTTAAAACTAGTGGCCTGTTATCCTTTGAACCTTAAATTTTAAGCAGTAGAGTACTAAACGTGTTCCTTGTCCTTAGCTGCCATCCCTTTTATCCAAAAGAAACCGCCTGAATCGCGCTTGAAAAGAAAACATCTTCTTTATCATAGTTCTCTTACGTTCTACTTAAGAATATCAGAAGAATAGTCAATCGCTGCTCATCCATGAGGAATTCCTTTGGAAAACAACACCCACACCATAAATAACCTCGTCAGTTGATTGCTTTGCTTTATGACTCCTACGAGGTTGACTCTTACTACTTATGTGCACGCCCAACATAAACAGATCGCGCCAATTGACGGTCACTCACTCGACGTTTATTGATCTCTCTCGATCTTCCCGTTGTCGGTTTTCCTCCTCCCACCGTCCTGTACAATCTATAAACCCCCTTTGCAGCAAAGAAGCGATAAGCAACACAAAAAGACAAAAGCGACTATCTGCTGCGATGACGAATCTGAAAAAACCGCAGCGCAACACAATGCAATCGACTGACGTACGTTGCGTTAAACTATTCTGCGCGTCGTTTCGCGCATTTGTTAAAAAGAAAAACAGAAAAAATAGCGCGCGCTAACAATGGTATAGCGCAAACAAAACTCCAACAACAGCAACAACAATGAGAACTGCATACAATGGCTAGAACAGTCCATCTAGCTAGCAGCAGCGCAGACAGCTAATGACACTTTGGACATAGTGCCGCCCGCCCTCTCTCCCCGCCGAACCATCGCGCGTCTCTTAAATCGTTTTTCGCAAATTAACAACTTCATTTTTCATTTTTTATTTTTCATTGCTATTTTGCTGCTTTTCGTCGCGGCTTTTTCCAACATTTAATGGCCCCTCTGCATCGACGTCAGCTGTGCGTTAACGTACTGTGGGAGCTGCGCTTGCGATTGCGGTGGTTGTAGGCCGTGCAATTGCACACGAAAAAAAAGGGTTCAAGGCAGTTTAATCGCTATCGCTAAACGATTTATAGATACTCGTATCTGAGTGTATTACGCGATGCAGTAGCGTGAACAGAGAACCGCGTTCGATGCGTTTTGAGCTTATGAGGCTTTCAATAAGCAATCTATTAAATGCGTGCGTTTATAATAATGTTAATTTGGCCTCGCTGATGCGTTTTTCGAATCGAAAAATACGATCTGTCGTGAAATTAGTTGACGATGAGGTGTTTACGATCGGATGCAAAGTCATTATTTGAACGGAGGGCTTAAACTGTGTTGTCAGATCATATAACTTGTGCTATATACACTGCCGTCTATAAGTTTCTGGACAGTACCTTCTGTCGGAGAAATCATTTTTTTAAATCTTTGTCATTTTTTTCATTTGTGTTGTCGAAAATTATTGTAAGGAACATGAACCAATTGTATAGAGAGACTTGAGTAGTGAAAAAGACTAACAATAAGAGAAGTATTTTCTCGGCGAATCCATAAAAGGGCCGGTCAGTTAAGACATTCTTTTAATCAAATTCTTGATAGTTCGTATTGTAATTGATCTCCAGGCTACTTGAAGGATCTCCAAAAGTCGGTCCTTCTATAATGGACATTGTTTTCGAACCTCCTTTTCAACAGAACCACACAAAGATTGTCATTTTGCAAAACTAATTGACTCCTGTGGATCACTGCCTTATTAAGGGTTGTCTCTTTTATATTTAAGAAAGATTTAGTTTTCCAAAAAAGTAATTGGACTTTTGTGCAGGCAAACGGTGTGCTTTATGGTCAGTCAGTTGATGACTTTCGAAATTGTCTTTCATTACTCTCTTACTTACCAAGCCATTGATCATTGAAGGATCGGTGCCTGAAATGAAGCTTCTTTCAATCCTTCACAGTCTCAGACACTCTGCTTTCAATTGATTCTATTACCAAGCTCCATTGAAATTTCCTTAAAACGGAGCGTCGGTCTTACACATTTTTATATGAACTTTGTGGCTGAGATTCGCGGACACTCTGAGCTGGAGCATCGTTGTCATTATGATAAATTTGGCCGAACCATTGAAGTCGAAGAAATTTTTGGCCTCAGAACTAGATGCACCTCTTTGTACAGCTCATAGAATTTGCGGGTGCAACTTGTTTTCAATTCGCCCTTCGCGCCTACAGAACCGTTCATGCGACTGAAAATATTTCTTTCGAAGATCAATGTCCATATAATTGCTGAAAAAAAAAATGGTTTGTCCGAAAACTTATGGATGACAGTGTAGAGGCATTTCCCAACTGGTTGACTAATCACAGGGATTACACAATGAAACTTTTCCTACAAGACTGTGGTTAAATTGGTTGACTTACCCTTATGGTAAAAAACATTCAATTTCACGCTCCAGTCCTCATTGCAAGGCGACACAATCTTACATTGGATGGGATTATTATGAATCGATGCTTAGCGAAGGTATCTACGAGTCCGCAATTTCTTTTCTTAAAAAAAATAAGAAGAGAAGAAGGAAGACTGAACGTATATTCCTCGGGTTTCTGAAGGTTTGAACGTACATACGTGTTCGACGAAAGCTATGAAGACTGTCACAGACTCCTTGTGACGACATTGTTGCGTGAAACTGGCTGGTGAATTCTACAGTAGTGGTGGAAATGAGACCCAGATTTTCTAGAATTTTTTAGGACAGCTTTATGAAGCCCTGGGATAAAGATGGATATTGGATGTCCCTGCAGCACTGGCTCCTCCTGAGAGAAAAGTTGATGGAGATTGTTTAAATGGAAAAATTAGTGAAGAGTGGCTAAAAAAATCAAAAGCCATCAAACTTACAAAAATATGAAATGAACGACTTTACTGTACTGAAGGGTCTGTATTGGGCACAGCAGGGCACTGCCCTTAGTCCCTTGTTTTTAATTTTTTTTCTTAATTGTTTATTTGTAGAAAATATGACAGACTCAAACGTGCACTTGTTATTCTTTGCTGACGATGGAGTCATCTTAAGCAAGGATCAATTGCTCCACCTGAGAACGCATTGATTTGAGGGTGAATGGAAATGTCATGCCGCTCATTATCTGATTCACTCAGGCCTAATGGCAAAACCTAAGTTAAGAGGACTCAAATTATCAAAGCTTTTGACCGGGCCAGTTGCGTTGGAGCATAACCTCACCTTAATCGAATAAATAGAATCCTGGCACAGGAAACAAGATTTATCCTTAGATCATAGTCCATATTCATATAGACTTTAAAACCTCTCACTCGCCAGTCACGTGTGTTCATAAAAATTTCTGAATGTCAATCTCTGACAATTAACCATAAAAAGCATCGAGCTTGGCGCAGCAAAAAAATGAAATCATCATCGTTGTGCCGGATTTTTACGGATGTACAATAAGTGGCACGCACCCGACATGAACAAAACATCAACCACAAAAAAAAAAGAACTTGCAACTTGAGTCATTTTGTGTTGTTTTGGAAGAGTGCCGCCGGGCACGGGCTGAATTCAAATCGAGGTGAATAAGCCCGGGAGTGTTCTGTCGGTGCAGTCCGCAGTATCGGCGGCGCTTATACTCGTAAATCCTCAAGCGACGAACTTTTGTTATCGCAATAATGAGGCTTTTGTTAAGCGAAGCTTCTGGTTGCGTTTTTTTTTGTTCATTTTGGCGCGTCACACTCGCACTCACTCAAATGAAAGGACTCGTGGATACGATTACCATTTCAATTGCATTTGTATGTTACCATTTTTATTGGTTACACTAGTGCGCATCGAATGAGCGATTCGTGTCACGTTTCGCGAAGAGGATGGCGAAAGTCTCATTGTTAGCCTAAATGAGGCAGACTGTGCGTCAATTAGTTAAGGTTGACTTGTTAACGACAAACGAGGTAAAGCTATTGTTTGTGTTATTATGGGATGCGCTTGGACGCAAAAGGGGGGCCATTTCCAAGAATCTTAATCCGATAAGGCGATGCTTTTGTTGTCCAAGGAAGTGGTATTATCTTGGAAGAATTCAATGACTATTATATCGCTCTGTTTATGGTTTGTTCATCTATATGACAGATAGATAAAATTTAGGAGTAGTTAATTCCATGAACAGAGATACGAACCAGCTTCGTGTGCTCGTTCGGATTGACAGACAATTCTTTTGGTAAGTTGTGAGGGAAAGCACTTTTAAAAGATCCATTGTGTTTTTCCATAACTAGCTTTGGAAAGACAATTTTTGTCAGGGCACCCTATGTATGAGTATTGGCAATACTTGCTCTTTATTAATCTCATTAATAGGTTGAAAGTGCCCCTGCATTCATCATGAAACTGAGATGAACCATTTATAGATGAGGGCATTCAAACAGTTTAATTATTTCAGTCTTAACCCTTAACATAGTCAATATTATGATGACATGCCAGTTTAGGTTATCGATCAGGACGCGTTACACATTTTTTTTTTACAAAACCCGGATTAATTTTAGTTCTCGTCATACTCCTGCGTTGATGTCTCTCTCTTATGTCCAGATTTCATGGAAGCCTCCTGCGCTTGTCTCTGTTTCCGTCTTTGACTCTTCTGACTCTAGTTGTTCCAAAAATGCTCTTCCTCTGTTTATTAGGACTTTGTCATGCTGCTGTCACTGTATCCTTGAGAGTGGAAATTACTTAGAGTCGAAAAATCGTTTCAGTTGTTCAGTAGTTTACTACAAAACTCACGTGAGCTTCAGATCAGTAAAGTTTCCTCTGTCAATTTTTATGACGCAACATTATACTAAATACTGGTAGTCTTTTGAAGAGCACAAGTGCCATGAACAGGATCGTAATGCCGTTCAGAAAACTGCGGCTTTAAGAGCTGTCGCGCCAAAAATGTGTACTTCTCGATCACTCTCAAGATCATCTGCAAAATTGTCAAGTTTGCCTACGAACGACAGTGACAATTAAAAGACTGAGTATTAAAGAAAAAGATTGGGTTCTACAACAGATACTTGCGGTACTCAAAGAAAGGTCCTCTTCAGCTTCTTAATTAGTAAGCTGTTCTCACTCTGTGTTTATGCGTAAAGACAGAGGGAAGCAATGTGTAAAAGCTTGTTGTGAAAATGTACTATCTGGAGTTCCACAAGGAATCCACCTTGGTCCTTTTTTTTTAAAAAAAGATTCCACCTATTCCGCGACATGCTTACTGTTTTATGTTTACGTCACGTTTTTCCTGCCATCATCCTCGGCATTAAATAGGTTATCCCTTATCAAATTGCGACGGAGTGAGTGAGCTTCTTGGTCATGCAAATGAATACCACTTACACTAGTCTCCAACTTATAGATAAAAATATGAATTCAACACAATAAAGTACCCACTTTTATGTATGAAAAAACACAGAATAGCGCACTGCCCATCACTTAGGGAGGTTTTCCGAAGAAAATTCCAACCCAAATGTGACTTTTTAACCTAACCACGACCATGTTTATCTTCGCAGTGAAATCGTTCCATCAGTCCTAGAGTTCATGCCCATCGGACGGGCAAAAATCAATATTCATGGCTACACCAGCACGGCATCTATCAAATGACAAAGGAGTTCTTGGAATTCCTTGTGTCATTCCATTTATGTCTACAGTGTAAACATTGCACTCCATCCGCAGCCACACTGAACTGGACAGCCTGAGATAATTACTTACTCTATGGTCACCATATTGCCTGTCAGTCAATACAATTCATCTTGCCGGCTTGCCGCTCCTGAGTGTCAGCTTTTCCTTTCTTCTTGTGCCCGCTGCATTTATGTTTTCCATTCATTTTACCCCTCATTTCGATATCTACGAGTTTTCTTTGCACTCCGTCTGTCTGTCCGTCTGTTTGTCTGTTCGTTTGCTGGCTGGACGCAGGGACGCGCCGTAGCTGTGGCACGTTGTCATCGTAGGACGGACTCACACGTATACAAAGTGTGTTCCTCTTAGAGTCAGCAAAAAAAATCTGTCATGTTAACGCCATAAAAACGTTTTGAGGTTTTCTTTGTGGGTAACAACTCGAACCTATATTTTTGTATCTTCTAGATACTTTTTCAATTGCAATCGACGGCAAAGGCAACCGAGGCAGTGGTTGCAGAGAGAGGATGATTCGCCGGTGAATTGCCCACTTGGAAGGCCAGTCGATTTTTGCTTGCCTGTTGAAAATGTAAAAATGAGCTGGGAGCAGGGTGAGCTGCACTTGACCGCGTAAGCGATTTAATGTTGCTACGGTGCCGATCAATTTTATTGTCTTTCATTGACGCTGAATGCGTCAGATTTGGAGTGTGTGCGGGTGCGGCATTGTGCGCACGTGATGCGTAATTTGCACGGAAAATCCTTGTACTAATCGATTTGTATGCATGAGGCCAGAAGTATCGTCAGACGAGAAAGGATCAGCAATCGATCATACACGAATGTGCGCCCAACCCAGAAACAGAATCAAAGAAAAAAAACTCTAAAAAAAGATCAATTCATTCCGTCACGTTTTCGACGGACCGAAATGATTTAATTGGGGGAAGTTTGAGTGGTTTCGAGTTCGAGGACGGAGCGAATTCACAAAGAAATGAAAAATTACGAACGATTTGAAGCAATGAACGTGACTTGTAAGAAATTGCAAAAGTTTTTTAATTGGTTTTTTAAGCTCGAAATATTGCAGACTTGTAGAGTGATCACATCTAACCGACTTGACTTTTTCTGACCAAGAGGATCAGCTATAGTCAGATGTCAGATTTCCGACGGAAAATATTGAACAAATAAGAGGCTTACTTTTGAAGTACGGTTCTGATTTCTGATGAACAAAAAAGTGCACGAATCGGCAGTGTGCTGAAATTGAGGAAATCCACTCCAAAGGTTGAAATTATGGCGGTCATTATCAAGCGCCTATAAATTTCATCATTTTTCAAACATAAGCGAACTGCGGCAAGATCAGCTTAATTTATCAACGCCGTAACTGAGAGTATAGCTAAGAACCCAGATGTCTCGAGTTCGATATGGTCACAAGATTTGGAGCAATTAAAGGCAGCAGACTTTGTTCATTCGCTGATTGGGTGCTGAAAATGAAAAAAATAAGACAATGATTTTTAACACAAACTTGTTTTGAGTGATGAGCCTTTTTTCCATTTGCCCAATTTTGAAAATCAACAGTAGAACGCTGTTTTAACTGTTTTCTGTTTTCTGTTTTCAATTTACGACCCAACTGTCCCCGATTTAGATGAACCACAAGGTAATCATTAAGGACCCATTTTTTTTCTAGCCAATTATGATGTGTAGTGCCTCTCGTTTGACTTCGGTTTGTCGGTTTCATAGAGAGGTCTTATACTGATCGTACATTGATCTTGTTATATGAAAAAAAGGTGAACTCGATCAAATAGTTATTTTATCCTTAAGGATCAGTGTCTTAACCTTCATCCGAATCCTTCTTGAATGTGTCAACCAGTGGAGGTGTCACAGAGTCTTATAATTTCGCTGATGCCGTGCGGCTATGAATTGTGAGCGATGCAGAACCACAAGTATTTAATGCCGCAAAAGTTTAAGATTGGGACTGGATGACTGAGAAAACAAAATCCGCGCGATTTGGCCATTTTGAAGGATGCGTTTTGCTTCTAGTATAAAGTTTCGCGAATTGCACTGCGCGGCAAGATTGTTCTCCGCAGGAGGGTAAAAATGTGGTAAAAAGATTCTTAATGATTTCAAGAAAAGGCGGGGGTCACTTGACCGATATCATATTGAAATTGAAGTGAAAAAAAAGAACCAAAAGGTGTCAATAAACATTTGAAAAAAAAATGGGCTGATTATTTTTGTAGCCACCCTGTATCAGTACCATAACAGTTAACCAGTTCCCCGTCTTATACTCTTAGTTTAAATCAAACCTATCTTTGACATAATTTAAATGCAAATCCGACAACACTGACTCACTATGTAACCGCGTCGTACCGAAACCAGTCAATACGCCTGCGGTTAGCCGTTGGTACTCTCCTCATCCCCCGACACTTAGAAAAACATCAAAAACATGTCCAAAATGTAAATTTTGCATACTTAAATATATTCTCGTGAAATTCCCCGTGAGTCATCTTCTTTTCCACCCAATCCGGCGTATGCGAACTCGAATCCGCAACCGGAGACACACATATTCGCAACGCGTCGTTGTCGCTCAATATTGCGCCCCGTCCGTCGACAGTCTCCTGAAGTCGCCCCTTTGCGAAATAATTAATGCATATCTAACGCTGGTCGGTTTTGAATAATTCAACAAATAACAGCAACAAAAGAGCGAAGCTAAATTATGACCTGATGGCATGTAATTGTATGCTCGTATATGGCACGGCTACGAGAAAACCAGGAGAAAATTATGCAAATGCTGGACGTCATACGCGCCGCCCCGACATTGCCATTTCATGTGATAGTGATAGGAGCACTCATTCGCGAATACTATAGCGAATACTATGCGGGCTCTGTGCGCCATTCCACTATCGGCATGACAGCCAGTATGACTACGCGTTCGATGTGTGTTTATGTCATTCGCACTTCGTACTGCAATTAATTGTAGACCTTACGATAAATTGTTCCCCAGTTCCTTAGGTCGACGATACTTAATGCATGCGTGCCCTTGACAAAAGCCCCCATGATGTCACAGATGGATATCGTAATAATTCTATAAGTTTTGACATTCTGACGAATGGGACGAGATCGCTATCATTGATCGCGATTCAGTGTCGATCGTTGCTTGGTGATCGCATTCAAATATTAAATAAAAAATGCAGACAGCATCGTGTCATTCGGGCAAAGTGGGCACAGAAAACCAACATCGTATTGCGAGATCGTAAATTAAAAATTACGAAATGATTTATGCAAATGATCGTGATGATCGTTGGTCGGCATACAGGCCGATCCCTGGCTCATATTATTGGCGTGTGTTTGGTCGAGCGGTTATGCTCAAGGCGGAGTCCTTGAAGAGGCATTTTGTATGCACAACAGGCGGAGGAAACATTGACACACAGAACAATCATGCAGACGTGTTGTCAATCGCTCTTTTGCATTTGTTGGGTTGATTTTTCGACTGATTGAAGAAGAACGCTCCACTCGAGGAATACTTTGATTCCCAGGAGTCCTAAAGGATTTTTTTTTAATTTTTCGTTTCTATCTGATTTTAATTGTTTTGACCGATTAGTGTTTTCGAGCACGCAAAGAAAAAAAAAACAAGGCTGTAGAGATTGATATCAGTCTGCTCCTAGATTGAACGCATGCTGTTTAAGGTTCTGTTCGAGAAGAAATACATTCGAAGATTGCAAGAATTGTGTCGACTACGATTACCTTAAAGGTTTACAACTGAGAACACAGCGGAGAGTCAATGATGATGTCAATACTATCACCACAAAAGCACCCTTATGTGACCTGTCTTTTACGATCCATGGCCTTGCCACCCCATTTGTGTGTATACAGCTTTTGGCATTGATATATTCATGAAGAGGGCAAGCAAATAAGCCCGTAACGTACACAAAAATATGGTCATACCTTCGCATGTCATAAATGGGTCGAACTGCATCATTGAACATTATTTGCAAATTGCGTTCGGATAGTGAGTCAAGATGAAAGTTGTCCACTTCAAAATTTCCAAACCATTTTTCGACCACTTGAGCTGAAGTTTTGCATACGCTTTTGGTTCTGGTTACAATAAAATATGCAAATATGCAAATGGCCGCTCCAAGACGGCGGATTGCATGTGTTATTCTTTTATCCCCCTTAATGTGGGTAGCAAATTGAAGGGCTGGAAGTGTAGAAAACCTCTTTTATATGGGTGTCAAATCAATGAGCTTGTAGAGTAGAAAACGATACAGTAAATATCGTTTACTGTGGCAATTCAATAATCAATTCTCCGCAAAGGGAAAGCTTCAACATTTAATGACTGGAAGCTTAAACAATTTAACTTTAATATAATATTTCAGCTTTATTTTGACCATAACCTGAACAATAAACCTTGAAGCCTAAAAAGGAAATTAAAATTACCTTTTTCGTTAAGAAAAGTGAACTAAAAAGAATAAATAAATGTTAAAAATGTTATTTTTTTTTTAAAACAACGTTCAGAGTTTAACAATAAATCAACATTAGATTTTTTTAAATAAAAATAAATAAACAAAAATCGTTTCCTTTATTTTTTCAGCTGGAATCAATATCAGCCAACTTCTGAATGGATTTTAGTATTTCAAAAATCAAAGGCAAAACAATCACACCAAACGAAAAAGAAATTGACACCAATCCAAAACAGCATAGTTTTTCAAATCGTTCTACACCGTTTATACAAATCACTTTAATCTCTAATGACACACCACAGAGTGATGGTTCTTTCTTACAAGCGAAGCAAAAACAAACATTGCTAGTAGTGTAGACAAAGCCTAAATCTAAATCGTCGAAATATTGAGTGTTCAAAGAAGCAAAAGGAATAGAAACAAAGGAAATAGAAGGAAGGAAGGAAGGAAGGAGAAATAAATTCAAAATTACCGTCACAAAATTGCGATGGCGATAAATTTTCCCGCATCGTTTGCGGCATGCATAGCGGCTGGTCTTAAAGTGCCACGACAAATAATGTACTGCATATCGCAAGACACCGGCCAACCGTACGTTTTGTATAAAGATTCACAAGAAGCGGCCGAGCGGAATGCGGCCGCACTTGGTGGCGCAGCAGCACAATGGGGAACGGAAATGTATCCGGCGATACAGCAAAACACACAAACGCATTTAGCAGCGCAAAATGCTCAAAACTCATCACCACAAATAGCGGCTGCGGCAGCGACGGCCGCAGCGGTTGCCGCCCAACAGCAACAACAGCAGCAGCAGCAGCAACAACAGCAACCGCACAGTCCGTCGGGGGATGTCGATCAGTCGCGCGATAATGGTGCTAATGTCCGTCAGCAGCAGCAACAGGGATCACCGTCAACGAGCCCATATCCACAGCGATCGAATGGTGGCGGTGGAGAGGACGAGGTGGCCATGAGCCAGGTGAGGATTGAGGTAATTTTTAATATTTGAACCTTTTCCTCAAAATCCTTATTAATTTTTCCACCGACTATATCCGATTATTCCGTTTTTTTTTTCAATTACAGCTCACAGCTCAATTAAAATGTTCTGTTTCATTTTAGGTGGCTGGAATGCAGCAGCAACAGCAGCAAAACGGCGCACAACAACAGAACCCAAACCAAAGTACCAACGATCCGCAACCAATATCAGTCGATCCGGCGTCGAATAACCAATCACAGCAAACCAATGACCAAACATTTAATCCCCCGCAGGGAGCCGAACTTGGCTACTATGCACCTCGACATCCGGGTGGTCCACAGGGAACGATGCTAGCACCACCAGGCTTCCCACCCCTACATTATCTCAATAAGCCAGTTTTGCCCGGCATGACCGGTTCGATGGATCAAAATGGTGGCCTAGAGGCGTACGCAATGCCTGATCTCCTGCCTGGCGGTGGTGCGGGTGGTACTGGCGCCGGTACCAATGCTCATGGTGGCATGCATCAAAACTCAACAGCGACACCAACGCCGAATACACATAAAACGAAGCCACACAGCGATTTGCGGCTCTTCAAGTGTACAACATGCGGCAAGGACTTTAAACAGAAATCAACGCTGTTGCAACATGAACGTATCCATACGGACGCCCGGCCGTATCCCTGCACAGAATGCGGCAAACGATTCCGTCAGCAGTCACACCTCACCCAGCACCTGCGTATCCATGCCAACGAGAAACCATTCTCATGTGCGTATTGTCCACGCAGCTTCCGGCAACGAGCGATCCTCAATCAGCACATTCGCATCCATTCGGGTGAGAAGCCCTACGCATGCCCAGAGTGCGGCAAGCACTTTCGCCAGAAGGCCATCCTCAATCAACATGTGCGCACCCACCAAGGCGAGCGACAGTTATTGAATCCAAAAAAAAAACAAAAAAAAAAATCCAAATTCGAAATTTATCCGAAAAAAAGTCAAAATTTCCAAATGAGAGTCGCAAAATTTTTTTTTAAATTTTTTTTCAAAATTTTCACAATTTTTTTTTTGCTAACAAAAAAATTGTTTTTGGCAAGAAAAATCGAATGTTCTCGTTTATTTGGAAAAAAGAAAAACGAAAAACGAAAGCGAACCCATTTTGGCCTAATTTTTTTTTCAAAATTCGAATTCAACATTTTTTTTGAGATATCGAAAAAAGATTTTTTTGTGCGAACGAATGTTTCGCTTTAGGTTCAATTCAAAATTTTTCGGTTCACCTCCAAGGCAAGTGAGTGAGGATGGGTTCTTTGAGGTCCTTCAATAAAATGGAATGTTAAACGCAGTTCAAAAATCAAAGCACTGATAGAGTTTATCAGAAGGCTCTTATCTAGCAAATGTGTAACTTGGGTAGCGATTAAACTGACTTTCAGTACTTATACCCAATTTTATATTACCGGCATAGCAAAAACTGTTGGCTGTAAATTGGCGATGTTTTTCTAAGCGCTTCAAAAAAAGCATGTGAACGACCAGGCTGAACAAGGCTCCACTTTTTTTAGACAGGAATGCTTATCGCTTGATCTCCTTTTTGGTTTTGCTGTTTAATACAGAAAATCCTGTCCAAGCCATACAACACAATGCAAAACAGTCTTCCTTGCTGTGCGTTTCTCAATCATAACAAAATTGTCGCTGATAAATTCAAGAACAATGTGGATTTCTACCTCCTCTTTCTGTAGACAGTCGCATGCAAGCTGTTCCTAATAGCGGCCGCTAAACTAGAGATATTTGAAAAGTGAATATGGCATCAGTAAAGCCAAGTAGTAGGATTAAATGATACGACCAACTCTCTCGGCCTTATATTCTTCGACTTAAAATTTGGCGCATTCACGCTCAAGCGCATGGAATATTGGCAAACTAAAGATCTTATCCATAGCCCAAAAAATGACCCAGGAATATCGATAAAAAAAACTGAAAAATCGGCAATTTTCTACTTGACTAAGGCCCGTTTATCCAGTTAACAGAACTTGTCTGTATCAGCGATGTTTATCAGTCTTTTAAACTGCTCGAAATACGTAAACGAAAATAAGTGTAAACCTTCCATCTTGTTGCACCTCGAAGGACCCATCACAAACGCACTAGCCTGTTGATCAATCTGGCCATGTTATTAAACAAAAAACAAAATTCCAAACACCATTCCTTCGATTATAGGGGAATTTTTCAAAATTTTACAATTCCATACTACTAACTTCTCTGAGCTGCTTAACGCACTTTTTACTACACACAACCTTAAACTAAAATTGGTCTCATTTGTATGCTAACAGAGTTTCTTTCTCTTTTGAAATCCAACACTTTTCAGATGTCTCGCCGCATCTCATCTTCAAAAATGGACCTCATCCGACATTGTGGCCACAAGATGTACCCTATCCAGGTGATGAGACTGATACGAAGAATGACATTACTGGCTATCAGGATGACGGCTCTCAAGGTACCCCCGAATCTAGAGCGTGCTTCTCGCCCGATGGCAATGGTGGCATGCACTATCCGTCATACTTCAAAGATGGCAAAGGTAAGTGTGAGTGTTAATTTAACGTCGTGCCCGCTAGATCCCCTGAACTAACTCAAGCCATACGTTCGATTTAGGGCAAAAAATGCTGCCCGATGTTATACAACATGGTCGTGCAGTTGGTATGCCACTTTATGTGAGATGTCCGATCTGTGACAAGGAATTCAAACAGAAGACCACACTCCTGCAGCACGGTTGCATACACATTGAGTCAAGACCATATCCGTGCCCCGAATGCGGTAAGCGTTTCCGTCAGCAATCACATTTGACACAGCATCTGCGGATACATACGAATGAGAAGCCATTCGGCTGTTTGTATTGTCCGCGATTCTTCCGCCAGAGGACCATTTTGAATCAGGTTTGTCTTGATTTTCCAATAAAACAGAACTACGTCTTTGATAATTGTTGTTTTTGTTGCGTGTAGCATATTCGAATTCATACCGGAGAGAAGCCGTACAAGTGTGCACAATGCGGCAAGGATTTCCGACAAAAGGCGATTCTGGATCAGCACACGAGGACACACCAGGTAGTTGTAATGTTTAAAATGCGATAGAAAGGCGGAAACCATCTGAAACCAAAACCAATTCTGCAGCATGAATCCATCTCTTTTTCTGGTTTTATAAGAAATCCGCCTTTTCTATTATCCCCACTTTAGTTCACCATTCTAACTTTCGTCTGTTTTTTTTTTCTTTTGAATTCTCTTTCACAGGGTGATCGACCATTCTGTTGTCCCATGCCAAACTGCCGGCGACGGTTCGCCACCGAAGCGGAAGTGAAAAAACACATCGACAACCACATGAATCCGCACTCATCAAAGTCGCGTCGTCAAGTCAATCACATGCCAAACGATGCTAAGAACGTAGCTGCAACCGCTGCTCAATTCCTCACAAATATGGACAACAAAGCAAGCATAATACCACGCATGGGTCCAGTAGTCAAGCATGAACTCTACTTCCCACAATGTTACGGCACGCAATTCAATCAATCGTTTGGCGCCCAACAACAGGGACAAGGACAACCGGGACAGCCGCAGCAACAACAGCAAACCGTACAGCAGCAGCAAAAACAACAAGCGGGTCAGCAGCAACAGCAGCCAAACTCTGGCCATAATGGCAATGCAGCACCGCCAAATGGTGCGACCGGTGCTGGTGGTACTGTCGTCACTGTCGCGAATTCCGTAGCGCCCGGTGTAGTGCAACAAAATACTACAACAGTTGTGGCCCAGTGACATCCCCCCGCTGTGTCGCTAGCCTTACCTCCACCACCGGCGGCCCCACCACCACAGTCTGTGCAATCGGCATCCGTACATTTGCCAGCACCACCGCCTCAGTCAGCGTCTATAGTTCCCGTGCCCACAGCAGCGATCTCAGCGGCAGCCGCAGCAGCTGCCGCAACTGCGCACACCGTCACATTATCTATATCATTACCGCCCTCAGCATTACCTCAAGGCGGCGCTACAACGAACGGTGTCAGTGTCGGCGGTGGCGGTACACACGTCTTAGCACCACCACCCACATCCACTACATCGCTCCTGCCACCGCACTCAGTGGCGCCATCTACCGCAATATCGCATGCGATCCCCATTCATCCACACATTCACTCAATATTCGGATCTCTTTGATACTAAGAAATCGGATTGGAATAAACACAAAGCCTACCTAAACCCCACCCCAGGTCAGAGAAAACAAAAAAAACATATATATTGTTTCAGGACACGTCAAAAAATGAATGCATACAAAAAAAACTAAATAATATTTCTATAAAAAAACAATGACTACAACAACAAATCACATTTGCAAGGATTCCAATAAAAAAAAAAAAATAAAAATGTTAAAAAAAACACAAGTCGTTTAAGGATACAGCAAAAAAACAAAAGAAAAAAACAAAAACAAATATAAAAAAAATACATAAGGACTCTTGTATACTAAGTTAAGGATAAAAGAAAATACTAATATAAAAAACACACATATGAATACATTATATAAATATTAATATTAACATTAAAAAAAACAAAACAAAAGAAACACATTTGATATAGTTTTACGCTAGTCTTTTAGGAAAGGACTTTAAACTTACCATTATTAAAAATGTTATGTTTTTTTTTTAAATAT
Source organism: Orthonevra nobilis (assembly GCA_963555765.1). Taxonomy (NCBI): domain Eukaryota; kingdom Metazoa; phylum Arthropoda; class Insecta; order Diptera; family Syrphidae; genus Orthonevra; species Orthonevra nobilis. The sequence goes on along the minus strand of OY743227.1, from coordinate 7,712,987 downwards.
ACTTTTTTTTTTATATTTTCAAGCTTTTTCCTTTCAATTAGTTCTTATCCTTTTATGTACCATTTTATTTTTGAAAATTTGTTTCATTCAAAAATATGAAACAAAACTTCTATAAACCTTTTTGTGAGGCGTGTTTAATGCGAACAGAAACAGACAAAAACAAAAGCAATCTTTTTCGGTGAATAAAAAACGAGTGTAATATTATTTCTTTTGTTCGTAGAGTTTTTTCAATGGTATTATAAAAATATTTAAACATTAATTATTAGAATTATTCTTCTTTTATTATTTTAAATTGAAGGGAAATAGTTTTTAAAAAAAAAAAAATATTTTAAAATATTATTTAAGAGGAAATTTATTACTTTAGGATATTTTTTGTTTCGAAATAACTATATTTTAAATATATATATTTTTTTTGTATGAATATATGATTTAATTTATGCTAAATGATTTATTATTCTAAGTGAAAAAAACAACTTTTTTTTTTGTTAAGAAAAAAGTGCAGCTTAAGTTGAGTCAATTTATTTTACTTATTTTTTATTTTTTTGTTTTGCGTATTTTTATTTTATTTAGTATTTTATTAATAAAAAATGACAAGTGTAATAATTAAACTGTCATCAATGACTTTTGAGACAAATTATTTGTTGTGCGCATGGCTGCGGGAATGGTCAAACCTTACCTTTAATTAATTTAAAAAAAAAAACTTGGCGGATGGGTTAAGTGTCTTTCTTTAAAAAGTATTCCCCCTCTTTTTTCATTCTGGGTTATGTAAGCTTTATAGGAACCTGTATTTTCTATCAGAGCGACTATTTGTCTTCAATACTGAGATTTCAACTACCCTTCGTTAAACCTGGTAAGGTTTGTGGCTTTTTGCTGTTAAAGCGAAAAAAAAGCCCCAAAGGAAAATCGCTGGCGATCTGATAGTCCAGGCAATGTTTCATTGATTTCCATCGTTGCTTGAGCTGTGTGGGCAATTGCTCCATCCTGCTGGAACCAACAATGCTCGAGAACCATTTCAACGACTTTTCGCAAAAAAGAATTGTTTAAAATGGGACCGCAGTTTGACTGTCTATGCGAATCACAGCAACGTGGTGGTCCGAAAACCTAAGAGAAGCTATTTGCTGTGTTGAGCCAACACTACTTATGACAGTGTCCAAAATAACCCTATTTCTTCCTTTTAGATTTTTAAAACTATTAAAAGCTCTTTTATTTATCTTTATTTTCTCTCAATTTAAATACTTAAAGCATGTATTAAAGTTGTTTTTATAAGTTTACCCCCACGATACAAGACCATCCGCAAATTTCTCCAAATAACGTCCAATTACAAGTTCTCCTCCTCGTCAAGTAAAGTGTAAATAACGTCCTAATTCTGGTGCCATAAAGTGTAGATAGATATCGAAGATATTTTATATGTTGATCAGGACGAATATCCTTTTGAAAATAAAAAAACACACACCTGCAACCATTCCTCGCACCAAACACAACAAAAATCACAACGTATACGGATCCTTACAACCTTTAAAATTTAAATGAAAAAAAAATATTGTTATCTCACGTTTCGACGCTAAAACTAAATTTTAATCGTGATATTTGGAATAAAGAAAATTTTAATTAAATTAATATCGTTGGCAATTTTTTTGCGTGCAAACAAAAAAAAAAACTCAATATTTTTTAATTTTTACTTTTTTTACCTTTCACACAATATTTTTAAGAACTACTTACATAATTTTAAATAAAAAACAAAAAAAATAGGAACTATAACTTAAGCAAGTCTCAAATGTAACAATATGATTTTTATTTTTCCTTATTTTATTTTCTTTACGCTAAGCAATACTAACAGTTTTAATTTAAAACAAAAAATATATATATATAAATATAATTTGTATTTTTCTTTTCTATATTTTTATGCATTTATGTTATTCATTTTTATATTTTATTTAACAAAAGGAAAAATGCACACGTTTTTTTTTTTCAAAGCAAACAGAAATATTTTTATTTGTTAAGTTATTATTTCATTGTAAAAAAAAGATTATATAAATATATATTTTATATATATATTGATTTTTAAATAAAGAAATTGAAAAACAATAATAATTTTAATATTTTTTTGTTTCATTTTGTACTTATTTTTTTTATTCAATTTCTCTTCAATTATTTTAATTTCTTTTTCAGTTTTTTTTTCTTTAAACATGGAGTGAGTGATAAATGGTTCGAATAGATAAAAAATTTAAAGGTAAAAATTAAAAGAAAAGTTGAAAATTATGTAAAAATACAAATAGGTTTGAGGGAAAGAAAAAAAATAAATGTTTAGGAAAATTTGTTTTCGTTTTTGGAGATATAAAAATTAAAAATTAGTCAAAATTTTTTATAAAAAAAAAAAAGAAAGAGAAGATGAGAAAACTTACGAAAAAGAGATGGAAACTAAAATTAAAACATATTTTTGACAAATAATCTAAATTTAAAGAAAATATGAATAAAACTCGTTGACGTAAATTTAAAAAAAAAAATTACATTTCGGAACGGAAGCTTTTATTGGAACTGTTTTTGGGGTGGAAAAATTTTGTTGTGTAGAAAAGATTTTTGAAGCAAGCTAAAAGAAAACTTATTTATTTTCAGTTTAAGTTTGGTTATGATAAAAAAATGGGATATGTCAAAATTATATCAATTAAATATATACTTGTTTATATCGTCTTAAAAAAAAAATCCCACATTTCCAATAAAAGCCAAATTTTAGACTGAAAGTCTCTGTGATAACAAAATTTAAGCAAAAAAAAAAAAAGAATTATTAAAAAATTAAATTTGCATCTAAATTTAGGACAAAAAATGATAAGTAAAATTAATCAAAATTTTTATAGGCAAAGAAAATAAAAAAGAATTAAACACTAAACATATGGTTAAGTCGTCGTTGTCATGGTGTGAATGAGAGGAATTTCTTTTTCAAAAAAGATAAATATTTAGTAAGAAAATATAAATTCTAATTCAACTCCGTTCAAGATATTTATTTTCATTTAATTTATTTTCGTTCTCATTGTTCTTTTTGTTATAATTTCATTTATTTGATTCTTATTTCGAATTTTATATGTTTCCTTTTTAACAAATGACATTGTAAATACCAGGATTTTTTTTTTTTGACATATAAATTCATCAACAAAAATCAAATGAAACAAAAATAAATCCATTGCAATTAACATTTTATAAAACTAACTTAAGTAGATTTGTAAAGTATTCACTTACGAAAAAAAACGATAATTTTCGGCTCCAAAAATATGCAATTCTAAGAAATATTTGAAAAAATAACGATTATAATAATAAGAAACATTTTCGAAAATTCTCCAATTAAACAACGCTGAACGAAATGATGATCCAAACACGATTGAAAAAAAAAAACCAGATGAAATGGAAAAGAAACTTACTAAAAAATTGTGTTGAACAATTTAAAAAAAAAAAATAAAATGAAAAAGTCAGTACCAGAATAACACACATCCAAAAATTCACCAAATTTCCGGCCTCTTATAACCATTTTCCTTTGTTTAAATGAACAAACAATTTTTTAGTTAAACTTTTTCACCATGTAAATTAGAGAAAATAGTTCAATTGCATAAAATAATTAAAACAAAAAACAAATAATGAAATAAATCAATCATAAGAAAAAAAAAACAAACGAAATAAAAAATATACATACACACAACAACAACAAAAATAGCCCGAATATGAACAAAGAGTACAAATACATTAAAAAAAAAATATTAAAAAGAAAAGTTATTGCAAAGCAAAAACATAATGAATTTAATAATAATTAAATTAAATACAAAAAAAACAACCGAGTGTGGAGAAAATTCGACATTTTTAAAAATGTTTAAAAAAATATTTTTATTATTTAACATTCAAATTAATTGAAGCTAAAATGATATAAAATAAATTAGAGAGAGCGTGAGAATGAATCGACCCATCTTCTTTAAATTCGTAACTACACATACGAAATATGAATTACCCATTTTTTTCCAAATATAAACTGCATATGAATTAAAGAGTTTAGCATTTAAGTATAAGTAATATTATCAGAAGGAATAAGAAAAAATAAGTGGAATAGAAATCAAGAAAAACAAAATATAATTGGCAGACACGATCGTAATACTAATCAAAGAATCAATGGATTCCAATGAAAGTGATCAAACTGATCAGGATAAATCTTCTTTTTCGATGCATACAAAAAAACATATTCATAATTATATATTTGCTGTCTAAATAACAATATTGGTAAAATATTTAAACAAAAAATACGGACAATTCTGATCGTTCAACAAACACAGTGATTTCTTATACAATTCTCACGATTTGGATCATTTGTAATTAGTTATTTTAATTTCTTACAACGAAGGCACAACTGTATGGGAGTTAATTGAAAGCCATTTCTGAAAGCATCAACAAATTTTGCTCAATTGTAGTTTTTTTTTTCAAACAAAATGTTCTAATCTTCACTACAGGTTTTGGCTAAAACAAAGTCCACAAAATTTAAAAGATTCAAAGTCTCTTTTGAAACCATTTTTGAAAAGGACCATTTGGATCCTTTTCGCAGTTAACGTCAATAGTCTTTTTTAAAATTGTTACTTTTACTTGCTTAAGCTAGCCAGAGCTCCATGTGAGACCATAAGTAATTTTGATTGGATTGACGAAATCAGCCTAATCATGGACGTCCAACCAACACAACATTCTGGAATTAACTTGGAAAACCAAGGGATTAGCTACAACTCAACCTGAATAAGTCAATTAATGCAGTATCAAAAGTAAGCACCTTTATCTGCTGATTTTAAAGGCTTGCCAGTTGATCTTTGCTGTTTCTATTCGAGTAAGGCTAGTCTGAGTGTCTTAGTTCTTTGAATACTGAGTGTCTTAGTCCTGAGAATGCTTTACGGGTCGGCGCCCACAAAAAAACCTCGTTTTACCTTCTATATTTTTGTCAGTTTTGTTTCTAAGACTAACAAATATTTCTTCTTAATACCAAAAGTTTTAATAAATCAGAAACAATTTGGCACAGTTCCTTAAAGCTTTTTATTGGTGGACTTTTTGTGGCTGCTCCGGATTTCCTGTTCGAGTTAATGTCGCTTTGAACAGATTTCAGCCTCAGTTGTATGGTTTTTTTTTAGCTCCTACAAGTGAGTGCCACCTAATTTTCAATTGTTTACTTTTTTCAAACCAAGCAAATCAATTTCACACTTTCAAAACACCGAATCAATAAAAATATAAAACACAGCAAAAATAAAATAAAAGTTACATAAAAACAAATAAAAATGGTCTACAAACAACAACCGCATTCTGCAATAGTGATAATAGTTATTAAGACTTACCTACAACTAAATAAATAAAATAGAGACGCAAATGAAATAAATCTCAAGTTTTTGTTTCTCAAAATCAACTTCGATTTTATTAATTATTCAATTTGATTGCAATAGTTATTTATTTGAAACAATGAAACCATCAGCATGAATATGAGAATTAAAATAAAATGTGTATAATAATATTTTTTAAAAAATATATATATATCTATATATATATACATATATATATATATATATTTGTATATTGTAATTTGAAAACAAAACCAAATCTGCAATTTCAAACATAAAATTAAATGTATAAACAAATATATATATTATACCGAAACGAAATATATTATTTTTGTTAACAATAGCCTCAATGAAACAAACCATAAAAAAAGACGCTGAATCGGCATTTTCTAGTTGAAATGAAAAGTTGTAAATATAATATAAACAAATTTCTTTTTCTTTAAACTAATAATTGCTAATAGTTATTTAAATGGTTCCTTGTTAAAAAAAATAAAGCTTTTTAATTTACAATAAAAACACTAAAAATTGTCTACTATAAATAATTTAAACAAGAAAAACAAAAGATAAGAAATAAAACAAAGATAAAAAGCTAATAAATAAGCAATTATCTGTGCTACCTCGTAATAATAAATACAAAAAAAAGAAAAACAAAAGCAAAAATATGCAAACAAATGAATATTATGTGTACATAATAAAGTAATTATTTTATATATACAAATTTATTTAATAAGCAAATCAAAACAATATATATTGAAATAGCCGTAATGGAACAACAAACAAAAAAGCAAACAACAACCGAATACAATAAACAAAGAAAATAGCAAATGAAAATATTTTAAAATTTTTTTTGTTAGTCACCCATACACACAATCAACAATCAAAGAATAACAATAGAACCGAAATAAAAAACAAATAAATGCAAAACAATAGACAAGTGCAATAGATAAATAATCAATTTATAATTCTTTTAATGTTATTATTATTTATTTATTTAAATTTATGTGTAAATCTTTATTACATAAACTATATAGAAAAGAACAGAATAATATTAAAAAAAATTAACTTATTTTACATTTTAGATATCATTTCTAATAGCAGAGGTATTTAAATTATTAAGTCCAATTGACAAGTGAAGAGAAGTTATTTTTTTTTATAGAATAATAATTTTTGTTCAGTATTTAGATTTTTTATGAGTAAATCTATTTTACAAATAATATTCAAGTGTTCCTACTAAATTAATTATTATTTTTTTATTGTTTAGAAATTTTGTTGAAAACAGTTAAGGCTTTAAAAGACTTCTGCTTAAGTGTAATCACTTTGTCCAGGAGCTATTTTTACTATTTGCTCTATTTATCTAGCTTCCGACATGTAAAGCCTCTGCCCTAAGACTCGGCAGCCTACAACTTTCTTGGAATAGCAGGTACGCCAGTTCCACTCGTCTGAAGCAAGCGCTCTGGCATTTGCATTAGTCGATGCTTGTTCTTTTAAACATAGGTTCAGTCTACCTCATCGACTTAAGCAAGGGGACTGTGACTCAAGGAGCGCAACGGCGGATGTTGCCAAGAAAATGCAGTCGATATGTTATCGCTCTTTTCGGAGTTCATAAAGTTCGCGATTTTATCTTCTACTGTCTCTCCTCACATAAATTTTTCTGTCGAAACGTTCAATTCATCCTGGGGTTATCTATGGTTTCGGAGTTTATCCGAAACTACATCGCATTATAGTGTTGCTGTTTTTCTCTTGCAGAACATTGGCGCTTATGAGTTCAACAAACAAGTCTCGTGATTTGTAAAATTCAAAAATTACAGTGTATGATATCGAGGTACTTGCAATTTATTAACAGATAACGAATCCGCTTTCAAGCCCAGAGCAAACATCTGATTAAAGCTTCACCATTTGGAAGATTTCGGTTATGGTTTTCAGGAACTGTAAGCATTTAAAGCGCTCGTTAGAAAGGTTTTAATGTGTCATATAAGACAGAGTTCTGTTATACATTTTTTTTTGTTATTTTTTATATATTTTAAAACAAAATCATATATTTAATTATGTTTTTTCAAAGTCTGTTCTTATCATTTACCAGCAATTGCAAATATAAACATATTTAAAAAATTGATAACAACTTTTCAAGTCAACTTACAAAATCGCACGCATTCAGCTCTTGCAACAATGTGCCATAGAACTATAACTTTAATTATTGTTTTTTATTCAATCTCTTTACCAGTTTCTTTTTTACAAGCAACAGATTACCAAAAAATAAAACAAACCACAAAAAAATAGCAAAATATGTGAATTCAACGATTTACATAAAAAAAAAAATGAAACCAAAAAAAAAATTAATAAAAAATAAAACCAAACCGAAAAAAAATTACATTATTATAAATAACAACAAAATCTTTTTTATACAACATTTAAAATAGAAACCGAAACTAATGTAAACAAAAGAATTAAATGAAATAGCAAACTTGTTTTCTTATTTGTTTATAAGTTACAGCAAAATATTAAAATAAATGAAACAAATTTTTTTTATATATATAAAAAAAAAACCACACATAGATCAAATCAATAGTAAGGAATTTATTTATATACAAAAGAAAGAAACTTAAATAAAACAAACAAAGTAATAATGTAATAAATCAACCGATTGAACAATAGCAGAGAAATAAAACAAAAAATAAAAAAAAACATAATTTTTAATAAACTGTTGAATTATTTTTAATGCAAACCATAAAACAAAATAATAACAAAACATATTTATATTGTGTATATAATATATTATTAAATTATATATCTTTATATATATATATATATATGGACACGAAATGAACTATATATATATATATATATATATATATGTGTGTATCTGTGTACGTTTATCGCAATAGATTAAAAACAAATAAGAAAAAAACCAACTACAAGGAATATAAGAAAAAAAAATGAATGAAGTAATTTAAATAAAATCTTTATTTAATTTATTTACTTATGAAAATATTTAAATAACAACAAAGCTTTTATTTACACATATCTCACTCACCACACAATGGATTCATTTCTTCAATAAAATTTCTTCTTCTGGGACATCTTTGGCTAAATCTATGACATAAAGTTTATAGAAACAAGTAAATAAAATGAAAGTGAGAGTTTTTAATATTAACCACAATTTATTTATTGTTTTTCTTTTTTTCATAAAATTTTAACAAAACAAATTTTTTATTTGCCTAAGATATACAATCAGATTGATTTTTGTCTCATAATTAAGGTTTTTATTTTGTTTATTTCTGTACAGCTCACAGTAAAAAGTTTTTTTGTTTAAATAAACAACAGAAAATAGTACAATTATATATTTAATGCAAAATACAGAAAATGAAAACAGAATAAAACAATAGTCAATAATCCAATAGAGTAATACAAAGAAATTATAATTATTAAACTATTTTAAAATCTCACTTTTCTAATAAGCAAGATCATACAAAACAAACAAAGATATAATACCTAACCAAGCAACAAGATGCAAGAAAAAAGAAAAAAAGATAAGAAACAAAGAAATAGAAGAAGAAAAACCAAACCAATAGAACAATAAATATAAATATAATTTTTAAAACAAATATAATCAAAATACAAAATAGAAAATGAATTTTGTTAGTTATGCAATTTGTTTGATATTTTTCCTATATTTTTTTTTTGAATTATGACAAGTGTTTATTTATTTTTACAATCCAAAAAAAATTACCACAAAAATCCATAGATAGGGACAGATGACAATCGACATCTGTCAGTGAAGATATACATAAATAAAAAAAAAACACTAAAAAATCAAACGTTGGTTTATACATTTTATCATCTTTCAATGGCAAGAATAAAAAACCGAATAAATACAGACGATGTAGAATGAAGATAAATAGTTTCGGGTTGGAAGTTTTTTTTTTTTTGCATAATGAAAACACAAGATTTTAAAAAGTCTTGTAAGGTTTTTTTAAGGCCTTCAATCGAAACTTGGGTTTATTTTTTTATTTTTACATGATTGCAACAAACAATTTTGAAACAAACAAAAAGCAACAACAACGGAAGCTTTTCAGCTCAGAAACTATCCTTCAAATTCCATTCGTCGAATTTCTTTCTACTAAAATTTACATTTAAGAATAAAAAAAAAAAACTGGAAAACAAACTTAAGACATAACTTTAATCACCCTAATATTTATAATTTTAAAACGTAATATTGTGTAAGCAAAAAATAAATACCATTAAATGCGAATAATAAGTCTACAAAACAAAATTCAACACACCGGCAATGTAAACAAAAAAACGAATATTAAGAAAATTCATCAAATTTTCAACATAAATTTTCAAAATAAAGAGGTCGTGGTGGAAAACAGACAAAAAAAAAACAAACATTTAAAATTGACATTTTTGGAGCAACTTAAATTAAAGTAAAAAGAAATATCATGAACAACAATTTAAAAAAAAAAACAATTTAGGATTACATTTAAAGACGTACTTAATAAAAAAACAAAATTCACATTCATTTATAACATTATGTATAAGTAAAAAATAAGTCATGAGAAAAAGTAAAACAAGAATTACACAATTCAAAGAAAGAAAATAAAGTAAATTCAAAATTGTATTATTGTAATAATTGTGTCCCCAAAAACCCTTGCCCAAATAAAAAAGAAAACTCTCCCTTTAATTATGAATTACATCTTCCTTCCTCTCCCACTTGAAAAAAAAGAAGATATCTTCCCCTCAGTTTAGATTTAAGAAGAAATAAAAAATTACACACAACCCATTCAGAATTTTAATTCTTAAATTTGCAAATAAAATTACAAAAAAAAAAAAACACAAAAATGCATAAAATGAAAAAAAACAAAAATTATTATATATATATATTATATACAAGAAAAGAATGATGAATAAAAATAAATCTTGTAATATAAAAAAAAAAAAATATTAAATGTCTTCTTATTTCAAAGGTAGTAAGACTTCCTTGGTTTTCATCTCTCACGGTAATAAGAACAATCGCTCTATTCATATTTTTAGAGAACGCAAGGAAAGTTCATTGACTGCAAAATAGTTTAAGGATGCATTGATGCAAATATAAACTGCATAAAAAATTTGCGAAAAATACCCTGATTTTCTTATTTCGCATCTTCGACAAAAATCGCTTGTTTTTATCAAAATTAACGAATTTGTGCAGAGATATTAGTAACCAAGAATATTTATAGCTCAACGTTTTCAGAAATTTCATAAAAAAGTGCGTTTTCATCGAAGAAAAATTTTGCTCAATACTGGAATCAAAAGATAAACAGTACATGCTTATTTTTAAGGAAGGCGTCGAAAGCTTAACCCGCGCAGATTACAATTCATACAGTTTCTCAAAGAGACTGAATATTCGATACGAGAAGATTTAGCGAGACGAAAATGAAAGATTTTCGAAAGGATCGAAAATTTAAAACCATGCAGTTAATCGATGGTTTTATTTATAAGGGCATAAGTAAGTACTGACGACAGTTGAACTTAATGGTAATACTTTAGGCCAAGCTTTTACAGCAACATTTATGAAATATTATAATTTTTTTTTTTGGGCTTAGATTGAAATTATTCGGCTGTGCATTGGTTTTTCTGCAAAGCTCTCTCGCATGCTTTAACTTTCCATTTTTTTATGCCAATTGTTTCCAACGTTCTAATTCCAATCTTAGTTAAAATAATTTTAATTATCCTCACCTGATACCAATCTTTTACGTCCAAAGATATCCTTTTTCGCAAACCTTCGTAGATTGCGCTAAGGCGTGTGAATCTGTTAACAAATAAAATACCAATACCAATTCATTTCTACATAAATCTTTATTAAATTCTTTTTTAATGAATTTTATTATTTATTTTCCATATCATAATATGCATTCTTGTATTATTGTTTTATTTAATTATTAAATATATATATATATATATATATATGTTTATTATAATTGTCATGATGAAACATCCGCAAATAGCAGCGTACTAAAACATCATTTTATTTAATTGGTCGAAAATAATTTCATTTTTATGCAATCTAATTATAGAAATTTTCTTTATTTTATTTTCATGTATATATTTTTTGTTCTTGTTTTTGTTTTTTATAAAAGAATTATTTATTCAAGGTAAAGTTACTTTAAGGTAATGATATTAGCTTTAGTTGTACGAATAATTATTAGAGTTAAGATTATTTGTTTTCGTATATACGATAACAAGAAATTAATATTTTTTTCTTTACAGTCACAATAAGTTTAAAAATAAGAAAATAATTAAGAAACAATTGAAATTCAGAAAAGCATTTATATATTAAATATTAAATAACAAAGGATAAACGTTTACTTAGAATTAGTAGCACAGTTAAGATGGAAATTGTTTATGTTATTTGTTTAATTTCAATACAAGAAGAAGAGTGAATTTGAAATTAATCACAATTGATTGCAAAGAAGGTGGAAAATGAAGCAATTAATTAAAGTGTGCCAATAATTTAATATATTTCACATTCATTATATAATATCCATTATTTCTTTTAATTTGTTTACTTATTTTTTCATTTCCGTATAAAATACACCAAACATTGATAGTTATTTTTTTTTTAAATAATTTTTTTGTTTATATGTAATGTATTAATTTATTTGTTTTGCGTATAGGTGAGCGATAGTATATCTTGTTTGTTAGTTTTAAATCATGGTCTTGTTTTTTTTTTTGTTTTTTGCCACTCAAATATGTAATTATAATTAAGACTTATAAAACTAATTATTGTTACCATTGTGGATGTGTATGTATTTGAAGGTGAGAGTAGTACAGTAGTTGCATTTTGTTTTTCAATTTTTAACACACGCATCTTTGGTGGCTCGCCATTTACTGACAGTAAACGGTCTGTCTGACTCGAGGTTTTCTTTTAACAAAAATAATGCTTGATTCGATCTTCAGATTTTTCATAAATAAATATTATAAAAAAAAAAATTAACTTTTTTTAGTTGTTAAAAAAAGGGTATCCGAACTACTGTCATGTAAATTTACTTACCTCCGCAAATGCTCTTAGAATTAACATGAAACGTTTACACAAATGCGAGTGAATTTTTAAAAGCCTTCTTAGCTGTGACTTCAAGTTTATTCAAAAGTTTAACACGGTGAATGATTATGATGTTTCAAAGTGAAAATTTAATCAAAGAGTGTACTCGTATGAGCCCGATGTCAGCTTTAAATGGTGTCCAAGATTGTAAAGTTTGATTATGATTATATTTTTTAACGATGATATGTGTGATGATTTAGCAAATAGGTCAAATGTGATTACAGACATGCGGTTTCATTGAAGTAGTGAAGTTGAAATACTTTCAGTCGAATTCTGATTTTATAACAGACGTGGAGTCAAGATCTGCTTTTGCTTTCATATCCGCCTAGTTCAAAGGTTTAACATGCTTTACTTTCCAAAAAACAACAAAAGCTTTTACGCAAGAGAAAAGGTTCGTTTAAAAAGGACATAAGAAATAACGAATTTATTCCTTTTCGGCTTACGATATTTATTACCACCAACTCAAAAGAATAAACTCGTGCTAACAAGAAATAAGTCTTAAATAAATGCATTTTTGTTTTGGATGAAAGCCATCAGTTTTTGATTTTTGGACAAGCTTGGAAATGGGATATTTTCAACAAGGTTGGCTTTATTTTTCTTGCGTAATTATAAACTGCGCGTGACCTCTCGAAACATAAACTTTGCGCAGCAATTAGCAGGAGCATAATCATGATAAAAGAATCCACGAAATTTGTTAAGAAGAAAAGTAATTTTACAAGGCAAGATGTGTTTATGAGGCCGATTCGGGTAGTTTCAAAAATCAAACAAACCTTTTTTTGTACGCCCGGTGTATTTGTGTGTCGAAAACTTTCGAAACTAAGTCGAGCATGATTTAAGTTTTTTGATGTGCTCTGACAAATGAGAACTCAGAATGGGACCAATTTATTGAAGATACATTGCAGCGTTTGCGCGTATTGCGTAGAATACGGAGCATAATGAAACATCGCGGAATTTCAACTGGACCTGAAGAAAATTATTTTTACTAGCGCTGCTCTGGATTGAACCACATTTAAAGGAACTTGCGAACTAAAGTGAATTCCTGAACGTATTTCAATTCTTCAAGGAAAGTTTGTTTATTTTGTTGCTTACTATTCGTTATGAAATTTTCTTACATTATTTGTATTTAGGGATATGAAGTTATGATGAGGTGAGTTTTTGATGATGCAAATTCATTTTTTCCTTCGTTAAGGTACATAAAACTTAGTTTTTTTTTCATTCTAGTAATAACTGATTTTGGATTAAACAAATTGGAAAGGTTAAAAACAATTGCTTTCTTTTTTTGCCACTAAATCTATTTCTTAAATTTTATTTTCTACTTTTTGTTGAATATACCTATGTTTTTATTTAATTATTGAATATTTTGTAGTAAATTTAAAGATTTTGAAAACCGGTTTTATTGCTTGCTCGTGATGTCTGTTATTCTTCGATTACGGATTGTTTGTGTATCACTCCTTTGTTTTTGGGATTTTTTTTTCTATTCGATCCTCGTGCGCGAAATTTTTTGGTTTTTAAAAAGTGAACTTTAAAAATCAAAAAAAAAAATTATTGTGCGTAAAAATGCTTTTTGAATTTAGCAAAAAGTAAAACAAAACGTTTTTTATCGAATATTATTAATTTAATTTAAATAAGCAATTATTTTGAATTAAATTTAAGAAACTTTTTTTATTTAACAAATTTAAATATTTATAGAATCTTAATTTTTTTTTCTTTCTTAAAATATCTTAATGCGCTAGAAGATTTTAATTTATATTTCCGGTGATGTTTAGGAAATGTTTCAATGATTTTTTTCACTTTTTTGCTGTTGTTGTAGGTATTTCTGATGTTGTTTTTTTTTCAATATTTAGGTATGCACTTTTGACTTTGTTTTATTTTTGTTTTTTAATTTTTCTCTTGACTCTTTCACCAGCTTAAAATTAAATAAAAGAAAAAGGCGAGCAAATAAAACATAGAACGAACTGAAGACAGATAATTGAAAATAAAATAAGAAAAATAAATTTCTGAGCTATTAACTTTACGAAATAAACAAACTAATGAGCTAAGGCATTTGTCATCACCGGTATTAAATTTTTGCGATTGTACTAGCGCAAATCTTTCATAAAATGGATTGCATAACTGACCGTTGTTGACTGATATATCTTGTTCGCAATTGATGCTGCTAAAACATCCGGAGGTCTGGATAAGAAAACCTAATTTGGCCATCGAAATCCTGCGATTGATTCGATTCGCAATTACTTTGCCAACGATTCAAACACGAAAATTTGAAAATTTCATAACAAGAAAGATATTCTATTCTATTCAGAGACCTATTTTAGATTAAAATAAAAATGCCAGCGGTTTTCAAAAAATAATAAATTTTATGATTGTTTAAAAACGACACCAAACTCAAGTCATATTTGTTGGAATTGCCTCTTACAGCGACCGATGAAACCCTATTTCTGAAACAAATAATTCAAACAACAAAAATTAGGCCACTTATGCCATCAATTGTGCAAATAAAAATAAAACAATAATTAGCAAAACTTAAACTCAAACTTAAATTTTATTTAAAATTTTAAAACCAATCATACAGTATCTTTACGTTGTTCCATATCTTAACAAAAAAATGTAAATAAGTAAAATTTTACAGTTTAAGTGCACAGCAATTAAGAAAGTAAACAAAGAAAATAATAACAAACTCGTTGCTTACAATTATATCACAAAAAGAAATTATTATCTTTATTACTTCTTCTTTCTGTAAACACGTCTTCCTGAAGCCGTTTTTTATTTTATTCTTTTATAAACAAAAAAGATTTTTTTTAACAGAAAACTAATATAAATACTCAAATAGCCTCTCTTTGTGGAGACATTCTGCCATTGTTCATGTTAGTTTCTTTGGAGTTTTATTTTTTTTAACTACTACAAAAAAATAATAATATTCATTGTTTATTTTTGTTAAGACAAGCCTTCAAGTTTTGTGTTTTTGTTGGACACAAAAGAAAGACTAAATTAATTAACTTAAGAATAATTTTAAAAAAACAATTAACCTGCTCACTTGTGTTGTAGAAATAATACCTGAAAACGAAAATCTTCAAAAATAAAAATAATAGTTACAAACGAAAAAAATTGCATTCATTTCATACTCTCTTTCCGATTTTTCCTCTTTCTCTATTTCTATCTCCGTCCCTACTCTACCTATGTCTTATTTTTCATCTCTCTTTATAAGTTTAATCATTTTTTGTTAATCTTCCAGCGCCTGCTTTTTGTCATACAAAATCTAGGTCGGTTCGTGTCTTATAGATCTTTCGTTCCATAGTACGTTCGAACCATTTTTTGATCTCGGCCACGATCAGCACCGAAGATGTTAGACTCAATAAAAACAATATATCGTAGGCAGATAGAGCTTCTGTCTGGAAAACCATCTGCAATGGAGGAAAATAGATGACCAACATCTGTCCGATGATTGAGAATCCAACGGCCAAGAGAAACATCCTATTTGAGGTTAAGCCGATCTTGAAGACACTCTTTGTCTGCGATCGGCAACTAAGGGCGTTGAACATGTCGAAGAACACGAAACATGTGAATGTCATGGTTGTGTCACGTTTTGTTTTACCCAATGTACCATCGGCCATTTCACGTTGGAATACCCAGAGTGTGCCCAAAATGATGATACTCGCACTGAGGAGAACATTGACGATCACCGATTTGGTGATCATTGGTTGTTTGACGTTGCGTGGCTTTTGCTTGAGGACATCATGATCGACGGGCTCGACGCCGAGTGACTGTGCTGGCGGGCCGTCCATGATGATGTTGATCCAAAGAATTTGCATCGCATTCAACGGATTGGCAATGCCCATGAGTGTGGCCAACGCGATCAGCGAGAGAGCTGCGATCGATGTGCTCAATTGGAAGCGAACAAAATTGCGAATGTTGTAAAAGATCGCTTTACCTTCCTCAATTGCAGCGCTGAAAAGAGTTAAACACAAAAATACGTAAGTTTCCATAGATTCAGATAGGCAATTCAGATTTAAGGATACTTACATGATTGTGTGGAAATCGTCGTTAACGAGGATCATGTCGGCTGCCTCCTTGCATACATCGGTGCCATTTTTGCCCATAGCAATGCCGATGTCAGCCTTTTTGAGGGCAACTCCATCATTCACTCCATCACCTGTCATTCCGACAATGTTGCCAGTCCTTTGGAGAGACTTAACTATAGATAGCTTGTGACGTGGTGTTACTCTGTAGAATACACTGACATTGTTGGCAACTTTGTCAAGCTGATGATCGTTCATTTGATCCATTTCCTGTCCCGAAAGGGTCTGGTGGTGGATTGTATCAATTCCAATCAAATTTGCTGTAAAGAAGAGCAGTATGAAAAATTTACGTTGGAAATTGTGAAAAAGTCTGAAAAGTTCTTTAGAGAACTTGGTTGAAAGACGTTGTACATTAAAAATCTAATTAGGAAATGTAAAAGGTTAACATTGCTCCACTTTTGCCCATGATCAATCGCGAAACGACTTGGCGGGAACCCTCCTTCATCTTTTGTGGCCGAAAAATACCCCTTCCTAATCTTACATCTAGAATACAGTGTGCACAAAAGTGAAGTCACAGAACTTGACTGAAAATAAAGTTCAAAGATGTTGACTGACTTATGAGGTGTTGCTCAAAGAAGAGATCCTTCGAAAAACTGCGAAAAGGCAATGTCCAACAATGTTCCAATGCGATCGCTCAAAGGACGCAGACCTTGGTACATATTTGTTACACAAAGGAACCAACATCAGCATTTGGTTGACCATATAATGGTGATGAAGTGGTCTCATTCTTTCTCCTTTAATAAAAACGAAGAATGATGGAGTCATTTGAATTCGTAACAACAACAAAATTTAAATGAATTTACAAAAACGTTCCTCGTTTTCAATAAAAATCCCTCAATCGCCCAATGTAAATGTTTCCTCTATACACACATAATATGTTTGTCAAAAGAGACACCCATCAATTAAATTTTTTTACAATAAATTTTCGAATCCTTACAAAATGTCTACTCCCAAAGAATCATCTACAACCCTTACACCACCGCATAACTCATGTTTTGCCTTTAATCTCATCCGCTTTCATTTTAATCGAAAAATGAGTCGAAAAACAATAACAACTTCCTTACGATGATGTTAACCACCCCTACGCTTTTCCGGATTCAATTATGTGCGCAATTAATTTTGCTGACCCCCTTTTTGCCCTTTCCCAGCAGTACACGAACTTCATTTACAACGTTCCTGCCTGTCTGTCTGATTCTCAGCCAGATACTTCATTTGAATTCCTCTTATCCGCAACTCCAGGACGAGTATAATTAACCGCACTAGTGGAGAGTTCCTCTTCTGCCAAATGAGTTACTGCATTGTGTTTCGGAGACTAAATCTCTATTCCTGCGACAGAGCCACATTTACGTTAAACTGAATCCACACGGAAGTTCTGGTTTGCTTCAATTGATATGCAATCCCTTTTTTTGTTTCTTATGTTTTACAATAAATTCAACCTTCTTCACGTTTGAGAAGTATTTGGAAAGCTTTCAGTGTGTGGGCATGGAAATGGAAAAGTTATAAGGATTCAAATACTTGTTAAAGCATTTAAATGATATTTTTTACTTTTTTTTTTTTTAAAATAAGCATTCAATGAAACCATTCACGAGCTTAGCGGCTTATCCTTGATGGAGGACCTAATTTGTGAAATCAAACGGAAGGAAATTGAAATTGATGCGATTTAATGGAGCACGAATGTTTTTGCAAATATTATTTAATAGAGAGGTTTTAATTCAAGGAGAAAAGCATCATGGATTTTAGATGTTTATTTTGAGCTGCGTGTTAAATCACCCGAGACTTGGACTATATTTGAATGATAAAAAAAAAATCTGCTGCTTGAAAAATTCTCAAAAACTTTACAGGACGTAAGAGAACGGGGTCAGTTAAGCTAAGGATTTTTAATTTCATTCACATTTAAGCCTCCTTGTGCGATAGTTACAATAGTTTCAAAGGATCAAAGGATTATGATCATAAAATTAAGTTTCGGTAGATTTATTAACGAAGCAGTCCTTAGTCAATTTTATCTGCTACATCTGAAGTCAAACAGCTTATACTTATCGTGACTTCCATTAGCCGTATTTTGCAAATTGAACCTGATCCATGTGTTAAAAGGACATTTATCTTTCTGGTCCTAGCTCGGGCGCCAGCCGAATTAAAATTTTGATTACATTCATTTGATTCCTA
This sequence comes from Orthonevra nobilis, assembly GCA_963555765.1. Lineage (NCBI taxonomy): Eukaryota > Metazoa > Arthropoda > Insecta > Diptera > Syrphidae > Orthonevra > Orthonevra nobilis. The sequence goes on along the minus strand of OY743227.1, from coordinate 7,694,331 downwards.
CTTAAGGCATGACTTGTTACAAATTTAATAACTTTCCTCAAAATACCAGTCAAACAGACGAACCGTAAGATTCATAACAGGAAAATGGAAAAATAAAAAAGTCCGAAGCAACATAAACATATCGTGAAAGTCGGCCATGTACGAGCAGGCATTTAATTGATGTCACAGGGATTTAATATTGCAGCATTCAGCAGATCGTTCAAATGAACAATATCTCGACGTATTTCCCGTCGATCAACAAAAAAAAAGTGTACATAATAGCAATTCTAACACCACCGATTCTTCAGCAGATTTACAACCGTGGAGACCTTTATCTATCAATTTATGACCAGTTTATGACCTCGAATAGACCGTCTTAATGGACACCGATCTTGTTTTTTTTTTTATTCCGGAGGAATTGCAATGGTACCTTGAAAAGGAGGCCACATGTGCTTACGATGCTGATCAAGGAGCACAGGGAGCTATTCCCTTCAAAAAACTAAACATTTTTACATTCGGATTTTGGTGGCGCCATCAATGGCGTCCTAGAGAAGTTTCTTGAGTCGCAGGGACTTCAGTTTTATCGTATCGCAAAACCCTCGAGTTGTTTACCCATTTAACCGGTATTTTTAAGTAAATTTGCTTTACTCAAAAGTCTCTTAGTGCCCAAATTGTAAAAATTGCTGAGTGTTTGTCCTGTGCCGAGGACTATTGTTGCGAGAATGTTAATCACAAGATATAGAACCCCAAAAAAAAAAATAGAGTCCTTTATTTAAAATACCCGACTTGACAATAAGCATGTTGATAGCCTGCGAAAAAATTCTCTCTAGCTAATGCCTAATCAACCGTGTAAATTGAAAATCAAATGGAGTAAAATTTATTCAATTTCGAACAGGATAACTGACCACAACTCATCACAGTCCATTTGCTAACATCCTCTTAAGCCCCTCAGTTTATCCATTTTGCCACATCCTGCGCAGCAATTAATCACAAATTGAAAAATCAAAATTGAACAACATTGATTAGTTTCTGCGGTTCACAAATCGAAATGTTCGTCCTCCTGACAAATACAGCCAAATGAATAAAATCGAATTTACAGAATGGGTGTCCTTTTGAAATGTTGAAATATTCCATTACAGTCTGGCTTCAAATGTAATCAACGCAGTTGCGGTGACAAAGTTTCGTCTCTAAAAGGATCTCTTCAGGAAGTGAACAGCAGTTTCTTCTTCTTTTTTTTCCCCCTTTATTTTCATTCTTTTCGCTTCGACCCGTAATTTCATTATTCCATCATCATGATGAGGAACGATATGGATATCCCTGCTGAGTTGCTTCACAAAATGAAGGAATCTGAATTCGGATTCAGAAAGCGCAACAAACCAAAACACATTTTTCTTTCATTTAATTTTATTTTTTATTTTTTTTTAAGAAAAAAGTTCCAGGATGCGCGTTGATGGAAGATCTGAATCCTTACAAAGAGAAAAAAAATAAACATAGAATACATCTAGAGCGACGAAACCTAATTGACGAAAACCAGAATGAGGTGGAGAGCCTCTGGGTATAATTTCAAATGAAGTAGCATCAACGAGTATCCTTTTTTTCTTGTTGCTGGATCCTTTCGTTTCCAACTTTCTAGCCGACCACATAAAATATTTCCAACTTTCTAAATGCCTGCCAGCCAGAATCATCCAGTGGAAAATCACAGCGAAACTTCATGTTTTGAGAAGAGAGCACTTTAGAGGGCGGGACAAACTGGGTGTGTATCTTTGTGAAGGAAGTTTAAGTTAAGGTATCAAGGAAGGAGTCTTTTGGTGGTGGCTTCAGGCATTCGTTGAAAGTTTAAATTTGCCCGCTGACCAGAGAGAAAATGCCACAAAACTATCTTTAAATAACACACACATACACCAGCATATGAGATTAGCAGCTTGTTTTGGCTTCAACAACGAAAGGATGCCAAAAAGGTCCTTAATACACTTCCATTTCATAGTAGAAGAGGGGAAAAAAATACCATAGATGTAAATATAGGGATGAGCTGAATTTGTAAGAAATGACCAACGACGTCAACGACGGAAGGATTGTGGAAAAACTTTGTTGAGATTTTTTGTTTGCCCTAATCGAGGGAGCTTGTGAGTGTCCAGTTAGCTTAAGTCCGTGCATATTGGCAGGCAGGAGGCATGAATGATTGAAGATGTTTGCGAGGATTGAAATTCAAGTACAGTTGGGATTTGGTTCGGTCAGGATGAAAAATTTCCCAAGGCAAAAGTTGTTATTCTTTTCAATACTCGAAAGGATTTTGTGGGATGCGTATGCATATTTTAGAAAGTTGAAATCTATCAGGCAACAATCCTCGAAGTATTTGCGTTACTAGAGTTAGAAAAAATTGAAAAAAAGCACAAGAAAACAAATAACCGGGCAAGTTCTACATTCATCGAAATCCTTTTTTATTTTTTTGCAGGAAATGAGAGATTCAATTTTCAGTGATTTAAGGACATGGTTTTCAATATAAATTCACTTTCAGTAGTGGAAAAAAAAATTATAATTTGTATATCCCAGTCCTATTTTTAGGAAGGTCCATTTGTATATACCTTTTTTATATACCTTTGTGGCTATAGTCCACAAAAAATGATGAAAAAAGGCTGTTTTGGCCTCAACCTTTTTTCTCGATATTTCCCTTTGCAGAAGGTTGCTTTTCTTAATTTCACTATGTATATGCTCAGTTGGAAGCCCCTGTTAGGAAAAATAGCACAGAATAGATGCAACTCCAAATTACGAAAAAAGTGCAATTTTAAATCGTGGGCTATAGTCCACAAAAATGATGAAAAAAGGCTGTTCTGGCCTCAACCTTTTTTCTCGATATTTCCCTTTACAAAAGGTTGTTTTTCTTAATTTCACTATATTTATGCTCAGTTTGAAGGCCCTGATAGGAAAAACAGCACAGCATAGATGAAACTCTAAATTATGAAAAAAGTGCAATTTTAAATCGTGGGCTATAGTCCACAAAAAATGATGAAAAAAGGCTGTTCTGGCCTCAACCTTTTTTCTCGATATTTCCCTTTACAAAAGGTTGTTTTTCTTAATTTCACTATATTTATGCTCAGTTTGAAGGCCCTGTTAGGAAAAACAGCACAGCATAGATGAAACTCTAAATTATGAAAAAAGTGCAATTTTAAATCGTGGGCTACAGTCCACAAAAAATGATGAAAAAAGGCTGTTCTGGCCTAAACCTTTTTTCTCGATATTTCCCTTTACAAAAGGTTGTTTTTCTTAATTTCACTATATTTATGCTCAGTTTGAAGGCCCTGATAGGAAAAACAGCACAGCATAGATGAAACTCAAAATTGAAAAAAGTGCAATTTTAAATCGTGGGCTATAGTCCACAAAAAATGATGAAAAAAGGCTGTTCTGGCCTCAACCTTTTTTCTCGATATTTCCCTTTACAAAAGGTTGTTTTTCTTAATTTCACTATATTTATGCTCAGTTTGAAGGCCCTGTTAGGAAAAACAGCACAGCATAGATGAAACTCTAAATTATGAAAAAAGTGCAATTTTAAATCGTGGGCTATAGTCCACAAAAAATGATGAAAAAATGCTGTTTTGGCCTCAACCTTTTTTCTCGATATTTCCCTTTACAAAAGGTTGTTTTTCTTAATTTCACTATATTTATGCTCAGTTTGAAGGCCCTGTTAGGAAAAACAGCACAGCATAGACGGAACTCAAAATTATGAAAAAAGTGCAATTTTAAATCGTGGGCTATAGTCCACAAAAAATGATGAAAAAATGCTGTTTTGGCCTCAACCTTTTTTCTCGATATTTCCCTTTACAAAAGGTTGTTTTTCTTAATTTCACTATATATATGCTCAGTTTGAAGGCCCTGTTAGGAAAAACAGCACTGCATAGGTGAAACTCAAAATTATGAAAAAAGTGCAATTTTAAATCGTGGGCTATAGTCCACAAAAAATGATGAAAAAATGCTGTTTTGGCCTCAACCTTTTTTCTCGATATTTCCCTTTACAAAAGGTTGTTTTTCTTAATTTCACTATATTTATGCTCAGTTTGAAGGCCCTGTTAGGAAAAACAGCACAGCATAGACGGAACTCAAAATTATGAAAAAAGTGCAATTTTAAATCGTGGGCTATAGTCCACAAAAAATTATGAAAAAAAGGCTGTTTTGGCTTCAACCTTTTTTCTCGATATTTCCCTTTACAAAAGGTTGTTTTTCTTAATTTCACTATATATATGCTCAGTTTGAAGCCCCTGTTAGGAAAAATAGCACAGCATAGATGAAACTCAAAATTATGAAAAAAGTGAAATTTTAAATCGTGGGCTATAGTCCACAAAAAATGATGAAAAAATGCTGTTTTGGCCTCAACCTTTTTTCTCGATATTTCCCTTTACAAAAGGTTGTTTTTCTTAATTTCACTATATATATGCTCAGTTTGAAGGCCCTGTTAGGAAAAACAGCACTGCATAGGTGAAACTCAAAATTATGAAAAAAGTGCAATTTTAAATCGTGGGCTATAGTCCACAAAAAATGATGAAAAAATGCTGTTTTGGCCTCAACCTTTTTTCTCGATATTTCCCTTTACAAAAGGTTGTTTTTCTTAATTTCACTATATTTATGCTCAGTTTGAAGGCCCTGTTAGGAAAAACAGCACAGCATAGACGGAACTCAAAATTATGAAAAAGTGCAATTTTAAATCGTGGGCTATAGTCCACAAAAAATTATGAAAAAAAGGCTGTTTTGGCTTCAACCTTTTTTCTCGATATTTCCCTTTACAAAAGGTTGTTTTTCTTAATTTCACTATATATATGCTCAGTTTGAAGCCCCTGTTAGGAAAAATAGCACAGCATAGATGAAACTCAAAATTATGAAAAAAGTGAAATTTTAAATCGTGGGCTATAGTCCACAAAAAATGATGAAAAAATGCTGTTTTGGCCTCAACCTTTTTTCTCGATATTTCCCTTTACAAAAGGTTGTTTTTCTTAATTTCACTATATATATGCTCAGTTTGAAGGCCCTGTTAGGAAAAACAGCACTGCATAGGTGAAACTCAAAATTATGAAAAAAGTGCAATTTTAAATCGTGGGCTATAGTCCACAAAAAATGATGAAAAAATGCTGTTTTGGCCTCAACCTTTTTTCTCGATATTTCCCTTTACAAAAGGTTGTTTTTCTTAATTTCACTATATTTATGCTCAGTTTGAAGGCCCTGTTAGGAAAAACAGCACAGCATAGACGGAACTCAAAATTATGAAAAAAGTGCAATTTTAAATCGTGGGCTATAGTCCACAAAAAATGATGAAAAAATGCTGTTTTGGCCTCAACCTTTTTTCTCGATATTTCCCTTTACAAAAGGTTGTTTTTCTTAATTTCACTATATTTATGCTCAGTTTGAAGGCCCTGTTAGGAAAAACAGCACAGCATAGACGGAACTCAAAATTATGAAAAAAGTGCAATTTTAAATCGTGGGCTATAGTCCACAAAAAATGATGAAAAAATGCTGTTTTGGCCTCAACCTTTTTTCTCGATATTTCCCTTTACAAAAGGTTGTTTTTCTTAATTTCACTATATATATGCTCAGTTTGAAGGCCCTGTTAGGAAAAACAGCACTGCATAGGTGAAACTCAAAATTATGAAAAAAGTGCAATTTTAAATCGTGGGCTATAGTCCACAAAAAATGATGAAAAAATGCTGTTTTGGCCTCAACCTTTTTTCTCGATATTTCCCTTTACAAAAGGTTGTTTTTCTTAATTTCACTATATTTATGCTCAGTTTGAAGGCCCTGTTAGGAAAAACAGCACAGCATAGACGGAACTCAAAATTATGAAAAAAGTGCAATTTTAAATCGTGGGCTATAGTCCACAAAAAATGATGAAAAAATGCTGTTTTGGCCTCAACCTTTTTTCTCGATATTTCCCTTTACAAAAGGTTGTTTTTCTTAATTTCACTATATTTATGCTCAGTTTGAAGGCCCTGTTAGGAAAAACAGCACAGCATAGACGGAACTCAAAATTATGAAAAAAGTGCAATTTTAAATCGTGGGCTATAGTCCACAAAAAATGATGAAAAAATGCTGTTTTGGCCTCAACCTTTTTTCTCGATATTTCCCTTTACAAAAGGTTGTTTTTCTTAATTTCACTATATATATGCTCAGTTTGAAGGCCCTGTTAGGAAAAACAGCACTGCATAGGTGAAACTCAAAATTATGAAAAAAGTGCAATTTTAAATCGTGGGCTATAGTCCACAAAAAATGATGAAAAAATGCTGTTTTGGCCTCAACCTTTTTTCTCGATATTTCCCTTTACAAAAGGTTGTTTTTCTTAATTTCACTATATATATGCTCAGTTTGAAGCCCCTGTTAGGAAAAATAGCACAGCATAGATGAAACTCAAAATTATGAAAAAAGTGAAATTTTAAATCGTGGGCTATAGTCCACAAAAAATGATGAAAAAATGCTGTTTTGGCCTCAACCTTTTTTCTCGATATTTCCCTTTACAAAAGGTTGTTTTTCTTAATTTCACTATATATATGCTCAGTTTGAAGGCCCTGTTAGGAAAAACAGCACTGCATAGGTGAAACTCAAAATTATGAAAAAAGTGCAATTTTAAATCGTGGGCTATAGTCCACAAAAAATGATGAAAAAATGCTGTTTTGGCCTCAACCTTTTTTCTCGATATTTCCCTTTACAAAAGGTTGTTTTTCTTAATTTCACTATATTTATGCTCAGTTTGAAGGCCCTGTTAGGAAAAACAGCACAGCATAGACGGAACTCAAAATTATGAAAAAAGTGCAATTTTAAATCGTGGGCTATAGTCCACAAAAAATGATGAAAAAATGCTGTTTTGGCCTCAACCTTTTTTCTCGATATTTCCCTTTACAAAAGGTTGTTTTTCTTAATTTCACTATATTTATGCTCAGTTTGAAGGCCCTGTTAGGAAAAACAGCACAGCATAGACGGAACTCAAAATTATGAAAAAAGTGCAATTTTAAATCGTGGGCTATAGTCCACAAAAAATGATGAAAAAATGCTGTTTTGGCCTCAACCTTTTTTCTCGATATTTCCCTTTACAAAAGGTTGTTTTTCTTAATTTCACTATATATATGCTCAGTTTGAAGGCCCTGTTAGGAAAAACAGCACTGCATAGGTGAAACTCAAAATTATGAAAAAAGTGCAATTTTAAATCGTGGGCTATAGTCCACAAAAAATGATGAAAAAATGCTGTTTTGGCCTCAACCTTTTTTCTCGATATTTCCCTTTACAAAAGGTTGTTTTTCTTAATTTCACTATATTTATGCTCAGTTTGAAGGCCCTGTTAGGAAAAACAGCACAGCATAGACGGAACTCAAAATTATGAAAAAAGTGCAATTTTAAATCGTGGGCTATAGTCCACAAAAAATGATGAAAAAATGCTGTTTTGGCCTCAACCTTTTTTCTCGATATTTCCCTTTACAAAAGGTTGTTTTTCTTAATTTCACTATATTTATGCTCAGTTTGAAGGCCCTGTTAGGAAAAACAGCACAGCATAGACGGAACTCAAAATTATGAAAAAAGTGCAATTTTAAATCGTGGGCTATAGTCCACAAAAAATGATGAAAAAATGCTGTTTTGGCCTCAACCTTTTTTCTCGATATTTCCCTTTACAAAAGGTTGTTTTTCTTAATTTCACTATATATATGCTCAGTTTGAAGGCCCTGTTAGGAAAAACAGCACTGCATAGGTGAAACTCAAAATTATGAAAAAAGTGCAATTTTAAATCGTGGGCTATAGTCCACAAAAAATGATGAAAAAATGCTGTTTTGGCCTCAACCTTTTTTCTCGATATTTCCCTTTACAAAAGGTTGTTTTTCTTAATTTCACTATATTTATGCTCAGTTTGAAGGCCCTGTTAGGAAAAACAGCACAGCATAGACGGAACTCAAAATTATGAAAAAAGTGCAATTTTAAATCGTGGGCTATAGTCCACAAAAAATTATGAAAAAAAGGCTGTTTTGGCTTCAACCTTTTTTCTCGATATTTCCCTTTACAAAAGGTTGTTTTTCTTAATTTCACTATATATATGCTCAGTTTGAAGCCCCTGTTAGGAAAAATAGCACAGCATAGATGAAACTCAAAATTATGAAAAAAGTGAAATTTTAAATCGTGGGCTATAGTCCACAAAAAATGATGAAAAAATGCTGTTTTGGCCTCAACCTTTTTTCTCGATATTTCCCTTTACAAAAGGTTGTTTTTCTTAATTTCACTATATATATGCTCAGTTTGAAGGCCCTGTTAGGAAAAACAGCACTGCATAGGTGAAACTCAAAATTATGAAAAAAGTGCAATTTTAAATCGTGGGCTATAGTCCACAAAAAATGATGAAAAAATGCTGTTTTGGCCTCAACCTTTTTTCTCGATATTTCCCTTTACAAAAGGTTGTTTTTCTTAATTTCACTATATTTATGCTCAGTTTGAAGGCCCTGTTAGGAAAAACAGCACAGCATAGACGGAACTCAAAATTATGAAAAAAGTGCAATTTTAAATCGTGGGCTATAGTCCACAAAAAATTATGAAAAAAAGGCTGTTTTGGCTTCAACCTTTTTTCTCGATATTTCCCTTTACAAAAGGTTGTTTTTCTTAATTTCACTATATATATGCTCAGTTTGAAGCCCCTGTTAGGAAAAATAGCACAGCATAGATGAAACTCAAAATTATGAAAAAAGTGAAATTTTAAATCGTGGGCTATAGTCCACAAAAAATGATGAAAAAATGCTGTTTTGGCCTCAACCTTTTTTCTCGATATTTCCCTTTACAAAAGGTTGTTTTTCTTAATTTCACTATATATATGCTCAGTTTGAAGGCCCTGTTAGGAAAAACAGCACTGCATAGGTGAAACTCAAAATTATGAAAAAAGTGCAATTTTAAATCGTGGGCTATAGTCCACAAAAAATGATGAAAAAATGCTGTTTTGGCCTCAACCTTTTTTCTCGATATTTCCCTTTACAAAAGGTTGTTTTTCTTAATTTCACTATATTTATGCTCAGTTTGAAGGCCCTGTTAGGAAAAACAGCACAGCATAGACGGAACTCAAAATTATGAAAAAAGTGCAATTTTAAATCGTGGGCTATAGTCCACAAAAAATTATGAAAAAAAGGCTGTTTTGGCTTCAACCTTTTTTCTCGATATTTCCCTTTACAAAAGGTTGTTTTTCTTAATTTCACTATATATATGCTCAGTTTGAAGCCCCTGTTAGGAAAAATAGCACAGCATAGATGAAACTCAAAATTATGAAAAAAGTGAAATTTTAAATCGTGGGCTATAGTCCACAAAAAATGATGAAAAAGGGCTGTTTTGGCCTCAACCTTTTTTCTCGATATTTCCCTTTACAAAAGGTTGTTTTTCTTAATTTCACTATATATATGCTCAGTTGGAAGCCCCTGTTAGGAAAAATAGCACAGAATAGATGCAACTCCAAATTACGAAAAAAGTGCAATTTTAAATCGTGGGCTATAGTCCACAAAAAATGATGAAAAAAGGCTGTTTTGGCCTCAACCTTTTTTCTCGATATTTCCCTTTACAAAAGGTTGTTTTTATTAATTTCACTATATATATGCTCAGTTTGAAGCCCATGTTAGGAAAAACAGCACAGCATAGATGAAACTCAAAATTATGAAAAAAGTGCAATTTTAAATCGTGGGCTATAGTCCACAAAAAATTATGAAAAAAGGCTGTTTTGGCCTCAACCTTTTTTCTCGATATTTCCCTTTGCAGATGTCTCTTTTTTAGGCTGTTTATAAAAGTTACTGCTGCAAAGGGAAAGATCACACATCAGTGCGATCGTCGATGTCATAACAGCACACTGAACATTCATTCGAAGGTCAACCTTTAAACGACTTCTGTGGGGGCTGCATGGTTGAACATGAGGAGAAAAATAGTATCACAATGAAAACATGCCCATCCTGTCAGGCGACTTCGGTTTGGAAGTCCATTGTGAAAGGACCGAATTTGACCAACTGTGCTGGAATCCTTATCTAATCTGAACGAGTCCCTAAGACGGCTACAGAAAATAACAGAAGTTCCTAGTACCAAGCCATGACCTTAAGATTGCATGCCAAAAAAAAACCCCCCCCCCCCCAAAGTTAACCCGAATCTTGTAAACTTTCTTTCGTCTGTCAATGGGGTTCATTTTGCTTCGTCAGTCCGTAAATTCATTTGGGCATACCCGACTGACCTTTATCCAACTGCCCAATGCGGGCAGCATAAATATCCAATGCAATTTTCCAAAAGGAAAACTTTCCATCCCCTCGTGCATTCATTAAGAGCTCTTCACGACGACAAAGAAGAAAATAATTCCCATTGATTGCAAGGCAAAGGATAGCGGGAAAGGAGACATCCTAAAAGTTTTCAATTTGCAACAAATTACTGTCGATGCTCATCTCCTTGGCATAATTTCCTAAATAATAAGACACTGGGTTTGCACTTGCAGTATGAGTGGAGTCCTTTGGAGGATGAAAAATTTCACTCGACAATGCACATTTGCACGAGTACGGGAATAAGGACCACTGAGATGAAAGTTTTCTTTTCCATCATCATCATCGTCGGTGGTTCTCCTATTGGTATAATGAGGTCCTTTTTTCATACTTGAAAGAGGGTGAGAAATTTTCTTTAACATGCACCTGCCAATGCTGCATCTAAAGGAGAAGGGTACAGTGAACCAAGTCGATGTTCAAGTGCAAGGACAATAGTCTTTTTTGTTCTTCTGCATTGTCATCATACCTTCGCGTGTGTGTCCTTTTTTTTATACTTATTGTCATTTTTCATCTTCATTTACCTGGAAGGACATGTTTTCTATTTTTTTTACCTTTCTATTTCCCTTCAACTGCACTGATGTAGCTGAAAAGTCTGCCATTGATGTTAATGAAAGTCGAGGACGAGAGAGATGTGATCTGCTGCAAAAACGAAGGAGTTTGATATCGCCTTTTGTTCATTTAGTCTTGCGCCCGCCCCCATTTGAAAGAAGGTAAACTTTTCACTTCAACTACAAATTAAATTAAAGACTTTTAAGGACTTCTTTTTTGTTTTTCTGGCAAAGCCATACCTGGTGTTCGAGAAGGTAAAACTGAAGAAGACAATGAAGTTAAGCCAAGTCAATGAGTATGGAAAATTATTATCTGTATTTTCAAAAACTCAAACTTTTCCGGAAAGGAATAAGTTTTCCAAAGTAATTAAGGCGGTAGTTTGGTAGCCCATTTTTGGTTGCACGCTGAAATAGGGGCATGCTGTTTACCAGATGGTGAATTTTCGGAAAGCCAAAATGGATTGCAAGATAAAAAATTAAACTCAGTCATGAAAATAAGTTATGCGGAATGATCTTCAAAGAACTCAAATTGAGCTTAAAGTCAGAAGTACTACACAGAATGGGATTAAACCGGTGGCAAGTGATAAAAATGGAAGGACGACCACCAAATGGAGGAACTTCTTCCCATCAGCTCGAAGGATGTATCCCGCAAGATGAATAAAAGAACTGTTTGACTTTAGACTTACTACTGTGTCCAAAAAATAAGGTGACATTGTATTTATTTTGAAAATTCTTTATTTATTCTTCCAAATCAATTTCATCCCCTTCAAAGTAATCCCCTCCCGATGCAATGCACTTATGCCAACGGATTTTCCAATATTTGAAACACTGGTTGTAGTCACTTTCCGGGATGGCCTTCAGTTCCGTCTTCGCTGCGGCTTGAATCTCCTCTATCGTATCAAAACGGTGTTCCCGGAGCGTTCTTTTGAGCTTGTTGAACAGCCAGAAGTCGCACGGCGCCAGATCAGGTGAATACGTTGGTTGCGGAACGATATGGGTTGAGTTTTTGGCGAAATGATCACGAATTACGAGTGCGGTATGGGATGGTGCATTATCGTGGTGTAAAAACCAAGAATTGTCTTTCCACAATTCCGGCCTTTTTAGGCGGATAGCGTTACGCAAACGACGCATAACGTTCAAATAATATTCCTTGTTGACTGTTTGGCCGGTTGGAAGGAATTCATAAAGCACAACACCACGATAATCGAAGAACACAGTCAACATGACCTTGATTTTTGAGCGACTTTGGGGCGGTTTTTTTGGTCTCGGCTCTCCATTGGCACGATATTCGCTCGATTGATCGGTTGTTTCGGAGTCGTAAGTATAGATCCAGGTCTCATCGCCAGTTATAATGCGTTTCATGACATCCTGGTAGTCGGAAAGCATTGTTTCACACACTTCAACGCGACGCCTTTTTTCCAAAAAATTCAATGTTTTCGGTACCAGTCGAGATTTGACGCGCTTGAGGCCCAAAGCATCCTTCAAAATGGTATTGACTGAGCCTTTCGGTAAGCCAGCTTCATCAGCAAGGTCTCTAATCGTTAATCGATGGTTTTTCAACACCAAATCTTTGATTTGTTGGACGTGAGCTTCATCGGTTGAGGTTGATGGTCGCCCAGAACGCTCTTCGTCTTCGACACGTTCACGGCCGGCTTGGAAATCACCATACCACTTGTAAACATTTTTTTTAAGACAAAGCCTCATCATCAAAGGCTTTCTGCACCATCCTCAACGTATCCGCAGCAGAAAATTGATTCCGCAAACAAAATTTAATGCAAATTCTTTGCTCAATAAATTTCGACATCGCAAAAAACGAAAAACTCACTTTTATCAGCTCACAAAACGACGCGTATCTCAAACACTATGAATATATTTTGACATGAAATTTCCTATAGATGTCACTGACAGTACTACCAACTTAAAAAGAAAGAAAAATTTCCAAATCCTTCGACGCGCGCAGTTTGAATTCATATGTCACCTTATTTTTTGGACACAGTAGTACATTCCTTTTCTTCCCTGTTCCTGACTTCCCTTCTTTTTAATAAGGTTTACTATTATTTTTCTTCACACTAATTTTAAATTGTATTCTTTAACTTAATTTTATAATGCGAAATATATATAAAGAGTTTTTCATACTAGCTTAAGCTATAACCCGACTTTTATGACCTGCAAGACAGATACGTTTTATCTGAATAATAAATTAAATTGAAATGGCACACTCCAGAGTTTATCATGCGACTTTAATTGTTTAACTATTCATTGTCAAGAAATTATCATTAAAAGCTATATCTTTAGTTGACTTAGACTCAGCTGTGCGATAGCATGTGCCACGAGCTTGGGTAGGAAATTTGAATTCGCGCAGACAGACAATTTTAAATTCACGAACGAATTTGCACTCGCTTCGAGATGAATTTCTCGCGTGAATCTGCCAAAAAAAAGTCGGAATCATAGATTCACACATTTCTACAAAAAACCTTCAAATTTTTACTCAATGTTTGTTATTTTTTTATTTTTAACTTCCAACTAGTTCTTGTCAGTCAACCGATATCGAGCTTTTACTTTGTGAGGCTAACTCGCGATGCTATGAGAAATATAAAAAAAAGTCTTGCATACTCTAGAGTGGCGCGGAACCCTTCGTATGAGTGTCCAATTCTCACTTGGCCGCTTTTTTTCATAAGTTTTACGAGCTCGATATCTTTTAGGAGAGATTAAATTTGCACATTCTCCACACGTTTCTCGCCTAGCTTATCCAAAATCAACAGAAAAAGTGTCAACATTAAAGCAGGTGAAAGGACTTACTTCGTTAAGAATTATTTTCAAAGGAAATATTTGTATGCATGCAATCATAACAACTTACCAATAGCCATAGCCGTCTCTTGTGCATCGCCAGTGACCATCTTTACACGCACGCCACTCTGCATCAGCAATTCAATGGACTCCCTTACCAGAGGTCGAGGTGGATCAGTAATACCAACTAGCCCACAATAAACTAAATCCTGCAACGATTTGCCCTTAGCTAGTGCCAACACCCTCAGCCCCTTTCTTCCGATCTCATATGCTTCGGCCAAAAACTCCGCCTCATTCTGTTTCGTCAGAGTCAACACCTGTGATCCAAACATGTACTTTGTGCACTGCGGCAGGAGCATCTCCAGTGCACCTTTGGCAAAGAATATCTCCTCCTTGTTGTTGTTGTACTTGTGAATACACTTCACTGCCATCATTTTTTGTTCTGACGAAAACGGATACTCCTGAATACGTAGATAGTTCTCAGCTGGTGCGTACATTCCGTTCTTCATGGCGACAGCAATGAGAGCACCCTCCGTCGGCTGACCCAGCAGAGTCTCATTCTGAATGAATGCATTGTTGCACACGGCACCGATTTCCAATAAATTCGTGATATTCTGCTTGGCCACTTCCACATTATTGCAATTCCTGATGTGAATCTCACCGTGGTCATTGTACCCGGCGCCAGTCACGTCGGCCATGTATCCATCGGAGGTGATAATAATCGTTGCCGTCATCTCGTTCTTGGTCAGGGTGCCAGTCTTGTCCGAGCAGATAACATTCACACAACCGAGAGTTTCCACTGTGGGTAGTTTCTTGACGATGGCATTGCGCTTGGCCATTCGCATGACACCCAGAGCCAGGGTGACGGTCACAACGATTGGCAGACCTTCGGGAATAGCTGCCACCGCGAGACTCACACTTATGTTGAACATCTCTGTCAGGGGTTTGCCTTGAAGCCATCCAAGAAGCATGATAACACCGATAATCAGGAATGAATAGAAACTCAGCTGAGCTCCCAAAATATCCATAGACTTTTGTAATGGAGTTTTTGGCGCCTCCTCAGCTTGCATCATTTTGAAAACTTCTCCAAACTCACTTCGTTCCCCAGTACTAACCACGATACCCTAAAGAGAAAAAAAAAAATAGACGCTTATTGGACATTGATAGACAAATTTACCTTTCCATTGCCACATCGGACCAGGGTACCCATAAATGCAATGTTCTTCATGTTGGTGTGATCCTTGTTGCCACTGTTGTTCAACACCAGTTCTGTGCACTTCCTCGCCGGTTCGGTTTCGCCGGTAAAGCTCGACTCATCAATGGACAAGTCGATGGCATCAAACAGCCTCACATCGGCCGGCACTCGGTCGCCCACATTCAAATAGACTACATCGCCAGGAACCAGTTCTCGCGCCAGGAATGTCTCTAGTCTACCCTCTCGCAAGCAGTGACACTCTGGCGGCACCAGCTTCTTGAGCTCCTCGAGTGATTTCTCTGAGCGGTACTCCTGGATAAATGCCACCGTCACGACGATAATTATCGCAATCGTTATGCTGACTGCATCGTCAAATTGTTTCATAAAAATCGACACTGCCGCCGAGCCCAGGAGTAGCAAAATGAGCGGGTTCTTGAACTGTTCAATGTACTTCTTCCAGGTGGGATCCTCTTCAATCACATTCAGCTCATTGTGGCCAATTATTTTGGCCCGATACTTGGACTCGGTCCATTTGAGGCCGGTACGTACGTCAACTTGCAACCGACCGGCTACTTCTTGCGTAGTATAGGTCGATGATTCCGCTGTAGATAGCAGCATCTCTGGGGTTAACGTTGAACCAGCCTTTAAATAAACAAAAACAAAAGGACATTCATTAAAAGTGGGGAACGGCATTTTTATTCTTCATACACAGAAAAGTTTTCCAGTTGAACGGACCCTCAACCCAGCCTTAAATAAGTTAAACAATAAACAACAGGGCAAAAAAAAGGGAGTGCAACTTTTCATCTAAAAAAAAAAACATTCCAGGAAGGATACTTCGAGCAGACAATGGGGCAAACTATTTACAGTGTAATGGGGGTGCTGTACTGGGGACTGTTTGGTAGTGAAAAATTCGTTCCTCGTCTAAGGTTCGGAGGAGAACTATTAGTTTTGAATACGAAATTTTTGCAAAAAGTTTTATTTGTGGTCGTTTTGTGTTGGAGTAATTTTTGACATTGTTTGATGGGACAGGACGTCTACGGGATCAACTTGATTGGTTAGATGCTTGCTTATGCTAAGAGCGGTGGCAATATAAAGTTTTTGGTTCAGTTCAAGTTGCCAGAGAATCGGAAATAATGATTTATTTTACGTGTATTCAAAATTCTTTGAGGGAATAGGGTAGAAGCATTAAAGATGGGACTTGAAGTGTATAAACTTATACTATTCATTGTCCAAGACAACAGAAAGAATACAAACTTTGATTACTTTACTTAAGAAGTGGGCTCTGCCGCTTGGAGTGTCCACTTTTGTGGTTATAATTATACATTTATCCAAAACTTTCGTCCACGATGATTCAAAGTCCTTTGTTCCTTTTTAACAGAAGTCAAAAAGTCAACTATTTAAATATGGTGGAGACGTTTTGGTAGGGAGCATGAAATAGATCATCTGTGAAGTTTGGGACGACGATGATTTGAAACCCCAAAAATCGGTCAATATCAGTGAGAATTGGCAATGGACAAAATTTACACAAAAATCCTTCAAGGATTGATTGCCTGATAAATAAGTATGTGAGTTTTGGAAAACTTTGCGTCAAAGGCTCTACTCGGTTTCGGAATACTTTCTGCTTACACAATTACTCCAAACTAAGAGTAAGCTGAGAGTGCCTTGAAGGAATATGGGAAAGTATAGTGGAGTGGGAAGAATTTCAAATCCCGGCTGTCAAACACTGCTATGCAATTGGATGGAATCATGCTCGACTGTTTTTCAACTAAGTTGATTTCCTTCTTAAATTTTGATTGCATTTTTTCTTTATCCCAGCTCAAGAAAAGAAAATTGGTTTATCCTTTCAATGTCCCCAAGATTATCAACATGAAGGGTCTGTTTTTGGACCAAACAACTGACGACGTCTTTAATGGTTGTGTTGAAACATTTGGTACGAAATATATTCATTTTGATTCCTTAAGATTTTAAACACAGTTGTTTACCATAGCCCAGAAAACTCTATTTGTTCAGTCGTAGTGAAAACTCCAGAGCCTGGACTATTAACTGACGAAATGGTTTTTGATAAACCTTCAACAACAGCCTTATGACATGAAAAATGAAAATTTTGAAGGAATGTTGAAAAATGGTGTCGGAATTTATTCCATTATCTTTAACATCAAAGTCTTGACACCATCCTTTTTTTGACTTCTTTTGAACCAACCGCGCACATGCTACCATAGTGCGTTATTGATAAAGAAAATACTGCGAATTCGTACGAATATAAATAAAAAAATTCGAATGCCTACTGGGGGGCAAAAAAAAACCTTGCTAAACAAAACTGAGTTTCAAACAACTAAGAAGCATATGTTCGGTTGGAACACAGATTCAAAGAATTTGCATAATTTTTTTTCTTATATTTTAGTTTAATGTCAACAACCTTATCCTCAGCCGAGTTTATCGATCCATGATTGACCATAGGTCATAAATCACTTGGCCCGGTGGATTTCGCTTTTTTGCCAATACACGATTGAAATGATAAAATTTTGTCTTCAGATTTTTTGTTTGAATATTTTTTTGTTTATCAACCACTCAGCATAGATCATGCTCTCTTGGAATCATCGTCTTCCAATGGTCAGCAAAATAAACAAGATTTTGTCTACATTCTTAACAGAACTGAATCTTCACACTTTAAACTCTAAAGAGCTCTCAATTGAGATTCTGGAGAAATTATTTATGGTTTATTTATTCTTTGAAGAACTTAACAACACAGGAGTAATGTGTTGACTGGAAGCTTGCGGCTTATCTGAAGGTGATTCAGCTGGAAGCCATGTCCAGTGGATAGTGATTCCATGTGGAGTCTCTGAAAAATGATTGTATAGAGTGTGTGATTATTTTAAGGTGGTATCTAAATGGCCATGCAGAAATCGAGTTACATTTTAGTATGTCCCCGATCTGGGTTCAAAAAGTGTTTGCTTGTCCATTAGTTGACAAGACAATTTGCGTTTTCTTAAAAATTCTACAGAAAGACTTGAAATCCAGCATTTTAAAATTGAATAAGTTTAAAGCATCTGTGAAAAAATTATGGAGAGAAATCGACAGAATATTCGAAAAGTACAGTCACTTGGTTAGACTACTTAGTTACAAGCCTTCTGATGGGCAAATAAATGGAAGACATTTGGATGAAATTATTTCTGTTTGTGACAATCTGGAAAACATAAGACCCGCAACAGAACAACTTGTACAGATCTAGAGTAGCGATAAACCTTATTACAATTCGTTGTCATAAACTAACCCATTTGCGGGGACAAAATTGAATCGTTCTAAAAAAGTAAAGCCTGATTACGATCGCTTAGTTCAAACTTAACAATTAAGCCGTAAAAATAATACTAATTTTCAACAAACTATAATTGTTTTCTTTCCGGCCTAATAACTTCATTTGGATTTCGGTTAATAACGAGTACAATGCAATTTAAAACAATCAGATATAATTTTTAAAGATAAACAATTCCGAGTCGTAGTTTGAACTTGCTTTGCAGGCCAGACTCTGTTTTGGTCACCAAAAGTTTTATCCCCCAAAACATGTGCCAGATTAAAGAAGCACAAAACCTTCCAATCTTTGTTGAATGCAAATAAATAAAAATATACAATTAATTCAAAACAAATTCGCATAAAGAGTCAACAAAATAATAATAAAAAAAATGAAGTAAATAAAACGATACGTGCGTACTTCAACTTCAGCATACTTAACCTAAAAAAAAAAATAAAACAGCGACGCTCTGAATCGCCAAAAGCGGCTTTGTTTTTTGCGGGGTTGAATTGGAAATGCTTACCTACGGCGTTCTTTCCACTCAAGGTGGAGTAGTAGAATAAAATGCGAATTTTAACTGAACTTAGAGCTACAAATAATTTATGCACATGTGAAGTGCCAGTCGTCAGAGACGCCTACAGACTTGCTATCACACACAAATATTGATAAGACACCCAATAAAGACGTAAAATAAAACAGAAAATACCTAAACATATGTTTATGAGAAGCCATCTAAGACAGTGGAGTCGAACGTAAGGTCTGCGGGCCGTTTTTTAAATCATTTTTGCACATACTCGACGATAAGGAATATCACCAAATCTTTATGTCATTTACTCATATAAGTGAACTCAAAGGTTAGCCTCTTTTTAAAGGTTAGTGACAGAGAGTCTTTGAATTTTCAAGTTCCGAGGACAATCATCGGCGCACAGTGGCTCTAAATTACTTTTTTCGGTGCCAAAATTAATAAATTTGGTTTAAATATTTAATTTTATCTTTTTGGAGTGAACAATTTACGCAAGACTTACTTAGACGGATCAGAGCCTGGACTAAAATCGCTTTCTATCCGTCACAGTTGGCTTCCTAGCATCACCTATGAACAGAAGGAAGTCGACGATTTTTTGCTTTCCGGACCGATCCATATTATTGTTAAGCTCGTAAAGTTCGCAGTTGTATCTTCTACTCCTCCATTCGTCCTTCTTTGAAAGAGGACTTTTTATCCAAAGGAGAATATTTCTTTCTAAGGTTCCTAAATTCTTTTCCGCGGTTTTGTATATCATCCATCTTTCGACTCCATGTAGAGGAACTGCTGAGATGGGTGTTCTGTACAGCAAGATTTTTGTCCTTTGAGCTTCATTTTTTTCCCGAGATGGAAAAAATTCTTCAATACCTTCAATACTGAATGTTTTGGACTGGTCGATTTCTTCTTCTTTTGACTCCATGTGGAGGAACTGCTGAGATGGGTGTTCTGTACAGCAAGATTTTTGTCCTTTGAGTTTCATTTTTTTTCCCGAGATGGAAAAAATTCTTCAATACCTTCAATACTGAATGTTTTGGACTGGTCGATTTCTTCTTCTTTCGACTCCATGTGGAGGAACTGCTGAGATGGCTGTACAGCAAGATTTTTGTCCTTTAAGCTTCATTGTTTTTCCCGAGATGGAAAAAATTCTTCAATACCTTCAATACTGATGGTTTTCGACTGGTCGATTTCTTCTTCTTTCGACTCCATGTGGAGGAACTGCTGAGATGGGTGTTCTGTACAGCAAGATTTTTATCCTTTAAGCTTCATTATTATTCCCGAGATGGAAAAAATCATTCAATACCTTCAATACTGATGATTTTCGACGGGTCGATTTCTTGACGACGGATCAACTCTTCTACCCTTTTCGGTTCGACCGAAGACGTCAATATCATTCACTTTTTTGGTTAATTGAGAAGTGTGTGGGTTTTTTATATTTACAACTTTTGGTTGTTGATTATGAAGGTACTCCTTTCTCTACTCCTTTCTCAAGTCTTTAAACTTGATAAATTCCAAAATTTGTTGAATTGGATTGCACATTTAAGAGCGAGGATCGGAATGAAAATAAATAAGGCTCCAAGATAATGAAATACTGCTTTTGGAAACCCCATGCTGAGATCACTGAAAAATCAAGACAGGAGGGAAAACATATTTCACACTTTCGTGGAACTATGAATTAATGTACGAGATCTTTCGCACAAAACAGTCCAGTTTTCGTTGGAGGAAGCGCTGAAGAAAGGATGCCAATAGGCTGTGTTGTTCATGCAATTCTGTCTGTTAGTCCTTCTTCAACTGACGGGGGCGGTCTGGTTGGATTGGTGTTATAATAAAATAAAGTTCGTATGTTCGTCCTCGTCTATAACAATATGATCCAACACGATACAAGTGTACCTATTTTAAAATCTGTGTTTACCATAGGAGTCGAATATGCTTCATCAAATTACACAGTCTTAAATTAAAAAAAAAAATGTCTTTATTTTTTAAATCATCATTTGACATTAGCTGCTCGAATTTACCCACTGTTAAAATGAGTCAAAACAAATGTGTCTGGAAACCTGATCAAATAAAAGCCATCGATACTTTATTCGCGCGTGATATTTATTTAAAAACAAAAAATCCGTCTTATGACGTTTGCAGTGCATCTGTGTTTACAATCATTTTGATACTTATCTACATTAGTGAAAAATTCTTTGTATACTTAGCACAATTAATTACAATTATTTTAGTCGACGAAAAGAATTCTAGCACTAGTTATTTTTCAAACGAAATCAATTCCTTCCAAACTCAAGATGATTGAACTGCCAACCAATTGTACTACGTGCTGATTTACGCAGGACAAAAGTCAACAATTCTGAATGTGCGAATGTCCTTATTGGGCTTGAGTTGACTGTGAAAACAATTTAGGAGCGGCTTTAGAACTTGAACGTCCAAGTTCCTAAGACGGCTCAGAAATAGCCAGAGTCAATAAAGAGCATCTACACAAAGGAATCTCAAATAAGAAATTTTCAAGATGCTGTTTGTGTGCAGAAGTTGACGACAAATCGCCAGTAGACAAAAGCCTTCATCGCGCTGAACTATAGAAAGCGATCGTTGAAATCGGAATCCGGGACAACAGCCCTCAAGAGCATACGATACACTATGCAGTTTGGATCAAGACACTTCGAATTATTCCAGATTTGCACCGAATTCCGACAAGGTTCCTTAACCTTATTCTTGAACAGAGAATGGTGAAAATTGTCAAAGAAGATTTGCATTTTGACCAGTAAAAAATTCAGATATCAACTTTGACGAGTTTTACAGCTCAGTTAAACTGATCACCAAGTTTGGCAAAAAAAAAATCGAATCACATTTATACTTGGCTGCCTTTTCAATAAGCACAATTGGAGGACCGAATTCCCTCAACAGATACACCAAAGACCGAAACACTCTGGTAGGGTAACTACAACGAACGTCATTTGGACAGACGGCATCATTTGGCCTAAAAAACATGCCGATTCAAAAAGACGAACCAGCTTGTGCTTCGGTGCAAATTTTGTGAAACCCACCGCCTTCCAGGTTCCTCTGATTGAACATCTTCTAGTTTAACATGGATACTTTAAGGAAAAGGTGTTCAAAAATGAACTAAATGGGCTTTTAAGAAAGGTATATGTTATAAATTAAAACTTTGTTTAGGTTACAAACAAAAAAGCCAACCACTTCTTCTTTAAATGTATTTTAAAAACTGAAAGTTGAGAATGGCATTTGCATTTTCACACCACTGTACTAATTCAAAATTCCCACTTGCTATACAAAAAAATAAAAATACTCCACCACAAAAAGTTGTTAATTAAAATTCTAAATCGAAATATTACTTTCACTTAACGTTTTTGTTAGTCTTTTGAATGTTAAATCCTCAAAACCATTAGTAAGTTTTTTAAGAGCTAATCTAGATTAGTATAGATTAACATTTCCATAACCAGGGACCAGCTTCGAAGGTCAAGTTAAATAAAAAACAACAAACTTACGTCTGACCACATTTTGAGTCACTTCAAATAAAAACTGAAAAAAGATTCTTCAAAGCCACAACGAATTTAGCCCTTTATTTCGCGGACTCAAATAACCACCGCAAACGATCAATGCCCACTCAAAAGGTATGTTTAAAAATTCACTACGTCACCACCGGAGATCAATACCGGATCCATGACCCAAGCACACCGCTAGATAGCTCCACAGTTTGAAAACGTATCTATTTACTATTTTTTTCTGCTTTGCGTTTTTCTTATCTTCAACTTTTTTTGATTGATTCTGAAAGAATTCTCGTGACGTCACTGCGGCTAAAGCTAAGACACGATCATTTTCCACAAAAGCACAAACATTTTTTTTTTGTTTTTTCTTCTTATTTTAATTAAGTAATTTTGTTGTTGTTGTTGTTGATGATAGAAAACGTGGCGCGAGGAATACGTTTGCAAAGAACACAAGAAAAATGTGTCAGTGTCACTTTTGATGAACGTTTAGCGTTTAGCGACTCGATCGCTTGAATGAGAGACTTTCACTTAGAAACTGTATCGGAACTTTTATTATTAATGGGATTTATTTTATTTCATTTTTAATTTATAAAGACTCAACTTTTTTACGAAATTCACTTACAGGGCACTGGCACTGAGGCGATATAAAAAAGCGAACGATCACTGCACGATCACTTGAATCAATGCGTGGAATGTTTTCGTGTTACTGACGTACGGTACGAGTCAGCTTTTGGTCGTTCGTTTTACTGCGGATTTTGTGAAAATTCCGAATGAGCAAGAATGAGAGAATACCGAACAACAAAAAGCTTATGGAAAGAGAATGGGCGACTTAAGAGAACCAAAGTAAATGAATGATTGCTTGAGGCTACAGCTGAGCGACGCGACGGTGAATAGCCTTTCCATAGAACGCTGATAATGCGAATAAAAAAGCGGAGCAGTGTCAATTGTTAGGATTAAGTATTTGTCTGGGTATGCTATGGAGGCATTCATTGGTCATGGGTGCTTGCTGCTTGCTGTGTGAATGGGTTACCAAGGTGGCCACCGATGCAACAGGTACAGCTCCTTAAGAGGGGTCTTAGATGGGATATTGAAAGCAATAAAAGTGAGTAAGCGCCTTACAGGTGAGCTGATTACGATGCAAAGACTGTCGAATGTAGGTTTATATTTATTTGATTTGTCGGAGTATCAAAAAACATCTGATCAAATTAGACGGCATTGCGATAGAAGAAAATTGAATAGATATAAACTTTGCTAAGAGTCTATACATCAAATGCAAATTTACTCGATAAGAATTTATGTTTTCCGATATCTGGGTGAAGATAGAACAGAGAAAGTGTGTTCCAGTTTAGACAAATATAAAAAACAAACAGAAGCAAAGTACTGATCGTGGATGATCGCTTTATACATACACTCAAAATTTAGGTCGTGCCACTTAATCGTATCATCAGCAAAAATTCAAGAGCAATGGCGAAGGCAAGACCCAAATTGCAAAAGAAAAACAAAATTTATCTTAGAAAGCTTCGATCGATCACCGATCTTGTAAAAAATTTCAAGTCGAAATAACTGTCAGATTTTTTTTTCTCTAATTTTTAAGGTTCTGTTCCTTAAAAGGAAAAACAGATCACTTTGTTTTCCGTCTCTCTGTCATCACCCTGTTTCTCAAAACGCATGGAGGTATTAATTCAAAATAATACGGTTTTCCAAATTGTCATTCAATTTGCGAGGGACTTATTAGGCAACTATGCTGGAATTCATTGAGCCATAGTCTTTAAATAATCTTAATAACACAATCGTAAAAAAGTTAGGAAAGTTGAGGAAATAGTTCTCAGCTTGAGACGGAAAAATTTTGAAGAGCAAAAATTCGTTATAAATAAATATAATTTTGCATTAAAGGTGCTGATAAGCATTAGACCCACCCACACCCAATGTCAGCATTCTTTACAACCAAGAGATATGCCGACACTTCTATATCTGAAACGCAATTTTTTTGGGAGTACCAAATCAACGAAAATGAAAATTTAAAACAAACCAATCTGGAGAAATCGAATGCCAACTGAGAGTCCTACAGAGAACCTTCAATTGACCTTTGGCAAGAATTATCCACAGAGGAGCCAATTTAATATCACAGACATTTATTTTTTGTTTGAAAAACTTTTTAAATCGAATGACCTTCAATTCTCGAGAGAAACTTAAAACAAATGCGACTCAGTCGAAGATGGATCCATCCAGGCACTGAAAGTTATGTGCATAGTTTTCAAAAACTGCGACAAAATACTTCATTTGGGTCCCTAAAAAAAAATTCGTAAAAGGATTCTCTCTTTCTACGAATTGTTTTCTATCTTAAGACTGAAATGATTCTGAATTCTTTGTTATTGGATTCGACGTTATTAAATCAATTTGGATTTTCCAAAAAAAAAAACAAAAAAACAATTCTCTCAGCACATGTGACGACCGCTTAAAAGTTTTTATCCGCCAAGCCACTCTGCAACTGGGAATGGATTTTTCCTTAAATTTAGTCCGTTGTCCTTTTTTATTATCAAAAATTGATTTCGCCCTTTTTCTTCTGCCAGTTTTATTCCTTCGAAGTTGAGGATAACAAACCCCCATCTGAAGTGGCCAATCTTCAAATAACTTCCCAGAAGCAGAAGTGTTCAAGTGCAAAGAGCCAGTGTCCTTCGGCGAGTGTGTAATGGAAAAAGGAAACCAATTTTCTTGTTGACACACGTGTTTTTCGTCCCTTTGAATGTAGTCACATCTTGGTCTATCAACATACATAAATATGTCAGGTTTATAACTTTTCTTTGTCCATAATGTTTGCACACATTATACTCAGGTAAAAGTATCTCTATCTTGTTTGCCCATCCGTAAATTTGGCAAATTATTATCGAAACAAAAAAAAAACAAGTTCGAGGAACCATTATAATCGGGGTCATATAATCCAGAACACGTTGTTGTTTCTTTTCTTCAGATGCCATCTCTAAATCAAGCCATTAGAAAAGAATGTGTTCATGTCGAACGTTCATCGTTCGACGACGCATGTTTTGCCAGCGAGAAGGAAATCTACTGAATCTGTGGCGCACCGCAAATGCAAGAAAGTGCATTTGGGTGTTGCTGTCAGTTGCGACTTGCGTGTGCCATGCCACGGATCGAGGGTTTTCATTTTCAATTGAATTTCCATTTCTTGAGTTTGAAACCCAAAGCACCGCACGCATACGTCTCGTTTCTCTTTCTGATCTAATAAGTTGTTAAATGAAAGTTGGTCATTTAAGATGTTGGCGGTAGTTAGTGGTTAGGTGTTTGGCATAAGTTGTGGCCTCGTGGGCGGGTGGCAATTAGTCGAAGTATTTAAAAAGCAAAGCAGACACAAACGACGGATTGACACGGCAAACTAACACGATTCGATTGAGTGATTTGCTCTATAAACAGACCCACGTTGGTCTAATATAGACCTACTGAATTGTGGATAAAGTTGGATATAGAAGCAATATAGGGAAGAGGATATTTCCCGTCCTTATATATTTCAAACCTTCTAGGAGCAGAGTTTACCATGTCAAGAAGAAGAAGAATACATTTGTATTGTATTTTATACTGAGAGGGTACCAAGCAAGACTCAGCTGTTATACGACCCAACTTGTGGTATGATTTTTATGACAGAGTCCTCGAGAGTATTGTAAATACTGTGAAAAGAGAGAAGAACTTCGTTCTAAAATAAGTACATACGTAATTTTTGAAGGTGACTTATTTTCAATAAACTGACGCAATTAATTCAAAAAAAAGTTTACATTTTTTTTTCATTTTCATGCCGTCATGCCCCACGTTGGGCGCCAGTTAATCTAATAAAAAACACGAACCATACGGTTTGCTTTCCGTTTATCAATTGACTTGTTTATTCATTATATTCTTATTCTACCTTAAAGCTAACATAAATCGCTGGCACGAGTCATCGAGAGAAACATGAGACGCTTCCGCTGCTTTGGTCGGAGCGTCGTACTTTTGGCCGTTGAACTGACCTGAATCATTTTTTTATGCAAGCCATAGCATTTCCGTTAGCTTGCAGCTTGCTATGTTAACTTACAGCTTGCCGAACTTACTGCTTATCGAGAAAACAACCGCCAATTTGCATTTGCATCTAAAGTTGCTTCTTTAAAAAATTATTTAAGAAAATTACTAAAAATGGGTAAGCAAAGTGCAGTTTATTCATACGAGAATTTATTATAAAATTAAGAAATGAAGGTAAATCTAACCTCGGAATAGCCAAAACTGTAAGCAGATGGTGACAAACATTTTGGCTAAATTTAAAACAAAAACATCTCGAGACTGTCGGTAGGTGATGAACGTGCTTTTGTGACGGAAGTTCGCAAAAATACAGCGGTTAGTGCAGTGAAGATGGCTGAAAACATTACCTAATCTTCTGGACCCAACGCGCACTGAAAAAAATAAACCGAAAACAAAGACTTCTTAATGCCAAAAAAAAATATAAAAATGAGAGCTCGTCTTTTAAGTGACGAGAAAATCTGAGATTTTTGCCTCAAGAAAACTGCCAAAAATATGGCGAATGATAAATTCAGAATATCAACAACAAAGTTAGAAAGCTCGTCTTTATTCATAGTACGATGAAAAAAGAAGGTTATCTTCAAATTTTGAGAGACAATTCGCCGTGTGGTGTTGCGAAACTGGGGTTAAGTGATTCTTTGGTCTCCCAACAAAACAACGACCGTAGGCAAACATCGAAATTGGTCAAGGAATGGTTACCTTATCGTACGCCTAGGCAACTGGACCACCCTCCGCAGTCCCCAAGGCCTGAACGCTATGAAAATTAAATCCACTTACTTTGAAAAGGTTTCAAATATGCAGTTCATAGTTGTACACTTTGTTTTGACGTTCACAGTATGTTTAATAAAATCCTTAATAAATTCAGCTTAATCTTTGCTTATGAAGTCTTCAGTCATGGTTCAATTAACGCAATTTAGGGATAGGTAACAACTTCATCCTAACTCTCGTTTACAATGACATACCAATGACAGGTCTGTGGATGAAGCAAATCTGTTTCCGATTCATTTTTCTGCTTGCTCTCAAATCAGTTCAGAACCTCCGAATATTTCATGGGATATATCAATTTTCGTTCAGTAGAAAGAGGATTCAATGAACTTGACATTCATAAGTCCCTTGGTCAATTCTTCCGAAACCATTTTTTCAAATCTTGACTCCCTTCAACCATCGATTCAATGCATTAAAGTCTCCTGTTTTCTATGTCATGGAAACGCTGATCGCAATTTTTAACGTATGAAATATGTACCTCGACCCAAAATATATATAGATCGGCAATATGGTTTTCATATCAAAATATCCAATGCGGATCTGATCATCGAAAAGAGGAATCACTCTCTGCAACTTTCAGTTGAAAGGAAGATTGTTGCGCTTGATATTTCAATGGCATTTGCTAGAGTGTTCAGGTGCGACCATTAGGTAGCGCCGAATATCTTCTTCAATGAACTAAACAAAACCTTTCAGGCCTTCCAATTCAAGTAATATTGCACAGCTTCAAGTCTGAAAATCACTACATAAATGCTGGTGTGCCACAGGTCAGGTGCATTTACATCTTAGTCACAAGAAAACAAATAAATTTGTCCAAAATCCACAAAGATAGACAGAAGGCAATGCATTATGGTGGTTTTAACAGAGGCGGTATTTCTGACCCGTTTAAATTCCAAGACGACGATCGAAAATACTTTACAGTCACTGGATAGCTCTATCGAGACATAACTATGGTTCCAGCAAAATGGGGCTATGTGCCCTACAAACTGTCCAAAAATTGACACTAAGTTCAAAAGTCACACATTCCAACCTTTTACTTATGTTACTTTACCACCACGGGCTGCGATTTGACTTTTTTTGTCCGGTACAATTGAAGATCGGTGCTTTGCGAAAAATCCAGAGACGATTGCCGTAGGTTCAATCATGAAGTGTTAAATTCATTGAATCTGAGAAATAAGTTCGATTCCTAGAGTAGTGGTCTAGTTTTTCGAATCTGGTCCAGTCACCATTTGCCATTGGGATCAAGTTAATGACACTATCACTGGGTTGGTCGAACAGTGGTAATAGTCTGACTAATGGGTGGCGTTGTTGTAGTGGTTGTTGCATCGGCTTAGTTCCTTATTCGTGTTTTCAAAATAGAGGTTTGTGTAGATTGTGTGTAGATGGCTCTGCTGTGAAGGCATAACACTGACAGCGGGGTGTTTAGGCTAAATCTTCCAAACTTTCAGAGTTCATAGAACATAACTAATGTCGAATAAAAAAATCCTGCGAATTAGATTAAAGCAAATAGGTCGATACTAAAATCCTCCGTCCCGTTTCGGGCTCCACCCACAAAAGTGAGTTGAAACCAATTACACCTGAGTTTCTCAAACTACTACACAATCTTTCATTCTTCTCCTTATTCTTCTGCTCGCTCTGTGCTACACGCATTTTAAGAGTCTTAATATCCTCTTGAAAAGCGAGCAAATAAGTAAAAAAAAAAATCAAAAAAGTGCTGAAGTACAAATAAAAATAAAAATATTATAGAAAAAAAAAAACGCGACTACGTAAACTGAAAATTGTGATGTAAATATTTAATAAATGAACCGAAAAAAAGAAAGCAGTGGAAAAATTTTTTTTTTATTTAATTGAATGAGGCGATCTAGATCGTTATTCAATAATTAATCCTCTTTACATTACACACCTTTGCTTGTGTGACTTCTTAAAGGAGAGTAAACCACATGCAATTTGCAAAAACACTTCCATCATAAATCAAAGGTAGAAAAGAGTTTTATGCGGAAATAGTACTCCTCGCTCAATCATGTTATGTACGGTGTTCGACAAGGCCGATTCTCGCCCCAATTTCGTTTTGCATGTTTATTAATTTGTGTTTTTTTTTTCATACCTTATTGTATGACTAAGGTTTGCGTCCACAAAACCTGTCACATTTTTGGTTCCTCGCCCCATGAATGAAAATAATTTGTTTTTTCGAAACGAAAAATTCGTCCACCCACCTCTTTTACTGAATCCCAATTCAGTTAGGATCTATTGCATTTACGGAAAAAGGAAATTAAACAAAAGCAAAATTGATAAAGCGAAAACGAAAAAATTCCATCCCGTTCCTTTATCGAATTCCACTTCCTTAGTCCTTTGCAAAACAAAAAACCCTACCGTTCCAAATTCCTCTCGCAGAGGTTGACTTACAATATCTACCCGAGTTCCATGTCAATTTCCTTATTATCCTTGATAACGTTTTTACATTTACATTTCTTTTTTTTCGCCCTTTTCTGAACCAAAACTGTTCCGCCCACACATTCCTCTGAATTTTCCAGAAATATTTTCATCCTCGCGAATGCACAATTCGAGTCCTTGCGTTGGTATATGAGGAATAGCTCATTGTGTCAAATACACTATACTATATGTCTCCCTGTGAGTCTAAATGTGGCATTTGAAATATGTGCCAAGAATAGTACTGCACGGCAGGGTGGGGGTTGGTTTTGTTATGTTTTTCTGATTGATTAATCAATAAATTGTTGTTCTTTTCTTTTCGTAGGGCTTCTTCGTAATTGGTTTGCATTTCATATGGAATCGTATCAGATATGAGCACGAGGCAGATACTTGTTTTTATCTTTTGTCAAGAAGGATTGAATGGAGTCAACGTGACGAATTTAGGGTCCTTCCGTTCAAACATAATTTCCTTGCTTGAAGAGATTTTTCTTTTTTGTTTATTTGTTGCTTTGGGCTCATGGATTTTTTATTTATAGCCTGTCATAAATGGTGATGTCTGTATCTGTAGAGAATGCGAAAAATTATCGTCTGACATGGCATTTAATGAGAGGCACTTGACGATTAATGAAGCCTGCCAGATCAAATCTAAGTTTATTGAACTTATGAAGAAGACAGGTCTTAAATTTAACTTGGATAGCGAATCGTTTTGTAGTGCACATTGCAGCTTTGCACTGCGTAAGACTTTTATACACCGCTGTCCACAAGTTCCTAAACAATTGTATCTGTGCGAGACTTGCAAGATTTTACATTCAAACCAGTTAAAAAATTTCAAAGAATTTTAACCGATCGCAAAACGGAAAGGAATACATTTTATATGCAACAGCATTTTTGACATATTTCTGAAAACTTTTTGGTGTCGATTGCTTTATGGTTGGAGTCCGAATAGGGACACAGAATTCGATATCTTTTTATTTGCGTTCGTTTCAATTCGCAGTATTTTAATCAACATTTTATATAGTAGATAAACGAATGTGTTTTTCATTTCAATATAAGCAAGACTTACTTTAGGATTTGAAACTGAAAAAATTCAAGCAGATTGTGCATTTTTCGACCGACAGTAAATCCTGAGCTTCAATATTTAGGAGCAATATAAAGCTTTAAATGGGAAGAAACAAGCGATGAATGACGAAGAGCATTTTGAATCATTGACTCTCAAAACCCGCACGTAAAATGGTAGCCTCTAGAATAAGTAGCCAAAGTACGATCGACGGTATACAGCTACATAAATCCGTGCAGAGTTCAACCTATGGTTACATCCTAAAAACAAATTCAAGTGGCTAGATAGTGGGAAATAGCACCAGGATTCTTTGTCAACTGATTAGTTGAAAACATTATGGATGGACGAGTCGAAATTTAAATATTTTAGACATAAAAAGCGAGCTCACACTCTTGCGGTCTGTCGAAGAAAAGATGCTTCCTTTATGTGGTGAAAAGAGAGACTGACATAAACAAACAGCCATTTTTAATCTAATGCTCTATTCTGTAGCCAGAAATAAAAAATAAATTCCTAATGGATTCGAAGACTAATGAGTTACGTGGACATCAGAGAGCACATCGCCTCATATAACTTCTGTAAGGTATGTAAGAACTTGGAACTAAAACACATCTTTTGCATGAATGTCCTTATCTGCAGTTGCTACATCTGCAGTTCACGAGGAATTAATCGTGTAAAATCCAAGATAAGGGCTCGTTGGAGTTCAAAAAAAAAAATTAAATTGTTTCGAGGATAACATATCCACTCATATATTAGACTAAAAACAGTTTGTTTATCTGCGTATTCCACTTCATCGTGGCTCAAGACGTCACTTCCAATTCATGCAAACTTAAGCTACAATTCGAAACTAGCAGTTCTGAAGTATTTAAAACAGCTACAAGCCCAACCTGGAATGCGCGGATCCAGTAGCGGACGAGAAACGCTAAGATCTGGTGTCACAGAGGAGAAACAAGTTAATTTTTTCCAAGAGGATTTTCCCTGCTTAACAGAACTAGAGGATTTCTTCTATTTCGAGCAGAAATCAACACAATTGTTTAAAAATTGTCTCACAGCATTCTTTCCTGCTTCATAGCCGATATGTCCCAAAATATAAAGTATCAACAAAAATAATAATAATAAAAGAATAAAAAAGTTGACAACACTTTCGAAGAAACTCGTGGCCAATTGT
This sequence comes from Orthonevra nobilis, assembly GCA_963555765.1. Lineage (NCBI taxonomy): Eukaryota > Metazoa > Arthropoda > Insecta > Diptera > Syrphidae > Orthonevra > Orthonevra nobilis. The sequence continues at coordinate 7,662,769 of OY743227.1, read as the reverse complement.
AAAAAAAAACATCTTCAAACGTTCATCGACACTGTTAGGCGAATCTGACTTGAACTTTAACCATCAGGATGTTGCTCAGCAAAAAACAAACGCAGCTTCCATCAACCGATGAAACTTCCTTCCCACATAAAATACCTCTTTTTCTCATATCTTGGCATAAAAAAATCCTTACTCAGACCATCTCCCTCCTTCAAGCTGTGCCAATTGGAGACAAAACCTACTTATCGATTCATTGCACTTCCTTGTAACAAATTTTCAACCATCGATGTCGGTTGTTCGTAAACTATCTGTGCATCTCCCACCATAACGTTGTCATACAGCTATGTATAGTATATGGACTGCAATTTCCGTCGCTTTTGCCGTATAATTCCTGCATCCATTATCCTTGAACGTTGCAAAAATTCCCAACCATGAAAAGGACACAAAACCGAGCAAAAAAAAGTACAACGTTGTCATCGATTTATTTCAGTCATAAATTATCACAAACAACTGAGACATTTTCTGGTCAGGGACGCCCAGTTTTTCACACACCCGCTGACTATCTCTCCAACAAGGTCCTGTGAAGTTGATCACCTTGAATTTGCATTCACCGAGAGGAAAAGCAAAGACCGATAGGTCAATATTATCGGATTTCAATTCTGTTCACCAAAACCAAACATCCTGCCGTTCCTCGTTTCGTTCTATGGGTCTATCCCGAAACCACTGAGGACTAAAATGATTTTGGTGATCCTGTGGCTTCTAGGTCCATTTCTATTGCCACTGCTTCTATGAGCCGCGTTGAGATAGCATTAAAAAAATAGAAATCGAAATGGAGTGAAACTGAAAATGGCTACAAATAATTCAATCGGAAGGGGTTGCGCCCGCTTTTGAACACAGGACATTCGCTTAGTTGTCGGTTGTTGCAACGGATGTGTTTGGTGTGCAGTACTGTGGCTCGTTCTTTGCCTGGTCATCATTTGTCCTTCACACAGCACGCTGTGAGTGTAATTACATTAGAATTGTGACAATCAAAGTTCACATCCCTGGTCACATCCTGCGACTCGGAGCGAAGAACTAAAGTTAACTCATTCGAGTTTTTTTTTTTTACACTCGACCGGGCGTACTGGCGAGTCGAAAATTGAAAAATCCATTCGACGTAAAACCATGAGGGCTTCCGGGGCTCCACTGTCCGATATCAATATGAAATTAATTTTGATTTAAGATGGCGGCGGCAAAGCCGTAATGCATTTACAACAGTTTGCACTTTATTACCACAAAGCGCCTCACCGCAGGATAGAAGGTCGACGCTTGTTATTATCGTAAGGGGTGTGGATTTATGGGACGATGACTGAGACTAACGGTCGAGAGGAGCTGTGGATTATAGCAATTGGAACTGAGCAATGTTTGGTTAGTAATCCAGACCGAGAACGATGGGTTTTATAATATTGATTTAAGGATATGTTTTAGATGGAGCGGGTAAATGGAACGGAAGCTTTCAAATTGTAAGAGATAATGGTTATATGTATGTGCAACGCCTTATATAAACTTCGGAATCGATTGCTGGTGTTCAACGGAAATTGTGCCTTCCTTGTTGGCACTTGCCCGTCGCAATATATGCTCAAGAGTTAGATTGAACAAACCGCATGACACCGGATCTCCTTGTCGGAATTCTGTACAGTTAAGGAACAATTACCGACCTGTTTTCCTGGGATGTCGCTGTGTACTTCGTTGAATGCTTCCATATGTCGATTTGAAGTCGATTAAAAGGTGGTGAATATCGACTTGAGATTTGTTGGGCTTTGATAGGCCTTTTTGACCCATAAGTAATGCACTTACCGATCCATAAAACGTTGAACAATAACACGTTGAAAACGTTTACTTTTGAAAAATCAAAGCTTACTGACTAACTAACGGAGTCGACATGAGCCTCAACCCACAAGTCTCTCTAGTCAGCTCTTTCAGAAGTTGCCTCGGATTGCGTGCTCAAAGTTTCCTTTTCACTAGTGTGCTGACAAAGCTTAAGTCACTGGAGAAGTTTCACTGCAGATCCTAGCTAGACGAAGTCCTTAACTAACTAGGAGTTTTCATTGATTCTCTTAAGAAGCATATTCTATTCTGCTCTTCACTGAGTCGAAGACTCAAGCCTTAATCTTCATTAAATAAAGTTACACGAAAAAATAGACATAGAATAAGATGCGAAAAGTATCCTGACAACCAAGTTTTAAAAAGACTGTGTGTTGTGTGTTGAACAAGAAACAAGAACAACTGTTACCGTGCTCAATTCAGATCTGCATAGTGAAATTTAAAAAATGAATGACGAGTCGTAAAATGCTTGCTGAATAAATCATACGCACCCAAAAAAACCTACTATATTGTTAATAACTCTAAATTGCATGACAAACTTGGCATTGTCAATGCTTTTAATTGTATATTTATTATATTATCCAATCGATTTGTTATACTCGTTCTTCTATTTGTAGATGTGCTGAATCGTTTCAATCTAGTAGTTTTGTTTTTCAGCCTTTAACCCCTATCGAAATTTTTAAAGTCATTGGTTAATAACCTTATTCGACTTCGTCCGATGCTGATGGAAATTCTAATTGTGTACTGAAAAAAAAATCCTTGTTTCATAGTGGATGTCTTGGCAACTGTTTTTAATCGTTGCGTTTTTGAAGGAATCTTTCCCGAAGGCCTTAAATTTGCAAATGTCATTCATTTACCCAAAAAGGGTTTCGCTGAGGAAATCAATAACTATAGGCCATCTAACTTCTTTCTGTTTTTAGCAAAAGTTTTGAAAAACTAATGAAAAATAAAATAGTGAGTTTTTTTGGTTTTCTAAAAGAAAATTCGAGGGAAGATCCGCTCTTAAATAATGTCACATCTCGATGGCAAAAATGTACGGCTGGTTTATTCATTGACACTTCAAACGCATTCGACATGGTTAACCATAATGTTCTGCTGAGAAAACTGGAACGATCTGGATTTCGCGGTTTCATCGAAACAGATTCTGCAGAAATATATCCTTGGAAAAATTTGTCGTAAATCTGATATGCATTCTAGCTTTCTTCTGTTCTGTGCCCTGAAAATTCTTTCTGTTCGTCATTTGTATTATTTGAAGGTGTTAAAATATTTCTTTATGAAGCCTGGCAATCTTAATTTTCGTACTTTTTTCTTGTAATAATCTTCGTGGAAACCTGTCAAAAATTGTATCAGTACCCATATTCCGAACCACTGCTTTCCGTAATTTTTTTTATCGACTATTAAATTAACTCCCTCAGTCAATTAGGACAATAAAAATTTCTGGATTGTTCTTAAAACACGTTAAATTGTGGCTCTTCAGCTTTGTTTGTTTATGATGCTTTAGAATCTCGTTTTTCTGATGTTTGTGCTCTAATATTATTTTTATTTTTTCCTTTTTATTTTACAATTACTTCCACTTTTTTTAAATTTTTCTTGGATTATGTTTCTTGTAATATTTTAAGTTAACTTTTTCTTTCTTGAACTTATTCTGATTTCTTAATGGTCACCCCACCCTTAATTATTATTCAGTACTGTTGTGGCATTCAACTCTATTTTAATAATCGAAATAATTATATTAATTATAATATAATATAATTAATTCGGAAAAAAATAAGCTGTCAAACCGAAAGTTCTGAAAAATTTAAGAAATGACGGCTCTGAAGTGCTCTAAAAAGAAGGTATTTACTGCCATCCATTCGTCTCCCAAAGAGGAAACGCGAGGCAAGAAACGAAGAACAACAACTCGGTTCGACCATCTTCTTGTACGTCATTGAAAGACTAAGCCGTTTTCGTCTTCGGCGGAACTTGAAAATGAGTTCAAGGCACCTATAACGAGTCGAACAATTAGGAACAGGTTAAGTGAAGCAGGTTTGAGTGCAAGGAGCACAAGAAGAGTCACTTTTCTAAGTAAGAAAAACGTGCAAGAAATACTTACTTTTGCCAACAGGCACCTCAGCCGTAAAAACTAAAGCAATGTCTTGTGGTCGGATGAAACAAAGATCAATTTGTTTGGATCTGATGGAAAAATGCACGTGAGACGACCGATTTCGACCCAAAATACACAAAAAAGACAGTAAAGCACGGTTGAGGTAACCTAATTATTTGGGGCTGCTTCTCAGCATCTGGTGTTGGACCAATTTTCTGGATAGGGAACAGGATGTGTGCTGTGGACTACGTGAGCATCCTGAATACTGTAATGCTTCCATTTGCTGAAGAGTATATGCCGCTAAAATGGGAGTTTATGCAGGATAATGATCCCAAGCACTAATCGAAACTAGCAAAGCAATTTAATTGCTGTTATGGAATGGCCTTCACAGTACCCCGATCTAAATCCGATAGAACACTTGTGGGGCGTTCTAAAACGCAAGATTGGGGAATGTAAAGCCAGAAATAAAGAAGAATTGTGGTCCAAAATACAGGAAGCATGGCAGTCCATATGTCCATGTTTCTATTCTTTCTTCCAAGCTTAAATCGTCCAAAAAACTTCAAATTGAATTTTTTACATAACTTAAGTTACTCACTAAAAAAAATAATATTCGTTATTTTTGATATAATTTAAGGAACGAGCTTAAATAAATTTCCTTTATGTTTGCATTCATGTTTTTCATATTTTTATATTAAAAAGTTCAAAACAAACTTGTTTCTAATATTTTTTCCAACACTGTATATCGTTTTGTCAACTCGAAAACGCATCATAGACTGTTTGTTGCGTTCCTCTAAATTTGTCAACATCATCTGCATTCGCAAGAAGCCATTATTTTATCCCCGAGATAATTATGATGCTGCCAATTGAGAATATATGGGGTTTTATGAAAGCAAGAGTTGCGGGTAGAAATACTACTTTTAATCTGGACACCATGAAGAAATTAGCAGAAGAAGAATTCGCGACAAAGCCTTAAGGACAGAAGACAGTTTTTTGACATATGAACAAAATTGGAATACCTTCACCGAAAGAATTGTCAACTGTCGGCGAAGACTCATCAAATGAAATGGAAAGCTACGGCGAGGATGATGATGATGACACCGTTGATGGTTAAGCAATATTGCATTAAAAAAAACTTCTAACGATAAACACATGCTTTAATTTTTAAAAAAATTTCCATATCCATATATTCAAGAAAACATGCGCGAACTTACTGCATACCAATTTGAAACGATATATATAAACAGGGTACAAGGGCTTCTGCAAATTCCGAGGATTCATAACTACAAATTGTTGTACCAAGTATGTTTAACAAATTACCAGGAAACATATAATCCTTCATACCATTTATCCATTCACAATACTTTATTACTCTGTTTGTTTCTTCGGTTTTGGGACTAAAATGATGGTTTATCGTTTTGCTCAATTGTCATCTTTTAAATTTGTTTATATTTTTTCTGAATACAACCTTCTATCTAAATATATTCGTTATAATTACAATAAATTTATTTTTTTTTAATTATTTGCTCGCTCTTCAAGAGGATTTTAAGACTCTTATAATGCGTGTAGCACAGAGCGAGCGGAAGAATTAGGAGAAGAATGAAAGATTGTGTAGTGGTTTGAGAAACTCAGGTGTAATTGGTTTCAACTCACTTCCGTGGGTGGAGCCCGAAACGGGACGGAGGATTTTTATATCGACCTATTGGCTTTAACCTAATTCGCAGGAGTTTATTCGACATTAGTTATGATTTATAAACTTTGAAAGTTTGGAATATATTAGCTTAGACAACCCGCTGTCAGTGTTATGCCTTCACAGCGGAGCCATCTACACAAACAGCTATTTTGAAAACACGAATTAGGAACTAAGCCGATACAACAACCACTACAACAACGCCACCCATTAGTCAGACTACTATTAATGGTCGTGATAGTGAAAGTGCCATTAACTTGATCCCAATGGCAAATGGTGACTGGACCAGATTCGAAAAACTAGGCCACTACTACTCTAGGATTCGAACCTGGGACCTCTCAATTGAATCAATTGAAAGGCAGGCGCTCTACCAACTTCGCCACCCAGCTCTTGATGATTGAAAATTAAAAAAATTACATTATGTCTGTCGACATATGTGATGTTTAAATGGTCTGTCCGGTCAAACGGCGTTCCCGGCATATCCTCTATGGCACTCTTTCGACCAAAAAAGGATATATCCAAGAGCTTGGTCAATTATGCGAATACCTTAAAAACACCAAAATGACACATTCCACTTAACTTCGCCTTCGACTTCTTACAACCTCGTAGACTGACATTCGAGCGAGCAGAAAACCCTCCATTTCCATGAAATTCCACATTAAATCATGTTTTTAAGTCGGTAAATTGTCATTCCACCTCAAACTAGGTGCCTATATTTTTTTTTTATTTTTTTTTTTAAATAAATATCCACTTCACAGCAGTAGGTGTTACCTGCCGCCTTTCCTTTGTAAATTCACTCTCCGTTTTCGTCACAAGTCTTCCTTGACGAATAACAAAAATTCCAGAAACCTTGCAGCATGAACCCCGACCGATAGCACGTCCTTATTTTATGTTCATCTTTTTTTTTTCTTAACAATGAACACGATGACAAATGTCTTCATTCCATTATACGAGAGTATTTCTGCGTCCTATTACTCACCCAACGAGTGGCTTTGTGTCGCAGAATGATGACACTAATGCTCATTGTTTCCTTTTGCTTAAAGAAAGTGGGTGGGTGGGGTTGTGTCTTAAGAAGCTGCCACAGAAATAGCAACAGCTCGGTTGTCATAGCAGACAGATAGACATTAAATGTCTATAGTAACAGCAACATGTGTCATTATATGTAAGGATTGTGTTTCATTAACCCTATCTGCGTGACGTCATACAGACACCAGATAGTCAACACCACCCATGTGTCGCGTCACTCGCCTACAATAAGCCACGGCAAAGAAGTATACGAAGACGAAAGCAGCCTTTGACACAATCCACCACACTAATCCGCTTTCATGGGAATTTATTTAAAACACTGTATAATCCTTGAACATGCACACACAAAGGATACTCATACATTTGGCTAAGACTTGAACTCAATATTGAACTTGGCAACACAGCCAGGATGTGCCGATGAAAATTTCGCTGTGATGATGCACGGCACCGCGATGCACCAGCAACGACAAAGGAGGAAAATGTGCAAGGAGCAATCTAAAAAAAAGCAGAAAAAAAGGATGTGCAAATAATTTTTGTGACACACAAGGATGCAGGATAAGGGTGTGGCAGGCACGCACGACGGCATATGTGTGTCAGTGCGATGCACAAAGGACAAGATTATGCTGGAGGCTGTTTTTCTTCTCTATTTAAATTTTCTTCTCTCTCGGGGTGTAGGGCAGTTTTCATAAAGGCGGCAAAAGAGGTGAAAGAAAAAGTTACTTATTTTTTAGAAAAAACAAAGCTGGAAGAAAAAAGTTAGTCCTTAGCACTTGGTTACAGAAGCGGTAAGTTGCAGTATGTCACTTCAAGAAAGTGTCTTAAAAGGGCAGACAAATCACTGCAGCATTGATAAAAAGCAGATAGGTATGATAAGATTCTGTAGCTGTGCCTAAGGGGTCTTTAAATTGACCCAGAGTGAGGGTATAGTGCAGTGAGCAAGAATGGTTACAACCCTGTGATAAAATTTTGAACAATATGCTTAAATTGAGGCACAAATAGGGATTTCATATTCCAGAAAGAGGAGAGCGAACTTTTGAGTGCTTACAACTGCAACCTTCTCAAACTGAAGTTGTTTCAAACAAATAATCGTTTTGTGTGATTTTTGGTCTCCTTCGAGTAGATAGTGTAGAAGAAAAGGTTCATCATTATTCCGGCCCGAAGGGACTGTGAATCTAGATCAAAGATTAAGGGAGACCAAACCTAAAATCAAAGGGAACACCTCGATATGCAGCCTTGGCCAAATGTTATAGGTGCACTGCTCTTTTTGTTTGCCAAATCTGCCAAATCGATTCTCGAAAGTAATTAGTTTGAAAATAATGGTTTACAGTGTCATGATGTGAGCTTGTTAACGACTTTTAAAGAAGATCAACAATGCACGAGCTAGACTGGTTCGCACAAAAATTGCAAAAAAAATCGCATGAAAACGTGACCTGAGCATTCTTCTGAGTTGTCGAAGAATTGAGGAAAAAATGTCTTCAAAAACTGTTTATTATGGGTGTTATGTGCAAAAAGGTTTTCGTTTTCCATTTCACTTCAGTAGTTTTTTTTTTTTACTTCTCCACCTCAAGCTGATTGAGCTTGAGGTACGTATGCGTTGTTGGAGCAACCCCCCTTATGTGATCAGCTTGGCCCAGATGGGGCGTTCACTGCTCTCCCTGTTTAACAATTTGCTGAATAATGCACATTATCCAGCTCATTGGAAGACAGCGGTGGTGCAACCAATTCCTAAACGGAACAAAGACACATCCAATCCGGCAAATCTCCGGTCGATAAGTCTCCTTCCCAATATCAGCAAAGTGTTTGAAAAGGTAATCAATAGAGCCCTGACCGAGTGGGTTGAGGACAAAAATATTATTCCGGATAACCAATTCGGTTTCAGAGCGGGACATGATTGTATACATGCCGCGTCTAAACTGGTATCGGATATCCAATGGAACAAAGGTAAGAAACAATGCACGGGTGCCTTGTTGATTGACTTGGAAAAGGCCTTTGACACCGTATGGTTGCAGGGGCTCTTTTTCAAGCTTGACCAGCTCGGCATAAGCAAACCGCTGCTGTACATAATCTTAGATATGCTCACCAGCAGACAGTTTATTGTGAAAAATGGCAGTGTGGTGTCTGTTGGGAATTTTGAAATTAAAAACGGTCTACAACAGGGTGTAGTAATTTCGCCGATTTTATTTACGATCTTCACAAGTGATCTTGTAGGATCTCTCCGCCAATCCATAGCGTACGCAGATGACTTGATCGCGTACAGGTCAAGTCCGAAGATCGAGGTCATTGTAAGTCTCTTGCAGCGTGACTTCGAAAAGGTACAGGGATATTGCGATGATTGGAAGTTGAAAATCAATTTTCAAAAGTGCGAGACCATTCTGTTCAGGACTCCGTTGTCTGGGGCTTCTAGAAATACTAGAAAGAAGTGGCGAATGTTCTCTATTGTTGGACAAAACGGACAGCCATTAGCGAACCGAAGTGTTGTCAGATACCTTGGGATCTGGCTAGATCAATATCTATATTTTAACAAACATATAGATGCTGCTCTGGCCAGAGCCAAAGCGGCCTTTGCCTTGACAAAGAGGCTGTTTCACAGCAGTCAACTCGATGCCAAGGTAAAGGTGATCTGCTACACGGCCCTTATTCGGCCTGTCCTTGCTTATGGCTGTCCCGTTTGGTTTAACGTGGGAACAAGCTTAATGGAAAAGATACGGGTTTTCGAGAGACGATGTCTTAGGGCTTGTCTCCATTTATATAGAACTCCAGAGTCTGAGTACAAAAAATTCTTTAGTAATGAGGTCCTGTACAACGGGGCCAACCTGATCAGAGTGGACAACTTTCTGATAAAACTTATTCGAAGTCACATTGCAAGAGCAATGACTTCGACCAACAACTTGATCTCTGGGGCTTTTTACCCCAATGACATGCATCATGAGACAGTGCGCCTTAACGGCCTTATTCCCCCTGAAGCTTTTCTCTATTTAGATAGAAAAGGTCTGGTCCAGAATAGATTAGCGGTACCGTTAATCTTCCACGTTGGTCGAAAAGCTGTGGACGGGCGAGTCACTTACGAACAAGACGTCGCAAGTAGCTCACCGGAGACCCTCAGGTTTAGTAGGGCGGTATCAGACCGCGACAGAGCTGATGTCGTAAGGCAATATTCTCACTATTGGTGGTTGGACGAAGAGTAGAACTCGGTCGTCTATATTTATCTTGAGTGCCCTTCAGGCAAATATAGCATGTACTGTCAGCCGTGGCCGGCTTACTTATGTTTAACGTAGTCTAAGTAGTTTTTAATATTATTGTAAGTTAGTATAAGATTTTAAGTTTTAGTTTAGTTTGTAGTTTAGTATTTAAGTCTAGTTTTAGTTTAAACATAAATAAAAATACATATACTAAGTTTTTCAAATTATTAATTATTTTTTCTTAGTCTTATTATTAGTTTTTTAAATTTAATTAACGTAAATATTAGTTCGTCGAAAGACATAGATTTAATTGTTAATTTTAGCTTAGAGCGCCCGCAGAGGGCCAGTAAGTTAGTATATAAAATAGTTAAGTTAATTAAGCTAGTTTTAAGCGTTTTTTGTCTAGCATGTAAGGTTAAAAAATTGAATAATAAAAATGCATTTAAATTGAAAAAATTGAAAAAAAAAAAAAAAAAAATTGAAATTGCGTTCACTGCTCTAGAGATAGGCGACCAGGGTTCAATCCCCGGCCTCGGTTCTTTTTATGTATGAATGTCGGGTTTGAAGGGCATTCCTTTGGTGTGAGGGGAGTGATCCGGCAGAGGGCGTGGAAGCGGGGGGACTCTCTTGTGCAGCGAGAACCAAGTAGGACCATGAGAGAGACCACATAGGAACCGTGCGACAGCGATCAGGCCATAGGTCTAGTATATAGGGAGAGAACAAAAAAACAGAAATAAATAAATAGGAAATCGGAAGATTAGGTGGTTCGGTTTAGCTTCAAGGGACATTTGGTTGAGAACAGCGGAGCAACCTAGTCTTAGATAAAGTGCTCGTTTAAGCCAAGGCAAGTGTTGTTTTTTTTTTTGTGTGCGCTAGAGTACTAGCCAAGAATATTGATCACTTTTTCCCAGAGGTCCATAGGAACGATTTTACCTTGTGGTTGGAGGTTTTTCTTTTTCCCCACTGAGCTTTAACACGCCTCACTGAACGCGAGTGTCTGGAGCCATAGAAGCGAGTTGCCGAACGCGGAACCAACTAACGTCGAGCACCTTCGGTCGCATCGAGGACTACCAACAAGCGAGGGTCATCCTGGAAGATACCCATAAATAAGGATGGTTAATTAAAATAGAAACTAAGGTATTCCTATATATATATAGTCGTTCAGACGTGGCCGTGAAATAAACAAAAAGACATCCGATTTTGAAGTCGGTCTTGGCCGCGCGGGTTGAGTCGTTGACACGGTCGTAGGTTCGAGTCCATCGGTCGCGGATTTTTATTTTTAATATTTTTTTTTTCATAATATTTTTTTTTGGTGTAGGTTAGTTTTTAAGGCAAATGAATTATTACTAGTTAAGCTTAGTAATTAAGGATATTTGTACATGGTTTATTAAAATTGTAATTAGTGTCGATAAGCATTGTGATATTTTGTTTCTTCGGAGTTTACGGAAGTCGGGGATATAATTCGCGAGGCTCACATCTATTTCGCGATTTACGTTGTGAGTTAACCTAAGGGAGGGCAATCGCGTGGCGCCCAAAATTAACATCTTCACCCACGGCCAGCCTCCGCAGTTGGCCGAGCAACCTCCCGTAAGTTGTCGCGGAGTGAGTAAATCGACGGTAACATGTTAAATGAAAACTAAGGAAAGTTGGACTTAAAGGATGCAAATGATGTTGTCGAAAAAACATGAGCATTTCACTGAAGAAGATTGGTCCAATATACTGTGGTCAGATGAATTTAACTTTAAAATTGATTATCAAAATATTTATATAATTTTTTCTTATTGTTCAAATATTTTGCATAATTATAAATTCAAGAAAACACGTTTTTTTTAATTTTTTTCTTTGATTTTCTTCATTTTTCTGAACAATTTGTCGATAACAGATTTAATCTGCGGATTTGTTCGTTTTTTAAACCATCAATTTATAAATGAAATTATTAGCCTTGCTCGTAGGTTCGCTTCTTGCCATCACAGACTGTTATACAGCTCAACATCCCATCGCATTATGCAAACTAATGTCGGAATATTCTTTTTCTTTTTATTAACTGCACGGCTTCACCGTTTCGGTGCTCTGGAAATTGCTTCATAATAGCCGTTAAAGGATCAAAAGGAGCAGGCAACTATGCGCATATATCTAATGCATTCCACAGACATAAAGAAATTTTCCACCCAAAGGACGAAAAAAAATAAAAGAAAAGAAAAACTAAAAAGGAGACTAACCCAGACGATGCAACTATTACTTTTCGCATCCTCCTGCACTCACCCTGGTGGAAGAGCAATTTTCATAATTTCTGCAAAGGATTCCCCAAGTGATGGGCGTGTGTATGGGTGTAGTGCTAGAAAGTGCAATTAAGCGATTTTTCATTGCATATTCTAGAACAGGATTTCCCAGTTCCGTTTCTCAGCGTTTACTTCCTTCAGCTGATAATTACAGAGAATTCCTTCATCTTCAGCGAAAGAATGAATTCTTGTTCGTGTGGCAGAAAAGGGCAACGTAACGTTGAAGCTGAATGTATAGTTGAAGTCCTTGTTCTGTGTGACTTTGACTTACTCGTAAGGACGAAAAATTAATTACCACTTTCTTGGCACTGAGATTGCTTCGAGTGGGAGTTTATTTAGTCTTGCTTGGTGGTTGCTTAGGGGCTCTCTTTGGACTTGGACGTTCTTATGTGATCCTTGTTCGAGTCCGATGCAGGATATTGTAATTAAATCGTTTCGTGGTTGATTGAGGTTGAGTGGTGAATAAATGTTGTGTGGTTTGTTCTTATGTTGCGGAAAAAAATTTAACAAGAAAAATATGTTCGATTGTGAATCGAGAGAATTAGCAGGGATACCATCTTCCACGACACATGAAGAGCTGACGCACCTTTCTTCTTCATATTTATAAGCACAGCTTCTACAGACATCGTTGTGAATAGTTTGGCAAGCGAAATTCCAGTGTGACAGTTCAATGTGATTACTTCAGTGAGTGTGATTAGTGATTTATCCAGAGCTTGATTGAGAACAGGAATCGAGCGATTTTTGTAGACCTTAAATGAGAGGTTAAAGCGAATTAAACGCTTCTTAAACTGTGATTTCTGACCATTGTCTTGTCATTTAATCCCGAGCTTCATTCCCTTGGGTATTGCTTTGTCCAGGAACCCAACATAGATTGAAGGATTGTCTGGTAGTCCGAAGTAATCGGACGCCATTTATTGAATCCTTTTTATAACCCCTTTATGGAGATTGCTGTCCTGATAACTCAAAGGTACTTCAAACGAGAGGTTAATATTTTGTTCTTTGCCAAATTTCGTGTTTGTTTACAGTTCCTGTCGGGTGGATTCCCATTCATTGAGCTTTGTGTCAAAAATTTTCAAAAATTTTTTCTTTGATCGGAATAAATAAATCACCTACTCGAGAACCAGGAATTGATATCCACCGATTTTAAGTGCACGATTTGATCAATCTACCTGTTCCACGCACTGTCAGTACGAGCATTGATGCTGACGTTTGTACATTGTTCTCGTTGTTTGTGCAATTAAAAGTGTTAAGATCTTTTTTAAAAAGAGTACGAACAATGGTTGAATCAAGGATGCTCTTTTGAGCCATACGACAATTTGTAAAAAATATTTTTGAAGAAAGATTTGACACAAGTGTTTTAAATAACACTTTTTAATTAGATGCGAAACCATCTCGATCAGATTTACCAGCTGGGTGGCGAAGTTGGTAGAGCGCCTACCTTTCAATAGATTCAATTGATAGGTCCCAGGTTCGATTCCTAGAGTAGTGGTCTAGTTTTTCGAATCTGGTCCAGTCACCATTTGCCATTGGGATCAAGTTAATGGCACTATCACTGGGTTCGTCGACCAGTGATAGTAATCTGACTAATGGGTGGCGTTGTTGTAGTGGTTGTTGTATCGGCTTAGTTCCTAATTCGTGTTTTCAAAATAGCTGTTTGTGTAGATTGTGTGTAGATGGCTCTGCTGTGAAGGCATAACACTGACAGCGGGTGTTTAAGCTAAATCTTACAAACTTTAAAAAAAAAAAATGTCGAATGTCGAATAAAATCCTGCGAATTAGGCTAAAGGCAATAGGTCGATATCAAAATCCTCCGTCCCGTTTCGGGCTCCACCCACGGAAGTGAGTTGAAACCAATTACACCTGAGTTTCTCAAACCCCTACACAGTCTTTCATTCTTCTCCTAATTCTTTCGCTCGCTCTGTGCTACACGCATTATAAGAGTCTTAATATCCTCTTGAAGAGCGAGCAAATAATTAAAAAAAAAAAATCAAATGATTTCGTCAATGCTTGGTGGCTTGGTTTGCAAGGCAACATCAAAGTAGATGATTTCGGCATCAATGCTACGAGAGCCCAAAACTATATACTTATTTGGAATCTCTTTCTTTCGTGCGTACATTCGTTTAAATAGTAGTTCCCGCTTAGACACTAACGAGTGGCAAGTTAGAGAAGATGTGAATAAACAAAAAATTCAAGAAAAAATTAAAAAAGACCAATTTTGACACAAATACTGTTAGAATTTTTTATAACGAAGTCCTAAAATTCTTGAGAAAATTCTTGCAGCGAAATCAGAATTGAAAAAATTCTAAACTTTTGTATGGAGACTAAGGAAATTTATTTCAGTCTCTACCCATGGTATAAAGTGCCGGCGCAACAGTACGTACAATTTCGGTGCATGGAGCAACACTTATAGAATAAATTTCAGAGGAGTCATCGGAGGCAAACAAGTAACAAACAAGGCAGGCCAGATTCGGTCATACTATGAAAACATCAAGAGAAAGATCTTAATAACATTAACCGACTTTCGACCCATACTTCCTCGGAAAAAAATGTCTAAGCACAACAAAGACATACAAAAATTGTTAAACACCTTTTTTAACAACAAATGGTATTTTAAATGTCGGATATTAGGTTTCCGATTTTTTTCAGCTAGTTTAAACAAATCTTCGAATATTCTTTAGATGGATGATTCCAAAAATCGGTCGCACAAGTCTCAGGAGAATTTTGTTTTCGACGAAATCGCGAACAAGGTTCAATTGGCTAAGGAATTGCAGCAAAAGGATAGAGTGCTTAGTGATTGCTTCTCCATTTAGACTTTAGAGCAGCTCAGATTTGACAATAATTTTGCTTAAAATTCAGTTGGAGTGCATTTCCATATCGTCATTAACGTTCGAGCTCAAGAAATTCACACGTAGCCAAAAAGAAGCCAATGTTTCCTGAACGTTTGACTGAGTGATGTGGATTTTGAATTGATGGCCTTATTAGCCCATTTTCTTCCACAACGACAGTAGAAGAGCGTTATACCCATTATAACCAATTTTTCTTTGGTCGATTTTTTTTAGCAAGATGGGGCTATGTGCTTTACTCAGCCCATTCTCTATATTATTTATTTCATCATCTATGCCAACAGAACCCTGTTGCTTAAGGTCCTCTATCCGTCTGTCCGTCAGGCAAAGAGCTGTATCTTCTGAACTGAAATCGGTCGACTATTGCAACTCTCACAGAAGGGATGTCCCCATCCAAAAAACGTGTTTTTAAGTAGAAGGCTATCGAATATTGTCTTCGCAACACGCAAGGCAATCTATAAAAAAAACTTTGTTTGTCTGTCAAATTTTTGGCACAACAAATAAATTCCACACAAATAATTGCCGTAACGAAGTTTAGAATAGGTGGGGGTACGAAACTCCCAATTGACCGCTTTTTAAATCAGAAACAGGGCAAACATATGAAGGAGTATTGCAAAACTAAGTACCAACCCAATTTTTTTGAAGCTCAATCAGCTTGACGATTTATCTTTTTGGGTAGATTCGCGAGTATTAACTCTCCAACTCGGCTTGATTCCGTAGTTTTTCCCACTCTGAAGAACTATCATTAATGACCCTCCATAAATAAGTTCAAGTGACTCGCCTTTATTTTTTTTTTCGTTTAAATTACTGCCAGTACCGCTCGCATCAGGCTTCGCAAAAAAAAAGGAACTTTCAAAACTTAAGCGTACTTAATTTAAAATTTAAAGAAAACACCCAAGTCCAAGAGCTATCATCCTCCTCCGAGAGGAGCTTACAAAAACATGCATGCATCCATTCTGTACAACTTAAACCCTTTACCCGCACTTCCTTTCGGCCAACCATGTTCATATTTTATTCCGTTTTACCACATTAATCCTCGAAAAGGAAGAAGAGAAACACAAATAAAAAAAAACACAAACACAGAACCAACTCCAAGGAGATGACTAATTTCATGCAACAGGAAGGAATTACATCGTAAAATAAAATAAAGAAAACCTCCCTCGATCCTTACATTCGTTTCCGTGCCTACTTACAGAACCGACAAGCATCACCACCGTCGAATAATATTCAACACATGCAACTCGAATTGCACATGTATACTTTTATTCGTTGATTCGTCCTTACCTTATAAGTACGCTGGATTTTTTTGCCAGTTTCGTATTATTTTTTTTTTTTTATTAGCATGCTTTTGTTCGTGGCAGATCCTTGATTTCTGTTATTTACCCAAGCATGAAATTTAAGCATCTCCCTCAAACGGGACAGAGAGGAAAGGATATAGGTATTTTATTTTATACGAATACAGCCAGCCAGACAATCCTTTCTCGTGGAGTGTTTTGCATTGAATTCCATTTGGATCTAAATTCTATACAGCGAACGAAAAAGGATTCCATTTTTCTTTGTTGTTGTTGAAAAACGAGAAATAGTTATCCTCCAGGAATCGTACAAAAGAAAATTTTATCAATAAAAAAATATACTTATATATGTATGCATATAAAGTTTCTTGTTAAAGGATGAATTATTCAAAGGAGCTCAATTGCTGTTGATTCTGCCGCTCACACTCTAGCTCACAGGATATGCAAGGAGCAATTGTTATATTTCAAGTAGTCGGATTGCATTGATCGAGCGCAGCAAAGGACGACCGAGGAAGGAAGCATATGCCATCGAATTTGTGAAATTGGAAGTGCTTTTTTCGTGGTCCTTTTTTGGAATGGAGCAGTTGATCGGTCCTGAGAATGAGACGCAGAGAGTGTGTCTTGATAATTTGATCACTTGATAGTTTAATTTAATTTCCCTTTTGCGCTCGTGATTCAATTGTTTTCTGAAGTGGTCTCGCGGAGTAATCGCACGGAAAATGAGGAAACCTGTTGCCGGAAATGGTGTTGTGGCGTAATGATGATTGGAGGATTTTAATTAGGAGGGAAACGGTGGCGAATTTTGGTGTCGTTTAGAGAGCACGTGAATAACACTTCCGAAAGGATATACGGGGAACATTTAATTAGATGGATGGATGCTTTCATGGGCTTCGGAAATATGACGAAGCTTTTTTGGAAAACTATAGCTTGCTTTGTCTTGCCCGTTTGATTTACATCCTCTGTTAAGATTATACACTTGGTTCAAAGACTAACTCATAATTCTAAGGTACTGATAGTTTGACTAAAAAGATTGGCTTCAGTAAATTTTTATTGAAAGCTGTGTAGTCGAAGCGAAGCAGATGGGACAATATTGGGATCCTTCGACAGAAACGTCCTTCGTCATATATTTGATCCTATCTGCGAGGAGGGCGAACTCTACGATATGTTTAAAGATGTGGATATAGGTCGGAAGGAACAAATCTGTCGTCTTTACTGACACGGCCACATCGACATAAAGGACAATTACGCTCCAGTCAAGAGAGTCTTTAAATCCTCCAGCCACCATATTCAAGAAGAACGGGAAGACCAAACCAACTTTTCCTCGATCAAGCTAAAGCGGATGCCAGAAAGCTTCTAACTATAACAACCTGGAATCATCGTTCTCAGGACCCAGGTCCAGGCTCTCATCCATCCAGGATCGTTGCCCGAATTAATTTAAAAAAAAAACTAAAGAAGTCCTCCAATTGTATAGAAAAATTCAAAGAAACTAGTTCCACCATACACCATTTGAATTTGCATCTTTATATTTATGAGGTTCAATTCACTCAAAAATCGAAGCCAGCTGAGCATGACGGAAGGCTCATTTACACTCGTTGGAAAAGCAAACAGAAACGTTGTCGAAGGACTATTTCATCTACAAAAATCACTGTATCGTGTGCCCAATTGGCATGGTGGTGTGGAAGATATGTGGTTACAAAAAAGACAGTGCCCCATTTAACACACCACCACCATGGCTTGGCTTGGCTTTAGTGCTTTATGATTTATTTAAACTTACTTCCAAAACAGCAAGTGGAATGTTTTCAAGCTCAAGTTTTCTATCAACTCATCCATTGATCTGATCAAGAAGCAAACAAACCAACTATGCTTGCCCGGTCATAAGAGTTTTATCCAAGTTTTGAAAATTCAATCAATTGTTTCAATCTCAAAACGATTTGTTTTTCTTTTTCCCCGGCTCTATGAATAACGTTGAACCTCCATTAAAAAAAAAAAAAAAAATAAGCAGACCCACATCACGTTTTTGAAATGGATAAGAAAATGTCAACTCGCCTCAGGCTTTACGCTTGGGACAGTTTGTTTAAAGTGAATCCTTTCAAATGATTTGCTTCGAAAGGCAAAAAGACTCGATGAATACTTAACGCTTTGTTGGCGTACAATTGCTGGAAAATAAGCTTTAGTTTAGAAGAACGTTTACTAGCTTCACTTGCTCAAATTTGTTTTACGTTAAGTGTACTCGAATAAAGGTTATCTTATCACATCCCCTTGGTACATGCTTAACGACCGTAAGTGCTCAGGGATTTCTGCTTAATCAGCACTCGAATTGGACACTAAAAATAGGAATCACATCATATTCATAAAGTGAGACAATGTGTGGGCAGGCAATTATATTTTTTCCAATGATAGGAGAATGGAAACAAAGGCGACGCAGAAAGAAATTATGAGGCACGTTTTGACTGCGGGAAAAATGGACATGAGCCGGCTCATTGGAATACAGGGGTGGATAAAGATACAGCCAATGAAGTGAATCTTCGATCGATAAGTCTCGATTCGATTCCAAGTAATTTGAGCACTATTTAAAGTCAAATTTCTGTAGGGATTAATATTGTGACACAGCAGGACGGTATGATAATGGAGACCATTGCGGATAAGTCTGAAGAAATAAATATTTCGTGCCTTAAATTAATCTACTGTCAATGCCTAGAGCTAAGCTTCATTACAAATTCTTGGAAATAGTTTAGAGTTGTCTTAAACTTTAGACTGATTGATCGGAGGGGGATTAGGAAAGCCAAAGTGGTCAAGATGCCAAGGATTTCACTCTGAAGTCTTTATTGAAGCCATTCTTCGAAACCGGAACAGAGTCCGCTTTGATAAGGGACATTGACAAACTAGGGCGCATATGCGCGAAAAAGGAACCTTCACAAGAGGACTCGTCTCAACACTGCTATGGTCGACGAAATTTTATTGATAATGGAAGAGCGCGTCTTGAGCGTGAAGATCTTTTTCGGTGTAGTTGCCATAAATGTCTTAATAGGCTAAGCAGCTTTCTATGTTAACAAAAAGTTGGGGCCTTAATCTTGCAAAAAGTCAGATCCATTCATCCAATCTATCTAGTGGGAAGAAATGCTATCGCTGAATGTAACACCGATTGATGCTTACTGAAGCCAAAAAACGGTCAGGATGGTTACACAGCCTCTTAGTGCATGTGATGGAATGGCTTAAGGAGACTGATGGGGAAACAGACTACCTTCAAAGCACTTAAGAATTTGGACAAAAAACTTCATCCAAAATTCTTGGAAAAAAGAAATGACATGAGATGCTGCAAGTTTTCATGCAGAGATGGCTATTTGCACCGACGAATCCGACATGGCCACTGGAATAGGAGCTGGTGTCTTCTGTTAAGAGAGGCTATTCAATCAAATTTTCCTAGAACTAGAAAGAGGTGCTGTTCCGCAAAAGACTGAGTGCCTGTAGTGCCGTTTTTCTGACCGATTTTCAAATTGTGTTGAGCTCAAACATCTGGAATTTATAAGCCATTGAAAAATTGAAGCCTGTGCGAGTTGAAACCACGGGAAGATTTGCTCTCTTTTACGCCTAAAAAAAAAACATAAAAGCTTAAGGAATGGACTCGCATAATGTTGAATAGCTTAGATGAAGATGGAGAAACCTTCGCGTCAAAAAAGTACTTATTTAAAAAAAGAACTACTGGCCCAGAAGGTACAGTTATTTTCAAAGGAGAAATCCATCGAAAACGTAGTGTCAATAAATGTTCCAAGGCGTGCGCGTAAAGAGGCAGTCCTAGAATCCCCTGGATTATTACACAAACGCAGCAACACCAATATTTGGTATGCCTCGAAGACGAAGTGGCCAGAAATGGGTAAGCGTTGAGGGTTCCTCTTAAATTTAAGACCAAATTCTTTCGTGTTCATAAAAAGTGGATCGCAATATTCTGGATAGTGGAAGCCACTTAAAGAATCCCTTTTAATTCAGAAAACAATCACCTCCTCTTCAACCACATTCGCTCGGATTGCTCCCTCAAGCCAATAATAACAACCAGACTAAAGCATGAACAAACAACCAAAAGGAGCATTAATTCCTGTCACACATTATTGCCAACATATCTCCAAATGGGGAATATCCCCGGGTGTGTTCCTGTGGTGAAATGATTTCAATGAGTCATCATCATAATTTTGTTAATTGTTTCGAGGCTATTTTTGTGAGTTTATCCAGAGCGCTTCCATCCGCCGCCGTCGCCGCCTTTATCATCAACCACATGGAAAACAATTGTAGTGCACTTGTTGGTGCTTCCCAGGACAGGACCATCATACCACTCCGCATACGAGTATTTTGACATTGACAGAATGATGAACAACAGTGTTGTTGTTCGCTTCACTGTCCTTTTTTTTTTGACAAGTAGGCCCATGGCGATGACATGGTTGTTGCCGCTTCATTAATTAGTTTTTTTTTTTTTATAATTGTGTTGTCCCGTGGTTATGCTGTTGGAGTTGATGTAAGTCAGTGTAACCAGTGGGGTGTGTAGTCCTTCTTCCGTAATGTGTCAGCTTTAAAAATTCTATTAAATGATATACTTTTATGCAGGACAGACTTTATATTTCAACATTGACAAATGAACTAAGTTTGCGAAGGTTACAATGGGCAAGACTATAAAGAGAGGCTACAGAAGAAACTGAACAGCTGATTATACAATCGCGGAACTGGTAAATTCCACTGAAATATGATAACACTTTAAGTATTTTTCAAGTGAAAATAAGATTGTAAGCCATTTGACTGGGGGTGGCATCTAAATCTTTTGTTAATTGATGACGAACTTCCTTTTTTGCCAATCAATTTAAGTAGCGTGGAACGCCCGCAAATCTGCTATTAACAATTAACCCGTAACTGAAGGTTTGCCTCAGGGGTATGCTTTGTCCCCTTTACTCTTTAAATTTTCCAGTTTAAATAAAATGTAATTGGTCTGATTTGAAAACCATTTATAAAGTTAATGTTGTTCCAAAACTAGTTCATATTTTTCTTTTTTATATATGAAGGTGCTCCCGACAAGAGTAGCATCAACTCTTTCCATCCAATCTACAATGTCTTTGCTTTTCTTACTTAATGTTTTAATCACATGAGACTCTATTCAGCGTACCGTGCAAGGATTTGGAACTCTATTAAACGATTTAAGAACTCGGGATCTCTAGAAAGCTGGAAAGTTTTGTCGTCTGACTCTGCAAGGAAGTAAAAGTGAACTCAGTACGGAATAAAGGCTGACTTCAAAAGCGCATTAGCGAAGATCAGTTGAAGAAGAACCTCACAGCGACACTATTTCGGTGTCCAGTCAGAATAGGTCAAAATTTCCAGCTCAGAGGAGAAAGGTTGCACTCTAAAAACAGATCAATCTGCCAGTCGTTATATATGGCACTGAAAGATGGATGATCTTTAGCAGGGTAGAGCAAATACTGGGATGTTTTGAAAAAAATATTTAACTGAGAAAAACAACGGGTGGATTGAGAGTCTCAGTGCCAAATGACACGACTGTCGCGCATTTGATTCGTCTGCACAAAGAATTGAGTATAAAAAAGGTGTTGGTTCGATGGCTGGAAACTATAAGATGCAGTTGCAGTTTTTGGAGTGCAATCGGGTGGACTTCATTCGTCATCAAGCGACCGGAGAGCAACCAGCAGACGTAACAGTGGAATCCGTTCTAAAAAAAAGGTGTCAGTATTCTTGCGCGGAAAGATGATGGCCAATACGTTTCGGGACTCCTAAGATGTGAAGGGAAAAACGATCAACGATCTCAAAATCGTTGAACGATTGGGCCAGATCGACACGGGAACAGCGAAAGACATCTCCAAAGTCGGCAGTGCCACTGATTGAATTATGCTACGTTAAGCTGCTCCACTTGTCTCCAGATTTGGCCTCATTCTTTTATCTTTTTTTTTGTAGAATATAAATTGTTGAGGGTTGAAAATACCGAGTGTGGAAGAGTGTTCCAAATACTTGCTGTTAAAAAAAAAAGAGCCCTCATACTGGAATATGCTTATTTACGACGGGAATAGGGCTTAAGGATAGACTGAACAGTCCTAGTGAGGCGGGTTTAACGGTGAAAGTATAAGGGCGAAGAGTGCAGTGAAATATTGTAAAAGTGATCCTCGGCTGATCCTTATTTTGAAGACTTCGACAAATTGTATTTTTTAGAAAGGTTAAAAAGGCTGCAAACCATTGGGCGAAGTTTGTTCAGCTGGTATGGGGCCACAATGTACAACTCTAGGGTTCGACTAGAAAAACTTAATCTCTAGTGCAAGGATCAAGTGATCGCGGAAGCCTACGAAGTTGACATAAAAAATTGGCAGCACTGTACCGAGACCGAAGGGGATAAAGGAGTGCTGTGCCTGATGCAAAGGTTTCCCATTCCATTCTAAGTTAATTTGCCAACTTTTTGATTGTTTTGACAGGGGCTGTTCCAGTTAATTATCAGCTGATAATGAATGAAATTTATCAGAGAGTTTTGTCCCGAGAACCTTGAGGTTATTCAGCATGCATGCCTATAAAGTTATCGATTTAATTACATCAATTGCTTTCGCTTTGTTTTTTAATTTTGCGTGCAAATAATTGCAATGCCATCTTGCATTAGGCTCACACAAATTGTGGGACACAATCGGAACAATTGTAATTCTGTGATAAGCCATTGCGCTTCCCATGTCGGTCGGTCAATTATTACACAGCCGTCTTGTTCCATCGGAGACGGAGTGTGTCTCGTCGTTTCCAGAAAATTCTATTCAAATGCATTCGCAGAGTAAATACACGAGACTCTCAATTCACTCGAGTGCCGTGCCTACACATGTGTATGCAAAACGTGCCATATGGCAACGACACGACACATAAACCATTGCCTGTAACCGCAAATAACGTAGGTTTGGGGCTTTCGGGGTGGACGAAATGAAAACGCAATTTATATCCATTCCATGTGGGTGTGGGGTGCATTAAAAACATGTGTGTGTGTGTGTGTGTGTTTGCCTGCAAGGGCCACCCCTCCAGTCGTCGAAATTATATTTAGCATCTGTGCCGCATGCATTTGCATCTATTGCACAGAAAATTGAGAGAATTCAGAAATTTATTTCCGCAATTTTGGATGGCAATTCATTTTTAATGCACACGCAGCCTAATGGCATAACATCAAGCGTCATTTATGTACTATTGCCGCTGCTGTTTTCTTTTCCCCGTTTTCATTAAGAATTAATTATGAAATGCGTTTTATTTGTTTTTGGTTTTTTTATTTTTTTGTTAATAAACTGGCGGGATTACATCGGAGCTGCCGTTTGGTTGGATGGGGCTAATGTATGCGAAAAGCATTTAACGGCGATTATAGTGATAAAGGTGAAAAGATTGGAGTCTTTTTTTTTTAATTTTAAAATTGGTCCCAATTCATATGCTCGTCTAAAAGTATGGAAAAAAAATCTCTGTCTTATTCATTTTAATTGTTTGTTAATAGATAAATCAATATCATGTTGAGGCATCTAAAAGGCCAAGTAAAATGAGCCAAGTTAATACAAAAAACAGAGGAGCAATGGAAGAGAGAAAAAATTGCTGCGAAAAAAGTGACGAGTAATTTCACTGTCTTTTTGTAATTTTGAAGCAAAACTTATCCCCGAGCCGTAGGAACTGTGAATGTTTTCAGTGAAAGGGTATAGAAGAAAGACTGACACCAACCGATGGGATCATCCACCGTAAGAGTAGTAAAACAGCAAAACTCAGACTTGAGAGTTTTTGAGATGAACTTTTTAAATATTCCGGCAATGTTCTGGTCATCAGATCATCTGTCAGGATTGGGAGGACGAAAGCATGTCCGTTTTGATTCTCTTGCTAGTATCAAAATATGCCGGATACTTCAAATTTTTCTAATTTCAAATTGAGTTCCGATTTAAAAAACAATAATTGAAAATTCGGTTTTCGGATTTTTGCCTTTATTTGTAATATCTAACTTCTCGGCAAATTTCATGATTCTAGGTCAACGGGAAGTACCCCAAAGGCATGCGGCAGCAGCCGTAATTTTTTACTGTCGGAGGGACCGCAGCCATCAGTATTTGTAATTAATTTCAACTTAATTCCTTCAAGGCGATCCTGAGAGAAAAGGTCATGACAGACAAACGGACAATGAAGTGATCCTCTAAGAGTTCCGTTTTTCCTTTTTAAGTACGGACCCTTTTTAAGTAAGTGGTGCGTAGTGGCGGTACCAGAAGAACCCAATTAGCACTATGTGCCGTTTTGATACCACAGCTCCGTTTTTGGTTATAATTACGTAAGTTATTAATGTTTTCTTACAACCATAGTATTGCATTAAGAAAGTTGATTAGTTGCTTTATGGTTTTATTGGATATTTCATATTGAGACCTAAAGCCAGCAATTTTCCGGAAATGTGTATCGATTTTGGCTAAGAGTAGTCCTAATGGTATCATATATGCACCTCCGCGGCAAGCGAGCTGTCGACTTCGGAACCTTGCTTGGCCAGTTCGTCTTTCATTAAATGGTATGTGCCTGTGCCCGGGAACCCGAAAAATGATAACCTTGAATTTATCTGCTATACTAGCAAGCTGGTCGCGGCAGTCTAGAACTTATTTCGAGGTTATGGTAGTCGATACTATTGCTTTAATGGCTGCTTGGCTATCAACGAGAATAGATATTTTTTGTATCGAGTCTGTGTGTTTGATTGATCTTATTAGAAGACACGCTTCTTTAATGGCGAAGATTTTTGCCTGAAAGATACTGGCGTCTTTCGGCAGTCTCAAGGCTGTATGTATATTCAGATCGTCTGAGAAAATACCAGCTCCGACTCCGCAATTCATCTTTGAACCTGTCTGTGTAGATCCGAGGTGAAATTAATGCGTCCACTATTCCAGGCTACTTTCGTCGGAAGAACTACGTCAACGTATTTTTTTAAATCATAATAAGTTGATGTTTAGTCTGTCTGATTTGGTGCTAATTCCCTCGGTATTGAGTCTAGGATACAGCTGTGTCCATATGGTTTTGAGGTCCATAGCTTAGATTCTCTGAGTCTTACTGCACTATGCGTGGTTATGTTGTACATGTGGAGGTCTTTTGGCAACGGATGGAGGATGACTATCAAAGCATCCGAAGGAGTTGTCCTTAGGGCGCCTGTAGTCCCCTGTACATGTACAGTGTACATCCACTGAACCATTTAAGACATAAGGCCCCACTTTTTACCAATGTTTTTGTTACAGCTATAAAATGAAATACATGCTTTCTTGACCAGTTGATGAAGGTTGATTTTCCAGCTGAATTTAGGATCTAGATAGACTCCTAAGTACTTTGCGCTGGGTGAGACAGACAGACAGTTGTTGACCGTTTAGTTTAAAGGTTGGTATTAAATTTTTCTTTGTGAAAAGCAACATTTCCGTTTTACCAGGGTTAAAACTTAGGCAGGAACTTGTACCCCTGATGCCAACTTACGGTACTGACTCTTAAAAACGAACGTTTTTCTTGCAGAACTAAATTTTTTCATTGTTTCAGTTCCTGAAAAAGACAAACGAATGTTGAGTCGTTATAGATTCCCGCACAGAGTGATCTCTTCTTATATGGACTTTGGTTGATTTTCAGTCCCAGTCTTCGACTTGTGGATCAGTAAATCATCGACCGCTCTTGCTGTCTTTTTTTATAGGCCTCCTCTTACTTTGCCTTAAATTTGGGCCTTTTCTGCTTTTGCTTCTCTTCCGGGTCTAAGAGTTGTTGATTCTTTTAGGAAGTCTTCTTTTTTAGGTTCGAAAAGTCGTTTATAGGCAACTTGCAGCGTAAAGTAGGAAGTCTGAGATAGAGAAAATAGCTAGCTTCTGAAAAGTAGATATTTCAAGGCAACTCAGCGGGTTGAAACCGATATTCAATGGGTTAAAATCGTGTCAAAACGGATAAGAAATAGTTGAAGAAATTTAAAAGAATACCCAAGCAATGGGTCCTTAAAATTTATTGAACGAAATACTGAATAAGTGGAAGGAATTTTAAGGATAGAAGTGTACAATGATGGTTTTAATTGATGTTTACTTAGGGCCTCAAAGCTCAAAGTCAATAAAGTATTTCCTACACGATACTGCAGAGATTTTAATCCCATTTTACAAAGGATTACCGACTGATGATCTGTTGAAAAGATGTTTAGGAATTAACACGAATTAAAATAAGAACGAGAGATTTAATTACCGCGAGCTTATCTTATGTGTTTTAAAATTGGCTTTAAAAATAACTTGGTCATCTCGCAGAGCAGAAAAACTAGCTGAAAACAAGTTTTTTGAAAAATCATGACTCGCTTTCTTGGTTCTAAAGCCCCTTTCTCCTTTCTCTTCAACAAACCATCAAACCATGCTTTAGTTTCTCTCTTATTAAAATAAGGGTCCTTTAACCATTCCGTTGAACTAGTTCTTTTCAGCGAACTTCTCCTATTTCACTCGTCCACCGAGATGAATCGTTTCGCATATCTCTAAAGAGGGGCTCTTAAGTGTACAAAAAAACATCGACAAACAACAGTTCCCTGTTTTTTAAGCCTTCTTCCTTCGCATCTTTACTTTCGACGGCTTTTGTGAAAACGAAGAATTCGAGAAGAATTTCCTGCATTAAATGTAGCTCTCAGAATTTCTTTTTATTTCGCCCCAAAACACCACTCATGAGGATCGAATGACATAAGAAAAGTTCTACCCAAGTACAAGGACCTACGTTTATGGGTTTCGTTAAAAAAGGCACTCTTGAATGATTTTTGTTTCTACACGTCGTTTAAGTGCACAAATCTGTGAATGACACATCGTAACGAGCTCAGATTATATATTCCAGTTTATTACACCATCACAGCACCATTTGCGAACATACTTTCGTTACACACATACGTTTGTATGCATTCAACAGGGACACAAAGTATCGTTCTATTTAGCCTGCAATCTGTCTTCTCAAAGATACTTTGGTTTAGCATAAATTTATCTCAATGTCCGTTGCCGCCACCACAATCGCACTTAATTTGAATATGACGAAAATGAGTCGTCTTTCAAACAACAAGAACCATCTCAGTGTTCGTTTTATAAACAAAAAAAAAAAAATAACGCCACTTAACCTAACGTCATTTGCAATCCTTGGGCCTATCCGCAAGCGGCACATTTCCGCTTCTATAAAGGCGTTTAAGAGCGCAATCGAGAACTCAATTGAGCATTGAAAATACATTGAACAGAGCAGCAGCAATTGAGAAAGGAACCCGCCGAGGACGCGACATCAACGCGCATA
Source organism: Orthonevra nobilis (assembly GCA_963555765.1). Lineage (NCBI taxonomy): Eukaryota > Metazoa > Arthropoda > Insecta > Diptera > Syrphidae > Orthonevra > Orthonevra nobilis. Next base: position 7,635,273 of record OY743227.1, on the reverse strand, counting down.
ATGAGCCAAAGGATCCGATGTGTCTAGATTGGCTGAGCTCCTGCGGAACTCCACAATTTCATTCCTCCTTGGTTTGGTGTGCAAATTAATTTATGACACGAACAAATGGGTATGATATGAATGAACGAAAGAAAAGGACCTTTATGTCCTTGGTAATAATTCTTTACCGTGGAATTTTCCCAAGCACTCCCGGCAAGAGGCATAAACATCCACTTAAAAAAAAATGGAACACATAAAAGAATATTAAACTGAAAAGATGGAGCGGAATACTTTTCTTTTACCAACTTGGGGATCCTGGAAGGCAAGATTGTGCAAATTAATGGGCGGTAATTTAGTTTGGATTCACATTCGTTGTCACTCAATGGATGGAAAATCATAATGGCATGGCTTACAAGGAGGCTCGTACGCCTAAGCACTTTCCGTTCATTGTTATCCTCTTAACTGAAGAATGGTTGCACTAGGATCAGGAACTGTGGAGCTGTATTTGAAAGGTAGACTGTGGAATGTTTCTTTAATAGGATCAATGCGCTGGAGGGTTGAAGATTGCCATGAAGTGAACCGATTGCCGTAGTCTTTGACATTACAAGTGGAAGTACATTCATAGCTTCTGTGTCGTTTTTGGTATCACAATGTTTTGACTTTCAATCGAAATATGTAAGGCTCGGTGAATAGGACCTTGACGAGGTTGGTTCTTAAGGAATTAATTTTTTTTTTTCCGAATAAAGAAGGCTTATTGGAGCCAAATTAAGCGTCTGAGGTATTAGATGCCGCAAGTTCGGACGGATGACAAACAAAACAAAAGAAAGTTTTTAAGGAATTTTTTATGCTTAGGATGTTTATACTCATTCCAAACGTACCGTGTTTGTCTTACCGGTACCCCGAATTAAATTAATCCCCCTATTCTTCTGGAATTAGCAGCTGACCTACGAGAACTTGGGGTTTCAAGTCAAAAATGCTCCACGGGATAAACAAGGCAGTTGTTTGACGAAAGGGACTTGAAAAGATATGTCAATTTTCAAATGGCAAGGAAATTCAATAAAGGCTGCCTGTGGGTTGCTCCAAATCGGTAGAAATAAAGCAATCACGATGGAACACAATGTAATGACTCAAATCACTTCACGGGGACAATATTTATACTTCTCACTCAGCGAATGAGATCCAGCAGCACGAAATATTGTTACCCGAGGCTCCGAAACTCTCTTCAAATTGTCTGGACCTACAGAGTAGAATCTCTGACGAGTTATTCTATTAAAAGAAAAAACATGAACTCCTAAGATTAAAATATCGTCTAAACGAACTTCTTGGTTAAGGAACAGTTGCACTCCAGATTGTACTGAACCTAGATCCACATGATCTCTGTCGCGGTTCCTGGTTAGTATCGGATTCAAAATAAAATAAAAATGGGAAATCACAGGCGCACAAAACTGAACACCGACCTAAGCCATTCAAGTTTTTGCATTTTATTATACTGGTGAACTTGGTGGCGAAGAAGCTGACCAGAAAACTAAGGAGACTGGCTTACTTCATCACACCACTTGACAAACGCAAAAAACACTTTTTGACGAGTTAAGACGACGGAACACGCAATATTTCCAAATTAAGAGCAAGAGTGTACTGCAATAACTCACCGATCGAATTGGGAATGGACTAGCACACAAATCACGGATCAAGGACAAGTGAATTCGAATTTAATCATACAGTATGGTGACGATAAGGACAGTCGCAAGCCCACCTTTTCATACCTGAGAGTGCAACCACAAATTAAACAAAGTTAAACTTGAGTTCAGGGTTTCAATTATTTAACGAATGAGCTAAAGAACTAGCCAGAGGACGACACGGAATAGAGGCAACGATCACGTTAGAGAAATAAGGCTCGACCGGACTACAATGAGATCTATTAAGGGCTTGACGAACCAGGAATTTAAAAATTACTGTAAATTAATAAAAGAACGAAAAAGGCTCAATATCCAATTGCGCGCTAACTTTTACCGTGTAACCTCTTTGCTTTTTGCTCATCGGTTCTTAGAATTTTTCTACTGTTTTAAGTGTCTTGTTGAGCTGGCTAAACATCATTCTCCTTTTTCAGTTCTGTGGGTCGTTCAACCAAAGACTGAAAGTTCGCCAGTCTTACTTTCTTCTTACGAAATTTCTTTTGCATAGCTTATTGAGGCCTTCCGAGGTGGCCTTACTTCAATTAATTGATCTGAAGAGATCAATGCGAATCTTGTCTGCATGTTGTCATTTTTGACGTAATCTCCTTCTAAGAACTACTGGCCGATAAGTTTTAAAAAAATTACTTACGTACAAGTCAACGAGTGTTCGTTGCACATCCATCCAGGAACGCAATGTGACTCTTGAAAGTTCCATACTTTTTTCTGTATAACTCAAAAAGCAATGGGGTCAAACCCTTCCGCCATAACTCATCGGAGAAGTGATTATGCGGAACTTATCGGTTGAATAGAAACCGAAAACCATCCCAGAATTGTCTGCAGTGCGAACACTTAAAACTTTTCTACAATTGTACATATCGACCTCAGCATTTATACGTTTCACACCTTCACCCTCAATTACTCAGCCTTTTTCATCTGCGAGATTTGAAAACTCTGCTGGCACAGCTTGTTTCGACATAAACAGCAAACGACCCATCTCAACCAACGACGAGAGCAACACACATCCATCAACTGGAATTCACAAACAGAGCTCGGTTTTCCCTTAAAAGTTTCCAAAATTCAATCCAACCGGAAACGTATGCGCAACATACGAGAAGACGAGAAGACGAGAAGACGTACCCCTACAACCCTGATGACGTCCATATCTCAGAAATTCAAACACACTCGAAAGTCATTCTGCCGCAGCATAAATTTTCTGATTAAATTATTCACAAAATGCAAACATAACGTTAGCTAAAGTTTTGTGAACCCAAACAATGGGGAGCTGCGTTCGCCTCCAGAACGGAGCTGTCCTCGGTGCAACAGAACGCGAATTGTTTTGTTATTAACACTCCAATTCACCAATCCTAGCCCCGGTCCCTTTTCGCATGCACTCACTGTTGTACAAATTAACTATATTTTGCTACCCCTTTTGTTGTATAGTATCAGTATCAGTATGCGTGTGGACGCGAATAAGGGTGGAAAGTTTTGTTCTTTGCCACTGTTGCATGACTCGGATAAGGATAAGTAGGATGGCGCTAGTGCTGGTATGGCCTGAATACTTTCTTGTGAGTTGGAAACTATCTTTAGGTGCACCCTGCGTGTGTTGGTTGGTCCGGCTTTCCGGCTGGCCGGTCTACAATGGGGATGATTAATTACAGCTTGGAAATTAATTGAAATTGATGACGGTGGTGGTGGTGGTGTGGGGGATGCAAGTCACAATGGCCGCTGTTTGTAGAATAATTGCATTTTTGATACAGACTCGGAATTAATTCAATTTGTATAATTAATTTGTCATGGGAAACGACACACTTTGAACTTTGGATGACATGCTATCATTGTGGAACACTCGTGTTTCAATAGCGTCAAAAGTTTGTGTCAGTTGTTTTTAAATTGAAAGCGGATTTTTTTTTTGTTGGATTTTATTGGCTCTTTCAAGGCTTTCGCTAGTTAGTCCTCGGAGAATATTTTAACTCAATACATAAATTTTGGCTTGACGTTTTTTCGACGGGAAAAATGGATGAGTGGCCAACTGACTGAAGGGTCCGCCATCTAACGTTTTTTTTTTCAACTAATGTTTACTTCGTGAATGGTAACACTTAGCTCATGTCTGATTTGACAGATAATTAGTTTTATCCTTCCGCTGAACGAATATGGTTGCGTATACGCTTAAACAACGCTGAGAAATATTGCGGCATTACTTTGAAAATCATGGTAATGTTGCAGAATGTGTGCGAAAATTGCGTACGGATTTTGGAAAAAGAGGAGCACCGTCAGCTCCGTATGTTCGTTATCTTGTGAAAAAAGTGAAAGAAACTGGCATCTTCATCGATAAAACAAAGCTTAAAAATCCAAAAACAGTGCTAAGTGGGCCTGCGATCGACTTACAGAAAATGCCGATTTTGCCAAAAAAATCATCTTTTCAGATGAAGCTCATTTTGATCTTGGCGGGTATGTAAACAAGCAAAATTGTCGCATTTGGGGCACAGCAAAACCCTCACGCATACATTGAAAAGCCGATGCACCCAAAACGAGTCACTGTTTGGTGCGGATTTTGGTCCAGAGGTATAATTGGGCCATTTTCGAAAATGAGCGGGCCATGTTGAACGAATTTTTGTTCACAAAAATTGAAGAGGAGAATATTGGCAACATTTGGTTTCAACAGGACGACGCTACATGCCACACAGCCGAAGCTACACTCGATGTTTTGCGCCCTATTTTTGAAGATCGCATTATCAGCCGCAGAGCTGATGTCGTTTGGCCACCTCGGAGCTGCGATTTGACACCATTGGCCTATTATTTGTGGGGTGCCCTCAAAGATAAGTGTTACGCCGACAAGCCAGAGACAATTGACGCTTTAAAGGACAATATTCGTGAAGCCATTGGTGAAATACAGCTGCACACAATCGATAATGTGCTTAAAAATTGGACCGATCGTGTAGGCTACTGCATGGCCAGCCGAGGCAGCCATTTGTATGAAATTATTTTCCATTATTAACCGGAAGGATTGTACTTTCAAAAAAAAAATTAAATTTGAGAAAATATTCAGCAGTTTTTTTTTAGCATTTTCAAAAAAAAAAAGTTATTTGGCGGACCCGTTAATAAAACATGAAACATGAGATCCAAATTAACGAATTTGGCAAGTAATATAATTTATTTTTAATGCATCACTTTTTACGTCACGAGAAATTAAAAGGGAACTGAATCAATTTTCTGAGATTTTCAAAGACGCCTCATGGAAAAATTGTTCGTCTAGAAAATTACAAATTCCAAATTCCATGGTTTTTGGAAATAAACTTAAACTTATAGAAGTATACAGCTGTAGTAAAATTCTTGAATATTATTAATGGCGCGAAAGTGTGGCAACATGTTTTCAGCCAGCGAAAAGTCTTGACGATCATTTTGGTTCCAGAAACAAGCATTCGACTTCTTCATTTTTCTTGTTGGGGAGGTTATGATCCCAACTTAAAGGATTACTTCGCTACTTTCGCTTCATCCGTACTGATCCGCCTATGGTGTTTGCTCGTTGGCCTTGAAAAGAATAACGACAGTCCTGTTTTGCGTCGGGTTGTCACCGTTGATGAAACGTGGATACATTATTTTACGCCAGAGACTAAACGCCAGTTCAAGCAATGAATTTTTCCGGTTCAATATGCTCGAAAAATGGTAGAAACCGGGAAAGACTTGGCGATGATTTTCGGGATTCGAAGGAAATTATCCAAATAAAAAATTTTTGGAGAAAGGAAGAATGGTCACAGCCAAAGATGCCACATTCACAATACTTGCCAGATCTGGCGCCAGCATCATCTTTAGCATGAAAGCCTGGCCTGGTACGACTTTGAAGACATAAAAAACAAAAAAATGGAAGGAAGCCTTTAGAAAATTGAGTTGAGGTAAAAGGAGAATTTCATTTCTAACACTGGAACTTATTGATCGACGATCGAATCTAGCTATCAAGGAGATGAGCTGTGGAATTTACTGGCTACTTGGAAAACATTCCAATTCGAGTTTTGCTAATAAAGTAATTTGTGTGTATGAAGCACTTGGGGATGAACGAATGAAAGCAACATACACATTATTTCATCTTCGAAATTTGAGTTGCTACTGCCGAAAGTGGAGGCAGAAACCTTCAGTCGACCATGCACAATAGAAAGGTTCTCTGGCAAACGCTGATAAGGAAACTTTTTTGTAGATTCACAAAAAAAATTATAGTGAAAAGAGAAAAAACCGAGGCTAAGCCAACCAAAATTATTTTTAATCAAAATTTCCCTTCTTTTTCGATGAATAAAACATAAACATCTGCTCTACGTGTCCTTCATTTAACACGACAGCAAGATGCAATCTATCCCATGTCCATGTGTTTGCACATAATTGGAATTTTAAATCCACGTTTATTACAGCCAAAAAAAAAAGGGTTCCCCATAACTTGGCCACTATATTCAAAATGAATTCTATGTATGCAAACAAACAACCCAAACCTCACCTCGCCATGGATCCATGTGAAAGTTAAATTCCCAAATGAAACTTATGCGGTTCGGAGTTTTCAATTCGGACAATATGCCTGCCAACGAATACCGTTGAGTAACTCTCGGCGTATCCCTGCTATACAAATAAAAGTATCGAGCAAAAACAGGATATGTAAATATTTCCACCAGAAAAACTTATCAAATTCCATTAGCGGGTGGTATACACTGTACCAGTCCAATTCCTGCAGGACCAATGTGGTCTTCTTTTGGCATACAAGTGTTGGCATTGTTTTCGAAAAACTCCCAACGCCACATCATCATCATCATCGTACAAGCCGTTGTCCGGTCGGGAATGTGGGCAAACAAAACAACTTATGGCACTCTCATATCACCGCAATCTATTCTCGATTCAGTCCAAGCCCTTAGGGCCTGCTCTGCAAGGGGAAACAAAAAAGCCCCCTATTCACCATTATCATGCAATTTCTAACAATTTACATACACCACCACCCCAGGTAGGAGGGAGGTCCACAAAACTGGCAGTCAGTGTGTTATTTGAACGCTCACTTCGACTGCTGCCGGTTGTGAAACTATTTTTCAACACCCACTCCTGTAGGTGAATACCGAAGGACATCACGATGCGAGTATATGGATGATGAGTGTCTTTGTCTTTGGTGAGTCGAGTTGAGTTGAGGATCCTTGAACGATGACAGGTTGACAATAGTTTTCGAAAATGACCAACGACGTTAAAGCGTGTTGGCCAGTTTTGGTAAATTATGAAACCGCACATATGTTGCAGATGCTAATCGTAGGATGAAGGCTCAGGAACCCAGCAGACATGTGTCATTCACAACAAGGATAAGGAACTTCAAGTCGGGTATCATTATTTAATCAAGGTACTTCCAGTAAAGTTTCATTTTCAAGTCCTCTGCCCGGTTACATTGTTTGGTAGAGTAGCCATTCAATTGGAAAGGATATGTGTCCTTTTTTAAGCATTTGAAATTGAAATCAATTGGCATTGTAGTCGTTGTAATCCTATTTTGACAATTCTATTATCTAACGTCAATCAGAGTGAATTTTCGTGACGCAAATAGCATGTGAGAGGGTTGGAGGAAACTTTGGGATTGTGAAGGATGTCCTTTCATATGTTTTGAACAGTGGATATTTACAGAAGGGATTGTGAAGGTTGAACAGGGCAATAAAAATGCTTTTAAATTATGTGAATTCTTTTGACGTCAAAAGGACAAGACTTAAATGTCAATGACTCAGATAAAGCTAAATTTTCGTTTGCAGCTTAGTGCTCAAAATAAAATGAACAGAAAAAATTCGAGAATAGAGTGTGGAGGGTTTGAAATCCAGACTATCCAGGGCATGTGACCAAACAGCACTTAAATGGACACCATCTTCTTCCAAAAACCCGATTAGAGAAAGCTCACGAGAACAATGTTGAACACTAGCTTCTTATGAATTAGGATCAAATTCGTTACGGGTGGCGACAAAAATGTGGTCATCAGAAAAGTAATCGTAAAGAAGTTAAGAAGAAGGTTGGACCGGGACTAGAAATCATTTGGGTTTTGGGAAAAAAATATTGAGGGAAACATGTCCAGATGTCACGAGATTGTAATCTCTAAATTTATGCGAGGTGGTGCTTTACCTATCTGTGGAGAGTTTGATGTACCAAAAACTGTGACAAATAAATTTCAATGAAGCTGATTTTGCAAACCATATAGATCGTGGATATTTGAAAGCATAAATTCGATTGAAATCGTAAAGATCAAAATTGAAGAAAAAGAAGTTGGGGTGCCCCAAGGCACAGTCGTAGGACCTGCGCTGTTTATTGTTGTACTTGATTATCTGCTTGAAGGAAAATATATGGATTCTAATGTACCAAGTTTCCAATCTCATCTGCAACGAGCATTTTTGATAGAAGATTAAAGCGAATAAGTTCAAAAAAGGTCGATCATAACCTTTTTGCTGATCCAACACGATTTATTTCAGACTTCAACGCGAAAGTGGAATGAAGGAGGAAGGTATTTTTCGGCATTAAAATCATATTTTTAAAGGGGTTTTAGAGATATGAACACCAAAGAATCTTCAAGCTGTGCGGAGCAAAAATGCAAATGGGCTGTGAGGATTGCCCAAGATTGCGCGGATTGGTTTAAAAAGGACCGTTTACAATACAGATGGAAAGTCAATCGCTTGAGCTAACAATTAATGTACGAGTATATCGGCTTACTGAAGTCATTTAACCAGGGTTTGTAAGTTGATAAGAAGTGGGTAGGTGTATAAAGAGCTCTGTCGATTCGTTAATTCATTGCAGATTGGAGATAAAAGTATATCTTCGCCTTAGTTAGACAGCTATTTATTATTTAAGAACATAAAGGACCAAAGAGATTGCCTTGATTGACGATGAGGAAAGGAAGAATCAAATGGTTTCATAATAAAGGAGCAGGATTCAGTGAGACATTGTAACGAAAGTCTTACTACAAGCAGTGGAAATCAAATTGTCTTTTAATATTTATGAATTTGTAAAAGCGTTCGTTGATAGTTATAATCACACGTAAACCGATTTTTTAAAAAAGAAGGACCCGAGTGGATAAGACCTTTCAAAATTACAAATATTAAGAAAAATGTTGTATCCAGAAACTTATGTACGGATCTGCCACATGATACAAAGGAGGATGATTATGAACACTTTACTTCAGAGGAATTCATCGCCGTAATGAAAAAATAAATAAACTCATTTGTCAAGGATTTAAGTCCCATAATTAATCTTCTTTTATTTCGGTACATATATTCCTCATTTTTTTACAAATTTGTGCCATAAGCTGCAAGGTTTATCCCGAGTCACTTAAGTAATAAAAAATTGCCACGAAAGGTAAATACCAAAACACCACAATATTTTCCCAAAGAAAGCGCATTTTTCATTAAATAACCGTGTTTCCTTGCTGCCTAGACTGTCAATAAATGTCCAACGACTCAATTCTCATTAAAATCAAATTCATTCCGTACCCTCCAGCTTGCGTCACATCAAAACATGGCTATAAAATCATGTCCTTCCAACTTATCTCCAACCAACCACGTCAGTCACACAAAAAAAGGAAAAACTTCAATAAATAAGTGAAATTACGCACATAATCATATACCAAATCCTTCGTGCAATACGTCCACCCCTGTAAACAACATGTAAACCCGTAAACCACCCTCTAAAAAAATTCTACAAAAAAAAAAACCCCAAACAATTACCCAGAAAATCGCATGAAATTTAATGGCGTAAATATTGCAGATAAATTTCTACAAAGACGGGCGCGCAAAGCAAACCTTCAAATGAAAGGGAAAACGAAGAAAGAATCTCATTAAAAGCAAAGAAGGACGAAAGCAAGAAAACCATCTAACAAAGCTCGGTCAGAATGTCCTCAAGCAACAGACCGTCGATGGATTTTCCCGGAAATGGAATTAAATTACTTTTACCATAGAAAAAGAAGGAACACAAATAATAATAAAAAAAAAAAAACTCCACCTTTTTATCGCAAATGACAACAACAATAGCTGAAGGTCATTAAGTCTTAAGGGTTGGCAATATTCAGTCCATTCTTGGTTACCTCTGCGCCGTCAGAAATTGTCAAATTGGATTACCGTTGGAGCGAAAGAGATTCTCGGTTTGCAGGAGCACTCTACTTGCTTGTCAACTTTTCCCCGTGGGCGGTTTTCAAAGGACCTTCTAAACGCGGAAGCAAATAAAACGATTAAATTGTCACATCTGGCTAGTTCGCGGATTGTGAGGATAATCGAACACTTGGTGTCCGCTTCTATCTGTCGGGTTCGTGTCCCCTTTTCTCGTTCTCGTTCTCTGGCAAGCCAAAGTGTCGCACTTTCCAATTCAAATTAGGGTTGCAAAGTTCCCCGACAGTTCATCTCCTGCCAATGTTGGAAACAACAATTAGGTTTACCCAGAAAAAAAAAACACCCAGGCAATGGAGACGTTTTGATTTCAAAACGTTGACTGATGTTAATTCAATTTTGGAAAGTCGAAAGGATCCTGTGGTGGGAGAACGAACGAAGGAAAGTTTTACGTAAGACTGCAGCAAAAGGAGAACATGAATCATTGAGAAATGTGTTCCAATCACAAAAGTCATCGCCATAAATATTTACTTTTTATGTGTTTGAAACGTGGCTGCCATGTTGAAAATTTCCCCGAGGGGATATTGCTTTTCATGTTGGTCCTTGGGGATAGGGCTGGTGGGCAGGAGGTACCTAATGTTCAGCATTAACATGCTGATCGGGAGGATAATGGTTAATAACTTTCATTTTATGACTTTTTATAAGCACTGAGAGGACTGCAAGTGAAATGAAGTCTTAAATCTTATAAAAGTCCTGCCGACAACACATAGTATAGACACAGTGTGGTCGTAAAGTTTGTGAACGAAATGCCTAATTCATATTCTTGGCTAATTTATTGGCTTTCATTTTTATGATCACAAAGTGAACGAAGCTGAAAATGAGTTGGGACTGGTCAAAGAGTCAAACCCTACCATTAAATTTATTTATCGTAAACGCCAAGCAGGCCGACTGTTCACAGTTGAACTTTACGATTAAGTGATTCAAAGAAGACAGACCACTTTTATGTGGTTTCCAAAGCGTTAACGCCTTCAGGAGGCGCCAACATTTGTAGCAAGACTCACTTAGTTACTTTTTCCAGATTTATGTTTCTTTGAAGATCAAAATCGTGTCCGGAAGACCATGTTAATGGTGCACTTTAAAAACTCACACTGGAATTGTCGTTGGGTGAAGGTACAACAAGCTAAACATGTTTGCAAAAGAATCGCGCTCTGATCCTCTGATCCAAAAGGACCCCAGTAGTTATGAAGAGATGTGCTTTTACACTTCAATTGCTTTCCAAGGACGAGATCCGTTTGCGATCTGATGGATTTTCTCTCCTCAAAGTGGAACTGGGCTCTGCTACTGCTTGGTGAAAGCAAGATAAAAAAGTTTTTGATAACCTACGGTGGAATGATCACTTTTTTTACGTTTCAAGAAAGCCTGAACAATTGCACCAATTGCGCACTTCTTAAATGTCCAATTTTCCATGACTGGCGCATAAACCAGACTGAATTTGACAGACGGCATAGGTTATCTTGGCTTTGATGACCGCTCTGGTTTGTGACTTATTGGCATAGACCTGCGACTTCAGAAAACTCCACAAGAAAAAGTTTAACGGGGTCAAATCCCACGGTCTCGGTGCCCAGTCACATCAAACTGTGACTTTTTCGAGAAGCATGAGACGCTCTTGGATCTCATGCGGATTGGTATCGTCCCAAATTCTACAATTTTGTTGTTGACGTACATCACATCGCTGAAGATAATTTTTCGATGAAAATAAGGGTCAGTTTCCAACTGCTCCGGAGCCCAGTCGGTTAAATTCAGCTCGTAGTTCAGTTGAATCTTGTACGTACGGTTGCAGGCCAAATCACGACGCAAAATTCGCCAAGTTGTGGTCTGTGAAAGGCCGAGTTCTTGTGAGCGACGCGAAATCGACTGCCTCGGATTCTACTGTACACTCTCACGGACAGCGGCGATGTTTTGGGCAGGTATTGTGTTTCGTGGACACAAATTTATCTTTCACGCTTGGAATAGCCCTCTCGGAAGGACGATTATAGCGACCGTAAACTGGGCGAATCGCGCGGAACGTTGCCTGAACAGAGCAACCATTTTGATAAAACAATTTTATTATTTACACGTGTCGTTGAACGCTTTTATCGCCCATGGTGATTTGGCAAAACAGACTGAACAAATGACAGCCAACAGTGTCAAAGATCGGAAGTCCCTATTGGAAAAGCCTTTATTTCCAAAAAGTTCGCTTATTAGCCTTCCTAAAGGAAGAGAATGGATTTTGAATGTTGTTTTTTTTTTCAATGTTGCCCATTCTGACTGTTATGATTTATTAACATCAAAACAAAGCAATTTTCGCGTCTTATGAGGTCTTAAGAAAAAAAAAATTAAGTTTTTTAAGGTAAGTTCTGCCCGTTTCTTTAAATTTTTTTTAAGGTTCTCGTGATTCCCCGCACGTTGTAATCAGGCTATACACAATGGCCATCCATCGTGACGCTTACAACATAAATGATTTAAACGATTTTTAAGAACTATCCGCTCGCTTCTTTGGACATGAAAGGATAGCCATGAACTGAAGGAAGAAATTAGCTTCACTTCGACTTCTCCTACAAACTCGAAATGATTTGTTGAACCCCCTAATTACACACAATTCCAATTCCAAAGTCCATTCAACCGTGTCCAAATTCTGTGTTTTTTGGTAAAAAATCGATATTCTTTTTTCCCATCTAAAAAAGACAAAGATATGAAGGAAAGGACCAAAACCGCCATTGCGCAGTACATAGTAAAATAGTGAACGTAAAATTAAATATGAATTTCCTTATGGCTCCATTGTACAGTGTCCTTTATTCCTACCCCCTACTTTACCATTAAATCGATTCAATTGAAAACTTAATTTATTAATAAACAAAAGGTTTTATCACCATTCCAGCTCAGGTACTTTCCACCGTTCGAACAAAGGATCCGAAATAGATTAGGACTTAAAGGCGTCCCCCTGGCCAAAGGATACACACACAAACAAATCCTTTCAACTCGAATGGGGGCAACTTGATGGTAATCCGGTTATAATGGTGTGTGCCTCTCCTGCCATCCTGCCAACTTCACTTCAAAACTACCAGAAAGAAACAACAAAGCAAAAAAAAAAAAAAAGGAATCATTTATGGTCCCATTAGTCAATCCTGACCGTTTGGCTTGTCAAAGTTTCCTTCTCCATTTTTTGTTCCCTCATCCGAGATTTCGATGTCATCTTAGATTCTCAAGGAATCTCTGAAAGAAAAACTAAACTTCCACGACGACACTTGAACAATGTAAAACAAAGTGTATCGATATATCGATTGGTACCGTATCTAGGAGGAGGTTGCCTTCAGCCTTCAGCCATTTGTCATAGTCGGTGGCTGCCGTGCCGCCCCCAGAAAATAACCCTCATGTACACAAAATGTTAGCCACCACGAAAACTGTCGAAGACCGCTATTAATTTTTAATTTATTTACTCCTGCGGTAGATTGGTGTGGTGAACATTAACTGGAGTCGTTCCTGTGCCCTCAGCCAAGGGACGACTTGTGTGTGCCTTACCAGACAATTTGTTTTAGTGTTGTGGGGGTTGGCGTTGAGGTTGGTAGCAGTAATGGCTGGCATCGTCAGTGTTTTGAAGAGTTGTATGTGCAGGTAGAGAGTTTGTTTTTCACAGATTTTCGACGAAAGCAAATGACAGTTTGGATGACAGTTCATTAGTTGTTCAAGACACACTCACACAAAAGATAGCGCCTGTAGCTAATGGATAAAAGCTGTGCACTTGAACGGGCAGAGAAGGCTTTAATTTATTAAGACAATTATTTTTAATAGTTTGAGAGACAGTGTTCGACGAGGGAGACGTCTAAAATAAGTCTTTCTTTTTTAAGCTTAAATAGCAATTAGGCTAATTAGGTACAGCAGGTGCAGTCACACAAATGTTCAAGGATGATATTAACTGAAGCTCTTAAATATGATGTGAACAGATGGTTTCAAAATTAACGTCTATTTTTTAAAAATTTTTTAAGTTTTAATAACCGATGTAGTGACATTAAACTAGATAAGAAACATTAAAAACCATTTTAGTAATAGGTCGAGGTCTACTCTTGCGTATGAGTGCAATTTTCCAAATAAAAAAATTGATTTGAAAACTGAATGTTTAACTTACTTTTGCTGGATCGTTTTTTAAGTTAATAATTTGTAAACACACTTACCTGAAACGAAAAACAAAATAAAAAGGGATTGTGTTAATTACAGGATAAGAAAATAATAAATCTATAGAGTGAACCACCTAATGGTTTATTTTTGAAACACTCATTTCAACACTGCCAGCTCTTATGCGCTCAAAGAATTGACAGAAACTTGGTATGGAATGAATCAATCAAGGCTTGAAAATATTGCAAAGGATGCTGTACTGAAACTGAACGAATCTACAAATATAATCGTACATATATCGGAATTTTCGCGAGCCGAACCACTGTTGACGTAGGAACTGATGCAAAATGTCCTCCCACCCGCTTAATTACTGGTTCCCTATTTGGGCTTTAGAGCAATTTAAAAATTCATCCTTTGGCAAATTTTCGTTATGACAACTACAAAATTGCCATACTTGAGGATTATGGGTAAACAGAAAAAACCTTCTCAGTCTCCCAGCTCAAAGATTAAGACATTTGAGGACAAATTGAACAAGACCAACAAGAAAAAGGCCGCCGGCTACGGTGGTCTTTGAGTAGGGCACTCTGGAAAGCTTAACCCGAATTTGGTACGTCGGCAAAACTGACCCAGCTCTCCCGCTTGACACTGAAAAACACATGGTTCAATCTACATTACGGGAACGCTTCAAGTTCTTCATTTATATTTCATGCTTAAGCCCGGATTTCAGAAAGGCTTTGCATTACCATTCGAGTTCAACTCCTCAAGAGAAACCTGAGTGCGAATTCCGCAAAGACTTACCCTAAGAAGCCTTTTCAATTTCAGTTTGTCGAAACTGATGAATTCAAAACTCCTTGCCTTACGGTGGGTTGGCTCTACAAGATATCTTACCAGTTCTGATGAGCAGGATAGAAGAAGAACAAATATTGAACGCCTTTGAGGGATTCTTCGTCGAATTTTCGATTCCTTATGTGAGAAAAGGGAGGAAATTACAACCGCGAACTCTGGGATAGCCACATCAGGCGAATGGACCATAATACTCTTGCAAAGATGGTCTTCGAATTAAAGCACAAGGCTCAAAACTACTGCTTTAGGATCCAGTTATCGCGATTCCGTAGAACTTAGGCTAGGAAGCTGCAAGCAAACTTTTATCTCGTTGCCATTGAAAACCCACACAAAAATTTTTAAATCACTCTTGGTGTAATCAATCATGCTCAATATTACTCCTAAAGCCCTCACTCTACACAGACAAACTCAGCCCCGGCAAAAAGTTTCACTAATCTTAAAATTCCAAAATTTACTTAACAATCAAAATTATCAAAACAGCTGCACGCCATGCATTCCCGGGTGCTCTGTCACATTTTTATGACAGCAACTGACAAACAAATCTCTCAACTAATTATTTTATGAATCCAATCCTCCTCGCAGCCAGATAGGCACACTCGTACCGTTCTCAAAAGGAAAAAAAGTCACAAACCGAATCCAAAAATATGCCATTCTTTCATCCACTTGGTACATACCTATTCGACTGTCAGGCAAATGATGTTAAATTGCTTCCAGCATACGAGTTACAGTCTCACTTCCAAAAACTGTGTCACGAACCGAAATCCGGACCAGTTCAAACTTACTTTTGTCATAAAACGAAAAAAAAAACAAAACTATGAAAAATGAAGAGCGCCTCGGAAGTTTTAGTGCCAAATGGTCACAAGAAAACGAATCAAAAGAAAATGATAAAAACAAAACAAAAAAAAAACGCCCCATTCGCCTTTATGTGCTTTCATGTGCAATTGCAACTCCTCAGAAAAGGAGGCCAACCCTGGTAAAAATAAACTTTACAACCGTTGATGGTGCCCCCGTCGCGTATCCATGTTACAAAAAGCACTTAGCGCGGTGCCAAACTAAATGAGGAGCATAGAAAAGCACCCTCCTTGAGGAGTGTGACCGTAGGTAGGGAGGAATGACGGTGGACGACCCATTAAGTTATCGCGACCTCTCCACAAAATGGTGTGAGAAAATCAATAGAACTTTATGCGCGCTTATCTACGTGCCCCCATCTGGGCACTTTCTGTATAGTGGAAAGTGCAGACAGACAAGTTGTAATTTGAAGGGATTACTTTGTAGCAACACTGGACCCTTGGTTAGGGTTTTAGTCGATAACCGCACTAATTTGATGGCAGCACAATTCGCAGCGGAGCAGTGCGGGCTCCTTGATTGGTGGTGGCACTAGTGCTGCTGCTGTTGCTGATGCAGTCATGCCAAAGATTAAAAGTGCATATATTTGTAGTCGTTTTAGTGGGAGGATTAAGTGGTGGTATGGGAGAGCATTAAGGATATTGCATTTGGTTTTCAAATTTGTCAACAACAGGGTTTCTTCGAGTGTCGCTGTGGCGGCGGTTTTAATGTTGGCCCAACAAGTGGATTAGTTTGTGGATAGTGTAAGGAGGAATCCGGTAAGCATATTCGTATTTGAATAGCATTTGGAATGAGTTTAGGACAAGGTCCTATGAAACGTGTCAAAATATAGCCGGGGGAAATGTAATAGATTTGATTTTAATACGGGAAATTGGTTAAACGAGGGTAAACACATCCCTTTGTGCCACTTAAGGATAATCTTGCAATTTATTTCAAAAGGTTGGCTTCCGCAGAGTTTCCGAAGCCCTTTGAAGGATACTAGATTAGTAAGTTGTAGTTAGTTGCCTAGCTTAAATCAATTTGAATAAAAAAGAGGCATTGGTTGGTACTTATTGTATCGTGTAATGATGTGGGCTGTCTGTATAGATCGACCTTCTCTTTGCCGAGCAAAGAGCATTCACTGAGCATTTCAGCATTCGGTCGAACAGCTTTTGGAACTTTGAGTTCATCAGTAGTTCTCATTCTTGATAACTAATCGGAATGCAGCAGTCCACTCTGACGTTGCCTTACAGTCTTCCAAGACCTTAAATACATTAATAATTTAATACGTCGTCTTTGCTGTGGTTCGAGAAAATAAAAATATTCCAGAATAAATTTTGAC
The DNA here is from genome assembly GCA_963555765.1 of Orthonevra nobilis. NCBI lineage: Eukaryota > Metazoa > Arthropoda > Insecta > Diptera > Syrphidae > Orthonevra > Orthonevra nobilis. Next base: position 7,618,381 of record OY743227.1, on the reverse strand, counting down.
CCTTAAGATTGAGGACTGTTTAAGCATGCCAAGCTTCTCTTACTGAGGCAAGATGAAAATGCGAATACCATTTCTTCTTCATACCCGTGTGCGATTTCCCCTAGTGACTCCAGCAAGATTATCCAGTTTGCATCCGTCAGTAAACCAATCTTGAGTTCCTTATGGTATTGTGAAACTTGAGCACAAAGCCCTGAGAGCACCGAGACTTAACCCCATTATTATTCAAATGCGCTTGGGCGTAAAGCGATCTAACCAAGCTGGCATTCCCTAAAGTAATCAAGTCTTCGAATCTTACTGACAATCGGCAAAATAGCATAGCAAAAATTTGGACTGTTTAGCTTGACTTCAATGCTCACGTTATTGAAGACACGTTTTGACTTTCTTTCGGTGCCAGGAGCTTTGAAAGGCGAAAATAAATCAAATATAGTCTCCTGCAAAATCAGCAATGGATTGGACTTTTCCACCGTCCTGCTGTAGTGGGTTAGTAGTCCCAAAATCCAGGCAGCCCCAAAAGATATAAAGGAATATTCAATAAATGTTTCGGACGATTCAACGTGTTCTTTACAAACTCTGTTAGTCTTGTTACCCCGGGACATACTTCACAAGAAGGTTTTTGGCGGTAGCTATAATTTAAACCCCTTTATGTTCCTTATAAAGCATAATTTTGCCGAGTATCCCGAGATCCTTATGCGTTCTCTTCCTGGTGAAGCTGAGAAGCAGCAGCGCAACTGAAGATTCGGGTATAGAAGATGTTCAACTGTTGAGAATGATCTCAAGGCTTGCCCACAGAATTGGTCTTATTGCTCATTTGATACTTAGAAAAGTCTTTGTACTGAACTGGCATGCGTGAAGTTGAATCCTGGTGTCATGAGCACAACCTTATATGGATTGCATACGGTCGTAGACCGCAGCTTAGATTTTCGAACCGGCAAAGGGTGCCTTGTTTACTCTAGATTAAGTGTTCCAAATTCCGTTCAAAGGATGAATTATAGCCTTTGCAGATGATATTGGTTTTGCAGAGGTATACTTTGATGGAACTGACTTCACAAGGTATAAACTAGGATACTGCACTTGAAATACAAGTTTGTCCTTTTGTACTCTACTATGTTGCCTCAGTTGTAGCGAAATTGTTTTCAAATTGAAAATTTAATGAATTAAAGTATTTAACTCGAGGATGAGCTTTTCAAGCCACACGAAAAATAAAAAAAAACGATTTTCGTGACATCCTCAGAACCTTTTATTTTCTGCGCAATATTTGCACTACTATGGTTGAAAATTTTGGACGGTATTCTTCATTGAAGGTTGGAATATGGTATAACCTGTTGGCGCGAGTTTAATGGCATAAAATTCAGCCTCTTTTGTAGCTTCAAAAATATTATAAAGAAAAGGTTGACAAAAATTTTAGTTTTGAAGATTCTTTCAGGCCGACACTTGAACTGTTATAAAGTGCCCTAAAATTTTCTTCTTTGAGGTCGGTAGATCTTTTCTCCCGACAAGTCAGTAGTTATGGTGAACTGAACTGGATGAACTGTGAAGTCAAAGTCAAGATTCCGAACTTTCCCTGGCTGTACTCCGTTCCTATACGAGGAACCAATGAGGATTATGAAGGACTCTGTACTATAAATAAATTCAATATCTTTCCAACTACTTACATCTCTCAGAAACCAAACAACTTCACCGGTTATGTTCGTTCACAAAATACTTAAAGTGTCCCATAAAACATCTCTACAGCCCAATGTTCAACATTTACTCAAAAGTGATAAGCCCAATAAAAGTGCCTTGGGAGATACGAATGAATAAAACGTCCCCAAAGTACATGCGAATCATGTGATAAGCCCTTTAAACAGTATGCATCGGCCTCTGGCAGCCTATAAACTCAAATATGATCCAATAAAGGCACACACAACTTACAACCATAACCAAAAATGCGGCAACGTTGTGCCTGATTTGGGTGACATTGTTCCACACAGTAGAAGGAGGGCGGCAGAAAGGACATCATAGACAAACTTGTGACTTCAAAGAGTTGGAGAAGTCTGAAGGTTTGCTAATACAAAACCTCTCCCTTCGAGCATTCCATGCATTTTCGTTACTCGAAATCAAAGAAATTTCGACTGTAATAAAAACAACAACAACAACAAAAAATGAGGAAATATCAGTTGCTGACTCCATTACAGGGTTCCTAAGGTTACCTTGTTTCCTGAGCTACCAACTTATGGCAGGAATTCCAATTCGGAATGTCTGCCTATGGAGATGGGAATGCGAGGAGTATAACTACCACAGGTGGAGGCGTTCAAACACTGATGGTCCCGAGGCAGCGAGACTACCACAGTCGCCGACGATGAAACTGAATCAAAGGATATTAAATTTTACAAAACCGATAGTCCTCCCCTTCCCCCCTTCCACAAAATTTGATTGATGGGAGAATGCCGAATGATTGAAAGGATCTTTTTCCTCCATACATTTTGGTACGTGTGGGTATGTGGGTGAGGGTTGTATTTGGATTAATGGGAGGCGGGTACTGGAATCGATATAAAGGACGACGATGATGGAGTTTCAGAGTTTTAGGGGATTATAGAGAAATTCTCAATTAGCACCCCGGAAGCGGCAGACTTTAGTGCTCGCTCATTCAGTGTTTGTTTTGTTTGTGGTGGGAGGGAGGGAGTGGCGAGTCCTTAGAAAGGGATTTTAATTGAATATAACCCAAACAACTGCTATTGCGTTTAACGATTACGATTATGGAAGCGGTGTTCGAGTATGGGGTGGCTACGAAGTACCTATGTCTGCGCGTCCATTAAAGAGATTTGAAGTCAAATCAATAATTCATAACCATCACTGGGAAGGGAGGTTCTCTCAAACTTTACTATTAGTTTCTGAGCCCGATTGTGGTTGGTGGATGTGTGTAACGAATTGAATAATGTATTCCACAAACTTACGTCAGCATAAGGAATGATTTTGTTTAAGGAAGCTTCCGTGCATGTGCCATCACCCAATTTAGGTTAATTTTAGATGATTGTTTGGCAGGGAGAGCGAGGCGATCAAATTGAATTGTGTCGGTAGAAATTATTAAGTATATGTGCTCTAAATATTCACTTGAAGGATATAGGGAATAATGACGCGTAATGGCAGTCTAGCATGTGTTTGGAAAATTTAGAGACACGCTTCGTTAGTATGGCAATTAAATGAGAATAGACTGCCAGGAAAATAAACAAAATAGCATGTGGCACAGATCGATTGTATAATCAACAACAAGGGAAAGAGTTAATTGTTTCCGAACGTATGCAAATATGTCATTAGGTTACTGACTGGTTCACAAGTTCGCAGCTTCGGCATAAAATCGTGAGAACTGCAAACAAAAATAATAACTCATTACTCCGTTCAACACTGATAAATCGGATCGAACCTAAAATATCAAGATGGATCGGCCGAGTTGGAGCAATTAGGATAAAAGTCCCGCGATTGACACAACAACAATTCCAGAATTCCGTCAAATTTCTCTTAGAGAAATCGAACAGAAAGTGAAAATGCATCTTCAGATTTTTAAGCCTCGTTGTAAAAAGATTGTACCTATCAGGTGCAATGACTTTTTTTTCTTTAAGGCGGAGAATGATCGCAAACTGTGTCCAATCATCAGTAACCGATATGTGATTAATGGTGAGCTGTTAAGGCTTAACGACCTTAACGACAATCTTACTTAATTTTTTGAGGAAATGATAGCTGGCGACCTCAAAACAGAACAGACACATCACTATTACGCAATCACAAAGTGACTGTTATATTCATAACTCTGAGTGACAAAAATACCTAAGGTTTAAATGGCATATTCCCCAAGAATATTCCAGTCGAAATTATAATGAAAAAGTGCTTAATTAAAGAGGAATGATCGTTCAGAGCCTGTGAATTAGGGAACAATAAGTCGGTAAATCTGGTTCGAAATTGGAAAAAAATATCATTAAGCGGATAAAATTGGGTCTTAAAATTAATAATAAAAAAAATATTATTTGTCAAAAGCTTTTATGAAGAAGGTCCAAATTTATTATTCGTAACATACACTAAATCTGGCACTAAGGTTCTTCACCAATCGACAGGAAATTTTACATGTTTCAAACCAGAGGTCAACAGAAGTAGACCCGTAGTTCTCCTCGAAAAGTTTAAAGCGGTAGCACAAATGATGAAGCTTTGCCTGGGGTGTGAAAGAAGTGAATGTTCTTTTAAACCAAAAGCTGACAAGAAAAATCACACAATAGCGAAAGATTTCAGACCTATTAACCTTGCATCGTTCGTACTTAAAACGCTCGGGAAGCTCCTGAACACTGATATCAGGAGTAAATGTATTAATTTTCTACTATGCGATTCACAACACGCATATGAATGTAGGCAGCTTTCTCAAGCAGTATTTGAAGATATTGACAGAGCTTTAAATAATGTAATGATCCTTACAATTTTAAACGCTCTTGATACAATTGAAGTCGACCAAGGCACATCGCAATGGATGTGTATAATGTAAGTTAGCAGGAACATCAATTCTGCTGAAGATACTTCTAAGGAGGGGTAGTATACCCGCTGTTATAGGTAAGCTTATGGCACAGACGTAACTGGCTACGCAGTCGATGTCGTAGTATTACTAGCGCAGGGCAAATTTCTAAACACGTTAATTAAAATACTTGAATCTGGTCTAACAACCTTAAGTAAATGGGCCAATTCATCTAAAACGAAAGTAAATTTGTTTAGCAGAAAATACAAAAAAACTTTGTTCAAGCTGCCGAAACTAGACGGGGTAGAGCTGGTCCTCTTGCACCAAGCAACAAAAAATTAAAAAATCTTCAGGTGAGAAGATTTCCATTTAAACCCTTGCTCACAACTATAGGGTGTCGGTCACCGCATGGTTTTAAGGAATTTAGCAGCATTGGCAATTCAATTTAAAACGTAATTCTTACAGGAAACCCAAAGCGAATAGACAAAACCCTTCCTGTATAAGACTCATAAGTGTACATACTATGTGATGACAAAAGCAATTCATAAAAACCAACTCTAGCTGCTGCATCTGCAAGAAGGTAGCGAATAAGATCCTATCCAGTATACATATACAATGTGAACGCCTGGAGTCCAAACGCACCGCATATTGAATGCTGGAAAAGAAAAATGACTGAAATTGACAAAAACTACATACTCAACGTCTTCAAAGCTGCGTTTTGACGCATACACTTCTCACAGCTCTTAAGCGCATTGACTGTTTTCAAGAACCCGTGATTGTGGTGCACTTTTCTCGAGAAAAATGGATATCTCCAAGGATATCAAAATTAACGCAAATTCCAAGTTTAAGCTCTGAGAACCATTTAATGACGAAAATATTGAGATACGAAATCCGAGGCATTTTTGCAAAATTCTGCTGGACTATAGCCCATGATTTCGAAATGCACTTTTTTCCCGAAATCAAAAATATTTATTTCTGAGATATGGATATCTACAAGGATATCAAAATTAACGCAAATTCCAAGTTTAAGCTCTGAGAACCATTTAATGACGAAAATATTGAGATACGAAATCCGAGGCATTTTTGCAAAATTCTGCTGGACTATAGCCCATGATTTCAAAATGCACTTTTTTCCCGAAATCAAAAATATTTATTTCTGAGATATGGATATCTACAAGGATATGAAACTGAATACAAATTCCAAATTTAAGCTCTGAGAGCCATTTAATGACGAAAATATTGAGATACGAAATCCGAGGCATTTTTGCAAAATTCTGCTGGACTATAGCCCATTATTTCAAAATGCAATTTTTTCCCGACATCACAAATATATATTTCTGAAATATGGATATCTACAAGGATATCAAAATTAACGCAAATTCCAAGTTTAAGCTCTGAGAACCATTTAATGACGAAAATATTGAGATACGAAATCCGAGGCATTTTTGCAAAATTCTGCTGGACTATAGCCCATGATTTCAAAATACACTTTTTTCCCGAAATCAAAAATATTTATTTCTGAGATATGCATATCTACAAGGATATGAAACTGAATACAAATTCCAAATTTAAGCTCTGGAAACCGTTTAATGACGAAAATATTGAGATACGAAATCCGAGGCATTTTTGCAAAATTCTGCTGGACTATAGCCCATGATTTCAAAATACACTTTTTTCCCGAAATCAAAAATATTTATTTCTGAGATATGGATATCTACAAGGATATGAAACTGAATACAAATTCCAAATTTAAGCTCTGAGAGCCATTTAATGACGAAAATATTGAGATACGAAATCCGAGGCATTTTTGCAAAATTCTGCTGGACTATAGCCCATGATTTCAAAATGCACTTTTTTCCCGAAATCATAAATATTTATTTCTGAGATATGGATATCTACAAGGATATGAAACTGAATACAAATTCCAAATTTAAGCTCTGGAAACCGTTTAATGACGAAAATATTGAGATACGAAATCCGAGGCATTTTTGCAAAATTCTGCTGGACTATAGCCCATGATTTCAAAATGCACTTTTTCCCGAAATCAAAAATATTTATTTCTGAGATATGCATATCTACAAGGATATGAAACTGAATACAAATTCCAAATTTAAGCTCTGGAAACCGTTTAATGACGAAAATATTGAGATACGAAATCCGAGGCATTTTTGCAAAATTCTGCTGGACTATAGCCCATGATTTCAAAATGCACTTTTTCCCGAAATCAAAAATATTTATTTCTGAGATATGGATATCTACAAGGATATGAAACTGAATACAAATTCCAAATTTAAGCTCTGAGAGCCATTTAATGACGAAAATATTGAGATACGAAATCCGAGGCATTTTTGCAAAATTCTGCTGGACTATAGCCCATGATTTCGAAATGCACTTTTTTCCCGAAATCAAAAATATTTATTTCTGAGATATGGATATCTACAAGGATATCAAAATTAACGCAAATTCCAAGTTTAAGCTCTGAGAACCATTTAATGACGAAAATATTGAGATACGAAATCCGAGGCATTTTTGCAAAATTCTGCTGGACTATAGCCCATGATTTCAAAATGCACTTTTTTTCCGAAATCAAAAATATTTATTTCTGAGATATGGATATCTACAAGGATATGAAACTGAATACAAATTCCAAATTTAAGCTCTGAGAGCCATTTAATGACGAAAATATTGAGATACGAAATCCGAGGCATTTTTGCAAAATTCTGCTGGACTATAGCCCATGATTTCAAAATGCACTTTTTTTCCGAAATCAAAAATATTGATTTCTGAGATATGGATATCTACAAGGATATGAAACTGAATACAAATTCCAAATTTAAGCTCTGAGAGCCATTTAATGACGAAAATATTGAGATACGAAATCCGAGGCATTTTTGCAAAATTCTGCTGGACTATAGCCCATGATTTCGAAATGCACTTTTTTCCCGAAATCAAAAATATTTATTTCTGAGATATGGATATCTACAAGGATATGAAACTGAATACAAATTCCAAATTTAAGCTCTGAGAGCCATTTAATGACGAAAATATTGAGATACGAAATCCGAGGCATTTTTGCAAAATTCTGCTGGACTATAGCCCATGATTTCAAAATGCACTTTTTTTCCGAAATCAAAAATATTTATTTCTGAGATATGGATATCTACAAGGATATGAAACTGAATACAAATTCCAAATTTAAGCTCTGAGAGCCATTTAATGACGAAAATATTGAGATACGAAATCCGAGGCATTTTTGCAAAATTCTGCTGGACTATAGCCCATGATTTCGAAATGCACTTTTTTCCCGAAATCAAAAATATTTATTTCTGAGATATGGATATCTACAAGGATATCAAAATTAACGCAAATTCCAAGTTTAAGCTCTGAGAACCATTTAATGACGAAAATATTGAGATACGAAATCCGAGGCATTTTTGCAAAATTCTGCTGGACTATAGCCCATGATTTCAAAATGCACTTTTTCCCGAAATCAAAAATATTTATTTCTGAGATATGCATATCTACAAGGATATGAAACTGAATACAAATTCCAAATTTAAGCTCTGGAAACCGTTTAATGACGAAAATATTGAGATACGAAATCCGAGGCATTTTTGCAAAATTCTGCTGGACTATAGCCCATGATTTCAAAATGCACTTTTTCCCGAAATCAAAAATATTTATTTCTGAGATATGGATATCTACAAGGATATCAAAATTAACGCAAATTCCAAGTTTAAGCTCTGAGAACCATTTAATGACGAAAATATTGAGATACGAAATCCGAGGCATTTTTGCAAAATTCTGCTGGACTATAGCCCATGATTTCAAAATGCACTTTTTTCCCGAAATCAAAAATATTTATTTCTGAGATATGGATATCTACAAGGATATCAAAATTAACGCAAATTCCAAGTTTAAGCTCTGAGAACCATTTAATGACGAAAATATTGAGATACGAAATCCGAGGCATTTTTGCAAAATTCTGCTGGACTATAGCCCATGATTTCAAAATACACTTTTTTCCCGAAATCAAAAATATTTATTTCTGAGATATGGATATCTACAAGGATATGAAACTGAATACAAATTCCAAATTTAAGCTCTGAGAGCCATTTAATGACGAAAATATTGAGATACGAAATCCGAGGCATTTTTGCAAAATTCTGCTGGACTATAGCCCATGATTTCAAAATACACTTTTTTCCCGAAATCAAAAATATTTATTTCTGAGATATGCATATCTACAAGGATATGAAACTGAATACAAATTCCAAATTTAAGCTCTGGAAACCGTTTAATGACGAAAATATTGAGATACAAAATCCGAGGCATTTTTGCAAAATTCTGCTGGACTATAGCCCATGATTTCGAAATGCACTTTTTTCCCGAAATCAAAAATATTTATTTCTGAGATATGGATATCTACAAGGATATGAAACTGAATACAAATTCCAAATTTAAGCTCTGAGAGCCATTTAATGACGAAAATATTGAGATACGAAATCCGAGGCATTTTTGCAAAATTCTGCTGGACTATAGCCCATGATTTCAAAATGCACTTTTTCCCGAAATCAAAAATATTTATTTCTGAGATATGGATATCTACAAGGATATGAAACTGAATACAAATTCCAAATTTAAGCTCTGAGAGCCATTTAATGACGAAAATATTGAGATACGAAATCCGAGGCATTTTTGCAAAATTCTGCTGGACTATAGCCCATGATTTCGAAATGCACTTTTTTCCCGAAATCAAAAATATTTATTTCTGAGATATGGATATCTACAAGGATATCAAAATTAACGCAAATTCCAAGTTTAAGCTCTGAGAACCATTTAATGACGAAAATATTGAGATACGAAATCCGAGGCATTTTTGCAAAATTCTGCTGGACTATAGCCCATGATTTCAAAATGCACTTTTTTCCCGAAATCAAAAATATTTATTTCTGAGATATGGATATCTACAAGGATATGAAACTGAATACAAATTCCAAATTTAAGCTCTGAGAGCCATTTAATGACGAAAATATTGAGATACGAAATCCGAGGCATTTTTGCAAAATTCTGCTGGACTATAGCCCATGATTTCGAAATGCACTTTTTTCCCGAAATCAAAAATATTTATTTCTGAGATATGGATATCTACAAGGATATGAAACTGAATACAAATTCCAAATTTAAGCTCTGAGAGCCATTTAATGACGAAAATATTGAGATACGAAATCCGAGGCATTTTTGCAAAATTCTGCTGGACTATAGCCCATGATTTCAAAATGCACTTTTTTCCCGAAATCAAAAATATTTATTTCTGAGATATGGATATCTACAAGGATATGAAACTGAATACAAATTCCAAATTTAAGCTCTGAGAGCCATTTAATGACGAAAATATTGAGATACGAAATCCGAGGCATTTTTGCAAAATTCTGCTGGACTATAGCCCATGATTTCAAAATGCACTTTTTTCCCGAAATCAAAAATATTTATTTCTGAGATATGCATATCTACAAGGATATGAAACTGAATACAAATTCCAAATTTAAGCTCTGGAAACCGTTTAATGACGAAAATATTGAGATACGAAATCCGAGGCATTTTTGCAAAATTCTGCTGGACTATAGCCCATGATTTCAAAATACACTTTTTTCCCGAAATCAAAAATATTTATTTCTGAGATATGCATATCTACAAGGATATGAAACTGAATACAAATTCCAAATTTAAGCTCTGAGAGCCATTTAATGACGAAAATATTGAGATACGAAATCCGAGGCATTTTTGCAAAATTCTGCTGGACTATAGCCCATGATTTCAAAATGCATATCTACAAGGATATGAAACTGAATACAAATTCCAAATTTAAGCTCTGAGAGCCATTTAATGACGAAAATATTGAGATACGAAATCCGAGGCATTTTTGCAAAATTCTGCTGGACTATAGCCCATGATTTCAAAATACACTTTTTTTCCGAAATCAAAAATATTTATTTCTGAGATATGGATATCTACAAGGATATCAAAATTAACGCAAATTCCAAGTTTAAGCTCTGAGAACCATTTAATGACGAAAATATTGAGATACGAAATCCGAGGCATTTTTGCAAAATTCTGCTGGACTATAGCCCATGATTTCAAAATGCATATCTACAAGGATATGAAACTGAATACAAATTCCAAATTTAAGCTCTGAGAGCCATTTAATGACGAAAATATTGAGATACGAAATCCGAGGCATTTTTGCAAAATTCTGCTGGACTATAGCCCATGATTTCAAAATACACTTTTTTTCCGAAATCAAAAATATTTATTTCTGAGATATGGATATCTACAAGGATATGACACTGAATACAAATTCCAAATTTAAGCTCTGAGAGCCATTTAATGACGAAAATATTGAGATACGAAATCCGAGGCATTTTTGCAAAATTCTGCTGGACTATAGCCCATGATTTCAAAATGCACTTTTTTCCCGAAATCAAAAATATTTATTTTTTTTTGAGATATGGATATCTACAAGGATATGAAACTGAATACAAATTCCAAATTTAAGCTCTGAGAACCATTTAATGACGAAAATATTGAGATACGAAATCCGAGGCATTTTTGCAAAATTCTGCTGGACTATAGCCCATGATTTCAAAATGCACTTTTTTTCCGAAATCAAAAATATTTATTTCTGAGATATGGATATCTACAAGGATATGAAACTGAATACAAATTCCAAATTTAAGCTCTGAGAGCCATTTAATGACGAAAATATTGAGATACGAAATCCGAGGCATTTTTGCAAAATTCTGCTGGACTATAGCCCATGATTTCAAAATACACTTTTTTTCCGAAATCAAAAATATTTATTTCTGAGATATGGATATCTACAAGGATATGACACTGAATACAAATTCCAAATTTAAGCTCTGAGAGCCATTTAATGACGAAAATATTGAGATACGAAATCCGAGGCATTTTTGCAAAATTCTGCTGGACTATAGCCCATGATTTCAAAATGCACTTTTTTGCCGAAATCAAAAATATTTATTTCTGAAATATGGATATCTACAAGGATATCAAAATTAACGCAAATTCCAAGTTTAAGCTCTGAGAACCATTTAATGACGAAAATATTGAGATACGAAATCCGAGGCATTTTTGCAAAATTCTGCTGGACTATAGTCCATGATTTCAAAATGCACTTTTTTGCCGAAATCAAAAATATTTATTTCTGAGATATGGATATCTACAAGGATATCAAAATTAACGCAAATTCCAAGTTTAAGCTCTGAGAACCATTTAATGACGAAAATATTGAGATACGAAATCCGAGGCATTTTTGCAAAATTCTGCGGGACTATAGCCCATGATTTCAAAATGAACTTTTTTCCCGAAATCACAAATATTTATTTCTGAGATATGGATATCTACAAGGATATGAAACTGAATACAAATTCCAAATTTAAGCTCTGAGAACCATTTAATGACGAAAATATTGAGATACGAAATCCGAGGCATTTTTGCAAAATTCTGCTGGACTATAGCCCATGATTTCAAAATGCACTTTTTTGCCGAAATCACAAATATATATTTCTGAAATATGGATATCTACAAGCATATCAAAATTAACACAAATTCCAAGTTTAAGCTCTGAGAACCATTTAATGACGAAAATATTGAGACAAGAAATCCGAGGCATTTTTGCAAAATTCTGCTGGACTATAGCCCATGATTTCAAAATGCACTTTTTTCCCGAAATCACAAATATATATTTCTGAAATATGGATATCTACAAGCATATCAAAATTAACGCAAATTCCAAGTTTAAGCTCTGAGAACCATTTAATGACGAAAATATTGAGATACGAAATCCGAGGCATTTTTACAAAATTCTGCTGGACTTTAGCCCATGATTTCAAAATGCACTTTTTTCCCGAAATCACAAATATTTATTTCTGAGATATGGATATCTACAAGGATATGAAACTGAATACAAATTCCAAATTTAAGCTCTGAGAACCATTTAATGACGAAAATATTGAGATACGAAATCCGAGGCATTTTTGCAAAATTCTGCTGGACTATAGCCCATGATTTCAAAATGCACTTTTTTCCCGAAATCACAAATATTTATTTCTGAGATATGGATATCTACAAGGATATGAAACTGAATACAAATTCCAAATTTAAGCTCTGAGAGCCATTTAATGACGAAAATATTGAGATACGAAATCCGAGGCATTTTTGCAAAATTCTGCTGGACTATAGCCCATGATTTCAAAATGCACTTTTTTCCCGAAATCATAAATATTTATTTCTGAGATATGGATATCTACAAGGATATCAAAATTAACGCAAATTCCAAGTTTAAGCTCTGAGAACCATTTAATGACGAAAATATTGAGATACGAAATCCGAGGCATTTTTGCAAAATTCTGCTGGACTATAGCCCATGATTTCAAAATGCACTTTTTCCCGAAATCAAAAATATTTATTTCTGAGACATGGATATCTACAAGGATATGAAACTGAATACAAATTCCAAATTTAAGCTCTGAGAGCCATTTAATGACGAAAATATTGAGATACGAAATCCGAGGCATTTTTGCAAAATTCTGCTGGACTATAGCCCATGATTTCAAAATGCACTTTTTTCCCGAAATCACAATTATTTATTTCTGAGATATGGATATCTACAAGGATATCAAACTGGATACAAATTCCAAATTTAAGCTCTGAGAACCATTTAATGACGAAAATATTGAGATACGAAATCCGAGGCTTTCTTGCAAAATTCTGCTGGACTATAGCCCATGATTTCAAAATCCACTTTTTTCCCGAAATCACAAATATATATTTCTGAGATATGGATATCTACAAGGATATCAAACTGGATACAAATTCCAAATTTAAGCTCTGAGAACCATTTAATGACGAAAATATTGAGATACGAAATCCGAGGCATTTTTGCAAAATTCTGCTGGACTATAGGCCCATGATTTCAAAATGCACTTTTTCCCGAAATCAAAAATATTTATTTCTGAGACATGGATATCTACAAGGATATGAAACTGAATACAAATTCCAAATTTAAGGTCTGAGAGCCATTTAATGACGAAAATATTGAGATACGAAATCCGAGGCATTTTTGCAAAATTCTGCTGGACTATAGCCCATGATTTCAAAATCCACTTTTTTCCCGAAATCACAAATATATATTTCTGAGATATGGATATCTACAAGGATATCAAACTGGATACAAATTCCAAATTTAAGCTCTGAGAACCATTTAATGACGAAAATATTGAGATACGAAATCCGAGGCATTTTTGCAAAATTCTGCTGGACTATAGCCCATGATTTCAAAATGCACTTTTTTCCCGAAATCAAAAATATTTATTTCTGAGATATGGATATCTACAAGGATATGAAACTGAATACAAATTCCAAATTTAAGCTCTGAGAACCATTTGATGACGAAAATATTGAGATACGAAATCCGAGGCATTTTTGCAAAATTCTGCTGGACTATAGCCCATGATTTCAAAATGCACTTTTTTCCCGAAATCAAAAATATTTATTTCTGAGACATGGATATCTACAAGGATATGAAACTGAATACAAATTCCAAATTTAAGCTCTGGAAACCGTTTAATGACGAAAATATTGAGATTCGAAATCCGAGGCATTTTTGCAAAATTCTGCTGGACTATAGCCCATGATTCCAAAATGCACTTTTTTCCCGAAATCAAAAATATTTATTTCTGAGACATGGATATCTACAAGGATATGAAACTGAATACAAATTCCAAATTTAAGCTCTGAGAACCATTTAATGACGAAAATATTGAGATACGAAATCCGAGGCATTTTTGCAAAATTCTGCTGGACTATAGCCCATGATTTCAAAATGCACTTTTTTCCCGAAATCAAAAATATTTATTTCTGAGACATGGATATCTACAAGGATATGAAACTGAATACAAATTCCAAATTTAAGCTCTGGAAACCGTTTAATGACGAAAATATTGAGATTCGAAATCCGAGGCATTTTTGCAAAATTCTGCTGGACTATAGCCCATGATTTCAAAATGCACTTTTTTCCCGAAATCAAAAATATTTATTTCTGAGACATGGATATCTACAAGGATATGAAACTGAATACAAATTCCAAATTTAAGCTCTGAGAACCATTTAATGACGAAAATATTGAGATACGAAATCCGAGGCATTTTTGCAAAATTCTGCTGGACTATAGCCCATGATTTCAAAATGCACTTTTTTCCCGAAATCAAAAATATTTATTTCTGAGACATGGATATCTACAAGGATATGAAACTGAATATAAATTCCAAATTTAAGCTCTGGAAACCGTTTAATGACGAAAATATTGAGATTCGAAATCCGAGGCATTTTTGCAAAATTCTGCTGGACTATAGCCCATGATTTCAAAATGCACTTTTTTCCCGAAATCAAAAATATTTATTTCTGAGACATGGATATCTACAAGGATATGAAACTGAATACAAATTCCAAATTTAAGCTCTGAGAACCATTTAATGACGAAAATATTGAGATACGAAATCCGAGGCATTTTTGCAAAATTCTGCTGGACTATAGCCCATGATTTCAAAATGCACTTTTTTCCCGAAATCAAAAATATTTATTTCTGAGACATGGATATCTACAAGGATATGAAACTGAATACAAATTCCAAATTTAAGCTCTGAGAGCCATTTAATGACGAAAATATTGAGATACGAAATCCGAGGCATTTTTGCAAAATTCTGCTGGACTATAGCCCATGATTTCAAAATGCACTTTTTTCCCGAAATCAAAAATATTTATTTCTGAGACATGGATATCTACAAGGATATGAAACTGAATATAAATTCCAAATTTAAGCTCTGGAAACCGTTTAATGACGAAAATATTGAGATTCGAAATCCGAGGCATTTTTGCAAAATTCTGCTGGACTATAGCCCATGATTTCAAAATGCACTTTTTTCCCGAAATCAAAAATATTTATTTCTGAGACATGGATATCTACAAGGATATGAAACTGAATACAAATTCCAAATTTAAGCTCTGAGAACCATTTAATGACGAAAATATTGAGATACGAAATCCGAGGCATTTTTGCAAAATTCTGCTGGACTATAGCCCATGATTTCAAAATGCACTTTTTTCCCGAAATCAAAAATATTTATTTCTGAGACATGGATATCTACAAGGATATGAAACTGAATACAAATTCCAAATTTAAGCTCTGAGAGCCATTTAATGACGAAAATATTGAGATACGAAATCCGAGGCATTTTTGCAAAATTCTGCTGGACTATAGCCCATGATTTCAAAATGCACTTTTTTCCCGAAATCACAATTATTCATTTCTGAGATATGGATATCTACAAGGATATCAAACTGGATACAAATTCCAAATTTAAGCTCTGAGAACCATTTAATGACGAAAATATTGAGATACGAAATCCGAGGCTTTCTTGCAAAATTCTGCTGGACTATAGCCCATGATTTCAAAATCCACTTTTTTCCCGAAATCACAAATATATATTTCTGAGATATGGATATCTACAAGGATATCAAAATTAACGCAAATTCCAAGTTTAAGCTCTGAGAACCATTTGAAAACGAAAATATTGAGATACGAAATCCGAAGCATTTTTGCAAAATTCTGCTGGACTATAGCCCATGATTTCAAAATGCACTTTTTTCCCGAAATCAAAAATATTTATTTCTGAGATATGCATATCTACAAGGATATGAAACTGAATACAAATTCCAAATTTAAGCTCTGGAAACCGTTTAATGACGAAAATATTGAGATACGAAATCCGAGGCATTTTTGCAAAATTCTGCTGGACTATAGCCCATGATTTCAAAATGCACTTTTTTCCCGAAATCAAAAATATTTATTTCTGAGATATGGATATCTACAAGGATATCAAAATTAACGCAAATTCCAAGTTTAAGCTCTGGAAACCGTTTAATGACGAAAATATTGAGATTCGAAATCCGAGGCATTTTTGCAAAATTCTGCTGGACTATAGCCCATGATTTCAAAATGCACTTTTTTCCCGAAATCAAAAATATTTATTTCTGAGACATGGATATCTACAAGGATATGAAACTGAATACAAATTCCAAGTTTAAGCTCTGAGAACCATTTATTGACGAAAATATTGAGATTCGAAATCCGAGGCATTTTTGCAAAATTCTGCTGGACTATAGCCCATGATTTCAAAATGCACTTTTTTCCCGAAATCAAAAATATTTATTTCTGAGACATGGATATCTACAAGGATATGAAACTGAATACAAATTCCAAATTTAAGCTCTGAGAGCCATTTAATGACGAAAATATTGAGATACGAAATCCGAGGCATTTTTGCAAAATTCTGCTGGACTATAGCCCATGATTTCAAAATGCACTTTTTTCCCGAAATCACAATTATTCATTTCTGAGATATGGATATCTACAAGGATATCAAACTGGATACAAATTCCAAATTTAAGCTCTGAGAACCATTTAATGACGAAAATATTGAGATACGAAATCCGAGGCATTTTTGCAAAATTCTGCTGGACTATAGCCCATGATTTCAAAATGCACTTTTTCCCGAAATCAAAAATATTTATTTCTGAGACATGGATATCTACAAGGATATGAAACTGAATACAAATTCCAAATTTAAGCTCTGAGAGCCATTTAATGACGAAAATATTGAGATACGAAATCCGAGGCTTTTTCGCAAAATTCTGCTGGACTATAGCCCATGATTTCAAAATGCACTTTTTTCCCGAAATCAAAAATATTTATTTCTGAGATATACAATTCTACAAGGATATGAAACTGAATACAAATTCCAAATTTAAGCTCTGAGAGCCATTTAATGACGAAAATATTGAGATACGAAATCCGAGGCTTTTTTGCAAAATTCTGCTGGACTATAGCCCATGATTTCAAAATGCACTTTTGTCCCGAAATCACAATTATTTATTTCTGAGATATGGATATCTACAAGGATATCAAACTGGATACAAATTCCAAATTTAAGCTCTGAGAACCATTTAATGACGAAAATATTGAGATACGAAATCCGAGGCTTTCTTGCAAAATTCTGCTGGACTATAGCCCATGATTTCAAAATCCACTTTTTTCCCGAAATCACAAATATATATTTCTGAGATATGGATATCTACAAGGATATCAAACTGGATACAAATTCCAAATTTAAGCTCTGAGAACCATTTAATGACGAAAATATTGAGATACGAAATCCGAGGCATTTTTGCAAAATTCTGCTGGACTATAGCCCATGATTTCAAAATGCACTTTTTTCCCGAAATCATAAATATTTATTTCTGAGACATGGATATCTACAAGGATATGAAACTGAATACAAATTCCAAATTTAAGCTCTGAGAGCCATTTAATGACGAAAATATTGAGATACGAAATCCGAGGCATTTTTGCAAAATTCTGCTGGACTATAGCCCATGATTTCAAAATGCACTTTTTTCCCGAAATCATAAATATTTATTTCTGAGATATGGATATCTACAAGGATATCAAAATTAACGCAAATTCCAAGTTTAAGCTCTGAGAACCATTTAATGACGAAAATATTGAGATACGAAATCCGAGGCATTTTTGCAAAATTCTGCTGGACTATAGCCCATGATTTCAAAATGCACTTTTTTCCCGAAATCAAAAATATTTATTTCTGAGACATGGATATCTACAAGGATATGAAACTGAATACAAATTCCAAATTTAAGGTCTGAGAGCCATTTAATGACGAAAATATTGAGATACGAAATCCGAGGCATTTTTGCAAAATTCTGCTGGACTATAGCCCATGATTTCTAAATGCACTTTTTTCCCGAAATCATAAATATTTATTTCTGAGATATGGATATCTACAAGGATATCAAAATTAACGCAAATTCCAAGTTTTAGCTCTGAGAACCGTTTAATGACTAAAATATTGAGATACGAAATCCGAGGCATTTTTGCAAAATTCTGCTGGACTATAGCCCATGATTTCAAAATCCACTTTTTTCCCGAAATCACAAATATATATTTCTGAGATATGGATATCTACAAGGATATGAAACTGAATACAAATTCCAAATTTAAGCTCTGAGAACCATTTAATGACGAAAATATTGAGATACGAAATCCGAGGCATTTTTGCAAAATTCTGCTGGACTATAGCCCATGATTTCAAAATGCACTTTTTTCCCGAAATCAAAAATATTTATTTCTGAGACATGGATATCTACAAGGATATGAAACTGAATACAAATTCCAAATTTAAGCTCTGAGAACCGTTTAATGACGAAAATATTGAGATTCGAAATCCGAGGCATTTTTGCAAAATTCTGCTGGACTATAGCCCATGATTTCAAAATGCACTTTTTTCCCGAAATCAAAAATATTTATTTCTGAGACATGGATATCTACAAGGATATGAAACTGAATACAAATTCCAAATTTAAGCTCTGAGAACCATTTAATGACGAAAATATTGAGATACGAAATCCGAGGCATTTTTGCAAAATTCTGCTGGACTATAGCCCATGATTTCAAAATGCACTTTTTTCCCGAAATCAAAAATATTTATTTCTGAGACATGGATATCTACAAGGATATGAAACTGAATATAAATTCCAAATTTAAGCTCTGGAAACCGTTTAATGACGAAAATATTGAGATTCGAAATCCGAGGCATTTTTGCAAAATTCTGCTGGACTATAGCCCATGATTTCAAAATGCACTTTTTTCCCGAAATCAAAAATATTTATTTCTGAGACATGGATATCTACAAGGATATGAAACTGAATACAAATTCCAAATTTAAGCTCTGAGAACCATTTAATGACGAAAATATTGAGATACGAAATCCGAGGCATTTTTGCAAAATTCTGCTGGACTATAGCCCATGATTTCAAAATGCACTTTTTTCCCGAAATCAAAAATATTTATTTCTGAGACATGGATATCTACAAGGATATGAAACTGAATACAAATTCCAAATTTAAGCTCTGAGAGCCATTTAATGACGAAAATATTGAGATACGAAATCCGAGGCATTTTTGCAAAATTCTGCTGGACTATAGCCCATGATTTCAAAATGCACTTTTTTCCCGAAATCACAATTATTCATTTCTGAGATATGGATATCTACAAGGATATCAAACTGGATACAAATTCCAAATTTAAGCTCTGAGAACCATTTAATGACGAAAATATTGAGATACGAAATCCGAGGCTTTCTTGCAAAATTCTGCTGGACTATAGCCCATGATTTCAAAATCCACTTTTTTCCCGAAATCACAAATATATATTTCTGAGATATGGATATCTACAAGGATATCAAAATTAACGCAAATTCCAAGTTTAAGCTCTGAGAACCATTTGAAAACGAAAATATTGAGATACGAAATCCGAAGCATTTTTGCAAAATTCTGCTGGACTATAGCCCATGATTTCAAAATGCACTTTTTTCCCGAAATCAAAAATATTTATTTCTGAGATATGCATATCTACAAGGATATGAAACTGAATACAAATTCCAAATTTAAGCTCTGGAAACCGTTTAATGACGAAAATATTGAGATACGAAATCCGAGGCATTTTTGCAAAATTCTGCTGGACTATAGCCCATGATTTCAAAATGCACTTTTTTCCCGAAATCAAAAATATTTATTTCTGAGATATGGATATCTACAAGGATATCAAAATTAACGCAAATTCCAAGTTTAAGCTCTGGAAACCGTTTAATGACGAAAATATTGAGATTCGAAATCCGAGGCATTTTTGCAAAATTCTGCTGGACTATAGCCCATGATTTCAAAATGCACTTTTTTCCCGAAATCAAAAATATTTATTTCTGAGACATGGATATCTACAAGGATATGAAACTGAATACAAATTCCAAGTTTAAGCTCTGAGAACCATTTATTGACGAAAATATTGAGATTCGAAATCCGAGGCATTTTTGCAAAATTCTGCTGGACTATAGCCCATGATTTCAAAATGCACTTTTTTCCCGAAATCAAAAATATTTATTTCTGAGACATGGATATCTACAAGGATATGAAACTGAATACAAATTCCAAATTTAAGCTCTGAGAGCCATTTAATGACGAAAATATTGAGATACGAAATCCGAGGCATTTTTGCAAAATTCTGCTGGACTATATCCCATGATTTCAAAATGCACTTTTTTCCCAAAATCACAAATATATATTTCTGAAATATGGATATCTACAAGGATATCAAAATTAACGCAAATTCCAAGTTTAAGCTCTGAGAACCATTTAATGACGAAAATATTGAGATTCGAAATCCGAGGCATTTTTGCAAAATTCTGCTGGACTATAGCCCATGATTTCAAAATGCATTTTTTTCCCGAAATCAAAAATATTTATTTCTGAGACATGGATATCTACAAGGATATGAAACTGAATACAAATTCCAAGTTTAAGCTCTGAGAACCATTTATTGACGAAAATATTGAGATACGAAATCCGAGGCATTTTTGCAAAATTCTGCTGGACTATAGCCCATGATTCCAAAATGCACTTTTTTCCCGAAATCAAAAATATTTATTTCTGAGACATGGATATCTACAAGGATATGAAACTGAATACAAATTCCAAATTTAAGCTCTGAGAACCATTTAATGACGAAAATATTGAGATACGAAATCCGAGGCATTTTTGCAAAATTCTGCTGGACTATAGCCCATGATTTCAAAATGCACTTTTTTCCCGAAATCAAAAATATTTATTTCTGAGACATGGATATCTACAAGGATATGAAACTGAATACAAATTCCAAATTTAAGCTCTGAGAGCCATTTAATGACGAAAATATTGAGATACGAAATCCGAGGCATTTTTGCAAAATTCTGCTGGACTATAGCCCATGATTTCAAAATGCACTTTTTTCCCGAAATCACAAATATATATTTCTGAAATATGGATATCTACAAGGATATCAAAATTAACGCAAATTCCAAGTTTAAGCTCTGAGAACCATTTAATGACGAAAATATTGAGATTCGAAATCCGAGGCATTTTTGCAAAATTCTGCTGGACTATAGCCCATGATTTCAAAATGCACTTTTTTCCCGAAATCAAAAATATTTATTTCTGAGACATGGATATCTACAAGGATATGAAACTGAATACAAATTCCAAGTTTAAGCTCTGAGAACCATTTATTGACGAAAATATTGAGATTCGAAATCCGAGGCATTTTTGGAAAATTCTGCTGGACTATAGCCCATGATTTCAAAATGCATTTTTTTCCCGAAATCAAAAATATTTATTTCTGAGACATGGACATCTACAAGGATATGAAACTGAATACAAATTCCAAATTTAAGCTCTGGAAACCGTTTAATGACGAAAATATTGAGATACGAAATCCGAGGCATTTTAGCAAAATTCTGCTGGACTATAGCCCATGATTTCAAAATGCACTTTTTTCCCGAAATCACAAATATATATTTCTGAAATATGGATATCTACAAGGATATCAAAATTAACGCAAATTCCAAGTTTAAGCTCTGAGAACCATTTAATGACGAAAATATTGAGATACGAAATCCGAGGCATTTTTGCAAAATTCTGCTGGACTATAGCCTATGATTTCAAAATGCACTTTTTTCCCGAAATCAAAAATATATATTTCTGAAATATGGATATCTACAAGGATATCAAAATTAACGCAAATTCCAAGTTTAAGCTCTGAGAACCATTTAATGACGAAAATATTGAGATACGAAATCCGAGGCATTTTTGCAAAATTCTGCTGGACTATAGCCCATGATTTCAAAATGCACTTTTTTCCCGAAATCACAAATATATATTTCTGAAATATGGATATCTACAAGGATATGAAACTGAATACAAATTCCAAATTTAAGCTCTGAGAACCATTTAATGACGAAAATATTGAGATACGAAATCCGAGGCATTTTTGCAAAATTCTGCTGGACTATAGCCCATGATTTCAAAATGCACTTTTTTCCCGAAATCAAAAATATTTATTTCTGAGATATGGATATCTACAAGGATATGAAACTGAATACAAATTCCAAATTTAAGCTCTGAGAACCATTTGATGACGAAAATATTGAGATACGAAATCCGAGGCATTTTTGCAAAATTCTGCTGGACTATAGCCCATGATTTCAAAATGCACTTTTTTCCCGAAATCATAAATATTTATTTCTGAGATATGGATATCTACAAGGATATGAAACTGAATACAAATTCCAAATTTAAGCTCTGAAAACCGTTTAATGACGAAAATATTGAGATACGAAATCCGAGGCATTTTTGCAAAATTCTGCTGGACTATAGCCCATGATTTCAAAATGCACTTTTTTCCCGAAATCATAAATATTTATTTCTGAGATATGGATATCTACAAGGATATGAAACTGAATACAAATTCCAAATTTAAGCTCTGGAAACCGTTTAATGACGAAAATATTGAGATACGAAATCCGAGGCATTTTTGCAAAATTCTGCTGGACTATAGCCCATGATTTCAAAATGCACTTTTTTCCCGAAATCAAAAATATTTATTTCTGAGATATGGATATCTACAAGGATATGAAACTGAATACAAATTCCAAATTTAAGCTCTGAGAACCATTTGATGACGAAAATATTGAGATACGAAATCCGAGGCATTTTTGCAAAATTCTGCTGGACTATAGCCCATGATTTCAAAATGCACTTTTTTCTCGAAATCAAGTCTCTTCAGTTTCTGAAGATGAGACTTATTCTTGAAATTCTTATCTACTGCAACTTGTTAAAGCGACTAGAATTTAAATCCTTAACCCAAAGAACAGAAACAGCTCATTGAAACACCAGTCCAGGTCTGGAGCAAAAGGGGGGAACAAATATTGGCATCCATTGAAAGAAATTCGATCGACTGCACTCACTTTGCGTTCCAGATAAGTTATTCTTTGGATTCCGGTCTATAGCTTGACGAAGACAGGAAAGACCAAAACTAAAGATTGCCAAGATTAGAGAGCAACAGCTCTAGAACAAACGCAAGTCCCTCCCAGTAACGTCAGAAAGATAATTAAGTTAGTGAAATTTTATAACCAGTGTAATTCTTTTCGAACACTTTCTCAATTGGAGCTCGAATATTCCCCGCAGTGGAAATATTTGCAAGTAGTCTTTAGAAAAAGGAACCACATTCTTCACAACCCCACTGTCGTTTACGGGTTCAAAACTTTAATTTGGTCAACACAATGCGACTTGTCCATTTTGATAAAATTTTCATTTCCATCTTCATCCACACATCCGAAGCTCCATAAAGGAACCATCAGCAGTTGGTGAGTTCCCGGAAATTATTATTTCCCTCACATGTCACATGAGAACCGAGTTCATATATCAACTGTCAGAAAGTAACATAGTTGCAGTTCTCCGCACCCATACCAGGAGATGTCCATTTCCATCTCTAGACAAAACCCGCTTCGAAACTCTTCCCCAACACTTTGGCTATAAATCCTTGCGCGTGATATTCCTCTTCGAAAGGAAAAACCTTCGCATGCGATTACAATACGTTGCATACAGAATTGTAAACTGTTTGCGTGGAGTAAGTCCTGCAAACTTCTTGCACCCTTTGCCAAGGATTATCATACATCCCGCGGGACTAGGGATTTTCATCTTCATACTCAGGCGAAAAGGTGTGAGCGCGAAACAGTGTAACAATTATTTGCTCAGCGTGCGTCGTTATCCTTTAAATAAATTTTAGCGCGGGTTTACTAAATTATAGGGCAACAGGATACGAATTTGTTTAGTGAGTTTACTCCTCACCTGACTGTTTTATCTCACTTCCGTTTATCTATCCAAGAGGCGTTGGCAGAGATCCCAACTCCCCCATGCGCCATGGCCTAATGAATATTCATGACACGATGGAAAGATGAAAAAGGATTCCGAAATTTCGCTACAGTTTCTTTATTACGTGTCCTTATTGCGCACCAGGACCACTGTAATTTTGTGTTCTGTTTACTTTGTGTGACATTGGTGGTTGTTGCTAGTGATGTGTTCTCGTGTGCCTGCCGTGATTCTGATGACGACGACAATGACATCTATGACATTCAAAATGTTTATGATTCAAAGTCCTTATTAAATTAAGTATGTCGAAGGGGTTGGGTTTTTGGGGGTGCATTGCGGTGGTGCTGCTGTTGATTTGTGTGTGGAACCACTCGTGCTTAGGTCGTTGAAGTAATTTTATTGTGTACAAGTTAAAAAGTATATGAAATGTGTATTAGGATCCTCTAATTCCTGTACTGTAGTTTGTTCTTTCAAAAGAAACTTTAAAAGGCCAAGATGACGCTTGTAACAGTTAACTACAGACTTGGTACAAGTAAGCCTAATCAACCTGTGGCAAATTGGCTGACATTGAGAATCTACATGAGCATCTTGATTTGGTGACCCATCTGGTTTCTTCTATGCTTGAGCATTAGAACAGCCCGAAAATTAGCAAAATTGTCGCATACAAGGAAAAACCAAACGCAGACATAAAGAAGACAATGCATCGTTCTGAACGTTTGAATATTTGCTTTGGTTTGATTTGTGGAGTAGCGGAATATTCGGTCCACGTCGCAATCATTGACGTGTCACTGTCAATGAAAAGTGCTTCCGGGCATGATAGCCGATTTTTTTAGACTAAATATTTGGCCTTGGAAGCAAATCGGCCTCAGCCAACGCATCAAACTCCTGCTGTATAAGCGGGATGACTAACGGGTTCCATTTATGGTTTACATCGTCATCAAAAAGATGAAGGCAATTGAGTGGAAGATTCAAAGAATCTGCTCATCAGCAAAACAGCTTAGCAACTCTTCATCCGAGAACGCCTGACGCCGGCGTAAAACAGCCACATTTTAGGAGACATTCGTCACAAGTCTTCACGCCTATAATCCGACGAACAACACAGCACGCAATATCTTTCTTACTCGTATAAATTGTATTAAAATAATCCAATGTATTTGGCACTGCAAAGAGTGTTGGAGATAAAATTAAGTCCTGTGGCAGTCCAGCATTTATACAGCGGATATTTAACTTGAAGAAGTCTAGAACCACTTGGAATGAAAACGTTTTTAATGGCAATTTCTGGTTTATTTCAATCGGGATTTGTCAATTCAAAAAGGACATACATATAGGAAGCGAAAACAAAGCAGTAATTTTAGCAAACAAATTTGCGTATTGAACGTTCCGTAAATAGTCCGTCCATTACGGAAACCGAGTCTCGAAGAGTTTTCCGGGTTTTGTGCAATTCTCTTACTAGATATCAAATTTGCAGAATTAACAGTCAATATTTTTAAGCTGCGTCTATTTAGCCGCATAAGGGGACTGCAGCCTTAGGTATTTCCAGTTAATACCTCCACGCATGCCTGAGAAATAGGTCCGTGACGGGCAGACGGACAACAAAATGATCCTATAATGGTTTCGTTTTTCCTTCTGAGGAACGTTAAAAAACGAAAAACAAAATTATTTGTATGCGATATGACCTTCCCATTGCCATTATTGCCTCATTTGGGTTCCCCTTGAGTTTCTTTAGGGAAAATAAACGAAATTTTTGGTGGTTCCAAAATGTTTCGAAGAAAGAATTATGAAAAAGGAAAAGTTTATATTTATAGGATTACCATTTCTAAAATAATTTTCCAAGCTCTCAAGATCAAGACATAGCGAAAGAGGCTCCTCAAAATATGAAATATCCTCAACTTGATACTGTTTTGTGAGGAACTTGACAGACAGGTTCGTCAAACATTGTCCATCATGGAGACAAAATTTGCAAGTAGTCTTGAGATCAATAACATCAGAAAGCATAAAGAAGTTGCTCAAAGTCGGCCAAATTGGTGCAAGTATGATGTGCATTATCGACGAAAATGGGGACGTACCATATTTTATAACCAAAGCCTTTATAACACAGAGCTTGATAAACATAGTGTTGATGAAACTTTTGCAACAAATTTTTAAATTACTATAAAATTGAAAAGAAAAAAGATTTTAATCGAATTTGTCCGGAAACTTATGAATGAACAAGTAAAAATTGTTCCTGTTTTTACGGTTTTATAAAACCAACCTATCATATATAACCAAAACGTTTTCTGGTATTTATTTTGCTGAATTCCATTGCTTGATTTGTTCTCGAGTTCTGCGAGGCGAAAAAATACGCACAAACGTACACGCACATACACACACAGACAGTCTTTTTTTTAAGGGGTGAAATCACAGTAGCACACAAAAAATAGGCATATTTTCGGGAATTAATTTTGGCTGAATAACAGAATCAATCGAAAATCTATAAAGAAGGTTTTATAGTAATACTAAAAAAGTACAAAATGTAATTTTTTCAATAAAAAATATTCAAAAATGGCGGATGCGCAGCATATGACCCAAGGCGCCTATTTTTGAAAGCGTGTCGATGGCCCAAGACGTAAACTCCTTAATTTTTGACCTGGAAGAAAACACCAACATTTTTTGGTTTTCATATAACAACAGCTAGCGAGCTACGTAGGATTTTTTCGATATATTGATTTGTTACAAAATGGTGCATGTTTGAAAATAAAGTTACATTTTTAACAAAAAAAACGCCATAAAATCGTCGATAATAATAATTTTCAAGTCGATCGGTAAAGATTTGCTCGAGTTATGTCTTCGGCGAGCTCAAAAAATGTGGTTTCGAGAAAAACGCGTTTAAAGTTTTAAGTACTGAGAAACCATATGAAACTATATGAGCAAAGCGGAGAGGCGTTACCGCAGAGTGAAAAATTTGATCACTCGGACTCTTTTGCCGTATTCCATCATTTGGTCTATTATTTTTAAGACCCTAAAGCACCTTTTAAGCGAATTTTTTTTTCGCAAAAGTTGTACTGTCGTTGCCCCCCTTAAAAAAAGAACGTAATCTGCCTCCTGCGACCTTGGAGATTCATATGTAACTTGGAGTTTTGAATTTCGAAAATTGAACCGATTTAAAGAGCTTCCAGAAGGGAAGTTAAAAATCAACTTTGAATGAAATACTTGAGCAAAACTGAAAAGTTTGATCAGGCCAGTCCTGTCAAGCTATGAAAATCAAAACAATTTAGTCTTGCTTTTGGAACAATCGTTTGAATCTGTAACTGGCGCTTCTTACTTCTAGTTTTGGTGTGTAACATATTGTTTATAAAACGGGTAAAATAAAGCTTGATTGTTTTTTTTTTTTTTTGTAAGTCTATTATTCACGTGTTACGCTGACTTTCGTGTGGTAATGTGTACTCAAGGTCTAACGAACATCAGTTTTTTAATAAATAAATCACCCGCCATAATTTGCCGTGTCCAACAATTACCACCAAAGTACTAGTGGCGGAAATATTACCCCTTAATTATCTTGAACAAAATTCGACGTATTTACACGATGTTCGGTTGATTCTACATGAACGCGATACAGTCAAATGCTATCAATGGCTCCAATCGAGTAACACTTTAATGGATTCTCAGAACAACTCTAACCCGACGGCGGCGACGTTGCTCCATCAAACCATGTTTTTCAGGAGCAAACAACACAAAAAAATCATTAGACAAACTCAAAAGGAAAAGAACAATACGACCCGACATCGATAACCTTGGGAACTAACAACAAACCCAAAACCAAAACCAAATCCAAAGACAACCAAACCAGTTTTCTTGCCTGAAATTTCTGTACAATTCCACAAGCGAAGCTCCTGGATTCCAGATGTGGACATGGAGTGTATCTTACAAACCGAAAAAAACGAAAAACGACTCTTTGTTGTCTCATGGCATCTACTTACCAAAATCGATGCAATATCGTCACTGTCACTGCCCAGGCCCTTTATCGATGGATACTTGAGCGGGCTATGATGTCCAGTGCCGCCTTCCTCGATCAGCGACTGATGTTGCTCAAGACCACCACCACCGCCGCCGCCTTCGCCGCTGCTGCTGTTATCGTCCTGTTGCTGATCTAAATTGTAGCTCAAGTCTAAATCCTGTGGCAGCTTTTCATATTTATTTTGTTTCATATTTTTTGTTATAACCATTTATGCACCCACACGCCGAAGACCGAACACACTAGAACCGAATGGAATACCGCACCGGCCAAGAAAATCGATTTACTTTTTGTTCTGCGGCGAATAGCCAACAGGTCGTTCGTCTCCTCTAAGGGCAAATATGATAGAATAGGGGGGCTGTATGATAACTGCTCCCCCAAGAGTGAACCACACTAGTAATTTGTTGAATCCTTAAAAACCCCGCACTCCCGCTGGAATTCTTTTTCGAAGACTCGAAAATTATGAATCATCCGCAATTGAATTGATTTTTCCCAACCGACCGCACTCGGCGACACAAAGTTCGAACGAAAAACGCACTTCGGGGATCTCAGAATCCAGGCAACTGGAGATGTTTATGGATTTTTTCACACACAAGGTCCGACATGGCTTGAACCGATTAAGTCTCTTTTTTTTGTTTGTCAAGGAAATGTTCAAAAAAATTAATTGAAAACGAAAAAACAAAACGACGACGAGACGATCCGACCACTTGGACGTTTCCTCTACGTTTGACAGCTGTGGCTTGTCCGTGGGAATGCGGAACGGCCAATCGAGTTATTGTTTCGTTCTTATTTTGTTTTTGTATATAAAATGCAGCGGGGAACATTGGGAAAGAGAAGGACCGGCGCGGCGCACTGCAATCGAAAGCGAATCGGAGCTGGGAGTACAGCCGAACCGGCGCGTTGTGTTTTCGCTGAGAAATGTCGGTTCTTTGTTTTGAATTTCATTGTTGTTGTTATTAGGGGTTGAACTGTCAAATTGTTTGTGGAATTGAACGGGACTTAGTACTTTTAATCCAGTACTACAGAGTGATGCCATTTAAAGAGTTTTTTGCGTACTAAAAGTGCTAACTCTCGGGGCCGCAAAGTATCATAGTTGCGTGTTTTTCGCGATTGTGATTTTTTGTTAACAACAATTTTGCCGGAATTAAGTTATCTTTACCATTCGACAAATTTTATTCATAACAATTTTCAATCCATAGTAACAGAGAAAACAATTTTATCGTAACCTATGTTCACCTTATCGTCTTCCTGCCAAATATCGTAACAGACAAAAAATTATGTGTATTTTTATCGTAAACGCTTAACTGTTCTGGCAGCAAAATCCTTAACAAAATCTCTTGTAACATTCATTTAGTAGGGTTTCATAACTTTAGGGTAATTTAAGGGTGGTCATAACCCCTTGTACGCGTGTGTTCTTTAAAAAAAAAAAGTATCCGCTGAGAAAATCATGGACTGCACTTTCTCCTTCAGTTGATGTAAGCATCAATGAAAGTTTTATAATCAGTTAATTGTTTTTCTTTTTGTCCTCTGTGGATTCTTCGTTAAAATTCATTAAAAGGAGAAGAGCGCATAAAACCACACAAGCCTTTATCAAAAATGCCATAAAATCAAAAAATTTCCTTATCAAGTTTATCGGCTCAAAATAAGCTTGTGTAGACGACGGAAAAATGCGGGCTTTCATAATGTTCATAATTCGATATGGACGTTTTTTTTATATCATTTTAAATGAAATCCCGGGGGCTCAAACGTGCCTTTAACTTGTTTAATCAATAATTTAGCTAAAGCAAAAGCAAACATTTTTTTCGGTAGTTTCTTGCAAAAGTGTGGGGACTTTAACCCGCTAAAAACCCCTCCTTCAGAAGACCCTAAAGTAATATGTCTTGTATCTTTAACACCCCGTCGTTTGACTAATCAGCCATTTTTATCTAGCATGTGAGTGTTATAATTTGATTACGTTAGTCGTTTATCTTTTGTTTTGTCATCGTTATCTGACTCGCTCGATCTCACTTGGTCCTTTGATATCGTAGTTATTAGTTTACTAATTCAAAGGACCTTATTGCTTAGCAAACGATACATGTCTTCGTTTTGATGATTCAGAAGTCTCCTCATGCATTCTTGGGACTTTTTTGTCAGCCACCATCTCATTGACACATTGAAACATTGAATCATTTGCATATTTGTTTTGTTGGCGCATCTCCATAACCGAAGACCATAAGTCTGGATAGGGATTAGGACTTGTCTATAAAGTAATTATTTATTGAATGTTGATAGGTAGGTATGAGCCAATACATTTTATCGTTATTTCTTTACATGGCCTTTCCATCGCGATTTTGCATCAAAGGACATTCCAACATATTTGGCTGAGTTGGAATTTAAAATTGAATTATTGTTTATGTACACTGCGAATTGTTGTACATTTAATTTAGCATCTTAGCTCAAAATAAAGAAAATATATTTTTCCCTTACATCATATCCTTTCAAATATTCACCTCCAAAAAGACAAGAACTAGTGCCCATGTGCTTATAAATTGAGTCCCCAGACAGAATTAAATATATCTATTTAATATTATTTAGCATTTGAAAGAGGATTTTTGAAAGTGATGACGAGGCAGTTACAGAGACAGCATGTGTTGTGTTGATACTTCGTCTTCGTTGAACATTTTGAAGTGTTTGTTGACTGGCCAATGTCCAGTGAGAAAACCTGTTGCTCTACGAATCTGACTCCTAATAAGCCTGAGGAGCTGTTTCGATATTTTAAGAGTTATTTAAACAACACTTTGCGGCGTTGATTGGTATGTCGCAGAATGTCCGTGACTTCATTAACGGTGATCCTAATCCTTTTCTGGATAGTAGGTCTGCTTTTTCGTTTCCTGTATACCCGCTTTGACTAAATATCCAAACAAGGTAAACAGCTTAACTTTCGGAGAGAATATAAATGTTTTTGTTTGTTATGACCCTGTTTATGTTTTCTCTGAGACAGAGTTCTAATAGTGGTATATTATTTTTTCCTCTTGTACAACCCAATCTTGCGAAAGAGTTCGAAAATGGAAGAATCCCTCTTAACTACACATGATAAAAGGAGTCCTATCCAGGCACTGTGCCATAGGTACACATGCAATGCGTCAGAACATACCGCAGAACTACTTTTGCACAGATGAGGAAGAAACCTTTAAAATAGAAAATAAAAATAACGAACTTTCTGACGACACAGTTTGGAACATTTATTCTTAATTCTAATGAGAGGACGAAGAAACATCGAAAAATTAAGAATTCAAGGAAGAAAGTTTTAATTTTCGTATTGCTATCCGTCACTGTCGATGGGCTGAAAGCAATCTATGTCGAACCATCATGTTTGCGTGTAGGTCGATTGAAAGCTGCCAATGAAATCGTTGTCTTCTCCGTCGAAGAGGCCCTCCAACAGTGATCCACAGGTCTGTGTTTGTTGCGTGATGCATCCAGTTAGCGAGTTATCTTCATTGCAAGAATCCAGCAGGCATTGCGTAAAACTCGTCTGAGTTTCCGTCGACACCATCAGCGCGTCATGTGCTCCAGATAAAAATTTGTCTAGCCCTTGGCTTCGGTGTTCTTCCTCGTCGTCGATCCAATTCGTCTGTGTTTGTATATCGGTAAGGTTCTGAATGTCGGCTAACTCTGATAAAAACTCATCGCCAGTCTGTGTCCACATGTGAGACATTATGCGATCCAAAAGTCCCGAATTCAAGTCCAACTCCGTCTGAGTGTCAATGTCGCAGAGCAGTGTCTCATTGTTGTTGATTTCTGGGAAGAAACGCTTCTTTGGAGGAAGTGGAATAGACGAAGACTTGTGTTCAGTCTGCGTTTCGCAGTTTTTAACTTCAGGCAAGACTATTGCTTGCTTTTCTAATCTAGGAATGGCAACTTTCACTGTCGTCTCATCAGATTTCCTCTTTAACTGATGACCTCGTCGCTTGGCGTGGGTCTGAAGAGCTTCAGGGGTGTGATAGGACCAACTACACTGGGGACAGGTGAATTGCTTTCCACAATTCTTTGTGTGCGAGTCTCGACTAGATTCCGTGCCGAAGCCCTTATTGCACTTTGTACAAGTGAAGCATTTTTCAGCGTGAACCTTCTGGAAATGCTGTCGTAGGTACTTTAAGGACTTAAAATGCTTCTGCCTAGATGAATTCTCATGGTAGACACAATCAGTTTGTGGGCAGAAGAAAAACTTTTGAACATCATCCTTGGTGCTTATGATTGGGAGTTTATGATGTTTTTCCAAATGCATTCGGAGGTTTCCATAATTTTTGAAAACGGAGGCGCAACCAGTTATGTGGCATTGCACCAGTGCGTTTCTTAGTAGATCATCGGCCTTGGGAGTTATATTAACGCTCGTTACAACGATTGTTTGATCCATTTTCAGTGGATTTTAAAATATTTATAAACAGAAACTTAAATTAATCTCCAAGTAACTAAGATGAAAAACTAAACAACGAACGAAATGTCAAATCAAAAATTCACTTTCACACGTCACGAGGGGTGCGTTCGCAGAGAATGCTTAAGAAACAGACTCTGAAGTCTTAGAATTAATTCTACTGCAATGCTCTTCCTTTTTAGTTCTGGACTGCATAGACTTCTTACTTCACATGAGGATCGATAGATGAAAAATTACATCCAAAAAACGTACCAAAAGTAAGTCTTGCAAGTTATGCGTCACTGCTCTTAACGGCGTTCGAAAGAAGATTAACACATCCCGGAATATTCATTCGCGTTGTTGTTAGAAGAAAACTAGAATGAAATAAAAAGCCTGAAGATTGAATAGAAGGTAGTTTTAAGGACGATTTATCCAATTTAATAAGAGGTATTATGAAACGGCGAGTTTTCGTTCAACGCAGCCCGAACAAATGGCCAGAATATGGGCCAAAGTGAGCTGACTAAAGAAGTTTATCATTCAAATAACACGAGCAATTCCTAGTGAGCACGTTAGTATAATCAACCATTAGTAAAAAAACATTTTCGAGCACAAAACCGGCGGACTGTGTATCATTTAACAAAATTTGTCCACAAACTGTGCCGTCCAATCTGTGGATTCCATTCCATTCACTAGTGTAAACCCGACGAACCCAGTCAACAACTGTCAGTCTACTCTTTTGTCATTCGTTTTTCTGTCAAAACCAACTAAAAAGAAAATCTTAGAAGAAAAAAAAGGAGACAGAGAAGAAATTTCCTTTTTCAAATTAAATTTTTACAATTTTTACCAAATTTTCCTACCAATCTCTCACCGCAATCTGTTAGCTGATTACATATTGAAGCGAAAAATCGTCCACCAGCGGATAACGGCAAAATTATGGCAAATGAAAACGAAGAGATCCTCCAGAACAACAACGAGACAGAAAATGACCCACAGACGATTGGAGGAGGAAAATCTGGAAAGACTGGATCACTTGCGGTTGGTAATACAAGTGAATCAATCACAGTAAATGGCGACGCCACCGAAAGTAGAAAACAGACGAAATACCCCGGCCCAACGGGTGCGTGTTTGGGTGACTACAAAAATATCCGAGCTACAACAAGTAGCGGTGAGTTTGAATACAAGAAAACCAGCGAATGTAATTTGAATTTGTTTGTTCCTTGCAGGAATCAGCAGTGAAACACATACACAGCAACAACAGCCAGTGCGAAGGGAGGAGAATCCGTTCTCGTTAAAGCATTTTCTTAACAGGGAGTCAACGTCCAGTTGTAGCAGCAGCAGTAGTAGCTTTGTCATCAATAGTACGACACTAATTGGGGATTCGGCGGCGAATAACAATGAATCAACAATTACCAGTACGGCAGCGACGTCTCTGCCTCAGTCCTGTACGTCGTACCAAACCTCGAAAGGTGCGAGACCAAAAGTTCCTCAATCTTCTTCGTCGTCGTTAATTGGAAACAGCAATAGCTCTGCTGCGCCCACAGAATCCTCGAAGATGAAACGTTCGCCACGATTCTCCTCCTTCGACTCGCAGGCGAGTTTGGCGGAATATGCAGCAACTGGCAGCGGAGTTCTCAGTGGCACTGGCCCCTCATCATCGGCCGGAATCAATACTCGATCCTCACCGAGTTTCCGAATAAATCAAAACATTGATGATGAGGCAGCCAGTAGTTCAGGAGGGGCGGCACTTCGTGAAGATCTCTTTTTGGCCGATCACGATCGACAGCAGTTCGTGCCGAGACGCTCATATTCTAATTACGACATTGAAGAACATCCATCGCCGAGGCGGAGATTTCCAGAG
Organism: Orthonevra nobilis; assembly: GCA_963555765.1. Classification (NCBI taxonomy): domain Eukaryota; kingdom Metazoa; phylum Arthropoda; class Insecta; order Diptera; family Syrphidae; genus Orthonevra; species Orthonevra nobilis. The sequence goes on along the minus strand of OY743227.1, from coordinate 7,583,781 downwards.
ACGACGCGACCACCTCGCAGCTTTCAAAAGCCGCAGGTGAGCGGCCCACATCATCACCAGAGTTCCACCAGCAATCCCAGTACGAGTGGCCAACGTCCAACTAACCCAGACCTAACAGCGGCGGCAGCTCTTCCAGATTTCGTACAGGATCACTGGATGGAGCCGTGGTACTGCAATGAGAATCAACTGAACTCGCCGCAGAATGCGCCAAATTCGAACATAGACTTTGTGGAGGACATCACTGGTGGAGCGGCGAGTGCTGCTGCAGCGGGCAACAAAGCCGACAACGCTCTCGATACAAAATGCCAGACCTTGCCCGACTTCCTCTCAGATGGTTCGATAATTCACTCGTCCCAACGTATAGCCGATGTCGCAGCTGGCCTCCCCGCTGCATCAAATTGGTCCGATTTGGACTCTCCCGAAGATGATTCGCCGAGTCTGCAACTATCGCGGCTGCGACTGGAGAACGAGCGCCTCTGTATCGAGCTAAACGAGACAAGACAGGCTCTGGGCGAACAGACAAGACGAGCCAATGAGCTAGAAAGATCTCTGGAGCAAACTCGAACTATGGAATCGGTGTACAATCGAACAATGGCTCAGAACATCGGCCTGGTGGAAGAGAATCTAGACCAAAGCAAGAAAAGAACCGCAGAGGCACAAAACCAGGTCGCCAAGTTGAACCTGCAAATCAAACAACTAACCGTAAGTTGTGTGCATTAAACATTTTCTATCCAAATTCTATAGGCTGGTATCTTTTTTTCTAGGCCGAAGTGAACTCCCTTCGAAGAGAGAACGAATCACTGCGGGATGCTGATGGAGCCGTAGGTGGCAGCAGCAGTAGTGAAAGGGCCAGCGCAGCTGGACCCTCAAATCAGAGACCGTCCAGAACTAATCAGATTTCCCGAGAACTACGCCGAGCGGCTTCAACTGCCGAAAGCAACCTGAGGTCAGTTCTGAAGCAGTTGTATCAAAAATGTCCTCTATCCATTTTTTTTTTCTGCAGGCAACTTCTCAATGGTGTCGAGAATCTACGTCAGCTGGCCACCGATATTGAGACCACAGAGGCACGTTTCGACTACGATGACACATACACTTCAGCCAACTATCCACCGATGAATGACGATCTTTTGTACGGCTGTGACGACTACGATGACTACACTGGCGGACCGGCGTTGTAATCAATGCAACTTCTCACAGTCCACCCACAGTCGCCCGCTGGAAACCACTTACATATATATATTTATTCAATGGAACGTCCTCCTCCCTTCCTCAAATGGAAATCAATCCGCAAAGCGAATCAAGCAAAGGACTTGTGTTTTAAAGTGTTCTTTAATTTAATGCAAATCGCGCGCTGTTACAAAACTAAAAAAACAAAACAAAACAGAACCTTCTGGCTTTAGAATTACTCTGTTAAGAATTTTATTTTTAATATTAATTTAAAAACGAACATTTAATGCGTTCTAATTTTTTATATACTGATGTATAATTCATTTTGTAGTTGTTTTTTTTTTTTATTATGTTATGTTTTCGAAAGCCACCACCGCAGAGTAGTTGGCTTAAATCTCAAAACACACTCGAGTGATACAGCAAATTTGAAACGAGAGATAATTAAATACTAAAAAAATATATATATACGTATATTTATTACAAAGAGGAGTCACAGGCGCTGCCACTTTCCTCAAAGACGAAAAAGGCAAGACAAAAGAAAAAAGGATAATGTGGAATATTAATGTTTAAATTTATAATTATTACTATTATTATGGCTACCTACCTATTGATAACCTACGGCTTGTGTTGCTACAACTGAAAGTAAATACACATTGTTGCATATAATCAGATGTCTCTATTTTAAACTTAATGTGGCGAAGAGTAAGCAAACCAAGGGGATTTGCAAATGAAATGAAACAACAAGAAAATGATAAATATTATAAAATAAATAAACTAAAATCGAAAAAATAGATTTTAAAAAGGTTTTTTTTTCTTGACCATATTCGAGCCAGGGGGAAAGAATGATTTTCGAAAAAAAAAATTCGCCCAAATAATTGGTATCGTGAACAAATTTACCACACCAATATTTGTTTATTTTAACCCGATTTATTCCCAGCTTCTTGCTGAGGAATTTTGGAGCAAAGGGTAAAATTTAGGAGGTTCCTTGTTATGATTTTGAAATCTTTCTAAAAAAAACTATTAGAAGTTCTTGTTCTTGTTCTCTTGATTGGAGTTAATCTTGGAAGTCCGTGGAGAAAGAGCCGAACATTGCTGGCCAAATTTGAGAGGAAGAATGTATGCAGTAAAAGCTCGTCAATTCGGAATGGTTGGAGGAAGTTCATTGCGAATAATGAGACACATTTTTTATGCCCTAAAACGCGTTCCTCTTAATGAAAAAATTGTAAGAAGTTTAAACGAAAATCTAATTAATGAACATTAAAGATTGCAAATAAAACATAGAATTTTATAATTGATTTTTGAAACTAAAAACATAAACAAACTTATATAAACGTATCAAACAAAGCAAGAAATGAAAAACATAAAAAATATCATTAGTACAACATACTTATGTATGTTTATTCCTTACTTTATATTTCTTTATTCATTTCAATTGATTTAAAAAAAAGGTTCAATTTGGCTTTGTTTAATGAAAGTCGTTTGCTTGCGTAAAGGATTTGTTGTAAAGATTTTAAAGGAAGTGTAGTGCCATTGAAATTCCAGTTCAATGAGTCTTGTTTCTAAATAACTAATGTTTTTTTTCCCAAACATTGTAGCACTTCTCTTCTATCTTGCATGTTTCTGTTTCTACGTCAACTTCAGACTCGGAAGAAATTTCCAAAAATGACGCTGATATTTCCTCCTCATTCAAAACTAAATGGCCCGGGTCATTTTGATCAATATAAGCCCAGTTTTCCTGGTCTTCTTCAGTAAAGTTATCTGTCCGACCGCGACGTGCCTCACAAATAATGTTTACCAAATCTGCCAAATTTATTTCGTCTTCACTGTCATAGTGCAACATTTCATCTGTGATGAGTTCAATTACTCATCCAACAATTTTTTAAAGTTTGTGTCTTTATCTCAGTCAAGGAATGAGACAAGTTGTAAATCGCCTATCGCTAGTAATAGTTTTTTGAATTTTTTAAAGTTTGCACTCCAACATCTTCATAGCCATTCTCAAAAATAACCAAACAATCATCCTGCTGTCGACATCTCTATAATCGTTTAAAAGCCAAGTTTATACCCTGTTCCATTGGTTGGTGGAAAAAACTTGCATTTTATGCTTCCATCGGCCTTCTCTAGATTTGTGGGATGAGCAGGGCCATTGTCTTCTAGCAATATTGTCTTAACTTCATCTTTTGGTATTTTTAAGACGTTTCACTGGCGCCATCTCACTTTGCTGATACATTTTTTTAAGAATCATTCATCAAAAATCCGTTGATCGAACCAAGCTTTCTTCGAGTTGTATCAGTGTACTGGTAACTTGTCCATAATACCTATCCTTCAGTACTTTTGTTTCCTTCGGTTTTCCTACAACTGCAAACGTTTTTCTGTGAAAACCATTCCCATTTGCACAACACAAAACCGATAAACGATCTTTTGGCTGCTTATGACCAGAAATGTTTTTTTGCCCGATTTACCAGCCTGTGTTGTATCCGGCGTTGTTTTCCAAAAAAAAAATCCTATCCCACCAGCTTTATATACATATTTGGAAATTAAAAAGATTTTGCTCCTGAAAAAATATTTTAAAATCACTTTTAAAGAATTCTGCATTTTCAGAGTCTGCACTTAGGGCTAGAAAAGTAGTTTTCTATTTAACGCACCATGTCTCTATCTAAATTGTGATAACTTACCACCGCAAGTTTTGAAATCGGGATCTCCAAGGGTCTATTCAAAACGTATGGTAGAAGTTCGAATTTCAATACCACGAATAGGAACACCCCTGGATCTATGCGAACAATAAAAAGTGTAAACGGCAATGAACATTTTTTTTTAAATTTCGCCCTCTTAGTCTAATTATATTTTCATTCGATATTGTTTCAGCAAACAACAACAAAGCTTTTTAATAACTCTTTATTTTTCTTTATGTCGTAAAAAGTCGATGTAGTACCTAATATTAAACTTTTCTAAAATATTCTTGTAGGTAATTCCACTTTTTACACATTCAAGAACCTCTAGTTTTTTTTTAGAGTTTAATGATTTGTATAAACCTCAACTTGTCGATTATTCAACTGACATTTTCACCTAAATTATAATTAATTTTCATTTATGCAGATATATGTATCAATTTTGTGCTGAAGAATAACGATTTACATCCAACGCCAACTAAAACTGTACTGGTGTTTTCCCACGTACTTGATATCTATTTGCTCCCTATTCGTGTTCAATCATTTAATTTTTGATGATAGTTTAATTTAATTTAATTTTTACGTTAAAAAGTTGAAAGCCGACCCTCATTTACTCGAAAGAATATATTTGATTTCGAATGAACGAGTTTTCTGAATCTTTAAATTCCTAATTAAAGGGCTTTTAAATACATAGAGATTTTTCAACTAAAAATGAACCTTACTACAAGTCTTTTTTTTTTGTGGCTCATTATATTTGGTCATTTGACTAGACTTACAAAATATCAATGAAACTATTTACACTTGAGTTTATTGTTCGTAATCTTATGGACCGCAGTGTATTTAATATGTTAATTATTTGGAAAACAACTTGAAAATAGTTTCATTTAGAAAAATATACATATTTTAGTTGCAAATTAAATTTAATTATTTATAATCAAATTGAACAAAAACTTTATCACGCGATTACCGATAGAATGGACCCAGTTTGAGGTCGGTATCTCATACTTTCGAAAACACAGACAAAGTTTCGAGTTCCAGAAATTCAAAATTGTTACATTTTCAAACCATCCAAAATTAATAACTATGTGATCAAACACAGAACAGACTTCCAGGCAATGCACTTCCTTCTCACCTCCCACCTTGAACTTGACTCAATAAAAAAAAAATACTCAATTTCCACTCGACGATCGTTGTTCTTTCAAATTTAAACTCAAAACACGTTATTTCACTCGAACTATTTTCTTATCAATCCACAACTTGTTATCTATTAAAATAGGTGCCCAAACACCAATGCGCGTCACGTCGCCGCTCATTCACACTAGACGCTAGTCTCCACATTCATATACGCCCTCCACGAAGCCCGACCAATCCATCAAAATCAATCTACTCACGTTTATGTGGTTCATTTGATTCAAATTTGAAAACTAAAACGCTCCAGTCATTCAGTTGGTCGTAGGAATTCCAATCGAACGGTTGCTTTCGCGTTTACGGGTTGTCCAGTCTGGCCACGAATAGGAGCCAACTTACGATCTTGCTGCCACACAATTACTTGTTTCATTGAAGCCACACTAGTGCTGTCGTGTTTTGTTGTTGTGTTGTTTTGGCGTCAATAAAAAATTGATTGAAATAGATTAATTCATTTACGCAGTGTTTTATGCAAATTTCCCTTCAATTGTGTTCCGAATTGGATTCAAGTGCTGTACGAGATGACTCCAAGGAAAGTGTTGGGTAAGGATTTGAATTGAGACCGAAGTGAGAGCAATAACCTCTTCGTAGATAAACAAAATTGACCTCGGAAGGTCATTTTTGAAAAATAGTATAGAAATAATATGCACAGAAGTCTCGTAAACAAGTTTAGAATAGTGCCTTTATTCGAAACGCAATTGGGTGCTGGTAACAGGCGTCAACCGGTGGGAGTAACAACGAGTTAAACTAGATGCGTCCGGAACACGTCAGACAAGCAGCACCGCGGCGGATATCACATTCGCAGCTAACCAGGCAATGGAATGCGTGTGCCATGATAAGTACATACTTATTTCCGAACTGTCCACCTCAACAGATTTATTTTTAAGGATATCTGAGTTAAAGTGGCTTAGCGGAGGTGGCGCACGTTTTTCTCGTATGTAAATGCAGGGATGCCAGATTGGTTGTTCTTAAACATTTTTTTTAACGAAATTTGAAGACAAAAGATTTCAAATTTATATTCTTGCATCCTGGCGTATACGAAATTCTAGTTGAATTCTGTTGTTGATTAAAAGGTGTCTTTGCTTTGAGAATTGCTACATTAGATTTCTCCTCGAAAAAATTGAGATTTTATCTGAGAATTATTCAGGATCCTTCAAGTCATTTTGGTTGTTTTTTTGTAATAGAAAGGCAATAAGGAATCCGAACTCGGTCTGTTTTGCAGCAGTGACTACATTTACTTATCAGATTTGAATCCTGATCTGATTATTTAAGACGCACAATTTCCCACTCGATGCTATATTTTTAGTAAGATTCACTGACTGAACTGAAGAAGCTGTCACACAATTTGGTACTCACAATAATTTTTAAGTACTAACTTTTGAACTCGTCCTAAATGAGACTTCTGCGAAGGTCCTTGTTGTAATCTGCTTAACATGATAAGAGAGAGAAGTTTTTAAGTTTTTAAGCGACAAACAATGCAAGGTTTTCTTTTAATATTACCCGGCAGGTTGATTCAAAGAGTCTACCGGATTGCGATAAATTTTGCCATGGATTCCTCTGTCCTGGGTCGCAAAGATAAATGTAGTATTTGCTCCTTCATACAATAAGCACATTCCTGAAGACACTTCGAAGCTGGACTTCTAAACCTAATAAGGTGCTGTCTGGTGGGCCGATGAGCTAGCATTTATCTAAGTAGTGGATTTCAGAAGGTAAACTTGATCCGGAGAAAGCGAAGACTGTATCAGGTGATACGCATCGGTTTTTGGGATCCACAAGATTTAATTCTGATCAACTAGCTCGAGAACGGAAACACAAACCTTAAGCCATGAATGCCTACTCGTCAGACTTCGAAAAACACAAATCGAAAGAATGGGACAGATTGGTACTCTTGCAAGTATTTCTTTCGACATTAGAGAGTACATTTTCGTCTATACCCAATCAGCTGTTGTCACAGAAACTCTTGTGTTGTTTCGTTGTAATTATTATAACGAAATTCACGCCAAAATTTTGCAAAAATTGAAGTCAAATCGTGAAACATATTTCTAATGTCATATTCCGTTCACATCCTGCGAATAATTTACATTTGGCTTGATTGCAAAAGATTGGAACTTCTGACAATGATGCGTCCAAACAAGAATAAGGTGTATTCATTCTCGTGATAAAACGTAATAAGTCTCATCAATTTAGCCAAATTATTCATACGTTGTTTTTGTGTAGACTATAATAATAAATTTATTTAATAAATTCACCTGGCAATCTTTAAATTATTCTCAAGGCCAACGTGTCGTCCACAAATTAAATCAAAAATTCTATATTGATAAGTCTCACGATCAACACGCGTGCCTCGGATTCAACAGCATTATTTTCAAAAGTCTATTCTTAGATGCCTCCTGAGAATGATACGCACTATCAGACCCCCGGTAGCATTAGTATTTACAAAAAACTTGTGCTGATAAGGCGCGCAGTCGGTCAAATTTGGCATGGAAACAATTATGGTTGAGGAAGGCGGACGACAAAGGTTAGAAGTTCGGATTGGACTAATATGGAGCGCTGAGGCTGGATGTTGACAAGAAAATGTATAATTAACATTTCGATAAGATAATTAACAGATGAGTTCCAATCTTAAGTCAGAGGGGGACACTGATAGATCGACACAATAAGCCGTGAAATATGCCATTTGATACCTTCTTGAACTTTTTAACACATATTTTCTCATGTCAAGCAGGTAAACGATGACAGTTCTCTAGCTTCATACAGGATAGTCCAAAACACAACCCTTTAATAAAGTTTTCTTGTATTACGTTTCAAAGATGATATCGGATGATAAGGGATGATGTTTTTTCAATGATTTTCGCAAGAGTTCCAGGCGAAAGTTCTCCTGGTCTTGGCGGGTGTTTAATTTAAGAGCTTAGACTTTGTGGTATATTCTCATAGACCCTTGATTTCACAAATAAGTATGGAGCAGTCAAATCGGGAGATCTAGCCAAATTAAGATATAAGGTGACGCGAAACGGTTGCATAGTCCTGTTGAAACCACATGTCGTCCATGAGTGGACCGCATGAATCTAGGTTAAAGACTTGAGAATGCTTAATGCCCAAGAAGTGCAAGTTGTTCTGGAAAGGTTCCTCGTCGCTCATGAAAAATTTCGACCGAAAATCATCCACTGCGTCGTTTAGGTTCAGGAGAGTATGATCGTAGCTTAGATGGGATTGACCATCTCCGAACAGTATTTGATGGGCTATCTGCCCTCTTTAAGGAAACATTTCAAGCATTTTCATTAAATGTACTGCAGAAAGGAACATGGAATGTCCAATGTCATCTGGTCGACGGTGACGGCTGATGGTATCCAAGAAATCTTGAGCCACAGTGGCAATATTCTCGTCAGAATTAGCACAACGGGAACTTTCGGTGCCCCATTCATCGAAGTTAACAGCCTCAATTTCTGACCAATGGGCACAGGAGGACTGGGATACCTGTGCTGAAATCCATGGCTTATCGACGTATATTGTGCATCAGTTTGTTTAATAAATATTTAAAGAAAATAGACGGTTGTTTCCATTTGCTTAAGATATAGTATATTCCGGTTGGATGATTCATTTTCGGCCGCCTTGTAAATAACAGAGAAACGATTGGAGGCACCTGTGCAAACTGCGGCATAAAAGAAAACAGCAGAAAGCCTTTGGTCTTGGATGAGTTTGTGGTACACATGCCCATTGAAGTAATCGCAGGACAGGTGTAAGAAAAAGTTGAGCTGATAAGAATGTTGATGGGACTACCAGCATCGAACTTGCTGCTGTTCCGCCATAGATGTAGAACGCATTTCTGCACAAGGGCACCCATACTAAATGGATCTAACTTCCTCTGAGTGCAAATTATGATGTAAAACCCTAACCCTTGTTAAGCCGAAACCTGAATTTTTGTTTTCACAATCAAATGAAAAGATATTGAAACATTGGAGCATAGGAATAATCTTAATTGATGTTTAAATTAAAGTTGACGGCTACAAAATATGTCTAGTTGTAAAGTTGAGTTAAACTTAGGTTCCTTCACATCTTCTGATTTATTTTCAAACTCTTGTAGACGTTATTCGTATTTCTTGGAGAACTTGCTGCAGCTACTTGCAAACATCGTCTCCAAGTTTTGCTCTGCGTCCAAGTTTAGCGTCTGATTTGACTACTAATTTATCTCAATGAATGAAATGAAGCTACGTTCCATTTAGAAATCGGTTTGTTAGGTTTGTGGGACTAGAAATGCACACATTGAATATGCGTCTGAACTGCTGAGACAGTCAACTGGCAACAGAACTGTTTTAATTGCAATGCACTTTGGACAGAATTAATTAAGTATGCATGGAGCAGCAGTAGGTTTTAGCAAAAAAATACTTTGTTCAGAAGTACGAAATGCCTTGACTTTTGCCTTTAGCTGCGTCTATAAATAGGAATTCTTTAAATTTTAGCTTAAATATGTTCTTCATGGGTTCCGATCCATGTCACCTCTGAGTTGATTGCAAAAAAATTGGGGGAATAGTGAAAATTCAATTCGAGCTTAAAGTGCGCATGAGACTTTAGAAAATTTGGAAAATATACCTACTCTTTTTTGAACTTGTAATGGTTTCGATTCTCTTGAGTGGTGATGCGTGTCTGTAGGCAAAATCCACACCATCGAAACTATTATAGAACGAGTGTCAAAATTGGTTATGTCGTTTAAGAAAAAAAGCAAAAACCATAAATTCTATTTTGTTTTCTGCATGATTTCGAGGCAAAATCAAGACGCTTTTTGCGTTTTATTGATTAAAATTCTGGCTCAAGAAACCAACTTAAACACTTTCAAATTTAAGAGCGAGTTTCGACGTTTAGTTCCCGAAAGAGACTTTTGAAAAATAATGTTTTTAAATTTGTTTCACTGGCCGGGTGGGCTTTTTGTTTATGGATATCTGTATTTTTCACATATTAACCTTATTTTCGTTCAGACTTGCTTCATTTTATAATGAAATTAGATTCTTTCTTTCTTTCAGCTCCATTAAAGCTAAAGCAAGCTTTTCGAACGCTATCCAGTCTGCATCCGACTACGCAACCGATCGTGCAAAATGATATGCCCGAATGTGACTTTATCCCACCAGCCTACCAAGGCCCTAGCTATGATCAAGTAACCGATATCCGCAAGAAACATCTCACCCCGAATATCATATCGTACTACAAGAAGCCGCTACTGATCCATAGCGGACATATGCAATGGTTGTTCGATCACGAAGGTAAAAGATACCTAGACATGTTTGGAGGCATTGTAACAGTTTCTGTTGGACACTGTCATCCGTAAGTGTAAATTGAAAGTCATCTTAGGCAGTGAGTTAAACCTCTCCTCTTTTCAGTAAAGTCAACAAAGCCTTGGAAGAGCAAGTGAAGACCTTGTGGCACACAACCAATATTTACATGCACCCCAAGATCCATGAATATGCACAAAGGTTGACGGATAAATTTCCCGGTGACTTGAAGCAGGTCTATTTTGTGAACTCCGGCTCCGAAGCCAATGATCTGGCCATGCTGATGGCGCGTCTCCATACGGGAAACTACGAGATTCTGACGTTTAAAAACTGTTACCACGGAATGTCACCATACACGATGGGTTTGACAGCTCACTCGACATGGAGATTCCCATTGCCTGGCATAAGTAATGGGATTCACCATGTCATGAATCCGGATCCATATCTGGGTATTTGGGGTGGATCGGCGTGTCGTGACTCGCCTTGTCAAACTGACCGCAAATGTGAGTGCAATGCGGAAACTGGCTGCGTAGCCGGAACCGAGTACTACAAACAATTGGAGGAGGTCTTTAAGTTTTCCCTGCCTAGAGGTAAAGTTGCTGCCATGTTTGCAGAGTCCATTCAGGGTGTCGGAGGAACTGTCCAGTTTCCAATTGGTTATATAAAGAAGGCAGCTGAATTGGTTCGGGCTAATGGCGGAGTTTTCGTTGCGGATGAAGTGCAGAGCGGATTCGGCAGAACTGGCGAGTATTTCTGGGGATTCGAAGGACACGGCATTGTGCCAGATATCGTTACAATGGCAAAGGGTTAGCTTGGAGTACATCGCACAAAGACGTTTGTCTAAATGGGACTCTTTTCTTAGGTATCGGCAATGGCTTCCCACTTGCGGCTGTGGTGACGACTCCGGAAATCGCAAAGTCCTTAGGAATGGCTTTGCATTTCAACACGTACGGTGGAAATCCCATGGCGAGCTCGGTGGGCCTCGCTGTTCTCGACGTTATCGAAGAGGAAAACCTTCAGCAAAAGTCTCTCGAAGTTGGCACTTATTTCCTGAATACTCTTGAGCAGTTAAAACAGCGTTATGACATCATTGGCGATGTTCGGGGTAAAGGACTCATGATCGGTATTGAATTTGTCTCAGATCGCGTAACCAAAACTCCTCTGAGTGTTCCGCATGTTCTTGAGATTTGGGAATCTTGCAAAGATCTTGGAGTTCTCTTTGGCCGTGGTGGCATCAGTGGAAATGTAAGTTTGAAATATGATTTATTTTTTGTTTGAAGTTTGACACTCTCAATGTTTTCCCCTTACTAACCAACGTTCCAGGTCTTCCGTATTAAACCGCCAATGTGTGTAACCAAGTCTGATGTAAAATTCGCCGCAGATGTTCTTAATAGGGCTCTGTCGAATTATTGTACCAAAAATTCCTAGATTTGTGCATTTAGAAGTGGTATCATGTTCCTTAACTCATTGAAAATTCCAAGGAATAGCAGAAGGAAAACTGTCATAATCTACCTCAATTGGATGGACTTGTTTCTACTCCATTTCGTATACTCTAGGATTCCATTGCAATAGAGTCATTAATAGGCTCGTTCTTAGGCTAAGCTTCAATAAAGATATCGAAATTGTTTTTGACTCGATGCATTTTCATTGAAATTTGTTAAGAAGTTCTGAAACACGCAAGTATTGTCTTAAGCTAGTTACGCAGTTGTTTATACCTTATTTGTTCTTGTTAGCTTTTAGTATTTGCAAGTAGGCTATTATTCCAGCAGGAACTGTAATTGAATTTTTTTCATCGTTCGAGAAGCTTCAATATTGGAAACATATTTTGTCATATATCACTAGAAATCACTACCAACCAACTGTTGTACAATGTGCCAGATCAAGTATTTTTGTATTTTTGAATTGTTGCCGTTTTGTAAAAAGTGAGTTCGAAAAAGCTTCTAACCTCGTTGTCGAAAATTTAAGTCAAACAAGACGTAAAATGTGCCGGTTCGATCTATCCCCTTCTCTACAGTATTATGGCTTCCTGAAATCACTGAATCTGACGTTTCCGCTTTAACTATAAAATATCCACTTATGGAGAAGGTCGTGCCGTATTTCAAAACCTTGGTGCCGATATATGGCCCGTCATGATGCTGGTCGAGTTTATTAGATTCCCCGTGCGGCTTGTGGGATAAAATCAGAACAAACTAAATCGCCTTTAATTCTTCATCGATCACTCCTTTGAACGTTTTGTTCACAATCTTGGTTTTTTAAAGGTCCCCTTAAGACTCCTCACAGATTTTAATGTTTGGTGTTCTTAAAGGCTTTCATGCTCTACAGTTAAACGGGGTTGACCCATAGAAATACGATCACAACAGGACCAAAGTTATCACGACTTTCTTTTGTGATAAACCATCCAAATACAATTGATCGTCAGTCTTGCTGGGCATCTTGAAGTCATCACATTATCTGCTTGTTTTGCCTCCTTATCTAGCTCGTTCGAGGTCGTTTCGCCATCTGTCTTCCTTCCATGAAGGTGCCAAGTAAGTTGCTTTCTTTGTGAACCTTCCAATCCACAAATTTGTTCTTTCCAAGCAAATCCGCTGAAAGGAATCCCACTAGAATGATACTTAAGGATAGTTTACAGCTTTCAAAGAGCCATCAAGGAATAAAAAGGGTTAGAGCCTTATCAGATCTTCTACTTTGTTTGGCTTCGCTTTCATCCTGAAAATTCTTTCATTTTCTCAATCTTACACTTAAAGCATTAAAAAATATGAAAATAAGGATAAACCAAATCCTAATTTATGTACTTTCGAATTCAGGTTATGCGAATAAAGCCGCCACTTTGCGTGACCTACGAGGATGTGGACTTCGCTGTCAATGTTCTAGAGACAGTCTTAGGTGATCATCATATAAAGAAGCGCCGCAGTTGGCATCGCAACATCCGAAAATGAACAGATGACATTGTCACGGATAAGACATCAAAATACAACCTTCCAGCGGCTTCAAATATTTGGAACCGACCCATACATATATATATATTTGTAAATATATTATTGAGGGAGTCCTCTGAATGGAATTTGATTGATTCATAAAAGCGAATTGGCGTAGAAATTTAAATTGATTTGATCAGAAAACGAAATTCGTTAAAATTAAAAATTAATGCTTTATAAAAACGTTTTTGAATTAACGAAACTTGTAAACGTGTGTTTTTTGGTAAATCTCACGTGGGCTCGATATTTTTATTCTATGAGCAAAAAAAATTCTAATTTTTTATAAATGAAATCCGTTTTCAATAAGAGAACTATTTATGCATTAAATATTTAAAAAATAACTTTATTTACTTTTCTTAATGTTTACGTTTTAATGGCGTTTTCATTTACTTACATCGATAGCGCTACAGTCCAGGGTCTAACAACAAGTGTGTGTTTTAACCAACAAGTATCTCTAGCCAAAGCGATCCTAAGCTAGCTACATCCAATAGCATGCGTTTAGGTCCCTTTCCACTTGTGTGCATCAACGAAGGTGTAGATGAAGTGATCTTTTTTTAAGTTCTCTGACCAATGCCAGAAACCAAATGGTGGTGTTACTCGGGATCATTTGGAAAAATAATTGAGTTGGCTACTTAAACTATTGACTCATCTTTCAATTTTTTAGAACAGCTAGAAAAAGCTTGGTGAGTTATTTGCTTTGCTTTCAAGGCGCAATACTAGCAACAATTATGAAAAGCACTTATGGTGAGCTTATGGTGAAAAAATACTGCGAACTGAATGAATGCAAATATGTCGATGAAAACGATTTTCCTTCCCTGAGCAGGATTTAATAATTTAAGACTGATGAAATCAATTTATAACCACTTCAAGACCTTTTTCTACTTCTTATCCGTCTGCTGTGTATATGGGTAATCATAATCCTTTGGGAGCCAGACATATATGAAATTAGATATTTTTTTTTAAATTAGGGGAGATTTCAGCCGCATAAAATGTCAAAGGCAGCGTCTTCCAGGACCTGTCTTTGCGGTGGGCACGTGAAAACAAAAATATAATCTATTTAATATAACATTCTTTTATTTGTTTCAATTATTTCTCGACCACCTTCTATTTCTCTCACATTCACAATATAAATTACATATAAGTATTTATAAATTTATGTTTGTTTTTTTGTTATATATTAATTTGTTCGTATTTAGGCACGCTTAGCTTAAGAGCAACTTAGAATTAGTTTCTCGTTAGTGAGCAATTTTGTTGGGTCTTGTTTTTGGACGTGTTTTTTTTTTTATTTCATAAGTATGAGGATTTAATTAAACGACAGAAAGAAAAACAAAACAAGTAAATTAAAATTAATAATTTATTTAAAAAATAACAAAATAAATACATGCATGCGTGTAAATAGTTTGAAAATATATTTTTAACTCAACAAAGTATTTAAATGTTAACTTTAGTATTTAAACTGTTTTACTTTATACAATAAGTCTTCTTTATTCATGTCTTCGATTCAATTAAAACCGTTTTCATTGTTTAATATTCTTCTTAAAACGAAAAATATTGCTTACATTAATAAGAATTTTACAAATTAAAAAAAAAAGAAATACAAAATAGAAAATGCTCTGACTTAGATTTATACATAATATATTTATGGGAGCTTACGTAGGAAGGTTTTTTTTTTTAAATTTATGTATATTATTTTATTAAAATATTTATCTATGGTAAATTTTTAACACTTAACTACACTTGAATGTCTGTAAGTTTACTTTCACTGCCCGAGTACTCAGAGAGTAAGGTCTGCGACAACTCCTTGCGAGCCTTCTGAATAACCCAGATCATCAAGCCAATCCCGAATAGAACCTGGAATTTAAATTCAAAACAGTTTTATTAGAAGAAAAATGTGTGCTATAGTTATATAATGTATGTAAATAATAATTAAATTGTACAGGGTTGGGCAAAGTTAAAGTCAAAATTTGTGTGGTTCAGAGATTTCAAAGAGCTCCAAAGATCTGGTTTTCTGGGTGATTAGTTCAAAACAGGAGATCACTCACTGGACAACACTTTGCACTCTTATGGTACAACAAAGAAACACAAAATGTTCGTGATTTTGTTATTTTTTAAGACAACTGGATTGTCATATGAAGTGAAAAAAGACCCACTGCGGGCACTCCTTAAGTGTAAATTGTTTCGCAGCTAGAATGCCTATAACTAGTCCGCTGCGAAATCAGGGATATATAAATTGACTCTTCACTTTAATGCAGCATATTAAATTTTAGGAACTTTATAAACAATTAAGAATTCCTAAATCTTTCTTTTGCATAAATTTCATTCCGCAAAGATGTTTTTTATTTACTCCGCTTTTCTTTAAAATGAAAGTAAATCTCATGACCTTTAATTTGATACCAAAAACATGAAAATCCCGTCAATAAGAGGACGATATGAAGGCAAAATAAAAAAGCCGAAAGAATTCCTTAACAAAACCACAAACCCAAATGACGAGTGCCTTCGCTAAAATGTGCATTGGCTAAAATGAATACCCGCTGCTTTCTAAGCATTTCTGGGCGCCTGGTGTATTTCCCAGACTTCGGGCGAAATAAGTCGATTGGAGTTGAAATTGAATTCGGTTGATCGGGATCGGCACAAAATCATGGATATTTTTTTTTTTACAGGACGTGGATTATTTTTGTAAGGTATTTATTACCCAGAGTATTCAAATAAATTAAAAAAATGTTAGTGAATTGATTTCTATTTATTTCGAGAATAGCGTACAACGTCGCAATTGTATGCGAGTCGCATGTCTACACTTCAACAAGCGATGCCAAAGGTAAGCGGCACCGAGGTAGAAGAACGTATTTGAAGGCACAAAGTAGACACAAGGCGGCACATGTAGCAAAAGGAGATCCATATCACAAACTTACAAATTGTGAAATACAATTGCTAATCACAAAATGGGGGAACATTGTAAATTTTGTGTTTCACATAATTTTAAGTCTTATACTGATTAAGTTGTATGCTACAATAACGAATTTGTAGTTTGTGAAATGCACCAAAGGTAAGATGAAAATGTGATAGGCAAAAGCACAGGGACACTGAAAGACCACGACTTTCAACGAGACAACTTTGGCCAGTTGTGGTATCAGAAACATATTCTATTAACACTCTTTCATTCGTGGCTTGAAAGCAATACAGTATTTTGTATACATGTTTTTTTTTTTTAAATTGTAGAAATCGTAGAAATATATAAATAAATCATTCTTCATCATTAATTTTAAACCGCAAAACATTTTTGTTGTTTTCTGCTTCCGCTTTTGCCCAAAAAAGGACGCTCATCACAAGGCCTTTAATTTTATACCAAAAACTTCAAAAAAGGTCTTCACTAAGGAATCGAGATCAACGCGAGATAAAAAAACCCAAAACAAAAAAGCGTAACCACAGCAAAAACCCAAATGATAGGTGCTTTTGCTAAAAGGTGTCTTGGCTAAAATGTGCCGCGGAAAAAATAAATACCTGTTTCTTTCTGAGCATTTCTGGGCGCCTGGTATTTTTCCCAGATTTCGGGCAAAAATCAGTGAAATTTTTTGTTCGGTTGTGATCAAGGGCTCTTTCCAGCACGCCTTTGCTAAACTGGTATACTGCTCCGCTACGGGGAAATTCCTTTGGAACGCATTTGGAGCAACAGAAAATATGACGTCACGTTAACCAGCAAATCAAATCGAGTTTGACAGCTTTCCTTGCGTAGCGAAGAAATCTTTGCTAAATTCCCTTCAAACATCCCTTAAATCCCCGTAGCGACTCGCTACCCTGCGCTACCTTTTGCTACGCGAAGAACCGTCATCTCAGTACATTTTTCGCGTAGCTGTTCTGAGCTACGGCGTGTTGGAACGGGGCCAAGGACAAGATTTTACGTGGTTGTTTTTTGTAAAGTATACACAGGTTGTTTCGATTGATATTTCAATGCTTTGTATAAATGCATACTTTTGTATGCGCCTGGTATATTTCCCAGATTTCGGGCAAAATAAGTCGGTTGTGGTGAGTGGAAATTTTTTGTTCGGTTACGTACTTGGCGTGTTTTTTTATAAAGTATTTAAAACATAGGTTGTTCGATAGATATTTTAATGCTTTGTATAAATGCATAATTTTATAACCAGGCAAAAGCATTTTTAAAATTGTACTACACTACACATACCGGCCATATGCTGTCGCTCTACACAAAGCATTGGTCTTTCGACGAAATGTAACTTCTTTTATTAATTTCTTCTAGTTCCTGGACATTTTTTTATTTATTCCGATTTGCCACTAAATCAAAGTTCATGCCAAGACCTTTAATTTGAGATCAACAAATTTAAAAACCCATCAATAAGAAGCCGAGATCAAGGCAACAAAAAAAGGAAACATTCCTAAACCAAAGCACAAACCCATAAGAGAAGTCTTCGTTTAAATGTGTCCGGACTAAAATGAATACCTGCTGCTTTCGGAGCATTTCTGGGCGCCTGCTATATTTCTCAGATTTTGCTTAAAATAAGTCGTTTGTGGATGGAATTCGTTTGGAATATTTTATGCGGTTGATCAGAATAAAATCAAAGACATGATTTGCTCACATGAAGTTATGTTTTTTGAAAAAAGTTTAAGCACAGGGTGTTTTGTGAATAAATATCAATTTTCACCGGTTACACTGCCTCGGTTAAAGGAAGTTTTTCACGTTTTTTCTCAACCAGGAAAGCCTTGATTGATTTAAACTTAAAAATAAAACTCACAAACAGTTCAACAAAAAAAGGAAAATAGGAAGGAATTTTTCGTTCCTTGCACTCCGTCGGTTTAGGTGTCGTTATTCAACCAACGACAAAATTTTGCTTCAGGGTGTATTTAAACAATTTGTATACTCAGGGATTTTCCAAAAATTATATCTTTTCATTTTAGGTTTAATACGTTATTATTTATTTATAAATATCTAGACAAAAACGCTTAAACTAGCGTCTTAAACTCTAAGCTGAGCCAAGTACTTACTCTATATCCTTAAATGAAATCTATTTTTTTATATTTAAGGTAAGCAATAATAAACAAAGAAATTTTTTGCAAAAAACTAAGCTGCTGGACATTTTTCTTTTAATATTTTATATTAAAGCTTAAAATAACTTCAAATAACTGAAAGTTAAACTTAACCTTACAAAAACATATACACATATTTTCAAGATTAAATAAACAACGACTGAAATAAAAGCAGAGTGAATTTACATGTACAGTATGTATATACTTAGCTATATAATAATTATTTCTATAAACGCATATTCCCAACCCCCTAATCCTACCTAATACAAGAAGTATAAGTCTAAGTAAGCCGCAAAAGGCCTTTATAACAATTAAATAGGTCAACTTTGCCCCAGCGAGTTACAATAGTTACAGGAAGTCTGTGATCAGAACAAATAAAAACATTGTGTTTTGAAATTTGAGGAAAACTCGAGACAAAAGTTCATCAGGGCTTAGAGAAACGCGCTTTCAAATCCTGGTACACCCCTTAATTCGCCGAGGCTGACCCTTAGTGATTAATATTTACATATTTTCACGATTAAAGTAAAATTTTAGATGCACAAAATTTGAAAGTGACCAGCAAGTGATAACGGGTGTAAACGATTTGTAAAGTTCCCAAGTAGAAATTATTTTAAAAAGGGAATACTTTATTTAGAAAATAGATAGAAGATGATGATGAAAAATGAAATTATAGAAAACCTATCTTCTCTCCAACTAAGTCCTTCTAAGCATCAAGAGGCTTTTTGTTATCAGTTCTCTTAAAATAAATACAGCTCAGCATTTAAAAGCAGCAGAATTTAAGCAAAAACAAAAGAAATCACTGAAATTTTTTAAAATAAATAAAAAAAAACCAAACTTCATTGCATACTTTCAGAACATATCTAACGTTCAGGTTCATGTCACTGCTAAGGATTTATTTAAATTGTTCACTCACCTCCACTCCAAAGCTTATGTAGCCCGTCAGAGCTGTCTCATGATTGTTCAGCACCTCGTGCATCGATCTCAGTGTCGATCCCAGGTACACATTTATCGTTTGGGCTGGCAACAATCCCAAAAACGATGCCGTATGATAAGTGCGTGAGTTGATTGAGCTGACCTAAAAGCAATCCAAATACACAAACAAAACCATGAATAGAACACAAAACATTCGTGTAAAAGGGGGGATAAAGGCGGAGGATGGTATTAACTAGAGTCGATGCATATAGAACTTTTTTTTTTATAGGTCAAATACTTATTCGCGGGGGAGCAATCACCCAGCGTACTGCTCCGTTCCCGTGCTCTTGCTGCTGCTTCACGAGTCACACACGAGTTTCATGTCCAGACCCCAGGTATCTGGGCAAGTCAATCTACCGAATGAATACAACACACACCAAGTCTCACATGACGTGAATTTATAATTTGATTTTCATTTCCAGTCATAAAGCAGTTCATTGTATGCTGGTTAGGCGGAGGGTTATGAGAGGTGGATGGGGACAAGCAGGAAGGGTTCATAAATGAAGCTTTTCTATGCCATTTTTAGAGGCAGCTCGAGGGCGAGAGAGAACTCGAACGCGAACGCGATCGTTCGCCTGTACTCGTACTGCAGTCAATTGAACTCACAAGTCAAGTGAGAGTGATTTGTGTGAATATGTGTATCTTGAGGTTTTCCTTTGCTTAAATCACGCGATTTTGTTTCTTTGAGTTTTGCGAGAATTCAAGAGGAGGTAACTGATGAATGTATCTAAATGAAATGAAATTCAAATTTGGTCTGGCGGAATCAATAAAATGAGCCATCAAATGGACACACATAAAAGGTATAGCCAAGGAGTGGTTATAGACCGAAATAAATTGAAGTTCTCAAGATTGATTTCCATTATGTGTTAGATTTTAAACTGATTTGAATGGATGACATCGTGACGATAGACGCTGATGAGGAGTTCAAGGTTGTGCCGATACTAGGCACGTAAATTTGTCGTCGTTTGGAGAGTTTTTTTATTGAGTTGGCCCAAAATTGGGTGCCGGCTGTTTGTAAGGAAGGAGTTAAGATCAGCAAACTTAGGAGCTGTGTTAGGGAAGCAAAGGTTCAAAGACATTAGAATTGTGACTTTTTAGGGCTTCTCTTTCATACTAATGCAATTAATGTATAACTTTTACAGGCAAATAATTGTATGTCTACTAAGTGCTTTTTTTAACAAATGATCACCTCATTAAGAAGTTCAGATGAGTTCGAGTAAGCCCGTCAACAATTCATCTGCTTATAGCCGCCCAGTATAGCGCCTTCGAAGTCAGTAAGGTCGGTTGAATATTATGGATGTCACTCAGATAACAAACCAGGTTACTTCTGTCAATAGAGAGATTGAATTTCAAAGGAACTCGTATGTATGTGTGCTTGCCTGCCGTTACAGGACATTCGCATACCAGATGATGGATGAACTTTTTTTTCCTTTTCGCATCGTCATGGGGTATCACGAATCGTTCCAAATGAATTCCAAAAGAATTGGATACATTAGTAACTTAGAGTTCTGCGCCCGTTTTTCGTCCGCATATGGATACCGTGGTTTGGCAGTGGCGCAAGAACCAATTATCAACACCATTACAAAGGAAAGCCCGGGTGTATTGGTCCATTTGACTCCTTACCTTTCAAGCTCATCAACTTTCACGTTCTGGCAGCCGAAACATGGTCTGATATAAACACAAAGTTGGTAAGCACTCTGGTCTCAAGGACCATCTAACTGTCAACGAAGATGGTAATTGTTTTTTCTTCAAATTTATCCTTTATGAGTTTTGCCCCAGAAGCTGCAACAAAGTCCGGAATGTCTGGGATTTAGTCCGATTCCATCATACCCATTGATGCATTCCATAAAGGTATGCATGACGCGTGCCCTTTGGAGTTGTATATCAAAAGAAATGCAACTTTCAGTCTAAGAGAAGAGCAGAGGAGTAGGTGAGAATGGTGTTGGCATTTGCAGTGTATATTCAATGGTGTAGAATTGAGATCTCATGTCCTGCCTTACGGCCTAGGTCATCACCATTAAGCCGTGAGGTCCAAAATATTATGAGTCCTCGTCGGTGCTCTCTTTTCAAAGCCCAAAGTGTCAAGTTATTAATTCGTGTACTTAAGGCCAATTCAGTTGCTTGTCAACTCATTTCAGGGAGTTCTTTGCAGGCTTCTGGGAACGCGCCTTCTTTATTTATGGACACAACAAGAGTGAATTCCTTGACATTGATAAATTTGACTATCTAACTATCTTTATGCTTGTTTTTAGTCATTTATTTAATTAAGACTTATATTATCAAACTGTCTCGAAAAATTAATTATTACTTGTCAAAAGTAAAAGAAGCCACTTTAAACCTCTCTTCACAAGAAGCCAAATGTCTTTTGTTCCAAGAATTAATCAATAAAGTTATATGATTTGTAAATCAGCTACTCAATGATAAAGCAATCGACAGTTTCTTATCGAAAAATTAAACAACCAAGCTCTTATCTCAATCAGAAGTGTCCAATTTGTCAATGGTGGCCATAATCAGAGAGTCCCACAGATAAGTGAACCACCAATTACTCCATCAGCGGTAAGTAGATAATTACCACAGTTTGATTGAAATATAACCGCCGTGCCGTATCATTAAATGGCTTAAAGCACCGATTGCATCCATTTGAATGAACTCAATTACTCCCAAGCTCACATGTCGATTAAGTTTTCTCCTTTCCCGCGGCTCCAAGCGCGTCAATAATTTGCTGCTGACGGTAATTAATCGACCTTACCCCAGAAAATGTGATCTCAAGTGGAAAAAATGATTGGGAGAGAACAAAGCGCGGATACTAACCCAGCAGTCTTGTTATTCATAATTAACCTTTTGGTTGGGCGTAAATTTCAAATGTGCACAAACGGACTGGGGTGCTGATGGTGGCACATAAATAAATTAGAATCAATTGACGTTGTTCGTTGGTCATTGAGGACCTTTTCGTGCAACTCCTCCTGTTGTCAATGGCATGATTGACAGGCAGGTGATTGGGCGTGAAGACAGTTTTGTATATTTTATTAAGTTAAGCCTTTGTATGAAAACGATTTTTTTGTAACTTATGAACTTCTTGTTAATTGGTTGAAGTACGTTTGGAAATCTATATTTATATGAGAAGTCAACGTTTCAAAAGTAAAAAGAAATAAGACGGAAAATAACAGATTTAATAGAAAATTAGTGTACGGGGTGGGTTTCAGAAAACCAACAATCGTTGGAAAATACTTATTTTGATTTGATTTGAACAAAGTTTCATGGAGGACAAACACAAATTTTAGGTTTTTGGCAGTAAAGGGAGAGCTTTCTTTCGATGTAGAGCTAAAAAAAATATCACCAGACTGTCTGGCTCCTATCTTGAAGCGTGGCAGTTTTAACATGGTCAAGTGGGGTGTCAGATAGAGTTCAAGTTATTGGAGGAAAAAAATTAAACATTAACAACTATCGAGGCAATACACAAATTGGTGTATCCAGAAAAATACCGACGAATTTCAAGTCGATATTCACCACCATCATTTCGACTTCAAACCAGCATATGACAGCAATTATCAAACCGAACTATACAAAGCAGTGGGTGATCGAGCTCTGGCTCGCAGGCACAACGCTCAAAAATATGCGATTTACATGATTTATTCCAGACTTACATCGGATTGCGGCAAGGAGATTCGCTGTCGTGTGATGTCATTAAAATTATTCTTGAAGAGATGTTGTAATGGGCGTCAACATGGAAAGCAATTTCTCTTTCAATTCTTCCCTAAATCTTCCCTTCAAACTAAAACGCTGTCTTTGAAAAAGGCTAAAAAAGCATACTACCGACAGAAACCGATCCAACGAACTACACTACAGACAGAACCAAAACATCACAATTGGCACCAATAAAATTGAGCTACTAAAGAGGTAACATCACGTGACATAAAACGATGCTACTTTTGTTTTTAAACAAGTACTTAGGGGCAAATCTGCTAGCATGAAGCACCAGTCATGCTCTTTAAAAGCACTCATTATGCCAGTTCTTTTATATGGTGTCAAATGTTGGCTTAGACGAACCAGAAAGGACGTGCTATGAAGCTGCAAAACAAAGTTCAAAGTGAAGATTAATGGAGAGCTTCATTTTGAGCTTCGTATTCCGTATTCTCAGCTCTTGAACACACTGCTCAACCGCCGCGGGAACATATTTTTGGTCAAAGTAATCATAACCTCAATTTTGTTTTGCTGCTGGATAGATTGTTTGATACAATTATTTAAGGGATCAGCTTGCAGATTTGGTTTTGATTCGATTTCCTGATCCCTATAACTTTGAAATGGCTTTAACGATTAGTTTGAAGAAGGTTTTTTTTCGACGGTTTAATTTTTTTTATAGCCGATAATGTGAATGAAATTTTTGTCGAATAAACATCTGCCAAAAAATAAATCCTAGATAAATAGCCTTTTTGTACGTCCCAAATAGGTCTGCCTCCTGAATGGCCCTAAGTGAGTGATAGAAGCTAAAATGCTTACAATATTTTATCCTTTTTTGTCATGAATTCTCTGGTACTTTGAAATGGCCCATTTTGATCACATATTTTTTAGGATATGGGTCTAAACTCTTGTATATCTTGATTGCTCACTGATCAAATCAAACTTTTTGCAACGTTTTGCCCATATTTTGAAAGATAAAAGCGTTCGATTCATCGTTTCTGTTTGCAAATCACGCTAAAAGAGCGATCGCATTGCACATTTCATCAATAAATATAGCACGTAGCCGCATTGCTCATTTCGCAAAAAAGGAAGTTATCTGGTTATTGTATTGCGTGCTTCAATTATGGGAAAAAATACGTCGCTGTAGCCACAAATGTCGAATTTATTTGCAATAAAGGCAAACATTTTCCTTGTTTAATAATTACAAGTCTTAAGATAAAAATAAAAGGTCCGCCAAATAACTTTTTTTTTGAAATGCTATAAAAAAAAAACTGCTGAATATTTTCTCAAATTTCTTTCTTTATTTGAAAGTACAATCCTTCCGGTTAATAATGGAAAATAATTTCATTCAAATGGCTGCCTCGGCTGGCCATGCAGTAGCCTACACGATCGGTCCAATTTTTAAGCACATTATCGAATGTGTGCAGCTGTATTTCACCAATGGCTTCACGAATATTGTCCTTTAAAGCGTCAATTGTCTCTGGCTTGTCGGCGTAACACTTATCTTTGAGGGCACCCCACAAATAATAGTCCAACGGTGTCAAATCGCAGCTCCGAGGTGGCCAAACGACATCAGCTCTGCGGCTGATAATGCGATCTTCAAAAACAGGGCGCAAAACATCGAGTGTAGCTTCGGCTGTGTGGCACGTAGCGCCGTCCTGTTGAAACCAAATGTTGCCAATATCCTCCTCTTCAATTTCTGCTCAATTCCTTGCTCATTTTCGAAGAAAAATGGCCCAATTATGCCTCTGGACCAAAATCCGCACCAAACAGTGACTCATTTTGGGTGCATCGGCTTTTCAATGTATGCGTGCGGGTTTTCTGTGCCCCAAATGCGACAATTTTGCTTGCTTACATACCCGCCAAGATCAAAATGAGCTTCATCTGAAAATATGATTTTTTTGGCAAAATCGGCATCTTCTGTAAGTCGATCGCAGGCCCACTTAGCGAAGCGAAAACGCATTGGATGGTCAGTTGGCTTCAACTCCTGAACCAATTGGACTTTGTATGGCGTCATACCAAGGTGTTTATGTAAAATTCATCTCAATGATGTCTCCGAAATGTTCAATAGTTGAGAACGACGGTGAATTGATGTTGCTGGCGCTTCACGCACACTTTCTGCCACAGCAGGAATATTCTCGGGTATACGCACTGTTTTTGGCTTTTCACGCTTTGGTTCATCGATGAGGATGCCAGTTTTTTTCACTTTTTTCACAAGATAACGACGGTGCTTCTCTTCTGCCAAAATCGCACACATTTTCGCACACATTCTGCAACATTACCATGATTTTCAAAGTAATGTCGCAATATTTCACAGCGTTGTTCAAGCGTATACGCAACCATATTCGTTCAGCGTAAGGATAAAACTAATTATCTATCAAATCAGACATGAGCTAAGTGTTACCATTCACGAAATAAGCACTAGTGAAAAAAAAAAAACGTTAGATGGCGGACCCTTTAATTAAAAAAGTTAGTTTAAGAGGAAAACAAAGTGCCAGATTAAACTTGGAGGGTCTCCAAAGGGCATTTTAAATGAAAATCCAAATCTGATATTTATACATTTTCACAACAACGTTAAAGATTTCGCGAAAGTCAAATTTAAAGTACAAATAAAGTACAAAAAATTGATTGTATGTGCAAAACAAAAAAACAAACATATTTTCAAAAACCTTACAATTATGTACTGGAACATTCGAAAAGCTTAAATGATATCACTGATGAAACCAGTTTTCACTTTACACCTCACTTAACAACTAAACAACAGATTAATGCTCGTTCCTTGTTGTTAAGTGAAGCTACAAAAAGCAACAACAACAACAACAACTTCCACTTTATATCAGTTTCGATTCAATCGCTAAACAGATGACTCTTGTTTATCTGGTTGTTGTATCGCAATCAATACAACTACTTGTATCTGTATTTATTAAGTAAACAAACATTGTATTATATTTTTTTTTGTTATTTACTTAACACAAGTAATATGTTGACGATTGT
Organism: Orthonevra nobilis; assembly: GCA_963555765.1. Taxonomy (NCBI): domain Eukaryota; kingdom Metazoa; phylum Arthropoda; class Insecta; order Diptera; family Syrphidae; genus Orthonevra; species Orthonevra nobilis. The sequence continues at coordinate 7,557,846 of OY743227.1, read as the reverse complement.
CATTTAAAACTGCTGACAAAGAATTGTATTTATTTATTTTTTTCTGACCCCCCTAAGTAGCGTCCACCTACACGGGGTGCGTTGCTTGTCGCTGCCTATTTTTACCACCTCGCTGCCAGACATTTATTTGTCATCGTGTGTCAACAAAACCAAGTCAAATGGAACTCACAGTAATGAGGATTGTTTTGTTTTTTTTTTGTTTGTTTGTCAAACTTACCCCGAAAATTGCATTTTGCACTCCAAACGGTATGGGCGTGAGCCGGGTGAACAGAACGACTTTGAATGCTCTTGGTCCAGAAATGACACGGAGTATAGCTCGCCCAGTCTCGTTCTTAATTAATCTAAAAATAGAGACGAGAAAAAAAAAATGAGAATTCTACAAATTTATTAACCCAGATGGGGGCAGGAGAGAATCAAGTAATAAAACCGTGACCGAAATGGAACGGAAAAGAAGAAAAAAAAAACAAACAAAAGGAGCGGAAAAGTTTTGGAAAAAATACATTTTTGAGTCACTGCGAGCCTTGGTCAGAAACACAGTACTTTCGAAAGTAAATTTGCTTGGCAAATCGATTTCGTTTCGACGTGTGAATGGAAATCTCGTACGGGGGAGGAGGTCGCAACCTTGAAGCTGTTTACAAATACTTGTCAGAGAAGGAAGGAAATGTTTATGGAAGCACATCGCCAATTATCTCGTCGACGCAATATTTTATTCAATATGCTAGCAGAGCAATTTTTAATCTGAATCTGTTTTTAAAACTTCATGAGACTCGTGGTTTTTGTGTCACTGCATTTGGAATAGCAGCTGGTTGCTTTATGGTGACGCTTTAGTATCAAAGCAACAAGGGATGCCCTCAGGGAGAAATGAATTCTATAGTGAAACCTTATGTTGGCAATTGACGTCAATGCGTAGATTGTGTGTGGAGTCGAGTTGGCTCAAGGGAAGAAGGTTATTTCCTGCTTTGTTGCGTCCAAGCTCAAGGGCAATTATAACATCGATACAACTTTGTTTACTCGTTTTATTGCAGGACAGATGTTTTCATGCGTTCTATTGCATATGTTATTTTGTTCTCAATTGAAAAGAAGTTTACGAGTGAGATTTTTGATCTGAGAGTTTGTTGAAATCGTTCAAGACAAAAATTGTAATTTATCAAAATAAAATTATTATGAAAACCATTCAGTTTGTACTTAATTACTTAAAAGGTTCAGCAGCTGCTTTTCATTTTTCCTGCCCCCATGCATGCTGCTTTCACTTGATGAGCCTAGGCTTTCTGGAACCAGGTTCGATCTTCTCTTTTTTCACTTATTAATGGAGCATTGTTGACCATTCCCACAATGTCCGAGCCAGCAAGAGCGTATAAACGAGGAAATTTTTTTCTTTCGAAGGTCGTTTAAATCTGTCCTGCTGTCCTTTTCATCGTTCCACATTCGTTCTCATTTAGAATGGCAAAATGAGGGTTTTATAAAGCAAATTTTGGTCCTTCGAGTTAGCAGTTTTGATCAGCGAAGTAGCATCCGATTGCAATGAAGAGTCTTCGCCGGATCTCCTGGTATTTCACAAGCTTCTTAACAACCTATGTAAATGTTATAGCTACAGCTAGAGTTGTGCTGTTTTGTCCCAGTTGGTGTTGGTGTTGAGCAATCATAAATTTCATGTCGACAGCATGTTATTGGTTTTATCCTAATTCATTTGAAGATCAACTCTTCTGGCCTCTTCTTTAATCACTGTTGGGTGTGAGCGATTATGCAATAACACGTGGACCACCTAGCAATTGTGCAAGTCTGGAATCAACACTTCCAACATCTTCAGGATATTTTAAAAGTTCTGAACCCACAACTTTGCTGTTCTTTACTTTTTTAACCCCAAGACCAACTTCTTCTGAAGTGGGAGGGAGAACTAGAGTTGGGCTTTCTTCATACCCTATCTCTCTCATTATCACTTAGCAACTGCTGGATGAGCTGTCTTAAAGCATGCAACATAAATTTTGGCTTTTTGTTAATCACGTGTTGACTCTTCGATATCCTTGAGCTGGCAGATTGTGCAGACTCTTTTCTTTTCACAGTCATTTTCCTTATTTTCTGCAATCTTCTTTGCTACTTGGGTTTTTCTTTAAAATGTCTTCTTATGCACTTCATCAGATGACTTCTTCTTCTTCACGCCCTCATCAGCATACTAATCTACTTCCTGTATTGTATTGCAAAGTTACAAAAGGTAGCTAAGAAATGGCTCATCAGAGTGTTTTTCGCTTGGATGCTCTTTTGAGGTTCTGGCAATTTTTCGTGGCACAACTTTCTAGCATTGCACACCCGAAGTTGTTTAAGACTATAACTGAAAAGTGATCAGTGTCGTAATACGCTTCTCTGAAAGTTCCCACATCCAGAATGTTGGACCAGCGTCTTTTTGTCTGGAAACAAAACATTTTCAATAATTTTGGCGAGAAATTCGTGCGATTTTGTCCACCCTTTTATTTAATCCATTTGCAAAGAGCTAAAAGAAGTGGGTTTGAATCTCGCCTTCTCAACAGAGCCAATGACATCATCTTCTTAAGCCATTATTTTAACGATCACTACAACTTAGCCGTCCACTTATTCAGACAACCATCGCTGGTCGATCACTCCACTGATAAAGCCAAATGCTTTTGGAATGTCAAGTGCAACAATCTCAGTTTCACCTGAATGATGGTTCCATGACCTCAGAACGAAAGGACATTTATGAGAAGGTTGCATAGTTGGAAGGAGAGCATTCGCCTCTCTGGGAGGGCAGAAATGAAGATCAGGAAGTGTATTGCTGGCAGGTGGGCAGAAGGCTTACTTTGATCACAAGAAACAAATAAAAGGAAAAAAATTCTTTTAAGCACACAGAAACTGCGGATTATTGTGGATGCCATCAGCGAACGATAGTGCCCCAGTACGTCTAATGCAATACGTAAAATCCCTTGTAATTCCTTCGAAATGAAACAACATCTAAGCCAATAACAAATGCGGCCGAACCAACATTTTTTTTCCCCCTTCAAACACCATCCGCATGACGCAGCTCGCTGGGACTAGTAATGCTTCTCGTGTCTTCTCTCAATAATTACTGGTTACAGCAATCAAACCAGCCCCCATCCCGTGCCACAACAATTTTCATTGTAAATCATGCAAAACGTATTCACAAGGTCAACGAGAGAGGCACTTTCAGAACAACAAGAACAAGTTCCGCCACCCCACGAGACCGCTTGTTGCAATCCGGCTATAATTGAAGACCTACAACTGTGTCGGGGAGTGAACTTAGCGCTTGTCCGTCGGGCAATGCTTAATTGAAAGTCATTTGTTGTTTTTTTTTTCTCTGAACGACAAATAGATTGAAATAGTTTATAACAATAAGGTGGAGAAGAGCTTAAACGCGAACTAAACGACCGAAGCGTCGTCACCCAATGATTGAGCCGCGAGTTCCACCAGCCGCGGTTATCATGGTTCGTGAGCTCCATCAGCTTCGTGACATTTTTAGCTTTTATAGCGACGATTCCGAATCATTTCAGTAATGGAGTTCTGCATATTTTATTATCTTTGCGAAAAAAATCCACAAAAGACCCTAAGCACCTGCGTGGGGGAAAACCACAATGAGCTTCACTCAGAATTGTTATTGATTTCTAGTGGGCTCAAAACAATTCTACTGTTTTTGCTTAGGAAATCGAACTTTTGGAACTGTTTTTGAGTGGTTGGGTATATTAATAGAACGACCTAGTCCGTGGCATGCCAAAATGTAATGGGATTCCTACGACCAAGGATTAATGGAAGAATTCTAACCTTGTTGTTGATGATAAATAATAACTTAACACGTTCGACAAATTAATTATGTCTTAAGTAGGCACTAATTAGGTCTCGTAGGCAAGTGCTTAAGCGGCGGACGTTGGTTTTTTCCGCAGAAAAAACTGTTTGGTTTTTGCAATTTTGAAAAGATCTGCTCAAAAATGAGTCATTCAACAAGAGGTGGGAACGAGTTTATAGAAAACTGTCTGGAAAAGCATGTAGTCTCTGTGCAGGGGAATTTCCCAAAGTAAATATGGTTTCAGAAGTAACACTCAAGAATTGACGTGGTACAAAAAATTTAACCCAGGGTGATTTTCATAAGATGCGACAAAATCGGACGAGTAGCTTATGTCAAGGTAAGAAAATAAAATCGAATTGGACGGCCGGTTTATCTTCCCCCTGCGGGTGAGGCAATTTTCTGAAAATTTAACTTGAGATCGAAAAGAAAAAATGTTAACATTATGTAGCTTTTTCTAAAGCCAAAATGCCATTATTTAATTAAGTGTTTGACGTTAGTTGTCTGAGTTAATGATTTTTAAAAAAATGGCATTGTTAAGGGTGTTCTTTTCAATACTTAATCCTCTTATTAATTCTAAGCCAAATTCAATCTTAGATTTTGAGAAATTAAAAAACCAATGAAAGGCAGTTGTTCTCAGAAAAACCAGCGTTTTGGGTTTTTCTAAGTTTGGACTTTTAGGTGAATTTTTTTATATGAACGGATTACCAAATTTCATTTTATTTTGTAAACAATCAGTCGTATAAGTCTGGATTAAATAAATTTTGAGTATTACGGAAGTGCGAAGAAATGTTGCTTGAAAAACTTCCTTTGGTGTACTGGATTTGTCGTAGTGTGTCAGGTCCAAGATAAATGATTCTTGTTTTATGTTCCAAGGAGGATGTGATGGAATGCTCCGTCTAGTCATTTTGTGAGGCAGGCCCAGGTCTTTTGCCAAAAGTAGTGCATTATCGATGGCTGTTGGTATACGTTTCGAGGTAGCTCTGCTCTTTGATGAGGCGATGTTCTTGTCGATGATTGAATGCCTCTAGTTGATGAGCTTTATGTTGAGTTTAGCATGTGAAGCTTCAAATCGTTCTTCTATCGTGGGAAGTCCGGCTTCGACTAGTACATTTTTTATAGGAGTTGTTCTGAAGGCATTTATACTTCTGCGGGCAGCATGATGATAGGGAGCTTTGATGTAGTTGATGGTTGATTTAGGTGTGTTGCCGTAAATAAACAAACCGTAGTCAATCTTACTTAGTACTAGTAGTTTTGAAACGTTACATAAGGTGTTAATATGCCTATTACATTTTTTGTTGTCGAGATAGGTTATAATATTTGACCTTGCAGCTAGGCTTTTTCTAAGTTTTGTAAAGTGGGACTTCCAATTGTATTTATTATTAAAAACTAGACCCAAAATACTCAAGTTTGTTACGTTTTCAATGTTAGCATTATTAATAGTGAGTGTCAAACTGTTGCATAACTTTTTCTGACAGATATGCAGTGTTTTGCATTTGTCTAAAGAAAGTCTAGCACCAGAGGATTCGGACCACAGTAAAATGTCCTCGATTAACGTTGAAAGTAAGGTTTTAGTTTTATTTAAGTCATTGTGTTTACACAGGATAAATATATCGTCCGCATATGCACAATGATCGAGTAACTTGTGTTTGGCGATTAATTTGGAAAGATCGTCGAAAGCGATTATGAATAATACCACTGACAGTGGAGAGCCTTGGGGGATACCATTAAAGAATGGAAGGTTGGGAGAAAAGCAATTGTTGGATTTCACGCAGATTTTCCTGTTCGTCAAGAAAGAACTGACATAGTTGAAAATTTTTGGGCCGATGCCCCATTTTTTTAATTTATTTAGAACCAAGTGGATGCCTATTCTGTCAAAAGCCTTCTCAAAATCTAAGGAAAGAACAGTTACATGATTTCGGGCAGAAATTGCGTTAGCTATGTAGGAGTCTAGATGTAAAAGTGCGTCCGCGCAACCTTTGTTTGGTCTGAATGCAACCTGGGCACTTGTCTTCACCGACGGGTCCAAGATACACAACAGCACATCTTTCGCCGTCAGCAAAGAAAATGGCTCCTTGATTATCGCTGGTCTACTTCCACCATATGCGTCCATCTTCACTGCAGAAGCCCTGGCCATTTATAAAGCTGCTGCAATATGCCTAAAAGTTTGTGGCAAGCATGTCATCTGCTCGGATAGCAGGTCGGTGATCAACGCAATAAGAAATCCTAACCAAGACTCAGCAATTATCTGTAACATAAGGAATCTCCTAACCAGAGCTCCAAAAAAAATTAAAATCATGTGGGTTCCAAGTCATGCCGGTATTAAAGGCAACGAACTCGTTGATCTGGAAGCTGGTTTCGCCCACCGCGCCCCAGTTTATCAGTTTGACGACCTCACAAAACTTGACTTTCTGCGGTTGGTTAAGAACAAGCTCCAAACTAAACTTCTATCTACATGGCGTAATTACGACCATCACTACGCATATTATAACACCGAACGCTCCCATCCACGGTACCCTACAACCACATCCAAACTACAAAACACTACTTTTTCAAGGCTACGCTTGGGACATACAAATTATACACACCAACACCTACTAAATGGTCTTCCGCCTCCAACATGTAACCTTTGTCATGCACGCTACGACATCAGTCATATACTAGGTAATGCAAGATGCACAGCCAACACAAACCCAACAATCAACCATCTACTGAAAACCCCAACACACCAAAATATCTGCACAGTTCACAATATTATTAAAAAACTAAACATAGACATTTAAGACTTAATCCTAAGTATACCATAGAGCCATAAGCCGTGGCAGCTAGCGCTCATTCAAAGTTAGCTCTTGATTTGTAATCATTTGTTAACTCATTATAATAATAATAATAATAAATTAATTTTACTCTTTTTTTATTTGAACAATTGTTTGATTTAATAAAGTTAAATGTCCATCGTTGAAGCCAATTAAAAATTATTTGTTATATTAAAAAGTTAAAAGCCATGTTCTACCTAAATACAAATAACTACTTCTTTGGTCAAGCCGATGTTTCCAGTCGTGAAGTAAAAAGGGATATGTCCACCATTAACTTTAGGGGAACGTATAGGGAACGCATACGGAATATGCTACGATGGACTTCCATACTTAGCACTACCAGAAACTACCAGAATATACAAAATTTAAAAAGCTGAAAGTGGACTCAACTAAATCCGAGAAAAAGTGTTTTAAAAAATACCTTATTTTTTTTTTATTTCTCCAAAACTGTCACTTTTTGGAACCACAGTTTTGGGATTTGACTAACAATGTTTTTGAACAATGAATTTAAAAAAGAAGAAAAGAAGAAAGTTAAACCTTTGACCTTGAAATTTATTTCTCGAAAATCAACTTGCGTTACACTCTTTATTAAAAAAATGCAATTTTGGCTTTAGAAAAATCTATATTACAATATCGTTTTTGCTTGTGTGGATATTTAATAATTTGGTTTTCCATTTTGAGTCAATTTTTCATAATATTTAGCCTTCCTCCTAAGCGGAGGGAGATAGGCCTCCATTCCCAACCGTTTTTTTTTTTTCTTGTCTTGATCTTATTTCAACGCTCTAGTCTGTTTACCCAAAAAAGCCACTGAAGGCACGCTCCTTTGATGCAAAATAACGTTTTTTACTTTGCGATGTGGACGCATACATGTACTGTGATGTTGAAGGCAAGCTAAAAACTTCAGAATACCTAAATATCACCATAGGTAGGGAGCTTTTTGTCTGAAACTGAAGCTGGTGTCAAATGGTATTATGCCTCAGGCGGTGTCCCTCAAGAAACAGTCGAGGATTAGCTTGTTCGTCTATCTGTCACGGCCCTTATTCGCAGCGACGAGTGGAAGTATCAAGTTGAAATTAATACCAAGCACGTATGACTATGAGCTATAAAATCAAGCTTCTTAATTGACGCAGTCAGAATGTAACTCTGTTTTTGCCGCATATTAAGATACTCGAAAGGGAATAAAAAAGGAGAGGGAACTATTCGAAACTCGATTATCATGAATGACGTACTTTTTACATACCTTCAAGTTGGTACGGAACCTTTGTTGCGCGAATCCGACTCGCATTTTTTTTCATTTCATTTCATTTGGCCCTTGTAATCTATTTGTTTAGTTTTTTTTTTTCTGTTAATTTCTTTATGGAAGTTTTGTACTTCCATATCAGCAAACCTGGAGTGCTGAGCTCAGCCTGATAAGAAAATTCATGTCGAATCTAAAATATGGTCACAGTTGCTTCCTTATTTTTGAATTTTTAACGTAATTCCCCATCGAATCAGTCGTTGATAAGACATTTCACAACGCAGCAAATATCATCGCAGAGGAAAAAAATTTTATAAAGCAAACAACCAAACAGCGCTGATAAGTTCTCTACTCGGTCACTTGACAAACATTCTAATTTCGACGCCGCGACAACATTCCATTTAACATAAGCGGCTAACACCTTAAGCCAACAAACCAAAGCCTTATCAATTATACTTAATTTGTGTGACTTACTTGTGTATGGGCAGCCGATGCCGCAAGCTTCTCAGTGTCATATGAGCAATAGCAATGCCCAGATTAGCACCCAGAATCACCGTCAGGAAGCCCTTTATACAGCCGAATAGGTAGCCACTGCTAATCATTAGTACAAAGTATCCAACTACCACGGGAAAGCTGACCACAACGAAGAGGCACATGAATATGCCAAATATAAGCCAGGTATTCTGGGTTTCAATCCAGTAGAGTAGCTGACGAGCGTAGTCTCGCATGAGGTAGGCCACAACCACGAGAGCAATGATGATTGTCAGTGGCACCAGATAGCTCAGGTACCAGTGGTCCGAGATGATATTGTGTATTCTCAGGCAAACTGATTTGTCACGTCGCCGGCTCTTGGAATTGGTCAGGGTTTCACATTCGTCCTGCTCACAGCCACTGTCGCTATCTGTGGTGAGGCTGGTGTTTATCTTGCCGTTGCTCTCGTGCACAATCATCGAGGCTGGCGACTTCGATTTCACTATCGTTTCATCTTGATATCTCGCCGACACTTCCATGTCGAGGATCATCATTTTGGATACAGCTTCGGCCACTGTTGTTGATGCAACTGTGGCGACACACACAGCTTCAGATGGTTCTGTTCTTGACGCGGGTTCTGATGACATTTATTTTTTTTTTTTCTGTTATTTTTTCCCTATTTTTTTATTATTTTTTTTTTCTACTTGGGGCTTTACATTTCACTTGAAAACCACCTCACTCAGCGGAAAGTACTTGGAGCAGCGCAACGACGACCGACGTCAACGATGACGAAGTTGCGGTGCGACGCGGGGCGTTTGTCGGCGGCGAAAGGTACAGAAATAGAAAGTTCATAATCCGATTCTGCTGCGGCTGCTGCTGCTTCTGCTGGAATCAAAGGTGATATGCTTCACTTTTTCATTTCACTTGTTTCTGTTTGGTTGTGTAATTGGGGTAGAGGGGACGAAAGCAAAAACATACGAGATGAAGTCTCGTTAATTGTTTTGTGATTGGCGTGCTTAAATTCTCCAATGGAGGCGATAATTAAATCATTATACCGACAAAAGTAGTTCACGGCTTCGGTTGCTATTTCCACACAGAAAATGTGAGAACGGAAGGGGGGTAAACACTTGGAACACTGATTTGGGGACGGGCGATTCCATCAAACATCACCTGGCGCCGCGAGAAACTGTACGACTACGGGCAAAATAATTTAACATGACTCGCAAGCTAGACACAACGCATTTGATGTATGTACATGAAAAAAAGGGGAGCACGAAGAGAGTGAACTGACAGCGACTGTCATAACAAAAAACAGCTGGCAAGTGAGAATCATGTCATTCGCATGGTGAAGTTGAAAAGTCGTACAGGGTGTGCCTCAGACAAAGTTATTTACACAGGAAACAAAATCATGGTATAAGCTGTACCGGGAAAGATTGTGGAAGAATTAATGTACAGCCTCATAAGCCCGGACACATAAAGCTCGAAAGAGTATACGACTGAATATAAATAAATCTGTCTACATGTAAAGTATTGACCAAAAAACTAAGCTTTACTACGTCTCTGCTTATAGACTCGTATTAAGTCCTCCCTGATTTTTCAAAGGCTTTTGATTTAATAAAACCACAGTTTGATTTTTCACCATCTGCCTGTAAACTCCTTTTATCCTACCCTTCCAAATAGGCAAACTGTTTTTGTATACATCACCTGGTCGGAATTTTTGAACACACAGAGATGAGTTCTCCAAGGATCTATTTAGGGATCACTCTTATTTTTGCTGTTCATTAATAATCTACGACGAGCACGATGCACTACTCAAAGGACATGAACGCTGATGATTATCAACTTGTAAGCTAGGCTTGATAGAGAATGGCGTTCCCACAACTTTCAATATAAAATCAATAAAAATAATTATTTAAATCGGACCTTTTATTTAAAAGTTACGACGTGTATTAACATGAGTAAGAAAACTGCCGCGGTTTGAGTTAACAATTATAGGATTAGTCCTATAGTTACCTGCGCAATTTATTTCCGTGCATATATCCTTATTTTGATATAAATTCTATAAATATGTAGCTCCTAGTGCGTGCGGGCCTTTATGCAATGCACATGACAGCTGCTGGTCTGTCATCATCAGCTGACAGTTGAGGAAAAGCACAATTCAACGAATAAATTTTCGTTTCAAACATATTCATATTGCTGACCAAAAGTGGTTTTGTTCATCAAAATGCTTTTAAGAATCAATCGGTTGATAACCTCCTGTTCGTATACGCGAATGACAACCTTGATGACCACCAGCATACCAGCAACAAAATGCTTCTCCACCGAACCATCACCAGCAGATAAGGCACTAAATTTCAATGAGCAACAAATCAGCCAGATTCTTCATTTAATCAATTCCAAATCAGGAGAGCACTTGGCAAGGTAGGAACACAGTTTCTTCTTATGTATACTTATAAATCAGCTTATCACAGCTTCCTTCCAGCTACGACATATCCAAGGCGAAGCTCAACAAGCTCGAAACGTGGAAACAGAAGAACGGCAAATTCAAAAATTTGGACGACATACTTTACCTCGATGGATTCTCTGTGAAAATCGTTGAGAAATTCTGCAAAAGTTTACTCGGCGAAGAGCGTGTGAAACGATTGCCTCGAAAAGTTGCTTCTTTTGTGACTCCTTCGATGCCAGAGCCACAAATAAATGAAATCACTTCGAGTGTATCTGTAAGTGTTGGCGTCACTAGTATAAGCTGGTGCAGACTAGAGTTAACAAAAGATGGACCCTGCCAGTTGACAGATTGGCAGCGTCACGACGTCCAAGAGAAGAAGCTCCACCTGAATGACCTGATCCATCGTTGTCTATATGTTGACTATTTGATTCCACATGCAGATTGCTATTTGTTCGAGAATCCTCAAGTGGCTCAAGGAACGACACCGGGAAATGCCGAGCAAGTGAACATCAATGTTCAACGAGCCCAATTGACTGCGATTCTGGGATTTGCCCTGGCAAACCGAAATAAATCAACAGAGAGATCTAAGCCGAATGTTTTCTATTTGAGAAGGTTCCTTGCAGCGAGATTGTTCCAGCACTTGGTTGGTACCGAACGTGTTTCCACGGAAAAAACTATTCTCGGTCTAATGCGAACACATTACAACGTGGAAGATATGTTGGACACGGAAGACGATAGACATTTGACTGCGCAATGCTCTACTAGCCGTGGGATGGTTAATTTCCCAATGGAATTGCGAAATATGTTCAACGAAGCTGAGCGCTATCATAGAGATTTTCTTGGCCAAACGCTTTTGCTAAATTTGGCTTTCGTGCGATTGGCCCTTCTGCGAGATGCGAAGGCCAGAGCAATAGTTACTCGCACATCCAAGGCGGATGAAGGTCAATAAAGCAAATCTATTGAATTTATATCGATTTCTTTTCATTTTTTTTGTATTGGACTACAATGCATACACCTTGATTTGGTCCACATGCAGACCTCGTGTATCCCTACCCCATGTTTTCTCCCAGTTGACATGATCTTTCCAAAAGTTAAGTTCCGCTTTGGGATCTCCATTGGCCCAAGGCTTGGGTTTTCGTTCACGACCATTAACACAAGTTTCAGGAAAGTCAGAATGCCCACCAGCTGCGATTCCGAGTGTCAGATAGAACTGTGAATACAAAAAAGTAGTGGAATATGTCCTAAATACGAAAAGAACTAACCTCTCTGTCGAAAGGAGACATCTTGTGGTTCGGATTCGTGTTTCCATGGTAGCGCTTTTGAAGTTCAGTAAATTTCTGATTGATGTTTCCATATTCATGTTCATCGAAACTCAATATAAACCGATCCGGAGTCCATTGTAAAGTGTAGTTATGAAAGTCTTGACTCAGATCCATTCCTGTTCCAAACCCCGCCATTAAAGAATCACGTTCCTTTTCGTCATTTGTCATTAGAACTCCACCATATAACCAACTGCTGGAAATGTCTTTTCTGCCGCCATCTGTGAGGATCTCATTGCCACGATTGAATGCAATTCTGACCTGTCCGGAAGCGTGGTTTGGCATTCCGTAGAAATTCTCCAGTGGCTCCAGCATTATCACTGAAAAGAAAAACGCATCCATATGGAAAACAATGATATTTTTTTTGTGTTCAAAGTCAACGTACTCACATGGAAATAGCCAATCACCTTTGGGTAGTTTTGCACGTATTTCAACCCTTCCAAAGCGAAAACTAAATGAGTTCCTTGTGTTGATTCTCGCCGATACAACGGGTGGTAAGATGCGGTAGAATTGCGCTCGCCTTACACACTCCTGGAATCTATCTACAATTCCAGTGCATCTGTAAAAGTAATCAATGCAAGAAAGTAAGACAAAACAACGTGTTGTTACTTACTTTACTCCCAAGTCTAGCTTTCCAGATCTTATCGTTGAAACATCTCCTTCCAGTTCTGCTAATAATGTTGGAGTTATGTGCAACTGATCATTCTGAACCCTACAATTTATTGAGCGGCTGTCGAACGTAACAAAATGTCCATCATCTGCGACAAGTGGCATTCGAACGTCCAGATTCCATTTCTGCCAGTCCAAACTGCTGAAGTTGTCTTCGAAGATAAGTTTACCCTTGCACACAGATTTGCCACGAACTGTTGTCGCCGAAAGCTCACAGGCATTTGCTGGACAATTGCCCTCAGCGGGCTTTGCCGCATTGGAAGATACTCTTGGACAAGTTGCAGGTATCACAGGAGAATCACTCGTCACAACGACAGATCCGATTTCTCGGTAATTTTTCGCTAGCATTCCAAATTGAACGTGGACCCAATAATAAATCGTGCTGCCAATTTGTATTCTAGTATTTACATTGTCGAATGCCCAACGATCGTTGGTAGGCTCTTTGATGCTAGCAGCAAAGTCACCCGGCTGGTAGAGACCGATCCGCTGGTCAATCTTCACATTGAAAGACACTTCTGTGATGCCGTCTTCATCTGAAAGTAAATGAGAACAAATCTTGAATAATAGTTTGAACAGCATAAGGTAAAATGTTTGACTAGAGCAATTAAGATGATTCGATACAAGAGTATCCTTTTTTATAAAGAAATGTGGAAATCCTAGAAATAAATAAATCGTTCTTCTTCATAAATTTTAAGCCGCAAAACATTTCTCTTATTTTTTGCTTTCAGCTAAAAAGGAAGTTGATCATAAGGCCTTTTTTTTATACTTTCCATAAGAAACCGAGAACAAGGCGAAATAAAAAAAACCTAAAAAAAAATCCTTTACCGCAATACAAACCCATATGATATGTGTCTTAGCTAAAACGTGCCTCGGCTAAAATGTGCCTGAGAAAAAATAAATACCTGCTACTTTCTGAGCATTTCTGGGCGCCTGGTAATTTTCCCAGATTTAGGGCAAAATGTGGTGAGAGTTGAATGAAATTTTTATTTAAATCAAAATTCGTGGTTCATTTTCGTTAATTTTTTTAAACACAGGTTGGTTGTTTGGATATTTTGCATTTGCATGCATTTTTATTTATTACTTTCGAATATCCACTTCAAGTACTTTACAAAAAATAATTTGTAGCTGAAGGTCACCCATTCATAACGATGTAAAAAAAATTCTTAAGCGAAAGAGAAACCCAAAACTTCAATCAACATTAACCGCTGCCCTAAAATCCGCGGCAGAACTTGACATACCCATTGTCCTTCAGAACTTGAAGTCAACTTTTTGTCCGGCTTGGAACTTACCAAAAGGTTCCGTGCACACCACCCTTAGCAAACATTCCATCGCGTCAACCAGTAAAGATATTTTTAAAGCTATGTTTTGTGAAATAGTAGAAAGCCACAAAAAACAAGGATGGAATTTAATGTTTACTGATGCTTCTAAAACAGAATACGGAACTTCATTCGCTGTTGTCGCAGAAGACTTACAAATCATCTGCAAAGGTCTTCTTCCAAATTTCACCTCAATATTTACAGCAGAAGCATTTGCGATCCTCACTGCAATAAACCAAACGAAAAACAGCAAGACTTTGATATTCACAGATAGCCTTTCCTCTGTTACAGCTATAAAAAACATAAATAATGACAATGAAATAACGGAATCTATCCGCGACAAGCTCATTGGTAGGAGTGGAAATCTAAAAATAGCCTGGATTCCAGGACACATAGGGATTCAAGGGAACGAAATTGCAGACGCTGCAGCGAAATCAGCTTTAAAGGAACTCCTTACCACTTTTTATGCGTACAACAAGAAAGACATAAAAAACCATCTCCTGAACACATGGAAGTACAAAAGGAAAACCGACTGGTTGCACTACCACAACATTTACACCAAATTTAACCCTCTGGCTGAGAAAGTCATTTACCCAAAAAACGTATCGCATAACAAAATAAAAATATATATGAGACTGCGGATGGGTCATACTAACATGACCCACAAACACCTTCACACCAAAGAAACGCCCCCGCTTTGCCACCTGTGCGACGATAATCAAACGCTAACCATAAGTCATCTTTTAGTATGCAAGAAAGTAGAAACAACAAGGAAATCCATTGTTCAAAAAAACTTATCTGTTCTTTTAAGTGAAATAACGTACGAAAATGTAACCATCGTATATGAGCTAATGTCAGCGCTTAGTTTAGAAAGTCTTATTTAAACATAAATTTTTATTCAATTAGCCGAAAGCCCTAGCAGCTAGTGCTATATTCACAAATTATTAATAATATTTATTGTTAATATACTTGTTATTATTGTTAATAAACTTATAATAATAATAAACTTATAATAATAATAATAATAATAATACTTTCGAATAAATTAATAACTAGGAAAACCGCTTAAGCTATGTTGTATAACTTAACTAGACTACACAAGTACAACAACTTTGTGTCTTTGGACAAAATCCAACTCGTTTTGTTTATTTATTAAAAAAAATATGTTGATGGGTTTTTTAATATTTTATAAATAAAAAGCTTAAAATTTACTTTACATATTTAAGTAAGTTTATATTTGTATAAAAAATATCACAGAAATATAAATAAGCTAAATACATATGTACTTATAAAGGGTCCGCCATCTAACGTTTTTTTTTTTTCAACTAGTGCTTATTTCGTGAATGGTAACACCTAGCTCATGTCTGATTTGACAGATAATTAGTTTTATCCTTCCACTGAACGAATATGGTTGCGTATACGCTTGAACAACGCTAGGAAATATTGCGACATTACTTTGAAAATCATGGTAATGTTGCAGAATGTGTGCGAAAATTGCGTACGGATTTTGGAAGAAGAGAAGCACCGTCAGCTCCGTATGTTCGTTATCTTGTGAAAAAAGTGAAAGAAACTGGCATCCTCATCGAAAAACCAAAGCGTGAAAAGCTCAAAAACAGTGCGTATACCCGAGAATATTCCTGCTGTGGCAGAAAGTGTGCGTGAAGCGCCAGCAATATCAATCCACCGTCGTTCTCAACAATTGAACATTTTGGAGACATCATTGAGACGAATTTTGCATAACGACCTTGGTATGACGCCATACTAAGTCCAATTGGTTCAGGAGTTGAAGCAACTGACCATCCAATGCGTTTTCGCTTCGCTAAGTGGGCCTGCGGTCGACTTACAGAAGATGCCGATTTTGCCAAAAAAATCATCTTTTTTGATGAAGCTCATTTTGATCTTGGCGGGTATGTTAACAAGCAAAATTGTCGCATTTGGGGCACAGAAAACCCGCACGCATACATTGAAAAGCCGATGCATCCAAAACGAGTCACTGTTTGGTGCGGATTTTGATCCAGAGGCATAATTGGCCCATTTATCTTCGAAAATGAGCAAGGAGTGGCCGTAACAATCAATGGCGATCGTTATCGGGCCATGTTGAACGAATTTTTGTTCACAGAAATTGAAGAGGAGGATATTGGCAACATTTGGTTTCAACAGGATGGCGCTACGTGCCACACAGCCGAAGCTACTGTCGATGTTTTGCGCCCTGTTTTTGAAGATCGCACTATCAGCCGCAGAGCTGATGACGTTTGGCCACCTCGGAGCTGCGATTTGACAATGTTGGACTATTATTTGTGGGGTGCCCTCAAAGATAAGTGTTACGCCGACAAGCCAGAGACAATTGACGCTTTAAAGGACAATATTCGTGAAGCCATTGGTGAAATACAGCTGCACACATTCGATAATGTGCTTAAAAATTGGACCGATCGTGTAGGCTACTGCGTGGCCAGCCGAGACAGCCATTTGAATGAAATTATTTTGCATTATTAACCGGAAGGATTGTTCTTTCAAACAAAAAAAAGAAATTTGAGAAAATATTCAGCAGTTTTTTTTTTATAGCATTTTCAAAAAAAAAAAGTTATTTGGCGGACCCGTTATAAACAGAAATGAAGAATATACACCCTTTTACGGCAATAAAGGACGGGAAATTTGTCAATGAAACACAAAATATGTCTCTTGAGTCATAGAAATTTCAGCTGCCTTTTCTCTCAGACTTGTAAGAAGATTTTCAGCCACCATTTCCTTTATTTAAGCGATGTAACGTTCAGTTTGAGATGAAAACGCTGGTGCTGGCCGCCACAGCGAAGCGGCTGTTGCTTTAATGTAAAGTCACAAAAACACAAGAGCAAGCTAAAATATGGAAATATAAATAAACTAAATTAAAGTTTTTTAACATTTATTTCCCTCCATCACTCAAGTTCAAGCTAAGAAAACTAAGACTATGGCTTTTGCGAGAATAAGAGAGGTAACTTCGCATTGAAGGGACTCGATGAGGGAGTACCTTACACATTTTCCTACAGTCACCAAAATTTATGGTGCTGCTTTTTCGCATCTGCCTTATCGCAAGGTGAAACTACTTAATGGAAAGGAAGACAAGGTTAGAACTTCGTGCGACACTTCTCGATTGTAGGTGAGTCGCTTGTCTACACTTGAACGAGTGAAATAAAAGATAACCGGCATTGCCCATTGCCAGATTACACTGGAATAAACCTTTGGAATAGAGCTAAAAGAAAGCGTCTGGCAAAACAAACTAGACCAGAAATTGTCCTGGCGTTGGTTGAAGCCAACGTTATTTCACTAAACAAGGGACTTCTTGAACTTAACTGTAATATTTTGTATATTTTTACTATTTATAAAAGAATGTAGAACTACTAGAAATAAATAAATCATTCTTCTTCATTAATTTAATGCCGAACATTTTTATTTATTCCACAACGCTACAAAATGCAAGTTCATCCCTAGATCTTTAATTTGATACCAAAAACTTGAAAAGGCCGTCAAAAAGAAACGGAGATCAGCGCGAAATAAGAAAACCTAAAGAAAAATCCTCAACCACAACACAAACCTAAATAAGTGCTTTTGCTTAAATGTGTCTCGGCTAAAATTAATACCTGCTAATTTCTGAGCATTTCTGGGCGCCTGGTATATTTGCCGGATTTTGGGGAAAATAAGTCGATTGGAATTTTTTGTTTGGTTGATATAAAATAAAAACAAAATGATGAGGATTGATTGTATTATCAGCCACCCTACCCAGTAAGTACGCTTTAGCCTGACGGGCTTCGTAAGGTCCTTAAAATCTCTAGTGTAGATTGAACAAAAACGGCGTTATGTTTATCGAAAGGCATCAAGTATAAAGGTTTATCTTAAAGCACCCGCAAAGACCCAGTGAGGTACCTAGCCTTACATCTTTTGGTGACCATTCGATCAAAAAAAAAAATACTTCCGATACTTGGTCTACAACTATGAATTTCTTTAAAATTGAACATTCAATCCTAGCTTTACTTCTAATTGTATTTTTTTTGAGTCATTTTTTGGCGCGACAAAAGCAACTTTAAGTATTTTTCTAGTGAGACTACTTCAATTCTTTTCTTCTTTAACAACTCCAAGGATGAAGGATTCTTGAATGCTGGAGCTAAAGTGAAAGATACTTTCTGAGCATCTTGACTACGGAACGCGATAACGTTTCTTTAATTACATCTGACCTGTTAGCTGATTTACCTTGCCTTCTTCTTAGCACACTAAGCACAGATGACACAGCGCACAAAGACGTAGAGGGGATTTTTTTTTTTACTTTGAATCCCCCTTTGAATTTAATTCCATGGCATTCGATAATGCAATTAATTAATCTTCCAAGACAGAAGACGATAATAGTATTTTTACATACGTGGTATTGAGAGTCGGAATCCTTTTGGCTGAATAATATCGACTGTAGCATCTGGAATGGTGTAGGTCCATGTTCCAACGAACAGTGTGAGGAATAGAGCCGCGTTAATATGAAACAGCATCTTGAGTTGAATTATTGATAATATTCTTTTCACTTTTTGTTGATAACAATTCAAGGAAACATTTTTTCTATTGACTAATTTTTGATTTGTAAACACATTTCGATGTCGCAATAAGAAACACGACAATTCTAAGATGGACGTCTTAAAGCAGCACAAACAAAAACACGTTTAACTTTATTGGTAAGCTCGTCTCAACTGATTTAAATACTTGGTCAAAGTTGACTCTGATTAAAGTGGAATTAACGAGAGAGCCACTGTTTAGTTAGAGACGCTCTTAAGTATGCACATAACTACAGTGGTGTGCAAAATACTCTGGAATTTTTATTTAACATTTTCTTATTTCAAATTCAAAGGACCAAGACAATTTTTATTCGCGTTTAGGTAGATCCTACCTTTTTTTTTTTTTTTTGAAACGCATTTTTATTATTTCAATTCATTATTTCCTTTCTTGCTAGACAAAAACGCTTAAATCCAGCTTAATTAACTTAATTATGTATACACTAACTTACTGGCCCTCTTCGGGCACTTTAAGCTAATCCTAACAAATTAAAAATAATGTCTTTCGACTTAATACTACTTTTTTATGTTTCAATTTAAATAATTATTTGAAAATTAAGAAAAATATAGATTTTTGTATCAAAAAACTTAATATCATGACTTTTTCATATTTTGTGAAATTATACTTAATATCTAATAACTAAAATAAAATCTAAGCTACAAACTAAAATCTAAGCTACAAACTAATCTAAAATCTTAACCTATCTTAAATTAACACTATAAATACCTAACAATACTATTATAACTACTTAAACTACCTTAAACATATATAAGCCGGCCATGGCTGACAGGACATGCTATAAAATTGCCTTTTGCGCACTCAAGATTACTAAAAGTCGACAAAGTTCTAGTCTTCGTTCAACCAGCAAAATTGCTTATGTTGCCTTTCGACATCCGCTCTGTCGCGGTTCCGACGTTGAACCAAACGGGACATCCATAGGCAAGGACAGGCCGAATGAGGGCCGTGTAGCAGATCACCTTTACCTTGGCATCGAGTTGACTGCTGTGAAACAGTCTCTTTGTCAAGGCAAAGGCCGCTTTGGCTCTGGCCAGGGCAGTATCTATATGTTTGTTAAAATACAGATATTGATCTAGCCAGATCCCAAGGTATCTGACAACACTTCGATTCGCCAGTCGCTGCCCGTTTTGTCCAACGATAGAGAACATTCGCCACTTCTTTTTAGTATTTGAAGAGGCCCTAGACAACGGAGTCCTGAACAGAATGGTCTCGCACTTTTGGAAGTTGATCTTCAACTTCCAATCGCCGCAATATTCCTGAATCTTTTCGAAGTAACACTGCAAAAGACTAACAATGACCTCGATCTTCGGACTTGACCTGTACGCGATCAAGTCATCTGCTGTAGATCCACCCTTCTGTGCCATATATGTTCTATGACCAACCAGGATAATAAGTGTCTTTTACAGTGTCTTTGGTCGAGACAGGGTTTTATTACATAAACAGCGGTTGACATTAGTGCTTCTTTTTATGATTTGTGTGCATCAGAAAAAAAGGAATACTTTAATTACCTTAACAGTATATGTGTATACTTTGTTTTCCTTTAATTCATACTGAGCCCTATAATTGCCGCTTTTATCTTGACACCTGTAAATGCACGACTGACAGTCCGCTTTGCCAAGGATTTTAAGCGATTCAGCTTATATGGTTCGCGCTTCCATCTTTTCCTCCATTCGCCCTCCTCGCATACGGGACCAAATATTCGACGAAGAATATTCTCGAAACGGCTCAAAATCTGCTCTGCATTCCTGCTCAGCGTCCAGCACTGGGCTCCATTAAGCAGAACTGACAGGATCTTAGTTTTGTAAAGCATTCTTTTCGTATTCCGATTTAGGAGTTTTGAACCTATTTGTTTTGCAGTGTGGGAAAAAATATACCTACCTTTCCGATACAAGTCAAAATAGAAGAATGTATTGGAGAAATGTTGTACCAATAAACCCAAATATGAGGCTTATGTTGATACAGTCAGTCTGATTAACGCCCCTGAAGCCAAGTCCATGTCAAAAAGTGCTCCATGTAGAAATGAATATATACTATATATCTGTAGATTGTTTTTAGGTTACCCCGTAGAAATTATTTACAATCAATAACGAACAAGATTGCAACAACAATAATATCTACGAAGAGAAAGAAGCTTACCGGACAAAGTGGTCCTCTATAAAGAGAATCAAATCTCTTGTTTGGCTTAAGCCAGAGCTGACTACTAATCACGCCTGACCAGCATTCCTCAAACGAGTGGAACTGACGGAACCATTCGGACGTGTCATTTCTTCTCAGTCGAATAAAAGCGTTTTAGTTCTGACTAGAATGCATCTCGTGCTTTACGTGAATTTGTTTCTGCATTTAATTGTGGCCACGTTATCGAAGACCTTCCCGGCCTTACAACTTGAAATACTTCTGCCCGTGGGATTTCGTCTAGCAGTTTCACGTAAGCATGTGTTTCCAAAAACCCAATTTTATTGTTTTTTTTTCGTACGCGTGTTGGTCAGCTTCGCGATCAAAATAAACAATACGTTATCAAACTTGTAGTTCTGGTTTTTTTTTCAATCGGAATAAATATGTCGCGGAGGCGGCAGATTCAACAAAATATTTGCGACTTGATGGTGACAGTTTTTGTGCAAAACAAAAGGAAGAACTTTTAAACTTGTAATTGTTATCACCGACATGAGGTAACAATTTTATTTGTTTTGTTTTTCAAGATCAAGATGGCATTTCGGGTGTGAAATATTTGGTGAACATCAACAAGCCCCTTGCTTCAAATGAGCTACCCGATTATAACCATTACGCCACGGAACCCGTTAACGGTCGATGGGTTTTCGAAAACGCAACAACAATGTTGTACTACAGTACAAAAATCAACTACTGGATTAAAGTCGAGTATGGTGCTGATTTTGTTGAGAAGTCCGGTGAAACAACAGTCACGGGTGCCTTCATAGAATTGACAAAAGGACTTGACGCCTCTGGCACTCTCCCAAGTGGCTGTAAGAAATCGGTGACAACAGTTCGAGGAAAGCCTGTATGCCAAGGAGAACTCGTGTTCGAGGACAATTTCGACACATTGGATTGGTCGAAATGGGAGCGCGAAATTCGAATTCCCCTCGATGACGATGATGCTGAGTTTGTGTCGTTCCAGAGGAGACCAGAGAACCTCTATGTAAAGTCAGGTCATTTGCACATTGTTCCGAGTTTACTGTCTGATACTGCCGAATTTAACGAAGAAAACGTCCGAAATGGATTGCTGGACCTGACGCAATAGTGAATTGACTAAAGAGGTTCCGAGTCGAAATTTCATGGAATTTACTTTCAGTTGCACAGGAATTGTGGACTCGTCGAGGGAATGCTCAAGGAAGGGTAGATTTACACAAATTCTGCCACCAGTTGTCTCGGCCAGGATCCGAACGAGACATGCATTCAGTTTTCGATATGGAAGGGTTGAGATTCGGGCAAAGATGCCTAAAGGCGACTGGCTATTTCCATGTGAGTTTATTGATCATTGTTAATAATATAATTTTGAGAACAATTTTTCTCTTCAAAGTGATACTTTTGGAACCTCAAGAGAACTACTATGGGTTCTCAGGCTATGCATCGGGACAGATGAGGGTCGCTTCGATTCACGGCAATGAGTACTTGGAAGACAGTCGTGGGGATGATATATCGGGGAAACGATTGTATGGAGGAGTTATTCTAGAGACAGGAGCAGATTTTCGACATGCCTGGCTTAAGAGTTCTGCCGAAGAGTCACATATGGGCAATGACTTTCACAACTACACTCTCATTTGGGCAGATGATTCGGTTACTCTGCTAGTTGATGAAAAAAGATATTCTGTGATTCAAGGTTATTTCTCGCGACGGCTTCGCATAACAAAACCATATGCGAGGCATTGGGAAAATGGAAATTATATGGCGCCATTTGACAGAGAGGTTTGTCTTTTGTCCTAATGAGAATGGTTTCTGATTGATCTACAAATTTTGGATTGTAGTTCTACTTGACACTTGGCGTATCGGTTGGTGGTCATTCGGAGTTCCCGGACGAGAGTCGCAGTGGTCTGAATCGAGACGAGAAACCATGGACGAATATGGATCCTAAGGCTGCATTAAAATTCTGGAACAGTCGTGATCGATGGTTTACAACTTGGAGGGGTGAGAATGCTGGACTTCATATCGACTACATCAGAGTCTACGCTTTGTGATGAAATTAATAAAGAAAATTATCATAAAATTAAAGTTTTGTTTTGTTTAAACATTTTTTCTTGATGAAGTTTTCTAAAGATTTCATGTTTTAAAAAATGCTCCTTGGATTGCATAGAATTAAGGGTTGCAAGGATATTTTTGACCAAATTAAACCTAACATACTCCATTGCGATCAGTTCCACAAGCAGCTCTCTACATAGTGAAGGAAATTTTAGTTTTCCAGAGTATCTAGATTTTCAACAGTGAAAGTCCCTTTTATTGTACAGAATAATTACAAATTCTTGGAACGATAACTCCTTTTAGATCCAGCGCCCACAGTGGGGGGCAAATAGGATACTTAACCCGCGATTCTGTGGTTTTTAATCAATAAATATGTCTTTTAAACAAATCTACTGAACTGACTACTGAACTGGTGGGTGCTTAAAAAAAAAGATGTTAAGGAGGGCCAAAACAAAGGAGAACGCCCAAAGCTCTAAACAGATGACGATCCTCGTCTAACGCCAAGCCACCTAACGCGAGTCAACTGTTTGAAGAGCACTTCGTAGGATCGGGTTGGTATCTGCAGTAAAAGAGAAAGACAGCTTTTTCTAAAAAATGTTAAAGCTATACTAAAAGTCTACAATGAACTTAAAAATTGTTCTGTGGATGACTAGAATCGCGTATTATGGTCCGACGAAACCAAAATCAATAGATTCCACTCGGATGGAAATGAATCCTATTCGCACCGGGCACACGAAACTATCCAGAGGGACCAATTTAAGCAGGCAAGGTGGAGAGAGCTTCATCAACAACCTTACAATTTTGGCAACTCATTATACCATATGCGGACTTCGGGATAGCCGGTTACAAAAAGAGCTGGGGCTATTTCACTGGGTGGCATATCGGTCCAGTAGTTGAAATCGGTGGAATTAGGAGGAAGGAAGATTACCTCAATATCTTGAAGACAAATTTCACCGAGTTTGTTGCAGAATGTGCCTATCCAAGGGATGAAATAATTTTCCAATACCCCTAACACACAGCCAAAAATGGCTGGGAACTCGAATCTTCCAGACCATAAAATGGCCAGCACAGAGTCCGGATCAAAATTCGATAAAAAAATTGTGGACTATTTCGAAAAGAAAGCAAGCCGATTTTGAAAGGGCGCCGAAAAACATGGTAGAGGTTGCTTGCCACTGCAGAGACTGGAATGCCATCTTTTTCCAAAACTCAGAGCGTATTTTGTCGACCTCTAGTGCTTTTCCTCTTTTCAACTTAATATATGACCGCCCTCAAAACTTCTTCGACTGTTATGCCGGTTACTTCTCTGTACTAAAATATGTGCTGCTTTTGGATAGTATAGCCATGGACACTGTAAATTTAAAATGCTTGTATAATACTGATGCCATCTGTGATGGTCCACTATTTTGAATATGTTTGTGCCCCTCTTCAAGCTATGATATTTTGCCACCATTCATGGATGATCTCGTTCGCATCATTTTATCCTTATGCTATGAATTTGAATTTAATTTGAGCTTACTTGTTCATGGGCATACCTCTACAATGCCAGATGTTTTATTAGAAGGACAACTAAACTAAGATTTCTTTACCTTTATCACTTATTTGGTTTCATGTGTCTATAACTATATTTTCATGAGTTTATGGAAGTGTGCCTTTAATGATCCAAGCTCTCTCTAATCCCGCTCTACTCTCTTCATCAGCAACTTAATTGATGATGCATGAGATCATTTTTTTTTCGCCCACTCAATAAAAATTTGCTCGCCGTAAGATCGCCCCTCCCAGTATCACTTCGAAATCTTTACTCTGAAACATACTACGAATTGGAATTCAATCAGGATGTCATTATCCGCACTGATGAAAGCGATTAGGTGTCGGCTTAGTTATAATAGGACCAAGGGTTGGCCTATACTGAAGATGGCTTTACCACGGGCGTTCCTGGTACCGTTTCATATCCTTATAGTATTTTCCCGTACTGTGCGAACTGTTCCAAGATTGGTATTTTCTTTGAAGAGAAGGATATGGAAGAAAGGGTTCAAAGATGAGATTTACGAGCTATTCGACAAAGTTTTCAAGTGAAGGGTTGTATAAGAGAAGGCCACAAAAGTGGAAAGAAACTTCACCAAACTGAGTACACGTAATTGAGGGCAGTGAACTAATTCTCTAAATTTTTTCATAGCACAAGCACATAAGCAACGACTGCTGATATGACAACTTGACTCAACAAAAACTTTACTGTCGGGCTTTAAGAAGATTCCAAAAGTGGTGTACCATTTTGTTGTTAGCTTCATGGTTTCATCGTCCGTCTAATATGAAAGTTCTGACGCCATCTCAATTACTGCCGCATCAACCCGCTCTTTTATATTAACGAGAAGTTCTCAGGGCAAAGGTAAATGAGTGGGGTCAAAAACGTTCTTAGAAATGCTTCTATTTAAAAACCAGTTCACAAGACTCGGGTTATCAAATTCTTTGTATAAATTTAGACCTTGCATGAATCGGAGCTCGGTGATGGGTATTTCCTAGAAAAATAGATAAAGCAATAGTTCGGAGGTTTTGGGCTTTTTTGTTACATCCGCTAATCAACTTAAATAAATCTCATACTCAATCAATTTCAAACTACAATCAGAAAAATTTGAATACATATGTTTAAATGTTTTTTGTATTGTTTAGTAAAATACCAGTCTTCACTCTTATAAGGCATACACTTTGACATAGTCAACATGAAGTCCAGCGTTTGACCCCTTCCAAGTCTTAAACCAATTCGCACGATCATTCCAGAAGTTCAATTCTGCTTTCGGGTCAAATTGCTTCCATGGCTTTTCGGTTCCATCGTGTCCATTTCGTGAGCCATCGGGGAAGTCAGAAAATCCTCCAGCCGATACTCCAAGTGTCAAATAAAACTAAAAAGTAAAAAAAAAATCAGAATTCATTCAACCTATGAAACACAAAGAGTATTGAAACACAGACCTCTCTGTCGAAGGGTGCCATGGGTTCGTTGTTGTTCCATAACTTGGCATGTTGAAGATTGTGAGTTCTATAGAGCCTGGAGAAGCCACCACGAATAATCGCATATTCATTGCCATCAATTTCAAGTGATATGAAATCCTTTGTCCAAGTCAGGGTGTATATGTGGAAGTCATCACCCAAATGATGTCTTCGTAGGCTTCCCTTTAGGTATATATCGCGCATGGCTTGGCCTGATGATAAGACTACTCCACCTGCGATACGATGACCCGAGATCTCATTGCCCTCACGGTCTTCTAAGTACTCATTGCCTCGCACAAAAGCGACCCTCATTTGGCCCGAGGCAAAGCCAGTGAAACCGTAATAGTTCTCCAAAGGTTCCAACAAGATCACTGTCCAGTAAATATGTCAAATAAGAGATCACACTTATGTAAGAACATTTAACCAACTTACAGGGAAACAGCCAATCGCCCTTGGGCATCTTAGCTCGCACTTCGACCTTACCATATCGAAAGCTGAAGAAGTCTTTGGTTTGAATTCTCGCTGATACAACGGGCGGAAGAATCCTAAAATACTGTGCCTGCCTCGAGCACTCCTGTGCTATGTCAACAACCGCTGTGCAACTGAAATGTCATCATAGCTTATGTTCAATGAATCAAATCTTTTTGAAGAACTTACTCTGTTGCAAGGTTCAATTTTCCATTCCTTATTTCCGACTCGCTAAATCCAGGTACCTCGGATAACAAATTCGGCACAATATGCAACTGGCCATTATTTACATAACAATTTTCATCCCTGTTTTGAAAGGAAACGAATTCTGCATCATTCACGTCCAGCGGTAGACGAACTTCCCGTTTCCACATCGTCCAGTTAAGCCTGTCGAAATTGTCCTCAAAGATAAGCTGACCCTTACAAACTAATCTGCGATCAACTGTGGTTAGCGATGGTTCACAATTGGGCGGATTGGTAGTTTCGAAATCCTTGCTTGACGGAGTCGAAGCGGAAATTCGATCGTTTATGTCAACTGTGCCTGCTGTGGTTATGGTTCCCAATTTGCGGTAGGCATAATTACCATACTGGACATGAAGCCAATAATTCACTTTTTCTCCAGGATCCAGATATGTTTTTGTATTGTCGTAGACCCATCTGCCATCGGTGGTTTCAGTGATGTCAGCGGAATAGTCGCCTGGTTGGTTAAACGATATGGGCTTTCCAATATTGTAATGGAATGCCACAAGGGCAATGCCGTTTTCATCTGAAATCGATTAACGTTTTATAATTTAGTTCAGAGAAAGAAGCCAGATTTGCTGGGCAAGCAAACGAGAAAAAGGTACTCGCTAGTCTGGTGGCATCAAGTTAGCTAAGCCTACTAATAATATTATAAGTTAGGTGTCATGGAGACAGGTTTTTGGTCAGTCAAACCCACTGCCCGCTGCAAGATTCTAGAAGTAATACCGCGGGAACTATCCTCAACTTTAATTGGGTGAACACTCTCTCCGTCACAAGGCTAGGTCCGTCAACCACTTATAGCTAGTTGTCTACCTGTTTTTAAGATTCTTGAAAGTGGTATTCTCTAATTCTGCAAATCGAATAAAAAAGCTGCAAAACCACAACATCTCGCAAACGGATCACTAGAAAAGAGCTCTGCCATTCATCCGCTGATTAAACTCTTCAAAAAAGGCAAGAACCATTGCGTCATGTCTATTGGACATTGAAAAGTCCATTTGGATTAGAGGATTTATCTTCAAGCTGATTAAAATGGAACTTGGTCTTCACTTGATAGCAGTCCGTTTCAGAATATTTTTCTGAGTGCGTGTTATAAAATCAGAGAACAAAGTTTTGTAACGCAATCCATGCACTAAACCTGACGAACCAGCAAAATATGAAATGCTAGCCCTAAAACAGAAACGAATACACTCCTTGTGGGCGAAGAGGTTGTTTCACTATTTCTCTTGAGCTTTCGGGGCGTCAGAGCCGACAGTATCAAGGCAAATGCCTTGATCATGAACGTGATCTCGGTCATTTATTTCCTGCACTCAATCAGTGAAAGGGCGCGTACGTTAATTAAATGGCCTATTGGCTTAAAATCTTGCGTCAATTGAGCCTTATTAGCACGTAGGCCAAAGTGATAGGAACCGCATAGGCCGGGCTCCGGTGACCGTCTTGAGTTGACACGCTTTTAGGTACGGCGGCGGCGACAGCACTTAATTGAACAAGACGTTCAAATTTATTGATTGATTGGTTGCGAAGGCGCTTATTGCTGATCAAAAACAGTGCGACCTCTACAAGGCGTTTCCGCAACATTTTCACCGTTTTCCCGATTCCAGCACTTTTGTACGAGGCTAAAAAAATCTGTATCTAATGGTCTCTTAACTTTTACTTATCACGCTTGTTGTTTGCTGCTTAACTTTAAAATGATACCTCTTGATGGATGCTCGTTTAAGAGTATATTTAACAGTGCAATGCAATGTTATCAGGAAGGCTTCTTCTCCAAAAATTCCACACTCTCCGTGATCATATTACACATAATCGAATTGCACTCAGTCTAGTAGATAACCCCTCAGAGTTTTTTTGCACAAAATATTATCGCTAAAAGCTTATGCCAGCCTCAACTACACTGCACGTCACGAAATTGATTCATTCAAGACTTACAGGAAATACAGATACCGACTTCGATTAGAAAACACGGTTGGATTCATCATTGACAGAAAAATTACTCAAAGACCGGTTTGACTTTTGTTATTAAACAAACAAACAAAAAAAAAATATACATAAATAAAGAATAAAATCTTTACACTTTACACAAACAAAAAAAAAATATACATAAATAAAGAATAAAATCTTTACACTGTGCTAAAGATGCCCGAAAAAAAAGAACAGGAAAAAAAGTTCCCCCGATTCTGAGAAAGTGCTAGTACACTTACGTGGTATCGATATCCGTAGTCCTTTGGGTTCAATAGTTTCCACTTTAGGTTCCGGAATCGAATAAGTCAACGCACTCAGAATCATGTGTAAAAGTAGATACAGGTAGACTGTTGGATGCATCTTCGCAGCACACACTTAAATTTTTTTACGTTTTTATACCGAACAACAGAATTCTTATTTTCACTTTCGAGAACTTGTATCGGATTGGGTAGCGTGCACGTCCCGCCTGTTCTGTAACACAAGCTTGCTTCGACTGTTTGTCCCAACCGCATCTGGCTTAAGCGGAGAACTCAGCCGTTTAGCGTAAGTTCTGGATCGAGTGTTGCATGCCTGCCATGCGCTCTTGTTTATGAATGTACGCTTCCGCTTTGTGCGTCAAGCCAGCTGCTTCTCTTTTAAACTGTGTATAAGCGTTAAGAGATTAATTTTATTAATAAATTTTTCATGTGATGTTTTCTTTCACAGTCACAGTCTCTGTGATAATTATTCGGTCACAACTTAATAGCAGCAAAGTATACCGTATGGGATCGGAAGATTTCCAAGAAAGGAAACGATATTTCGTATTGGAATGTTAGCTCAACTTGTCCGAGTGAACAGAATATCCCTGCTGAACGGCGAAAACTTTTTGCTTTGCACAAATCAAGTCGCCGCGGCAGTGCTCTGCATTGACTGTTACGTTTCTTCCACAATCGTCTTTCAAGAAAAAGGTCGAACACTCATCCAAGTCACACGTCCACTGGCTTCCATATGACTACGTATGGATTTCATGAGTCTAAGAAATTGAAATGCGCCATATCTTTCGAGCAGCTTAAAGATCCGAACCGAAAAGTGATATCGGCGCGGATACCGAATAATCCAAGATCTTTATGCAAAATCCTCGTCAAGACAATGCGACCAAACGACATTTGGGTAGAGATCCGACGAAGACTAGTGTAGCTAGACTATCGGGCAATCGATGAAGCTTAGGTTCAAAAGAAAAATTCTCTGTAGGATACAAGGTCTGCCAGGAGGGCGAATGGAGGAGAAGGTATAACCACGAGTTTTACGCGCTGTACACCTATGTGAATCTAATTTTTCAGTTAAGAACGTCTTCGAATCCGAATTATCATATTCACAAAAGAAGAAAAGCCCATATCTCCGGTTTAAGGATTAAATAAACGCGGATGCAAGGAAGCTTGGTCTCAACAACTGAAAGCGAGCTGCCGGGACTGGAACGGGTAAAATAAAATTTTTTCGACGAAAACCATGATTTTTGATTTTATATTTTTATATGTTTGGAATTTTTATATCTCGACATAAAACAGGTCATTTGAGGTCCAAAACAGATTAATGGAAAAACTAGTCGGAAAATCATGATTTATCTCAGGCCCATATCTTTTTAGGACACACAGCCACACAGTTGGTCATGCCGCGTCATATTTTAATGCCCAAAAAAAAATAGAAAAAGTAAATTCGAAAGTGATTTGATATTTTCGACGTATATGGTTCACGGTCTTCTTCAATAGTCTACGGAGCCTTTGTCGCCTTGTCCAACCAATAAACTAGCCATGATGCTAATGTATTTTTGAATGATTGCAAGGATGTTGAAAGTCCCCACCCTGACCTTTATTACGACGAGATGTTAAGCTCTGCGACTCATATTTGGTGAGTATAGACGTATTGCCGTGGGAGCTTTCCTTTCAAAAGTTCAATGAATTTACGAGCTCGCTGATCGTAAGAAGGTTGAACACGACTCTGCAAATCTCTCGACTTTCTAAAGGGCATTTGTGTAGCTAGGTTTTTCTGAAATTAAGGGCCCAACAAAATCCAACGAAGTTTAAAATAGAAGACCTAAAATAAAACACCACCAGATATTTAAAAAAATCCAATGCACATATATTTCCACAAATAAGATTTGTTAGCAAAAAAATAAAAGCAAAAGACCTTTGAAAAAAAATGTCCACATCCATTTATTTCTGATCAGATATCTTTTGCAGCTGCTTTTCAACATCTATGATATATTTCTCGGGCAAATTAGCTTCCCTCATCGATTTCAATTTCGCTTGAATAACCAATTTAACATTTCGTTCGCGTTGTTTCTCCTGCTCCCTCCATTCGAAGGCTTCGGCATGGTCACGCTCTTGCAGCATGCGCCTTTGAGCCTCCTTATCGTTCATCTGTCGAATAATAGCCTCACGATAGCGATCCCTATTTTTGAGCCGTTCCTCTTGAAGTTTGGCCTGTTTGGCCTCTTCCTTTTTGAGATTCTCTACAATTTTCTGGAAGTCATCCTCATTGTGGGCAATTTGGAGGGCTTCACGCAGCCTGGCATCGTGTAGCTGTGCCAAACGAGCCTCGTGAAGTGCTTTTTCCAGCTCTTTTTTGCGCGTGGCAGCTTCTTTTTCCTTGCGACGATATTCACGCTCGATATTTTCCTGCTGACGAATGAGGGCCATTTCTTCACGTTTGGACTTCGACTCGAGGATCTTTGACTGCAAATCGAATAAAAGCTGTTGCTTTCGCTCGAACGCTTGTTTTTCTAGCTTCTTCTCTATGGCAAGGGTACGCTCGCGTTGTTCTTTGGCCTTCATGTAAGCGTGTATGCGCATCTCGGCTTCGCGTTCCTGCTCGAAGAGCATCTTCTTAAACATATTTGACATTTCACAGATCCGATTCAGTTCAGTGCGCAGCTTCTGTCGTCGCTCATGGCTCAATCGAGCTAGTCGCTCCTCGTCTCTTTTCAGAGCTTCATTAGCCAAAGCTAAGATCTTGGCTTCCTCTTCAATGAGTTCAGCTTCAAGGAATCGTTGATTCTCGCGCTCCTTCAACTGGTGTTTGATTTCAGATGCGTACTTCTGTTTCTTAATATATTCCCGCTTGACTTCTTCATCTTCGGCTTGCAAAGAAGCCTTGGCACGGTCAATCATCATTTTCTCCAAGCGGATCTCCTCTCGCTTTAGCTCTCTGGCCAGTTCCATCTTCTCTTGAATCTGGGCATCGCGCACAGCATGACACTTTGCATTTAGCATTATCTGATTCACCCGTTTGACTTCCTCCTCTTGCTCGTGCTTGGCTATAAATGAATGCTCTAGCACAGCCTTTTGGTCGTCACCAAAGATGTCTTCCTTAACTTGTACCTCTTTTCTGGCATCGTCAATTTGTTTGAATTTCTGCTTTTGTTTATCGGCTTCTTCTTCCATGCGTCTGATGGCCTGCTCCCGAAGTAACTCCGCTTCAATCTTATCATCGGTGGTGATAACTTTTGCTGCATTCCGAAGTCTCTCGAGCTCTTTCTTTGGTAATGCGGTCGGCTTGTTTAGTTGTAGAACACGTCTCGATGCAGGTTTACGGCCAGTAGCAATATGACCACCTGAAGGAGTTGGTGGATCTCGGGCTTTTTTACTATCCGAAGGTGGAACCGCGGCACTTTTTGCACGTGGTCTTGAGAGGAGTATTTCAACTGACCTCCTTGTAGTCGGTTTCTCGTCGCACTGCATTTAAAGGCTAAACAATTGACAGGAAAAAATATAAAAACGTCTGGTTAATGTAAAATGAAGTGTCAAAATAAATTCCCAGACGTGTCTATCGATCAAACGGGTAGCTTAGCTTCCAAGGAACTTCTATGGACACAGGTTCGGTTTGTTGTTGGCAACGTGTCGTTGTTGGGAGGCGATTAAGGATACATGGTTTGGAATTGGAATAGTTTTCGTAATAAGAGGTATTTAAGGCTGGTTAGTAAACAAAGATTAGTTGAAGTGTTTCTTTGTAAACTAATATTTTCCTTGGTAGGAACTAAGATCAACGCCACACAATTGTTTGGCATTTTACCGAAGTAAGGCAAAGGTAAAATGCCAACACAGACGCTCTGGAATAAAGCCAAAAAATTCACTCACAAATATGCATGGAAAAAGTAATTAATTCTTATTCAAGCCTATTTTCCAGTTGAAAGAAAGAACAGCCATCTAAACGCTGAAAACAAGGATGGTTTCTCGGATATGAGTTTTCGGTCCAATTATTAGCACACAATTATTATGGCTTCAAAAGTCATCTTAATTTGTTTGCGACCTTAAACAAGTAAAGCTCAGCTACAACACCAAATTAATAATTTCTCAATGTCCAGATGTCTTTGTCTTGTTGTCTTTTAGCTCAATGTGACTGAGACATTGAAGTGGACGGATTTAAGCTTTCTGGACAAGATCCACATATTTACAATTCGTAAAGTTTGCTCCTCTGTTCGTTCACCTCTCTAGCAGAATAGAACACTGAATTTTTCTTTTGAAGATATGCACCTTCTCGTCCAACATTCGGCTCCATACAGAAGAACTGGCAAGATAATTTTTATACAGAGCATGATTTTTGTCCTTCGGCTAGAGGCTTGGATATTTGAACATTCGAGGTGTCGTTTGTGGAGTTAATAATTAGAAAATTTAGCTTATTTTCATTAAGTAAACTGGGAGCCAACTGGTATCCGCCAATTCATGTATTCAATAAAGGCTTCAAACGATTTCCTTCACAATAAAGGAGAGACTGAGTACCAATTTTTGTCGGGGTTTATTGTCCTCGTAGCCTCAAAGTCCAAGCGGCTGGATGACAAAGTTGGTTTTTTGTCTATCTTTTTATCAGTGAAAAAGTCAGTTATCCAAAACGTGGGAATCCCAATGGACCTAAGACTGATCATTTCGTTTTATTTGCAACCAAAAGAAAAAGGTTTTTGAAACGCGCCTTTTGATTCCAGTAAAGGATAATGCAAGCCTTCGATGTCTAGGACAAAGCCATCGATTTGTTTGTCTTCTTTAGTACCTCAGCTTTTTGATACCTGAGCCAATCTCTACAATCCCTACGCTTGCTTTTTCAGTATCTGTCAAAAAAACTCACCAAATTTGTAGGGTTTACAAACAAAGCGCTACCTTAGTTTTAAGCCCATTCTGGAATGCAGAGTTCTATAACGAGCTTTCAAGATTTTAAGTTGTTAAGACTTTGTATGTCTGTCGGATTTTGGACTCGGATATGGTCTTGATCAAAGTGTAATCGTAAGACGATCTGAAGTATGACAGAAGTGGCAAGTTGTTGGACCCACGGTGGAAAGTAGATTGCCATGTGTGAGTTTGGTGTGTCCTAAGCGTATGCGAATGAAACATTTTAGCATTTTTTTTTAGATGAATTAAGCGGGTAAGCAGCTTTTTCTCTTAGAGGGCTTCAGAAAGAGCAATGATGGTTATATTATCTACAAAGATCTACTGTTTTGCCAATATCTACGTAATGTGAATATCATTTTGGCTGTTAACTTAAAAGCGTTCAAGCTTTTGCAGCTTCGCCCATTTCTTCATTCCCCCTGACTACCAATGTGACCAAGCATCCCCATGATCTTTAGTTTGTTTTTTAATTTAAATCAAACAATCTCGGAAGACTCGGTAGAATAACATTCTTAATGTTCGTCTCTGATAAGTCTTCAATTAAAAACTCTGGCAGCACAGGCAGCGTCGATTTCGTTTCATTTTTTCTAACTAATTCCGGTACGTGCGTCATACACTTGCTCTCCCTCACTCACTACCATAAAAATGTGACAACAAACCGGCTACGTGTTCGCTTGTTGTTCGTTCATTTCTCCCGAAAATAACAACACACCGCCAAACATCCCTCTCCGATTCCATGCATTCCTGGTCAATACCATCATTCTGGCTCAACATCTTCCCATCGCCATCCAAGAAGCGCGAAAGAGTTGGCATCATCCTTCGCACCAGTTTAATCACAAAAAGAAATTCCACACCAAGTTCCCTGATTATTTTCCTAGAAACTCTCGACGTGTCAGCACCGACCGAGGGAAGAACGTCCGCCGTAAATTATTATTATTTTTTTGTACACAACAAAAAAATTAATTAATCCTAGCCTAAGTGTTTAGAAAATTAATTATATTAGGGAATTCAGTAAATTCAGCAACAAATAAGATGAAGTTATTCTTGTGCGCGTTATTTGTAATTGCCGCGACGACGGCGACCCAAAATGTTTTCGCCGAGGAAATCAAATTGGAAGATGGTGTTTTAGTTTTAACCAAAGATAATTTTAAATCCGTCATCACCGACAACGAGTTCGTTTTAGTTGAATTCTGTAAGTATTACTTTCTTTTTAATTATTTAACAATGAAAAGAAAATAATTCAAAGTAAGTTGCCATCCGGTCAATAATCTCTACACGGAAAACCAAGTAAGAATTCTTTGCGAAAAAAGAAAGAAAAATCCATGTCGCAGGTTTTCGAATAGAGAAGCAAAAGAAAACAGAGACGACTGTTGTGTGCAACATGTGTTTGGCACTGTGCGTTCGAGTGAAACAGGTGTACCGGCCCATAC
Organism: Orthonevra nobilis; assembly: GCA_963555765.1. Classification (NCBI taxonomy): domain Eukaryota; kingdom Metazoa; phylum Arthropoda; class Insecta; order Diptera; family Syrphidae; genus Orthonevra; species Orthonevra nobilis. The sequence continues at coordinate 7,522,790 of OY743227.1, read as the reverse complement.
GTAGGATGGTTTTGCAAAAGTCTCCAAACGATGCCAGTGACGTGTCACTGGTTTTAGTTGATTTTCATAAATGAAATGCAAATTTCCCAGCTAATTTTGCAATTGGAAGCTTGTGGCAGCTGTTATGGTTCGATTGGATGGAAGGTTTTCTTTTCATCAATGCAGAAAGGAGTGATAACATCTAAGAACCGCACGGCACCACAAAGTCTCCAATGGGCACAATGTCAAATGTCAAGGTTCGTCACGGCTCGTTCTTCTTCTATGTTTTTTTCCAAGTCTAGTTTATTGAATTTTGATTGTCCAGTTTTTTTTTTTTTAATGGAATTCAATATTCTAGAAATGTGTGGGGTTTCCTGCAGTACAACAGGAGACAGCAAACGTGGTTTATTCCGGAACACTTCGATGCGGCGGCGGAGTTTCTTTTGCCTGCGTGTCAACTTTATTTTTTTCTTTCGTGTTTGTCGTGTTTACTAGGTTTCTTGTTCGTTTCCTCTCGTTTGAGAATATACGTTCTTTTTATTTGGACAAGTTCTTTGTGGATTTCAATCTTTGGTTAGACTAAGATACAGATTACGGACTTGTTGATTCGTGGGCTTGCTCCTCTGGGCGTGGTATACACACATACTAGTTGTTTGATTAATCGACGTGAGTATTACCACGCTCATGTCTTCATCTTCGAAAATATACATTTTTGGACAAGGAATTTCAGTAAATTCGCGATCATTTTGAACCAATTATGTGACTCATGAATTGAGTTTAAATTAAGTGCATGCGGACTCGTCCACTAAAGAACTAGATCATGCCAAGTAATTAGTTTGTTGCAAGGATTGATCCTTTATCAAAGAATCGGATTACTACTCTTGACGTTCAACTACTGTTGGGTGAAAAGCGAAATGCTTTCTTCCAAGGGAAACGACAATCATTAAATAAGATAAACGAGCGATGCACTAAAAGTTCTTTTACACGACATAAAAGGTTTTTTTTTAGTTGAGCACGTGGCTGCTTGAAATACCAAATTCGTTTTTATTTTAAATTAATTTGCTTCTCGATTCTTGAAAATGATGATCGCCTAGTTCAGTCGTCTGGCTGCTGCTTAGGAACATTCGTCTAACTTTTTTCTAAGATCATGGCACCTTTGCTGGAAGTCAATACCCTATTCCTCATAGTTGGTAGATGTTCGCAATAAGGTTTGTTTTCGAAGGAAGACCTATCTACATGTTCTGTTCAAACAACTGTACTATCATTTACAACAATCCGGTAAGAATCAGTAGTCTCTCTACTCTATGTGCACTGTCCATGTAGAGTAAAGATGACCCAAGTTTGTAGTGAAGGGCTGTTTAATTAGCAACAGCTCATGAACTTTATCATAAATGCAAATCGATTTATCGTTGACTTTCATCCGAAACCGGCGAAAGGCAGCTTCCAAAGATCATTGACCTCTTGTTGATTTTATGACACCGGTTAAAGCTCTCCACTATTTCAATCTTAGAGATCGTCTTACACACAAGCAGAAGGCGCAAATGAAACAGTTAAATAATAAAAAAAAGTACGAAAGACGTAGGCAACGCACAGACGAAAAACCCAATTCCAGTTTGCTTTTCCTTGACATTGGTCGTGAAATACAAATGAAAAAAATTGGAATACCTCGGCAAGCGGTGAATGATAATGACCGAGAGCTCTTGGAGACTTGCTTCGTATGTAAATTCAAAACGATTTCATAATTATGTGACTCTGTTGATGATAAGTATTGGGTAATCGCTTGGAAATGGCGTCTTTGAATATGTAATTTTGAGCGACGCCAAGTTGAAACGCATTTTAATTTTCTCAAAAGTCTCGATCTGAAATTGAAGAAGAATCACCCACGAATTGACTATTCTTATCGCACAAGATAAAGTACATATTTCTTATATTCGAGATTATTTTCAGTGCCCCCATCCACGTTTCACTTTCAACATACAGGGGATAAGCCAAGCCACGTTGTATGCCAGTTGTGCATGGTGACAATTGAGGCTTATCAGTGTCGGAAGAATTGTTGTTATCTTATTTGTTTTATAATTTTCTAATTATAGATGCACCATGGTGCGGACATTGCAAGGCTCTAGCACCCGAATATGCCAAGGCCGCGCAAAAACTGGCCGAACAGGAATCTCCAATCAAATTGGGCAAAGTCGATGCCACCGAGGAGGGTGATCTCGCTGAGGAATATTCGGTGCGAGGTTATCCAACGTTGAAGTTCTTCCGTAATGGTGTTGCCGTCGAGTATGGCGGTGGACGTCAGGCTGATGAAATTGTCGCTTGGGTCACCAAAAAGACCGGACCACCTGCTAAAGAATTGGAATCTGTCGAGGATGCTGAGAAATTCTTGAAAGAAAATGAGGTAAGTGTGTGTTTATTATTGTTTTTTTGCTTTTTCTTTTTTTTTTAACCTGATGCATCTCTACCTGGCCTGCATGACTGACCTATGTGAAGAACAGGTTTCGATTCGTGTTTTCAATGCACTAAACCTTTGTGTGGATTACTGATTTATGGTATTGGGTTGTGTTTTTTTCTTCTTTAACTTTCGATTGTGGAGGAAGATGGGATTAACTCGTTCGAGTGCATAGTAGGGTCATTTCTTTGGATATGTTATCAGAGATTACCGATGTCGTCACATAAATTTTCGTTTTTCAATACGCTTGTGGGAATTTAGACAAGTAAAACTGGTTCTAGCGTCTGAGGGGACTTTTAATGGAGAATAAAAGATAGGTTTTTCAAACTTGTTTAATAGTTCATGCCATAAGGTTCGGCTAAAGGATTCAACATGATGTAAACCCGAGATGGTAAGCTGTGGTACATTATATATACATTTGGGAACAAAATTTGAGGTGTAGATAGATATGACCTTTATGTAAAAATGTCGGAATTAATTGGTGCCGTCGTTTATCTGACTTAAAATATCTTGGACTAAAAATCGATAAAAAAAAATTAACAAATGGAAAAAAATATTTCTTGTCAATTTTGTTCAAAAAAACTCGTTGAAACTGTTCACTACGATTTGCTACAATCGAAGCTACAATATGAACTGGCATGTTGGGGAGGCACTTGCAACTAAAATTTACATCCATTGATTGTGGCTCAGAAAAATGTTTTAAGGATAATTTTTAAGAAAAGACTACATGAACGTAGTTTTTGTCTATTTTAAGGCTCTAATATTTTTCCAATTAAGCATCTTTACTTAAGGGAATTGTGTTTTATGGCTACAATTCCACCTTGCAATATTTAATCGGTTTCCTCTTCATACAAGAAATATTCGAAACCCGTCTGTAACAGAGAAGTTAAAAAAACTTGCTGTTTACGTTTAACATAAACGAAATCAATAATAAGCTAAGTAGTATTATTAAATACTGTCTACCTATATTTTTACTTTCAGTTTTTCTCACCCCTTTAACATATGCTTTTATAATATGTTTCGTCCTGTTTAATTGAGCTCTATTTATCCGCCAGTAGTTATTTGAACTAAAGGATATATGTTTATTAAACCGGAAGAATTGTTTTTATTTGAAATTGAACAATAAAAATGGAATGAAACGACATCTCCTTTAGTGTAAAGTTCGCTTATTTGCCACAATTTTAACTAATGACAAGGTTGAACAACGCCCACAATGAATAGGTTACGCTTTAGCAACGCATTAGAATCATTGAAAAACAAATAAAAAAGATGTGAAAGATTTATAAACTGATTTATCGATTCCAAGTCGGTTTAATTTTCCATAAACACGAGAAGTCTCCTCCCAAACCACTCAATTCTTCTGTTTGATGCTGCTTTGGGACAGCAGTATTATTGGATATAATTTCTTAGGAAACGCAGTGGATTTGGATTTTATTGTGAAATGATTGTGTTATTGAATCAGGACCTTTTGAGAGATAATGGATCAGTATGAATTAGAAATGACTGAGTAATATAATTAAGGGATGTCCAATAAATGCTCTTTATTTAGGTTTTTTTTAGGTTTTGGTCGCACCTAAAAATAATTAATGACAAATATTTTTAAAAACTGAAGATATAAAATTGAAGAGAAGACTTAATATTGAGAAATATGTGGGACGAGAACTTTGTTTTGGAACTAACACTGAATCGTCTTTTCCAGGACCATTTAATGCCCGTCCCCAAGCGCACAACTGCTGCCTCTACCTGCCTTATATTTTGCATTAGTGTCGGTTCCATTCCAAGTTTTCCATCTCAATATATAATTGTCCGATTTGTTTATAATTTTCAGAGAATACTCTTGAAATATTCTGCTTTTAAAGATTTTTTCCAAAACTTTAACTAAACCTGTAACAGGTGGTGGAAGATTACAAATGAAAATTCTAAGCGCGACATCTGTTTAAGAAGCTGCTGATTCCGAACTCATTTCTGTCGTTATTTAAGGGCGGAAAGCTTAGGCATTCAAATGTGGCAAAAATAATAATGCTTCAAATCCACATTACTTTTACCACGTAGTATGTGGACCGCAAAGGTGCAATCCCATAAACCAACAGCTTATCAGTGGATCCTATCACTTCGTCAACAAATCGTCGTAAATTTTGGCCACAAATCGGAGAAATCAAAACTATGCCATTGAGATAAATTAAGGTGTTGTACACACCCAAATATACAGCACCCCATAAACACGCGCTTTGCGTTTGAGACAAAACTGCCAGCTGCTTTATCACCTTGTAGAAATATGACAAAGGTGACCGATAACACACCTCCGGGTGTGTATTTTTAAATTAAAAAGAAAGAAGCCTTATCTACAAATTGTTTAATGTCTTTTTGTATTTTTTTTTAATTGTTATCTATCAGCGTTTAGTTTATATCAACACAGGCCGTTAGTTTTGTAGTTCCGCTCTTTATATTCCACGCTCTGATGCACCTGTGCCCTATGTCAGGTTAATCATACACGTTTTTGAATTTATCAAATTAAGACTGGACACGCTTTAATTGTTTCGGTATTGTTCCACTTCCATTGTTCGGCGCGAAAGCTCAGCCAGAACCTAGGTTCTTGCCACGACACCTAGGACATTATCTTGTCCAATCTCTTGATGATCTCTGCCGTGTATGTAATACTTATATGATTATCTTCTCATGCTCATTTCAGATCGCCATCGTTGGATACTTTAAGGACCGTGAATCTGAAGCCGCTAAGGAATTCCTTGCAACTGCAAACGCTCTCGATGGCTTTGTCTTCGGTTTGACCAGCAGCGATGATGTCATTGCCAAGTATGAAGGCAAGGATGGCCAAATTGTTCTCTTCAAGCCATTCGACGACAAGAAATCCGTCTTCAGCGGAGAAGTCACCCAGGAAGCACTCAAGAAATTCGCTCAAGTGTACTCGTTGCCGTTGATTGTCGACTTCAACCATCAGTCCGCGTCGAAAATCTTTGGTGGCTCTGTCAAGTCCCATCTGTTGTTCTTCGTCTCAAAGGAGAAGGGCCATGTCGAGGAATATGTTGAACCACTTAAGGATATCGCTGCTTTGTTCCGCGATGAAATCCTTTTCGTTACGATCAGCGCCGATGAGGAGGATCATGCACGAATCTTTGAATTCTTCGGCATGTCCAAGGATGAGATCCCAACCATTCGTTTGATTAAATTGGAAGAAGACATGGCTAAGTACAAGCCACCAACCAATGACTTGACCCCAGAATCCATCAAGAGTTTCGTACAAAGTTTCTTGGATGGTGAACTCAAACAGCATTTGTTGAGTCAAGAATTACCAGAAGATTGGGACAAGAATCCAGTCAAGGTGCTAGTTGCTACAAACTTTGATGAAGTTGCTTTGGATCCCGCAAAGGATGTTCTCGTTGAATTCTACGCTCCATGGTAAGTTCAAAATGTTAAAACCATTCCAATCGTTTCTTATTTCTGTTGATTTCCATTTAGGTGCGGACACTGCAAACAATTGGCGCCTATTTACGATCAATTGGGTGAGAAGTACAAGGACCATCCCACCATCGTGGTTGCCAAAATGGATTCCACTGCAAACGAATTGGAACACACAAAGATCTCATCGTTCCCAACACTGAAATTCTACCGCAAGGGAGATAACCAAGTGATTGACTATAACCTCGACAGAACTCTTGAACACTTTATTAAATTCTTGGATGCCGGTGGTGAAGTCGGCGGACTTGTAAGTTGGAATATGATTTACCGCTCTTTCACATCAGCTAAATGATTGTTTGTTTTATTTTTTTCCAGGGTGAACTCAATGTCGACGATGTAGTCGAAGAGACCAAGGACGAAGAACCAGCCACAGACAAGAAAGAAAAGGACGAGTTGTAAATATTTAACCTCATTTTGAGGCGAAAAACTAACAATAGTAACAGTTAATGGCCACCTTTTCCACAAAATACAATCCAATCTTCTGTTCATTCTAAGACATAGAAAAAAAAGGATCCACAAACGTTAAAAAAAAATCAAATAAATTGTTTTCTAATCACACTGATATTTTATTTACTATAAGAGGAAATATTTTCTTTTTTTTTAGTTATAAATAAGTTTTTTTTTTTATATAAAAGTTAAATGTATGTAAACTTTAGTAGAAAGGCGAAGGAGATGTAAAAAAAATATTAAACAAACAAAAAAAAAAAAAAAAAAGAAAAAGAAACTTCCATAATTTAACGTTTATTTGTAAAACTTGAGAAACAAACTTTCTGTGAAAAGAACTGATAAGAAAAAATAAAACACGCTAATAAAGATAAATATTTTTTTTTAAAGAAAACACATTTTAATATTTGTTCTTTTCGTTTTGGGCCTGTAAATAAATCGTCACAAATCAGAACAAGCTTGCGGGCAGTTGGAACTACTCCCATCAATAACCCACTCATTCACTTAAGCTGGTTTGCCACAACTTTGGGAAAGAATCAACTGCTTTAGCTCACTAATCATTCAGAAAATTAACTCGCAAAATTAGACACCAACAGTTCAACAACTGCAAAAGCATTTCAATGTTCGTTCTTGGTACCATTTTAGATAAGTTGCCAGTTTTGTTGTTTATATTTTTTGTCGGTGACTTCTCTGAACATTTATTTTTAAGCATCATTTTTGGTTGAGGGCTTTGGTAGTGTGTTTCGTGAAAGTATGATTGATTTTCTTTCTAAAAACCATGGTGGATGGACAATGTAGAGGTCTCTTAGTTTGCAATTCAATTTTCTCCTACAGGTTTTTGGCGAAAGCCAAGGCTTTATACATACTTTTTGTCCATTGTCGCCACACAATCGACGCACTGTGACAGCTTAAACAATCCTTTGAGTCTTTCTGAGTGGGGAAGAAAGGTTTGCGGGTTGCTTCTACAGTAGTCGTTATTACATCTTAGGGTCAAGGGCAATCATCAACATGCATACGACTTTTCTTTTACATAAAATGAAGAGAAGGTACAACCGCAAATTCTACGAGCGTGTTATGATGTGTATCCAGAAGGTTGAACTCTGTAGCCTTTGATGGCTTGAGCATATCGAGCGAATAGACAACAATGCTCCAGCTCCAGAGCGTCTTCCAATCACAGCCGCCAAGTTAACGAAGAAAGGTTGTAATATGAAGCAAGCGCTTGGAAACAGCGTCCCCGGACCAAGAACGATGGAAAGCATATTGAGCCGAGGCTCAGATCCTCCAAAGTTCAATGGATAAGTATGTAAGTAAGATAATGTAGTCAGGTAAAAAGGTACATACACTGCCGTCCATAAGTTCCCGAATAGCTCATTCTATTTATGAAATATTTTATATTTTAAATAAAACAATTGTGTAAAATTGTGCAATTTCTTAGAAATTTTTTTCGTTAAAGTACAGGGGGGCAAATTATTCTACCGACCAGTTTCTTGATAGTTTCCAATGTTTATTGAGCGCCAGTTTCCTTGAAAGATCTTCTTATGTTTGTTTTTCGACGCTCGACTCTCTTCAAATTTTTGAATTATCTTTTTTGCTGTTCTTATTCCTCATTCTCAACAAAAGGTGAAAAAGTTCATTATCCAGGCTTTATTGATTTCAAGTCCTTTAGTAAGGTAAGGTCTTCTTATACTTGTCCGGACAGGAGTTCTTTTTTTTGCAGATCGCCGGATGGAAACTTTCCAATACACGATATAATAACATAACAGTCAAATCTTTGCTAATAGTTCGCAGTCTGTCACTCACCTGGAGGAAAATATCAAGCGTTCTGCAGCACGTGACAAGGAACACGTTGATCAGTTTCCAACAGCGTGCGCAACTCAACAGGCAAAATTGTTTTTAAGAATTAAATTGGCGTTGTTAATGGAAACGTTTATCATAATTAAAATCACTACGCATTGCGTGTCTAGAGCAGTAGCTCAAGGTCTGCGATAAAAATTATTAAACTTGCTTATCGCCGAACAACTGAATAATTACCTCTATCCTGATAAGAGCCGCAAAGACCAAATGAATGCCACAAATAATCTCATGAATTAAATAAGCACGACTGGAAAGCCCCGAAGAAGAAGGAGTTAGTTTCTCATCGGGTCTGCTCATTGGCTAGTCGTGGATGGATGCCAATAATAATGAATGCCTTTGCGTATGATAAGACACTTATTTTATCTTTTGAACCACAAAGCCTATTAGAGATTGCTGATTGGAACCTTAACAAGGATCTCTAGATTTCCTTTTCATCAGTGTAGAAGGAGAGGTCTGCACTGAAACGACTGCATGCTGTTTCTATTTCTGTCCTACAGGAATTTTGATGTGAATTACATCGGAATCTGGACAAAGCATTCATTCCATTTCAAGAATGTTGGTGTCGAACCCAATGATCCGGTAATCCATCGGTTGCCGAGTTAAAGACTGCATTTCTTCTTTAGTGCCTTCAATCAGACAGTGAGTTGGAGAGTCTCATGTGTTTCCGAAGCTATGTTGTATTTCGAAAATGACACCGAGGTATTTGGATGACAACTAAGATTTTAGTTCGGGACAAAACTTTGTAATCGACGGATTTTGCCTTCCAAACTTTTTGAACGTTCTCCTCCACCCGCCCTTTTCTCAAACAGGACCTTATATTCAACGGAGAAGGTACCCAAGATATTTTGTACTGCGTTGTTTATCGTCCAACAATCCGCTCATTATAAAAGAACTAGCAAGATGAGTGTTTGTATCTGTGTAGCATGATTGTGATTCCTCGAATATCCTAGAATGTGTCTGCACCGGTTTGCCTCCAAAGGTATTATTGGTGGCGTTGATACTTGTCGCAAGATTCACTATAATGTCATTATGATCTGCTTATCTCAACAGCTGGACAAATTTGAAAAGAATGTTGGCCTCCATGTTGACAGGTTGAAAAATCACATGACAGAGCTTCTTTTTCCTAGAATCGTGTATAAGTCTGGAATCATGTGGAGATTCTAAAACCTAATTGCAGTACATCGCGTTGTGAGACAAGCAAATATCAAAATTGGCGATCTCTTTGTGTAGCTAAGTGAAATAGAGTGTAAAGGAGTGTTAACTCGAAAATAAGGTTCTTTTCCAGGATTAAACGTTGCGTGAAAATTAGCCCATCGTCGGTTTGTCGGGCCGAAAGTCACGATAGTATTGACCGATTAGTGTCTTGAAATAAGGCTTCAAACATAAACAAAGTCAAACCTGCCATCTTAAAAATAAGCAGTTTTGGCGTAGGCAACAAAATGTCTTTCTTCAGTAACTTATTGGAACATAAAATTTCTCAACCGATTGGGCATGTTTAAACTCCTAGCGGTTCTGCGGATTACAGTCTCATTTACCCTAAGACTGCTTTTATTTCTTCTAATAAAAAAAGGAAATAAAATATGTGAAAACGATGAAACTTGGAACAAAACCAAAACCCCCTTATCATACTGGAACCTACGTATCTCTTGAGTAAATAAGAGACTATAAAAAAGAATAATTGTTTAGGTACGCACTTTAAGATAACATTTTCAAAACAAAAAAATTAACAAACTATGTTCAACTCATCATTGCTGCCAAAGTAAAGAATGGTTAAATGTTTTACGGGCATCAGATATCTAACAAAGCATTAACCTAGACCTACTTGTGGATTGCGTAGAATAATATATAACACTAAGCTATAAGCTTTGCTACATTATCAAAATATCACCCCACATAAAGATATGCCCATATCTCCAGTAATTAAATAATCTTGAATAGGTTATAAACTACTCAAGGTAAAAGAGCCAATAAGCCAATGATTCATGTTCACGAAAGGATGTTAACATCAAGCGAGGAAATGCAAAGTGTTTTATTGTTTTGTGAACTTATTGTTTCCTCAATTTTTATCTCTTTTAAGATGTGCTTTATGTTCCATACATTGTTTATACGAAAGTCAATTTTTACAGACAGTAAAGAGCTCTATCATTCTGGTGGAGACAAAAGACACCTCTTCACACCATAAGGGCTCATTTCAGATCTAAAAATTAATAATTTCCAATATTTTGCAGCCGTTCGAATTCGCTCAAAAGCTGTATTCAAACATTTGATTCTTTTCAAAAAAATATTTTTTTAAACTACGTAAGAGTAACCCCCGCCATTTGCGAAAAATGTAAGACGCACACACAAATGATGATTTAGGCCGTGGATCTCAACGGAGCTGTTGTACCACCAATTTTTTTTTTTTTTTTTACATAATGTAATTTATGTCCTCGATCACTTCATCGTTGAATCCAAATTTTTTTATGCCGATTTTTAAAATATGCGACGAAATATAAGTAGCATTAGTTTTAACCTAGAGAATACGGAGGATGAGGCAGCAATCTTCAACCATGGTGGCAGTAGCGACTATTGAGGTATGAGCCAATGTATAACGACTTTTTTTTCATTTTTTTTTTCGCGTAAAATCGAACTTATTCCTAAGCATATAAAGAGCGACAACCTTTTTCATATCGTCAATCAGAATCACAATCTTTGGCACCTTCCGATAGCATGTGCACCTGTTAGGATCAATGTTTTAGAGGATTACGCTAAAGCTGTATCAAGTGGAGAGCAATGGGTTCAATCATCGAGCCGACACATCCTCATACTCAATCCTTCGTTGCAGATGTTTTGCATTCGACCAAACGCGAAGTCTGTCGTCTAAACTAACTCGCGCACTTTTACTCGGCGATCTGCCAAGACGAGATCATTGATTTTGTTGACTGTTTTCCGCAGTCAGCAATCAAGATGTTCAGCAACGATGATATCGAGAAGAACTTTTGTCATAAATGGATTTGCCATCACAAAATCTATCCAAGATCACATTTAATGCTAAATCACACGTCGATTTCGCATAAGCAGTGCCATCTGGCGTTTAAGCCATGTCCTTTTCAATCCACCCGCGTTCTTGTACAAAAATAAGCAAATTTTGGAATGCTTACTATTTTTTCTTGCAAATGGCGATATGCGTCGATCAGTTGATTGTGTAAGGATAACTCGTGGGAGAATCGCTAGTCACTCGCGGCAGTTATGGTCCTGAAAAGAATGACAGGTTATATCAACTATATCTCAACACGGGGCCTCACGTTCAGAAGACCCACGCTCTAAACACTGAGCTACATGCGTTGGTGATACATGTGGTTGCGATAAAAAGCCGCAGAGAATAATTGTCAGAAGCCACACCTCTTGTAACAGACCCTTTATGGTATTCCCACACAAAGTCACACTGGCCATTGATATGCAAGCTGGAGCTAGTCAAGGACCTTGACATTGGCGCCACCTTGTCTGAGACCGCTCACCTACAAAGCATCTTCTTCAAATCAGTTGTTGGGCAAATTGGTAATTGATTTGCATTAAAATAGACTGAGACAAATAATTTTCAAAGGCCATTAGTAAAAAGAGTGAAGGCTTCGTCTTATTTAAAAATTTTCTCGAGTTCAAAATCAACGGCACTACGCAATGTGTGATTAACAAACAGCCACGATTGTTTACGAAAAAAAAATAAATAAAAAATAACACGTCATCTAGCCGTAATTTGTCGCCCAACTTTTTGATTTACGAGCGTAAACAAACTAGATCCACTTGATCCACTGGATTCACTTCAATTAATACGCTAGAGCTAGGAGCTTCTGCGGGCGTGCCGCTTGCCTGGTGTCTCCCCTGTCATCACAAGTGAAGAGTGTCAGGTCTATTGAAAATTTGAATGAGCTCGCTTCAATGCGAGTCAAGCACATAATTGATTAAATTGCGTTTGATTGGTCCGAATTGCCGCTTAATGATTTGTTGTCGATTCGTTTCCATGGAACCACTTAAGTTGGTTCGTGGAAAGTTTCACAAGCTCTTAAAAGGGATGGCTTTGCGGTTCAAAGACGACTGGCTGCGTTGATCGCTTTTACTAGACTGACTAATGCCAACGCTAGGAAGTAATACATACACTGCAGTCCATCAGTTTCTGGATAGAATGCACTGTCAGAGATAATAAATAAATTAAGATCAAAAACCAAATTAAGATAAGCTTATAGCTAAAGCGGATTCGGTTATCAGAGTTTTTCTTTTTCATCGAAAAATTTATATCGTGTTTGTACTACTTTAGAAGTCAATATTGGCGTTCGAAACGATCAATTTCGTGATCTCAGCTGATGTCCACGCTACTTGAAGGATCTCCGAAAGTTTTTCTTGTCATGTTGGTTACTCTCTGATAAGTTCGTCCAGGCAGCTCTATTTGCGTTGAGATTGGGTTATTTGGCGGGTACTCCTTCTGGTTTTTCTTGATCTATGTATTCTCGAAAAACGAAGAAACGTGGCCTGAACTTTGCATAAATTTCTGGAGATGTTCCCATGCTTTAATTCGTAGTTGGGTCCTCCTGCTTTGATGTTAAGTTGGACCTTCCACTTCCCTCCTGAGCCAAAGAGAAGACTATTATTTAAGCATTGTTCACTGTCGACTTCGTGCAATTTGGCTTCAGAGTGGGATATAATATCTGCAGCGTCTAGAAGAGTATCCAAGATCCAATGGATGAAAAGAATCAGTGCACCAGTGACTCTTATATAAATATTCAGCAGCAGGCTCAAAGGTGAAGATTTGCGATTTTCTTTTACCAGGACGTTTGAAATTAACAACGGTCTGCAATATGGTGTACTCAACGATCCTCATCACTATATTCAGGAGGGATCTGGTACGTTTTCTTTAACACCCTAAAGCGTACGCAAATAACGTGATCGCGTAGTACAGTGCAGGTCCGAAGATCGAGGTCCTTGTCAGGATATATATTCAACTTTATTGCGACGATAGACGAAGTTGAAGATGAAGAGTGTAAAACATTTTTGATTAGGGCCCTTGTCTGAGCCATCAATGGATACCGGAAAAAGTCCTCTTTGGTGCGACTACGCAGGCAGCCACTTACAAGGCGAAGTGCAGTCTCGAAGAGTAGTTTTGTATATGCCTATATCATGACAGAGAGAATGATCAGCTAAACGGCAATCATTCGGCCTATGCTTGTAAGATGTCGCATGTGTTTTGCCTTCATTTGTATAAAAATCCAAAGTCTCAGTACCCAAAAAAATTCTTAATGAGGTCCTTACAACTAATCAGTTAGCAATTGACAGAAACATGATATTAGGACAGGAAACAATTAGTAATCCCTTTCAGCCTAGTTAACTTACATAATTAAAGTCGGATTAAGTCTTTAGTTTTTTGCCTAGCATTTAAAGTAATAAAAACTCTCTTGTCCGAAAACTTATGGACTGCAGTGTACTTGTTGCTCTCACTTTGTCATTTTATCAATTCCCCGGTGTTGCTTCCATTTTGGTGAGTGGTTTCAATTTAGGCAGCCTTTCATGGCACAAACTTAGAAGCGTGACATATTTTTTATGGACGCATAAAAGGCGTATGCGTAACACAAGCAGCCTTGGTTTTCCCCCGAATAATATATTGAACTGAAGATCTTATCGAGAAACTGTTAACATTTCAGACGAATTGTTGTGATAAGAATTGACAGAAAATAAAAAACAGCGTTGGCGTCAGCTAGCAACAAAATAAATAAAAAACGACACAAAAAAGCAATGATCTTTCTTCATGGCACGTGAGCAAGGTTGTCGACTCTTCTGAATTCGCATCGTCGTCGCGTCTTGTATCTTTAGAGCATGCTATAAATGAGAAAAAAAAATTGCTGACTGACTGAATGTCTCGGAGGCCTTGACACGCTGTGGAACGACTCTTATCTTTTACGGATTCTATGAGCTTATTACTCAGTCCGGGTGATACGACTCGTCATTCTGGGTACGCTGAATTTGTTTGGTACATTGCCCGAGGCTCTTACGTATTATTTAACTGATGAAATTTTTTGAACAAAAAAACGCTGTTAAGTTTCAAAAAGAAGAAGAGCGTTGCAAAATTTTCTTATCTTTTAACGAATGTGATTTTTTGTTTTTGAGATGATGCCCCGAAGTAACTATCGATAGACGATAGTCGAAACTCAACGAACCTCAACAAAGACGAACTTAGAACCTTTTTGAAGGGAGCCGTTGTGACTTGCGAACGATTTCGCACTTAATCTGGTATTAGGAGATCGAGTAAATGTGTTGGGTAAATTTCATCATCATCATTCCTCGTGGTATCCCCTGGGAACCACTTTCATAGCGAACTAACGATGACTAGTAACACTTAATATTCAATTGGCGGATGGTAGTCAGCCTTGCACTTGCCGTGGGTTTACTGTGAAATGCAAAGATCTCTAGCAGATCGCAGACAACACAAAAACTAACAGAGGCCCACGTAGCGGATATATACGCCTCCCGAGAGATGCAATTGAAAGGACGGATGTGCAAAGGACAGCTAGCATAAAGTCGCCAATACCTGGTTCATCTGTGCGCGTAATTTAACTGACGAATAGGAAGACGATATCAAAAATAGCTTCTACAAGCTCCTCGATAAGACGCACGAGCGATTCTATATCACGATCTTTAATTCGTGCTGGGCAGTTTTAATGAGAAGGTGGTCAAAGAATTAATTTTTGGAAGTGTAACAGGAAACTCCTCAAACTCATTGCTCCATGAACGAGTGCGGATTCAGGCCAGATCGGTTTATTTGCATAAACATTATAAGGGCAGGCATTTTTTTTCTCGGTAGCCAAAAAATATATATTCTGGATAAAGATATGTGGACTAGAGAACCCGACATTCCCTTTAAGCGTCTCTTTACACAAGTGATTCGAATTCTAAGTCAAAATTCATGCTAAAGAGGATTGCTTTAGGGTGAGTTCTACATTCTTTCGACTAGCAAAGCAGTGGATTTGATCATTGGTCTGTTTTTAGATACATCAACATAAAATTAGCAAACTGATCGAGTAGAATAAATACAGAGGCTGATATCAAAACTATGGAACCGGGATAGTGATACCCTGAGTATACGATTCTGACGCAATTGCAAGATAAGGTTAGACAAGAAGCGCAGCACTGCATCCATAACATGTTTTGATAACTTTAATTTGCGCATGTAAATATTTTTATTTACTTTGTCAACAATTTTATTTACTTAAATTACAAAACAAAAGATTGCAACAAATATGAGTCAACCAGAGGCTATAGGAAAATCGTCACACACCTCGGAAGCGGTTTTTTGAATCACATTTTTTAACAATTTTCCAGAATATGCCCACCATCTGGCATGTTCAGAAACAACCGATTTGCTATCCATTCGTTAATTGATTAAATACACAGATTAGAAATGAAAGTTTAAGGTCTTTAAGTGTCCTTCCAATCTTTCTTAGATAAGTAATTGGAGGACAAAAATAAAACTACTGGATCACCCAGTTTCAACGCTTTTGCCTTTTGTTGCGCATCAGATATAAATGACGTCTGTTTCAGCTAAACCTGAACTTTGACTGCGGCATAGTTTTAGTGTCAACTTTCCTGAACCTGACTTGAAGTTTTCATCAGTCAAATTAATGCCGGGGAAGGAATGTTACCACCGTGACTGTTCCAAGAATCTGAGTCTTTTTTCCTCATTGGATTAAAATTCTTCTGCATTTCAGGCGGAGGTATAAAAAAAAGACAGCCGAAACTGGCTTGTTAAACTGCTTAACATCTTTTTAACTAGATCTTGAATGGCTCGCTCAATTTAGTTGAAAAGTTTTATGCCGGGATGCTTATTTGAATTCCGGATAACAATGGAATTACAGGACATGGGCTCTCTGATAGACTCGCTAGGGATGGTTATCATCCTTAGGGTAAGCATTTACAATTCGGTTTTATAAGAAAGATAAGATCCAATGTATTAAAAGGAATAAGAAGCTATACCTTGGAATTTGAGAACTTAAGACATGCAATGGCTAAATCTAAGCTGCTGTGCCATACTGGAAGACTGGGAAAATAAAATAGTAATCCGTTGTGATGCAATGTCTGTCAGATGGACAGACCTTTAACGCGGCCAGGTGCAACTTGGTCGCACACCCATCTTTTTCTTTGGTTAAGCAGTAGCGGTTATTTTTGTTGTGGCAGCTTTGTGTGGCTTCTGTGTTTTATGTGCAGCTGGATCGATAGCCTTCTTTGTCAAGTTGGGCCTGTTCTTTGGCACCTTGCTTTTCAGCGGCAGACTTTTCTTGGCTTCTTTGGGCACTGGTTCGGCTTTCTTAACATCCCTCTAAGAGTTTTCACGTACAGTAACCTTTTTAACCGCAGCAGAAGCTTCGAGTGCCTTCTTGACATTCTTTGAGGCGGCGGTCGTTTTTGCATCATCTCAGGGTTCTTCAGTACATTTTTACTGGCGGTTTTGTCTCTAGTGTCGTTGGTTTGAGGTTTGTCGCCACCAGCCTCTGCGGGCAAGGCTCTTTCTATATAAAGGGTCATCCAACTTGTGTTCCGGATTCGAAGTATCAATTGCACACATCAATCCGAGACAGCATGTGTTTATTAAAACGTGTCCATTTTACAATTTTCTGCTCTAGACACCTTGAAGTTTTGGCCGAGTTATTGCGTTCAAGTCTTCTCAAAAAGGACATTTGAATGATTTGACATTCCATACCACCCTGTACTATTGCTGACGATAATAAAAGTCGACATTTAGAAACGAAAAACAAAAAGTCACCTCAGAATCTTATTGGTTCCACAGAAGAACTATTCATATGGACCACTGTTTTTTTAAATGTGTGAAGGTTCTTAGCGTAATTGAATCCCATGATTAAGGACACACTATCTGTCACACTTCCAAACTGGTTATAACCACGATTCTGATTCTCCAATAAAATAATCATCTTTCTTGTTATTCAGTCTTTTTCCGGTCCATTGGAATCCAGGTCAGAATCTACATGTATGCGTTGTTTATTTCCAGTTGTTGCCCAAAAGTTATAAAACAAAAAAAAAATAAACACTTAGCACTCCATTTGCATAAACAATTACTCCGCAGTTTGTTTCTTTGTAATTTTATTGCTTGCAGCAAATGTGGCGTCGGTCAACCGATGACGTCAGTCAGGCTTTTATCGCATTTCTGAAGAATAAGAATTAATTCAAAGTGAAATGAAGGAAACAATCACAAAAAAGGATATAAAAGGAAAAAAAAATCTGATGGAAAAATTATCTTAAACAATGGAAAAGGGGACAACTGAAAGACTGAGAGAAACAAAATATAAAATCAGAGTCGATTTTATCGGTACTATACAATTTTGACCAGTTCGATGTCAAGACCTCTAAAACTTTAGGACACTCTGTGAGATGTGACTAAGAACATAGTTTTATGTAAGCTGATTGAAAAGACTGTTTTGTTTATATTTTATGGTCAAGTTTTAGGCTTTCTAGTTTATCGACTAAAAAGACAACAAATTCTCAAGTTTTGGATTTAGTCTTCCCTAAACAGATTCGCTTATTCTACAGTACAAGGCGCAATACATTGCGGGTCATTAGATTAGATAGGAGTTTGCCTAGGATTTGGTTTTATAAGTTACTGGTTGTGTGCGTCAAGGAAAAGTAACATCATTTTAACCCGGTAAGGTATTTGTTTAACTCGATAGTATAACTGAATACTCATGGCTCCAAAATAATGGATAGACAGAGCGAACTTTTGTTTGATTGAAAACTTAAGATAAGCTCAAACGTTAAGCGACACAGTTCCGCAACTCATTGGGAGTTCGCATCGAGTCTTTTAACTCTTGGGAAAAATTTCGAAGTTCACATGGGCAATTTTGTATATAAAAAATAATCAACTAAAAATGGCAAAAGTTGAATTAATGAGTCTTTAAAGACTTTGACGACACAACCTTGAGACAGAGCAGTTGACTGGAGAATGCACGAGCTGGCTTCACGGAAGCAAAATGTGTTGTACAATAAAAACACTCGGCACCTACACCTTCCAACGAGTCCCTCAGGTCATTGATCCATTGCTTTGGAATCTTCGGTCTGATGCCAAACTCCCATCAATGCAAAACGGCGTGAAAATTATTCGATACTCTGATGACATGGAAATTTTCACGGCGCTTTAAAAGCTTAATGAAATCCAAAAACCGGTCAAAAACAAGCTGGAGTCTTGCTTTGCTGAATATGCTCAAATAAAAGAGACTTACCATTGAGACACAGTAGAGGAAGTAGTCATCCAACGTAGACAATGTTAAATACATAAAGAGCTTGGATATTTTGTTAAAGCTAAAAGAATTTGCAGAATCATTTGCTTCATATCATGTGAACCGCAGTTTAACTACAAGTAAAGTTGGTAATCCAATTTATCGTTGGAAGTAAGTCAACTTTACAGCATAGATCAGTGTGTTGTGATGATATCATTTATTTTTTAAGCCGAAAAAAAAAAACAAAAATCAAAAACATAATAAGACAAACAGGTTGTACGTTTTCAGAGATCAAACAAGTGTTGTTTACTCATCACCTTATATTGAAAGACATTGGAAGTCCCCTGAATTTAGAGGTTTAATTTTTATCTCTCGCGAAACAGCAGCAGATTAAAAGGCTAATGAACGTTGATATGTGATTCCCTAGAAAGGCGTTTACTCGTCATCGGAATTAATGGCTTGGAAGTTTATCTGATCTGTTAAGCAATCAACAGACAAATTAGAAGAAGCAGTCTTGAATGGTTTACTCGTACAACAGTCATGGAATTGAGTTTACGCAAAAACGTGCATTCAAACCTTGCATTCGAAAATAATAATTCGGAATCAATCCGGGCAGATCATGGCGATATAAATTGCTATCAAAATGTAGGGATTTGAGTTCTTTTTCGAGGGGTTATAAATACCCTTATGAAACTGACTTGGAGACATAATTCCAAAGCAATTTTCCGTTCCTTCGCGTTATGTGTTTTCGACACGTGCATAAAAGAGATTTGGCCAAAAACCGCACCCACTCATAATCCATATGAAAGATCTTTCTTTACAAATATAAGGGAACAGATACCTTGCAGTACTGAAACCTATGTTTATACTCGCTTGACATGTAGCTCTTGCATATCGGGGTGTAACTCTAGTTTGTCGAGTTGTAGCTGTGGTATGTCGAGGTGAAGCTGAGGTCTGTCGAGGTGAAGCTGTGGTCTGTCGGGGTGTAGTTCTGGTCTGTCGAGGTGTTACTCTGGTATGACGAGGTGTAGCTGTGGTTGGTTGAGGTTTGTCGGGGTGTTATTCTGGTCTGTCGAGTTGAAGCTCTGCTCTGTCGTGGCTCTTGTGTCTTGTGTAATTTTGAGGAATAGAGCAGCTCTCAACTCACCCAACCTTTGTCATTAAGAGGTCTGAAATTGTGAAATCGGTGAACCCCACAGCCACCGTATCACCACGTCTGACAATTTTTCTATATCTTTTTAATCTAGAGCGTCCTTGATTCATTGACCAAGGGTCAGCTATGACAATTTTATCTGCGCTCAGCTCTTGCTAGATATCGACGAAAATACGTCCAATGATTGCCTGGTTAAGAATAAACTAATTGCACCTAGAATTCACACTTGTTAATAATTCCAAATCGTAGCCACATCTTCTTATGTGTTTGAAATTCTTATAAAAACATTTGTTGATGCTGATAATCTAGATACGAGTTGAATAGACTTTTACTTTACCCCTCCTTATCTGAACGCATTTGAAAACATGTCGTTTATCTTATGAATGAGTAATTCATGATAAAAACAAATCGAGGGTCGCCCTTTAATGTGTCACAATTGTGTGTTTATCACAATGCAACTCGATAAGCGGACTTTTTCGATTTGTTACAACTACGTCGCGTCAACTAAATTTCCCATAAATCACAGCTTCCGCATAGGCAGCTGTTGTCAACGATCCCCGAGCCAAATTGAGCCTAGTCGGCAATCCATAAACAATTTATTGTTTCCGCAAACATTACTTCAGCACAAGCAATATGTTTCCAAATCAAGATAAGGCCTCGCCAAATTGTTATGACTCACCTAGCTCTAGCATCTAACTTACAATCCCAAAAAACAATTGAAATAAAACAGCCCAAGTTTTGGAAAAAAATACTGTCCCAAGCATTATTACAAAAGAAAGAAACAAATGTGTAGAAGGAAAATCACAATAATCGTAGTAATTAGTACAATAGGCAACAATGTTTGTGTATATTTGTGTGTAAATACTTTGCGTACTTAACTTATAAACAAAATTTACAAAAAACAAAAAAAAAAACTACAGAAATGTATATTTTTGTTAAATACTTTAACGTAGGATATGAAAAGAAAAAAAATAGATCTATGAAAAAAAAAATGTGTAAAAATGAGTCTATGTCTACTGCTGTCTCTAGCGTTGTTCCTCATATAGGAGTCCACCCTCGACCTCTGGTTCAGGGTCATCATCATCGTCATCTAGGGATTCATTTTTTCGAATGAACGGCATGAAGCCCCACAGGCTGGCGCCGGCTAGCAGTATAATTCCAAGCGTGTGAAACAGCGGACTGTAAGTTTTCGTCGCCTCGAACCATAAGCCACACAGTGGCGGACCAATGAGCTGGAGTATCCCATTTACAAAGAGACTGATGCCGTAGGAAGACGTTAGACGTTCTGTGCCCAGCATATCGGCCATAATTACCGCAGTGATGCCGACGTAGACGCCCGATGCGAGGCCGAATACAGCACACCAGAAGCTCGTCATTGCGTAGGTTTTGGTGAAGGGCAGCACTGCTAGAGATATACCCGATATCGCAAGGCCGCCAACGAAATACCAAGTTTTTGGTATGAGGTTCAGGTCAGAGAGTGCCGAGCCTCCGATGCGACCGATCAGATCTGTTGTCGAAACAATCGAAATTAAGTACGCGGCCAGGGATCTATTGAAACCAAGTGCCACTCCGTAGGCAGGCAATAATATGATAAAGTTTGTATAGCCGATGGCATTGGTTGAGTTCGATATGAGAATCACAAGGTAGACGGGGTCCTTCAGTAGACTCAGGTCAAAGAATTTCATTTTCGGCGCTGGTTCTTCCCGATCGCCGTCAACTGTTTCGTCGTGCAGAGCTCCACCGCTGCCAAGTGACTTCAAGGACAGATGCGAGGAGAACTCTCGTGGCTGGAACGACAGCGTACTCCCGTGGTATGGTGTGCTGACATATTGAAAACTACTAGTGGAAGGCAACGGTCTGGACAGGCGATGTCTGGAGCTATTCCGAAGAGCTAAGGTACGATCTAGCCTGTTGTGTGATGTACCGCGTTCTGGAACGGCATACAAGGACGACTGTGAGTTCATTTGTCCTGGTGTAAACGTCTGATTTCTTTGTGGCGGCACTGTTCCGTACGACGGAGTGCTGACCTTTCTCGATCGAGTATTTGTTCCATACTCATCGTTGCTTCTATTGAAATTCTGCACGACGGCAGCCGAGGCGCTTCGTCCGAACTGCTTTTCCGCTCCATTCATCTCATGATAGAGCATATCGGGTGACTGCTTGGCGTCAGCATTTTCATCGCCCGGCGTCAATGCCTTCAGCTCGGGATTAGCCTCGTCAACGCTCTCGAATTTCAGCACAATGCCCACGTCCTCCTCCTCGATGTTCTCGAGCGCTTTCTTCGGTCTTGGCACCCGTATCATGTGGTTTTCGACCGGCTCGTAAAATATCGCTGCCACGAACACGTTCAGCGTAACGCCACCCATAATAAGTACTGCTCCCCTATAACCGTAGGTTTCCAACAGAAATCTCAGCAACGGCGGCAGAATAATTGATCCCAGCGCACTGCCCGATATGCACAGTCCGTTGGCCAAACCGCGCAGCTTCACGAAATACGAGGTTACGATGTAAACCGTCGGTGGGAATGAGAGTCCCGCACCAATGCCCACTAATACGCCATAACTGACGTACAAAAATGTCACGGATGTCGCCCAAAACGATATGATCATCCCAAGAGCAGCCGAAGCGCCTCCCAATATCGTCACCGTCCTAAACGAATACTTCACCGACAATATGCTAGAGACTGGACCCAGGGAACTGTACAGGAAATAACACAGCGCCGGAATCCAGGCTGCTGTCGCTGGCGACGCATTAAACGCGTCCAAAAACTCCAGAAACAAAACACCAAAACTCTTTATCGTTCCCGGTATCAGAATATTGACCATCATAGATCCAGCCAACACCAACCAGCCCCATCCTCCATCCGGTGGCACCAAATCATATTCCTCTGTTGCACCGCCAGAAGAAATCCCCTTCGCTCGTGACTTAGCGCGACTCGTTCCTGATTTCACATTGTTACTAGTGCTTTTCCCGTCTATCTGTTTGAATTGGCCGTCTTCTCGACTCGGTTTCGTCGTCCGACTTGGATTGGCACTGCCCCTGCTGTCGCCCACTTTAGTTTTGTCCACCATCATTCGATTTCCTCGGAGTCTCTAAAGATGCAAAGGAAAAAGAAAAGTGTTCCTCTCCAAATCTGGTCACATTTGATGCGAAAATTTCTTCAATTACCGATTCATTTAATTGTGGAGCACACGCAAAACCAAATTCCAGATTCACATAACAAACAAAGGAAATTAACTCAAGAAACACAAAAAAATCAAAAAAAAAAAAAACCAAATATACGTGTAGAGGGGAAACGAAGATGAAAAAAAAACAACGCACTCGAGTGCGATGCCACACACGAAAACTGTCACTTCACGTTGCGTCGAGGGGTGCGACGGCTCTTCCGTGTCCTCGTTATCCAAGAAACTGAAACTGTTTCTGTTTCTTCGCGTTCGTCTGTTCTTCTTCGCGAGCGAGCAAACGAAGTACAAAAAACAAAAAAAAAAAAAAAACGTTGACTTTACTGTGAAAACTGTCACTTGGTTCACTGTTATGTGTTCCGTTGAGTGTGTGCGAGCGGTATACGGTTAACTGTCAGATGTTGTTCTCAACAATTCATCGACGAGGCAGTTCTCCGATGAACTGAGTAATCAGGATGTGTTCAATGATCTAATTAAAATGGAATAATTTTTTTTGGAACATAATGAACTATAGATTAATTTCAAAAACAATTTTTACCGTTTCGATAAATATATCAAAATTATAATAAATCCTAATTGACATTTACTAAGAGTATCGGGACAAGCGTTAAAATACCTAAAATTGTTGAATTTCAAAAGTCATTTCTCCTTTTGTTGAATGGTTGAAAGTAGAAGAACTTTAGTCTGACCTAAGCTTTGGCTTCTAGTCCACAATATGCTTGAGTCTTCTTAGGACATACGGTATGACACACACTTCACTTGTTTTTTACCTCGTTTTATTCCCCAAACTAGGCTAATTTAATAACAATCCTTCACCTGTATATTCTTCATAAGTAGAATCTGACGATTCAAAGGCTGCAGCACCTTCAACAAAGTCACCGCATTTGTCATATAGCCATGGCAGCCAATATTAAGATCACAGACAACCAACTGCTTGAGCTCTAATCTAACCAAATTATATCTCGGGGTCCCAAGTCTTTCAACTTAACCATCATCCTGCAACAGTTCAATATTGGCGTTAAGGCTACCAACAACCAAGATATCGTTAAGATATTTGAATTGTATTAAAATATTTGAATTTGCCGTTTTGTCTGGAGGCAATCTGTTGAAGGATTGAAGACTCAAATACATTAAATTGGCCTGTGCTTGTGTCGCCCTTGTCCATTGTATGGACACTTGTCTCAGGCCACCTATTTTTTTTTTGGATATTTTATGGCAGTTATAGTCGATATGTTTTTTCGTTTATATTGTCCAGAGAGATAGGGTAGTGCGTCATCAGCGAAAAGAACTATTTTATTATGTCTTCAAACTGCTAAATTTTCTATATGGTTATTACGGAGAATATTACAAGATTTATTTTTTGCAGTTTTATAAACAATTTATACATAAATGATTTTATTTTCTCTATCCTTAGTGTACTGTTAACAAATGTCGGCACAACGCACGTGTCACCACAAACTGTCATTTGATCTCTCACCGGTTTTGTTTTGATTTTCAATTACATTTTAAGAACACCTTATTTGTTTTTAAATAAGTTCCAATATGCCAGGAGAAGAGGAAAAACCCCATGATGAGTTGGCTTACACACAGCGCAATGAATTCACTTCGGAAATCTATAAAATCGAAGTCAGGAACTTGGGAATATTTGGCATCGGTGTGAGTGGAAACGTGCAAATCTAGATATCCTTGTATATTATTATATTTTCAAATCAAAGGAATTCAAAAAGCTCTTGAAAAACACACTTGATCTGAATGCCAGCAAAATAAAATCGCCCAACAAACGAGACTTTGCATTTATTTGCTTTCGAAGCCAGGAGGATCAAGAGAAGGCCATTACCCAATTGAATGGTTACAAATGGAAGGGAAAGGTTCTTTCAGCAGGGGTTTGTTGATACCAAACAAAAATTTGATGTGTAAGAACTTATGTATGATTCTTTTCAGCTCGCAAAAGCATCAGCAGATCCTTTGATAAAGCGTCGAAATGAAGGCAATCGGCGCCAGAATGATAACGCAAAAAAACAGAAAACATCAGTCGAAGCTACGTGTCCACTTGCCGGTATTCCATATGAAGATCAAATCAAACAGAAAGGCGCCGAAATGGAAGACCTTCTCAAGAACTTTGGCAAGGATCTTGTAAAGTTCAACTCAGACGCGAAAAAGATATGCTTCAAACCTGGTTCTGAGCTACCATGTGAATACCTCGGAATTCGGCAATCACCGGTTGTCAATGGCTACCGCAACAAGTCGGAATTTACAATTGGCAAGAATTCCGAAGGTGAAATTGTGGTTGGCTTTCGTTTGGGAGCGTATGCAGACGGTTCCGTCGAGGTGTGTACAGTCGATGATCTTCCTCACTTGCCACTCCGAGCCAAGCTTGCGGCAAAGTCATTCCAGGAGTATGTAAGACAATCGCAATTCACACCATTCAACCCGGAACACAATTCCGGACATTTCCGTCAACTTACGGTGAGAACATCTGATGAAACTGGAGAATCTATGCTAATAGCCGGCGTTTACTCATCGAATCTGAGCGAAGAGGAGATTCCTGAATTGAAACAGGAATTGATTGACTTCTACGCGAGCTACGATAAGGAAAAGTTTAACTGCTCGAGTCTTTACTATCAAGATATGAAACGCAGGGAACCGGGCCAGACACACAATCCCGTAGAGCATCTCTCCGGAAGCGAACATATCACGGATGTCATTCAGGGTTTGAAATTCCGTATCAGTCCTCTGGCGTTCTTTCAAATCAACTCGAAGGGCGCAGAGGTCCTATATCAGGAGGCGATTGACTTGATAGCACCGAAAGAGCAGACTACTGTGTTGGATATTTGTTGCGGCACAGGAACTATTGCTCTGTGCTTTGCTAAGCACTGCAAGAAGGTAATCGGCGTGGAAATTATTGCTGATGCCATCAAGGATGCGGAGTTCAATGCTAAAGAGAACAACGTGGAGAATTGTAAATTTTATGCTGGAAACGCAGATGATTATATTCAGTCGATGGTGCGAGAGGTTGTCTATGGAGCTGGCATTCATAAGGATCAACTGGATTTGGTGGCAATCGTCGATCCTCCAAGGGCCGGACTGCGTAAGTATACACAGAAGGGTTAGAAAATCAATTAATACGAGCAGACGAGGCCTTGTTTTTTGTCTAGACAAAGTGACGCATACCTGTGATGAATATGAGGTTCTGCAGAGTATTGTTCGTCCTTTGTCGTAAAAGCAATTCTAAGAACTAGTCCGGTAACGTATGTATATCGCAGGTTATATAAATTGAAAGAAGAAGAATTAAGGGATGTGCCTCGTTAGAAGACAATAGAAGAAATAGTGAAGAACTGCTTAACAAAGAGTGTTAATCCAGGCGTTTCTTAGTAGACTGTAGTTACAATTCAATTAATTTTCTTACTCGTTTCTTCTTTCTTTGAATCATTATTTGTGTGCTTTGGTTCCTGCCGTAAAAAATATTGTAATTTTCTTAATTTTTATTTAAACAAGTGAAAGTGCTTGTTTTATTTTTCGGGTATTGCTTTACTCGTATTTGCATCATGTTAAGCGATAAAAATGAAGGGTGTACACCACAGCTTCGTTAAATAAATTTAATCTTAAATGACAAGTATGGCACAAAAACGTATCGCTATTCTGCAGTTTTTTGTCCAAGTTTCCGCGCCTCTTGGCTTGCCGGTTTGATCGCTTCATTCGCGAATTCTTAGCTAAACATAAGTCTTCTGCCTTTATTTATTTCTTTCTCTTTATTTTTTCAGATAACAAATCCATTGCTGCGATTCGCAGTGCTTACAATCTTAAGCGTCTCGTTTACATTTCCTGCAATCCCAAGTACGCACAACGCAATTGGCTTGATTTAGCTCGGACCGAGTCGAAGAACTACAAGGGAAGTCCATTTTTCCCCACAAAAGCTGTGGCTGTCGATATGTTTCCGCATACGGCGCACACGGAAATGGCCATACTCTTTGAACGAAAGAAGGAGGAAGAAGATTTAAAGGAATCAGAAAAGGAAGAGAAGCCTGAAGTAATCGAAGGAAAAGTTGCTGCTGGGGAACCCAAGGACCTCACATGTTGACCACTTATTAAATGAATAAATAGAACTGCGACTTGTCATTCATCGCTCTTTTTTTTGTACTGATTTTGTTTCATCAAGGACGTTTCTGAGGAACAATGCCAAACAATCACCACATCAATACATCAACGGCCATAGGCCCCTATATACACCACCCATAAAACATTACACAAGAGCAAGCAAAACAATGTGAACTGCATACACTAAATGAATTTATTTATTTATTTTGTTTCTGCTTACATATCTGCTCATCTTGAGGGTGAGTCTCCGTTCCCGTCGTCAATCTCTGTACCGAATTTATTAAATTTAATCTCAGCTGTGAATTATAATAATCTGGGGGGCACTGAGATAATAGAATAATTGCAACCAAAGTCATCGACTTGACGGATTTCAGTTGCTCAGCGTGATTATATCCATCGTTTTAGTGGGAGCGATTCAAAAGTGGATCACTGGGCAGTCTAGTCGCTTACAAAAGTTCAGCTAGTGCAGTTGGATCGGGATACATAAGAGGAATGAACGTTGGTCATTCTGCAATAGGTACTCAAGTACGTAATCAGTGTCACGTGTTTTTTTTTGGTTTAATGATGTGCGGTTCAATTGAAATTTAATTAACTGAGAAGTAGGGCTCAAGAAATTTGGCTTTATTCGGAAGTGTCTTCATTCAACCATCCAACAAAAAAAAGGTTACTTGTTGGAAAGATGAAATGAGTCGAAATCTGATTTAAAATCAATATTCGTTTGTACTTTTTATCATTCGATATTCACTCGCTTTCAAGATACTAAGATTAACTTGTGAAAAATATCCCCAATGCGCCACTACAATATTTTAACTAATTCGATATTTATTGGAAGAGTGTAAGATACGGTTGCAATGTTACGAAAACAAAAAAATGAGGGCAAAGAAACCCTAGAGTGAAATATATAATTTCTTAAGCATTTTCGTCGGTCTGCGATCGAAAAATGTGCAAACAATTTAAACATCTTGCTAGATTTAAAATTTCTAAATAGACTTTAGTCCAAATTTTTTTAACGTTATTCTAAACGCAAGACTTTAACGTTACAATTAAATACAGTGAAATAACGATCCGGTATTTAATTTTCAGCATCTTTTCGAATCGGTTGAATCAGATGCAGGGTGACCACATTTTTCCCTGGTAAAAGGACTAATCAGCCTTTAACATGGACAATCTACCTTATCTTATAGCTTTCTATCTTATCTGCAAAAATATCTGCTGCGTCACCCAATCTCGGATTACTGTTGAGTAGAGCTGCTGGACTGCATTTAAACGCTTTGAGTACGCCACAGTCCGCGTTGAATCTGGACCTGTACCAATAAACCTCTGAACGCGTAAACGAAGTTCTTCTCACCCTCTGCTGTAGAATCGAAGACAACTCGGAACGGAACGTTGATGTACATTCTTTCTACTTGTTCTAACTTCATCAGTCTTATTTTAAAAGGCTGTCTGGAAATGTTTTGCTGAACAACGTGTGAAAGCTTTTCTTCTTTTCTTTTCTTTCTCTTTCATGTCACATCAACGCAAAGCGGCAATGGGAACCACAAATAATCCTTAAGAATTTTTCGTCCAACAAAAAGCATTTTCGTTTGTCGTTGAAAAGCTTCTGCGCCGATCGATCGTTCGAAATATGTTAATGTATGGAAAGTACAAACGCATCCTTACACCGTCGTGACACCAATGGACTTTAATCAAAACCAAGAACCACGCATGGTTTTTTCCTCAGTCATGCTCTCTTGTGCTCGTAAGCTTTGGAATAATTGAAAAGGTTAGAAGTCAATGTTGTCAATTCCGATCAAAGTATTTCTTTAACTACACAGTGTCAGTGTCAGTCAGAGTGTGAGTCAGTGTGGTCAGACATACGGACATCAGACTGTGAAGACATATTAATTCAAAATAAGGATTATTATTTCAATTATTTCAATTTTTTCTGTCTGTTTTTTTCAAAACACAAAAATAATTAAAAAATTAAAAATAATCTTACTTTATTAATAATTAATAATAATTTTATAGGCAAACCAGCAAGTAACGTTTTTTTGAAAATATTACTTGCTGAATATTTTTTTAAATTTCAAAAGATGGCCAAGAATTTTAATGCCCACGCCGCTGTTGAAGCACTAGCCCAACTGCTGCGGGAAATTAAAAACAATCTAGGTCCATCATTCCAAACCATTGTCGGAGAGGTCCTTAAGGATGTCTCCACCGAAACGCAACAGCAAAAAATCGTAAGCCTCTCCAGCGACGAGGAATTCCTCAGCGACATGGAGAAGGCCGAAAAGGACAACAACGCTGGATCTGAGGACAGCAGCAGCTCGGCTCAAGCCCAAGGAGGGAAGCGAGCCAAGAAGACGCAAAAGAAAACCCAGAAGAGGACAAAGACAGCGGATGCACCCACCGCTGCAATACCTAATCAACCATCTGCAAATATGGAACCATCGATGCCCGGCCCCTCAACAACCACATGGACGACGGTAAATAAACCCAAGAAGCTGAAAACATCAAAAGGAACAACGGAACAGGCAACCTCAACCCCACCAAAAACTGGAATGCCACCAATTATCTGCTTCTCAGCTAACGTCGCTGAGATAAGCAGATTCGCTAGAGGGATGAACATCCAGTTCACCCTTCAAAATACCAGCACCACCAAAACAACAATCCACACCAAAACAAAGGACGGCTTCGAGTCAATCAAAGAATTCCTGAGGACCAGGAAAATTGAGTGCCACACCTACACTCCAAAGGAAGACAGGAAAAATCTTCTACTGTTGAAAGGAGTGCACTTCTCCTACACCACCAACGAAGTGCACGACGAGCTGAAAGCCGAAGGCATTCCTGTCATCAATGTTAAGGCATTCAAATCCCTGAGGAATAACGGGAAAAGTTTCAACGCCTTTGTGGTAGAAGCAGCCAAAGACGCTGAAATTACCGCGATCTATCAGCATAAGCTACTGCTGAACCAAAAGGTGCATTGGGAGAAACTTAAACCAAAACAAATAGCCCAATGCAAAAACTGCCAGAAGTTCGGACACGTGGCAACAAATTGCGGGATGGCGTATGTCTGCGTCAAGTGCGACAAGCAACACCAGCCCGGAGAATGCCAAAGGAAGGACTCCTCAGGTCCGGATGTGTATTGCGCCAACTGCAAGACAACAGGACACCCCGCAAGCTACAAGGGATGCCCTAAGTATAAGGAGAAGCTGGCGGAAAAAGAAAAAAGCGCCACCTTCAAAAAAGCGCAGCGAGAGTTTGCCACACAATCAGCGTGCAAACTCACGAAGCCGAGCATGAGCTTTGCCTCTATTGCCCGGCAAGCTGCGCCTCTCCCCTTACCAGCCCCGACCAGGCCAGCCCCAACCAGGAAGATCGAGGGCAAGAAGACTACCCCCCAGGAACAGCAGCAGCAACATGAGGGTGTTAACCTAGCCGGTGAAATCAGCCGGGTATTTAAAAGTGACGTACTGTCGGTGATGGCTAAAGCTCGGCAAGCAGTCCCGTCCAACTACTCGCAACTTAGCGAGGAAAATAAAGCCGTGGCTCTGGCCACATTCATCTTTCAGCTATGCCTAGTCTAAATAGACTCCGCATAATAGCGTACAACGTCAACTCGTTGTACAGCATCCCCAAAAGGACAGCATTTGATCTGTTCCTTAAAAAAAACAGACCTGATATTGCTCTTGTTAGTGAGACTTTACTAACACAACGCAATTCAGTCTATTTCAGGAATTATCAAACATTCAGGACGGACAAAACCGATGGAAAGAGAGGAACAGCAGCATTTATCAGAGAAAACATCGAAGCTTCGCAGACCACCATCAACAATCTGAAGACCTTTGAAGCAACAGCAGTCATCATTAAGATCGCTCCCGGAGAATCACTGATGGTTATCAGCACCTACAACAGGTGCACCGCCAGCTACGCTGATATGAAAGCAGACCTCAACAAGCTGAACAGCGTGCTTCAGCAACACAAGTACGGGCTGATGGGAGGAGACTTCAATGCCAGACACCCACTCTGGGGAGACGCCACCACCACTCTTCAAGGGAATGCCATTGTAGATTGGCTCGAGGAGACGTCAGCACAGCAGTCACTGGCCGTCATCTCGCAACCAAGGCCAACATATACAAGGTCATCGTCCTATCTGGACTTCTTTATAGCGACGACCAACCTTGTCCATGTCCTCCCCGAACTGCAGAACTACACATGCAAAATCATCCCCAGCGACTCAGACCACGAAGCGGTGCAGCTCACAGTTAAAATTAGCCAGCCGATCTTCACCCAGCAGCGCCCCGAAGGACACTACATCAATCTCAACCACCTTGACGTCGAGCGATTCCAGAGGGACACCGAAGGATTACTAATTCCATGTGCAAGGACACGGAACTTGACGAACACGGAGATAGACGCTGCCATAGATGACTTCGAATCTGCAATCAACACAGCGCTGGACAACCAAAAGCGACCACAATCTTCGAAGGACAGGTTCGCTAACTTACCTGTCTACATCCAGAATGTTTACCACCATAGGCAGCGGATCAGGAAGCGACTCCAACGAGTTCTCCGCCGGGAATGGAACACGGAAAACGCGGAATACCAAAGTCTGCGCAGCGAACTAAGCTGCACAAATATAATGTTCCACAACGCCGTGCAGCATTACAACAACACCAAACTGAAGAGCAAACTTCAAGCCATCAAGCCAGGACCTGATACATTCAGGAACATCAACAAAATTATTGGGAAGGGAGTGAAGATGCCCCAAATAATCAGCACTCCACAAGGCGAGGCATCAACACCTGCTGAAAAGGCAGAAGCCTTTGCAAGCCACTTCGAAGGAAGCTTCAAACCACACCCCCCCAACGACACAGCGTTCATCGAAGAGGTTCAACGGTCGGTAGCGATGGCAGAGGAATCAGCAACAATAACAATCTTCAACGAGGCCAACACAGCGGAAGACCCCACCAGCAACACGGAAGAATTCAGCACGCCTGGAGAAATCGAGGAGATCATAATGAGCGGTCACTCCAAAAAATCGACCGGACCCGACAAAATCCCCAGCTTCGTCCTGAAAAAGCTTCCTCAGGCAATGTTCACCCTCCTAACGGTGCTGCTGAACAATTGCATCAATAATAGCTATTTTCCCT
The DNA here is from genome assembly GCA_963555765.1 of Orthonevra nobilis. NCBI lineage: Eukaryota > Metazoa > Arthropoda > Insecta > Diptera > Syrphidae > Orthonevra > Orthonevra nobilis. Next base: position 7,490,781 of record OY743227.1, on the reverse strand, counting down.
CGAAATGGAAAATAGCTAAAATTGTTGCAATCCCCAAGAAAGAAAGCAGAGGGAATGTCGACGGGTATCGACCGATTTCCCTCCTTTCTTCAATAAGCAAAGTGCTGGAAGAACTTATCGTTCGAAAGCTGAATCGCTTCTGCACCGCCAACAGGACGATCCCGGACATCCAATATGGATTCCGGGAAAAACATTCAACTTTGCATCCTCTCATGATTTTTCATCATGATGTGACGAGAGCCTTGAATAACCACCAAGTCACTGTGGCATGCTTCCTGGATATCCAGAAAGCATTCGACACAGTTTGGATTCAAGGACTCGTCCACAAATTAACAATATTCAACTTTCCTTCGTCACTTATAAAAATCATTTACTCCTTTCTCATCCACAGGAAATTCTACGTCCAAGTGAACCAGGAGCGGTCCAGCCTAAAAATAATGGAAGCCAGCGTAGCCCAAGGATCCAAAGTTGGCCCGAAGCTGTTCAACATCATGACATGCGACCAACCACCGCTGGACAATACCACCAAGTGCTGCTTGTATGCCGATGATTCGCTGACATACGCCAGCTCGATGTCACCAACCATCGCCGCAAGGAGAGTAGAGGCACACATCCGCCGCCTCTACGAGTATTACAGCAAATGGGGTATACGAATAAACCCCAGCAAAAGTGAGCTGCTCTGCATCAGGAGGCCGATAGCAACAGCCAGACGAGCAACAAGGCGATCAGCCGCCAACTGTCGAGGAATCAAAATTGGACTACAGAATGGCACCATCATAAAGACGTCCCTTAATGCCCGCTACCTTGGAATACTATTCCATGAGCGGATGAAATTTAACGGACATGTCAAGTCCATTCTGAAGAAAGCCAACTTTGCATTCCACCGGATCCATCCACTAATGCGGAAACAAAACGGACTCAGCCAACGGACCAAGCTACTATTGTACAAGCAACTCATCCGACCCGTAATCACTTACGGGTTCCCGGTATGGTTCACCGCATCAAAAACGTACATGCTGAAACTAGAAGCATTCGAACGGAAGATTCTCCGTGTATGCACTGGACTGCACCTGGACAAAGACACCATGAGACACGTGAAGAACAGCGAGCTCTATGCGGCTGCCCGGATAACTCCGCTAAGCGTCTACATGCCGCGGATCTTCAAAAAATTCCTCGAGGCAGCAAGGACCCACGACAACAACAACATCAGCAGCATGGCCAATGAAGAAACACCAGAGGAGCACAAATACCTCAATGCAATGGCGATATTGCAAGAGGCCCTCTTCCCTCTCGACGTCGAAGAAGGACCAGCAGCGTTCTACGATGAAGTAGACACTATCCACCACCGCGGATGAGGCCGCATAACAACACTCAAGAAATCAACATCACCCGGATTTGAACAACCCGAGGTTCAACCATCAACAATTTTTAATTTTTTTTTCACAAATGTATTTATTTTAAGAAAAACCAATGTATTTCGCTGGGCCCCTTTTGTTGAGCCAGCAGTTTTTTTAAGAAAAACATTGTAAATTAGGTTTAAGAACAATTGTAAATATTATGTTCAATAAAAATATCGTTCTTCTTGTCAATTCCGATCTTACAAGAAGCATGGATCGGTACCTGTACATGTGCTTAAAATTACTTTGAGAACTCATCAATTTTTCATTCCATCATGATCACCAGATCTCGAAGCAGATGTCAAAATAAGAAGAGCGTCGTTGAAAAATCGAGATCACTCAGTTTCATCCTCTTTTAAAAGTTATTTAATCGTCCTTGAAATTTGAAAAAAATCTTAGATTTTTTCTATATGTACTTAATTCGTCGCAAAGGAGAAGATTCTGTGATAGAGCTTCTCATGCTGTTCGGGGTCGTTAGCTAAATGTAGGGCCAACCAGCGTCTTTCGGAAAAATGTGGAGGCTTGGTCTCAAAATAGAAAAAACTGTTCCGCCATGACTTTTCCATACTTGGGTTACTACTAATTGAGTAACTTAGATACAGCAAGGGCGTTAATTAGCGTAACACATCGATTTCTAAGGGCTAATCGGCCGAAATATTGGCCTCAGATCAGTCAGCAAGATCTATATTCTTCGCTTCATCGCTCACCGCTGAGTGCGTGGCCTGAGTCTTAAAAATATCAAAACTTTAAAATTGAAAATCTAGACTTAGTCAGTCCGCATTACTACTAAGAAAGAGTCCTTCTTCGTCCTTGTCCGGAAAAACTAGACCTAGGCAGTCCGCATTACTACTAAGAAAGAGTCCTTCTTCGTCCTCTTCCGGACACATCGCATCGATAAGAAAAAACGAAACCAAATACTTCGGAGTTTCAAACCCAAACCCAATCTTTCCACCCTTCAATAAACCCTTTTGCTCGCTTTGTTTGAATGGAAATTAAAATAAATGGACATTTTTTTTTTTTTTTTGAAAATTTAAACTCCTTTTTTATGCAAGAAAAAAATCCACAAAGCTCGAAATCACCATAAAAATACACCGTAGCAGTCTGAGTTTTGAAAATTCAAACTAAAATCCTAAATCCTCTAATCCTCGCTAGATGTAGCTAACTAGTCAGCGTTGGGAGATGTCAACGTCACATTGAACTCGCATGCACACGTGCCGAATGCCAAAGCCAAAAAAAAAAAGAAACGGCCTTCCAACACCATGATTCCATCGAACCAACAACAACATAAAAAGCAACATGCCATTTGTGCTCTCTTTACTCCCTCGTGACCTTGATAGACACGTAAACAAAGTAAAATAAAGAACAAATGACGTTTCGCCTCTATCAGCTATATGAGCACCCCACCTACACAACTTTACACATTTACTACACCACACAAATAACAACAACAAATCCGCACCATTCATATCTCTGCAGAAACGTATCGCGTGTACACCACTGACTGACAGCCAAGAGAGAGAGTGCTATGCTGTGCTGACTCTTGTGACTTGTGGCAATACATTAAAGAGGGTGGTGTCGTGTGGACTGTGTACCGTGGTCATAGACTCATTTCCAACGATACCATCAGGCTTCGGTAAGCCCCCTTTTTTTGATCACGCTCTCGCGAACGACCCACATTTGTCGATTGTTTGTTGACTCGAACTGTCAGTGTACCTACCAAGCGAGAGTTTGTGTTGTTGTTATTATATTGTGAAAACTGTACAAAACATTTGACATAACAAAACAAAAGAAAAAGAAAACTTATTCTTAAATTCTTAAACCATTTAAAACAAAAAAAAAAGCTTGGATTGCAAGGTTTTTCTTGTGTTAAAGCCAAAATGAACATCCACTCACCCCCAAAGACAAAGAAATCGAAAGCAAAAATTCATAAACAATTGAATCGTTACAAAAGTGCTTTATAATTCGCAACCATACAAAAGGTGTCGCGCTAAAAAGTAAAAAAAAATAAATAAATTTTAAACACAGCTTTAACAAATCAATTAGTTATGCTGTTCCTTGTGCGATTTATAGATAAATTGTAAATATTAAATAATATAATATATATTATTCTAGTCAAGTTATTTCTTTAAATTAATCTTTTTTTGTTTTTTGTTCGCGTTTTGACGACGGTTCTAACTGTGATGATGATTTCTTATTGATTTATTTCAAAAAGCAAAGCGGTTTTGCATAAATAAAAAAAAAAAAAACTAAAAAGAATTTTCAAAATTTCGTATCGTATCATTTCGAAAGGAGAGGGAAAACTTTGGAATTTAAAACAACCAAAAAACAAACAGAAAAATCGCAACAATGTCCGTCCCAATGGTGCTGAGTGTTTTGGATTCGACATCGTCGACTGTACCTGTGGTGGATGAGCACACCGAGCATGTAATTAAATTTATTTATTTCTATTTCTCACATTTTTTTTTTGTTCGTATCCGCACGAGTATACTATTAAAAGCATAAAATTTATATTATTTGTTGATGTCATAAGAAGCAATAACCTTGAAAGTGAGACCTTCCCCTTAAACTTTTATGTGCATTGATTTTGCGCAATTTTAGCAAAAGAAACTAATGACAGATGCATTTTAATCGTAGTGTTACCAGGGTGCTTCGAACGTTCTTCTAAATCAATTAAAATTTAAACAAATTTTTTCTTTTTTGCAATCCAAAATACAGCGTTTTGTTGAGGTTCCAATATGAGAAGTGAGTAGAAAACACGAAAGCATTTTTTTATGATGAAACACTTTATTTTTTTTGGTATTTTTAAATTTTGAGCTGAAGAGTTAGATTTAATATGCAAACAAGGATAGGCTCAAAAGAACTCGACTAGACAAAAAAATTGGAAGAAACAAAATTCAGCCTACTTTAAGTTCGATACACTTTTCGCAGCGATATTCGAAAGCGTCGATACCCGATTAAAAGTGAGAGTTTACTTATTCTTAAAAAAAGCCATCAGCCACAGACTTCACCTCTTTCAAATCACCTTCACCTCTTTTTTCAAATCTAGCTATTCCTTCAAGTTTGGAAACAGAAAACCATCTCTCTTATACACCAAATGGGGGGACCACTTTTTCTTAATTATCATCAGTCCTTTTTGCTTTCTTCGGAAACCTTTCATTCCATCGTATTGCTGTGAAGTGTTGGACCCCTGTTTTATTAGTGAAACTTCGCCAAGACTCTCAATCAACTGTGGATTTCGGGCATAATCGCCTCATTTGGTCTACCACTGCGATCATCGTCTTGGCATGATTGGCAAGCATGGACTTTCTGACATTTCTTGTGCCAGCCACTTGAGTCCCTGTTCTCTAAATCTTCTTCGACGTAAATACTCTTCGAGGTGACTAAGATCATTTTGCCTCTTCGAAAGGATGCATTTCTTTGTACCCACCATTTGCATAGTCATAAAAAAATGCTCTGGTTAGAACAAAAACGCAAAGCCTTAATATAAATTTAAAATAAGTTAAAAGTGATTCGAGCACCCGCAATCATGGTTCATTATTAAGCCAGTCCATGGCAAAACTGAAATAAGAATTTAATTTCTTTACGGAATGTCAAACCAATTAACTGAACAGCTGATTTAACCAATCAAGTTTTGTTCCAATTAAATGTGTTTCTGTTTTTGTTCCATTTGTCATTAAAAAACACGGTTTGTTATTAGCCTTAAAACCCCATTAATAGAATTTTTGTGACCGTTATAAACACGTTTAACATTTTCACTGTTTCATGTCTTATGGATCGTTACAAACATGGCTTTAAAGAGATTATTCTGATTGATATGAGATGAAGTTACAGCTCGTTAAGATCAGGTGTTTAACAGCTTTTCATATTTTAAGCTTCATTTAACACGTACTTAATATGGTGCCGCCATGCAATCTGAATAATGGCGACAAGATGAAGTTAGTAACATACAAGTGGTTTAAACAGGCGGCAATGCTATATCTTTTCATATAGTCTGGCAGCATATAGATTCAAAAACTAAAGGATCATTCATGAAAATGTCCAAGTGAATGTTTGTTTAGTCCAAAGTGTTCGGATATTTCGTCTTTAGAGCTCCGTTACAACCTCAGGCTATTAATATACAATAAAAAGATTGTATCGTTGAGGTACCCCCATGAAAAAAAGCCCCTGAAGGAGAGTTCCGGTCACCCCGGTTATCCCGTGACGTCCACAAAGAAACTGATCAGTTTTAGTGTAAAAAGTTCACGCAGAAAATTCATAAAAATGAAGGAGGCATGCCGAGTAGAAAGTAAACATTTTCAGCTTTCGGTGCTTTCGGTGGTCCTTGGTGCTGTATTGATCTCTGGCTAAGGGAAGTTTAGAACTGAAAAGTTTCACAGAACCTTTGCGATGGCCCGATCCTATTACATAACAATGCTTGACCAAGTTATTCACGCGTTATGATTCTAAAATTGCCGCAGGTTGCAGTCTTTTGTTCGGCGAAAGGTGTTCCGAACCCTAACAGAGGTATCTCCGAATTTCTCCGTTTTTAACTGAAAAAGGAAGATCCTTCTATGAACTTATTGCTCAACAACAACTGCTCAAAGATGAGTGGTCTTGAAAAAACATACTGATACACAAACTTGGTTACACAAATTTCAAGAAAACGTGTGTTAAAAGCTAGAAGACAGACGTAAGAGCACTCCTGCAATGGTTCTGTTTTTAAGGCATAGCTCGACGTGGCAGAATGCATGTGGCAACCCAGCTCTTATACAATGCCGCGCATCCTTTTCGATGCAGTTGCAATTTCCAAGGAGCTGGCAGTTGTTATTCAGTGTAGATGTAGCCAAGTTTTGTTTGCGTATTTCAAATTGAACCCACTAGTGACCATACAAAGATCAATTGTGTCATTGTTTTTAATTAATTTTATTTGGTAAACATGTTTGTCGCATTTATTTATTTATATAGTATAGATAGACTATTACAGACCAAGCTAGAATCTTGGCACATTTCTTCCTGTTTACAATTTTACAGACATTTCGTATCTGTTGTCAGCCCGTGCCAATTATTTATCTCTTATTAGTTTATTTATGATGCTGAAGTATTTTTTTTTATTTATTTGTTGTTGTTTATTTTTTCTTTTTGAATAGTTTTTTTGAAAATTTTCGATTGCGTTGTTCAATTGTAGAGGGAAACCATTGGACTTTGTCTCCGAAGTGGTTAGAAAAATCGATAAAGAAGCTTGATGCGTCAGTAGCAGTGTTTTGGTTGTGTTTTATAATGACCAGAGGTACAGCTTGTGGATGGTTTGAAAATTATTTTTTAAAGGCACTAAGGAATTCGCTAACATGCTTAATTGGACTATAATGGAGTTCCTAGTAGTATGAAATTAAAACAGAAATCAAGACAAGTTTTATTGCGTAATTATTTGCGTCCGCTTTGTTTTGTTTGGGGCTTGTCTTTAGTTGCTGCTTTATTCCAGCGAAACTGTCTCATGACTAATTTTTTATCTGTTGTGTGTTCTTTTTTTTCGAAAGTTGTCTTTCAAGTCAAATGTGGGCTGTCAATTTGTTATTCACGAAGCATGATGAAGCTTAATGGGAATGAAAAGTCAAAGTTTCAGACTTTAGATTAGCATAGTGCAAAGTCGAGGACGGCATCTGGTATTTTGAATCATTGTTCTGTTCTTTGTTATAATTTGAAAGATTGCATTTTTTTCTTCTTTTTGTTATTTGAAAAGTCAGCTGATTGTAAGGCAATGACCTTTATTGAAGATAACGAAAACAGACTGAATTTATGTTTAATTTAAATGGCAATGAATTCCAACTCGTATCGATTGCAGTTCATTGAAACTGATAGATTTTGTGAAGGCCAAGGAAGCGAAACTGAACTGAAGATTCATATTTGTTTATTATAGATCTAGACGTAAACAAGTCGACATAACTATTTTGCATGAAAAAAAAGTTAGACATGAAAAAGGCGGCGCGTGTAAGGCATTCGACAAAGATCATCACTAAATAAGGAGAAAATATTTCAATCAAATATGACTTCATCGACCATCATGTAAATTCAATATTTCGAAACATTTTCTTAAATCATATTTCGACCCGGGTTCAAGTTCGGGTAAGAATTTCTGGCCTTTTTTAACTGCGCACTTCTTGCGAGTGACTAGAAAACACTCCGATGAGTATGAAATCCCAAGAAAAAGTTTCTGGGGCGGTTCAGAGTCGGTAATAAACTGAAGGACGCACACACAAATGGTGAAGCTTGGCTCTGTCCCTCAAAAGAGCTATTGTGCCACTAACTTTGATTGTCTTACATGTTCAATTCCACAGTTGAAGACCCGATAATCCTTTCCCAAATCTCACTATCGCTAAATGGGAAATTAGTCCTCCTCCTCTTTGAAAACGTGTTGAATTTCTGAGTCTGAAATACTCCTTTTATATAATTCAGGATTGAAATTTCCCTTAAAATTAATTAATACAGAACGAGCAAAAGGTTTCGGAGAACAATTGAAACGTTGTGTTTTGGTTTGAGTGGAGTCCGAAGAGGAGAATTTGGTAAAAACACATTTGCATTCGTCGCAGTATTTTTTTTTGCCATTTGGCAATATTCTAGCAAGTATAGTTTTAATGTTTTGTCATCTCGTTACTTGTAACCCCAGTATGACCAGCCTATTAAGTAATCACAACACCACATTTTCACCTCCTTAGTCATAATACTATCGCTGGTCGATGGTGATAGCACCGCAAATGGTCCCGGACGGGTTTTGAAAATTAGACAAAATTGCAGGACTTACTCGAGGATTCAAACTTATTAGCGATATTCCTTGTCGTTAGCGGGTGTTCATTCTTGTTTTATTTCCTGAGTGAATTCAAGCATGTGAAAGAATAATTCGAGATCTTCGATCGACATGCAACCGTTTCGAAAAGGAGCATTGTTTTGCTTTGAAGATTTGAATTGAAACCTCTTGAATAAGAAAGAGAAAGAGAGAGAGAGAATGAGCCCGCATGCATTTAAGTTTCTCGAATTTTCTGCGGGAAAATGCAACTTAAAAAAAATTTTAATTGGGACCCTGGTATCCCTTTATGATAATGTTGTGTATGAGATTTGAAAATCTCAAAAACGGAACTGAGTCATCGTTCAATAAATTTTTGAGTTGGCAAACGTTTTGTACCAGCTTTTATGAGCTATTTTAAATCAAGCCAAATGCAGTTCATTTCGTCAAACAAATCCAAGTGCAAAAAATTGTTCGTATCTTTCTTTGTCGTCAGCCATACAAGTGGTGCTCCCATCTTTTGAGGATTCGTCTCAATACTCGAACCTGAAGTCGCTTTGTTTATTGTTTAAACTTAAACAACAAAGGGCTTAGTTCAAGTTTTTTTCTGCTTGCGAATTGTTTATTTTTGTGCGCTTGTTATCAACTCAAATGTTTGCCAACACTTTATTATCTGAGTTGCCTTATCAATTTTTGAAAATTGTGAAAATAGAACAACTGTCATATTCGTTGAAATAATTTACAAACGCTCCAAAATGGGATGTTTATCTTTTTAAATTAATTTATTTGCTTTTAAGCAATTTTAAGTGTGGATTTATAAGCAGCTTTATAAATTTTTAAGACTTCTGGAGGAATCTTTTTGTTTGTTTTTTTGTATCGTAGTTTCGACTTACTTCGAGCAAACATGGCTTCCTTATAATGATTGAATTTCTGATCGAATGCTAGGCCATTCAGATTTACCATCATAACTCTAGACTACAGAATTTCACCTCTAAACTGAGTTCAGTTTTGCGTCTGCTTGTTGAACTAGTTCGTTTTTCTAGTTCATTTTATACCAATGAATTTTAAGGGCTTCAAAATAGCGTTCTGTTTGCTCCTTCACTAATAGATCTATGTATGTCTCTATGATTGATCTTAGTTCAATGAAATAAAAACTGCAATTTTGAGTATAAATAAGTTGCGCATAATGATCGGTGTCCTGACGGGACAATGCACCATCAGACTGGGCATCGTTTCCTACGGCAAACAGATGATGAAGAAGAGCATGAAACCATTTAAAACATTCTGTGTGAATGCTCTTAACAAAAGTTTCTACTTATCCTCTTCCAGGGCAACAGAAAGTTTGAAAGATATTTGTAAAAGTCCCACTTATGAATGAAGCCTCTTGCCAAAATCCGCTTGTAAATTACGTGTGGTTCTTTTCACAATGAATATTTGAAGCCTTCACGTTTCTCACCTTTTAAGGCGATGCATCTTACTTAACCTTTATAAGCATAATCTTAACCATTCCCCGCGCTTGAAATCGAACCATATCAAAGGTGACTATCTAAACTCATGCCAACCAGTGTCATTAACCCACTCCAGTTAATGGATTTGGATTCCCAAGGACTCACAAAATGTCAATAGCATTGCATAATTCCGTCACTCCTCAAACAACTATTTGTCAAATAGGTGACCCACTGAATAATTATTTTTTGGCAAAATCCCAATGACCAACGCCGTTCGCGTTCGACTTTAGCCGCTTCACATGCGGAAGCAAAGTGTTGGCCAGCCTGGCCAAAAATTATTTATTTATTCAAATGAGTCACAATAAAAAAAAAAACAATACTTTTTTTCCAAACTCGTGTGCTATCTACTTCGAACTAGTTTGTTAAATATTTTTACTCCATGGATAGGCGCTATCTACGGAAGCCTGATGATTGACAAAAAAAAACGCATAATTTCGTTCGACGTGAAATTAACGTGTTTCGTAAAAATGTTTAAATAATAAAATATTTGTTCGTGACAAAGTAAACATTATGTTGGGATTTCATTTCTTACGTTCAATTAGCACGTGTCCAAATTGGTGGGCTCATAGCATGTCTGGGGCCAGCGCCAAACCAAAAGCTTTTTTCCAAAAATAACAGAAATTACCGAACGTGACTGAATGGTTATATATAAATTATTTTATCAAATCACTTTGCGCATGTTTTTTTTTTTTTTGTATATTTACAAAGAGGAATTCGCAAATGGTACCGCTTTAAACAGGCCGCCCTGAAAAAAAGGCGGGTGCTTGTTTTAAGGAAACATAGATCAGTAGGTGAGAATTTTTTTTTAAAGACAGAAGTAGTCGGAAATTTTTTTGAGTTTTGTTTTTAGTTTCAATTTGCTGCTTTTTTTTTGTTTTTAGCGAATTCTTAAAAACCCGAAAAGTGATTATTTTTTTCTTCGTAAATGCGAATAATTACTTCGCGGCTTAATGTGATTCGAGTGTGCCGAAAAGTTCAAGATGCTTGGTGTGGGCGTTATACAAGCAAAAAGCCGACAGATGCTTTTTGCGTCAAAGGTTTTAAGGTAATATTTTGTATTTATTTTGTATAAAAATCAGGTAGTTTTTCAGAAGGAAAAGCAATTAAAAGTAAAAAACAAAAAAAAAAATAATCAAACGATGGTCAATTAAACGTCGCTTCATCAAGTAGCAGATGGAAGGTTGCTGGTCCACAGACAGTGAGAACAGACTCGATAACTGGGATGGAAGTGAGATGGCAAGAATACCAGGAATAAGCACAGGGCAGTGGCAAAGACACAAGTTGAACCCAGGCTAATATACTTATGTACATTTCTTCTCCTAAAACTCAGAGTTTTGGTTTATCCTCATTTGATTTAACAATTATGCATGTGGTCAGCTTTTCCTTGTTAATTTGTTTACTTAAGGGGCTTCCGTGAAGAGTCTATGCCTGAGATACGCGGGACTGCGCTTCTGGTTTCTAAACCAATTGCTCAGGTATACTGGATAGCCTGATGAATGGAGGTTTGGTCTTTCTTGTCGTCTCTGCTATTATACGAATCCATCGGTTTCTAGGTCCCATATGACCTCAGGCTTTTGTGATTTATTGACCAAATCGATCGATCCTCTATTTGCGGAAGCGGGGGCGTTTTAAGTGAACAAAATGTCGTCCCTGTGGTAATGTTTGTTTTGGGATTACAAAACCCTTTTGACGTAAGGAGTCACAAACAAAGTGCTGAATCAAAAAAATAAAGTCACAACAGGTCTGACTTGTCGTACATTTCAAATCAACCGCGCCGATTTTTTATTGTGTCAATTTATTTCCAAAGAAGTCACTCAAAATTCATTAAAAACGAAATAAAAATCTAAAACAATTGATATTGCTGCAGAGCCTAGCCTGTCGTGAGCTTTTGGTCTTTGCTGTCGGACAATCAACACCTTTCATCGGATGGGATTTGGCAAAACATCTAAGGTTGATGTCGGTGAATTTGCCTTCGGATGTCCATGTTGCAGTTCTGATTTACGTGAATTGCGTTTTGATTTGTGAAATTACAATGATTGGGAAATTCAGAGCCGAGTTTTGTCTTAAAAAGAATTTCTTTGATGCAAACGTCCATAGTTGTCAGTTAAGACCAAATGTTTTGACACTTCAAGAAACATCTCCTAGCTTTAGTTTAGTGTCATTACTCGTTTCCAATCGCGCCATCGCCATTTATTTTCGTAATGTTATCGCTTACCAGCTTCAACCGCAATTCGTCCAATGCTTCAATCCGGAAGTCAATTTCTTGTGGTGAAGATCCTCATCCGTAAGCAAATGATTCATTACTGTGTTTTTTTTTTTAAAGAAGTCCGAATTTGGACAGTTCATCTTCTTTTAACGAGTTTGATGAGCTGTTCAATTCTATCTTAAGAATTGTATCTCTTGATTCTCGTACTGAAATTGTCGTTGCGAGCGGTTTCAATATAAACAATTCGTATTGGCTTCGAAATTCTGGCCAGACAACACCCGAAGAAAGGTATGTTAAAATCATTATTGAACCTCCAGGTAGTTATTGTGCGAACAAGAGCTCAAAAGTTGTTCCTTACTAATCATTGTCGGAACACAGAAAGGTGGTGAAAAAGCTTTTAAAAGAATCATTTCAGTCCAGCTTTTTTGATTGTGACTTGCATTCTGATCTGATAGTAGACATCATGCTCCAAGGCGTGACAATCTTCATTCAAATACAAATAAATTCAAAGGCAATTCAGTGAAAAGGAAGCTCACTGTTTGAGCAAAGAGTAGCAAAGAGGTCGTGAGATTGAGTGAGTCGAATTTTCGGTCATATAAACTCAACTCAATCGAAGAAGAACGAAACCATGTTCCAGGGACTCCAAAATCACTTCATGGCCTTTGTACGTAATTTTTTTTTGTAAAAATCAATAAAATGTTGGAGTTTCGTAAAAAAAATATTTCAATTACCATTACCAAGGTCAATCTCATTGCGATGTGGATTTTTCTATCAGACAAATTTGCCGCACTGTCATAACATACTTAATGATCTTAACATACCAAAATTCGCTGGTCCAGAGGTATTCCCCCTCCTTCGTCTGAAGAGGTGTTCTTCCATGCTGACAAAATCAGTGTGTAAGCTTTTCCATCTGTCCTGTTCTTCTGGTCTCTTTCCGAGTAGATGGAAAACAGCATTTGTCCAGTCCCAAAAAATGGCGAATATTCTTTCACCCAGTTGCAGATCCATTGCACCAATATCCCTTCCTTTTGTGGTCCTTGAAACGCTGAATCATGATCAGCTTGTGAAATATCTTTAATCACGAAAGTTCTGATTGATTGGCTAAACGGCTTTCGTGGCAACAGGTCTACTGGTGAAGATAGTTGCACTTGATATTTCAAAGGCATTTGACAGGGTTTGACATCCGACTCTTTTGTCGAAAATGCTTACGTTTGGGATCCATGAGTCTTATCTTCGATGGATTAGAGACTACCTTTTGAGCCGTTCAATTTTAAATTTATTGCACGGACTCAAGTCTGTAATTAACTATATAAACGCTGGTGTTCCCCAAGGCTCAGTTTTGTCACCGAACTTCTTTTTAATTTTCATTAACGATCTTGTATCTAAAACATCTAATCCAGTAAATTCCTTCGCAGGATGACAGCGTCTTCCGTTTCTCATATGCGCTCAACTGTTTATGTCCCTTTCTCTTCGGCCATGGATATTGAACGGCAACGTATACTTAACTTATTCAATTCTAATCTAGACAGCATTTTGAAAGGGGGTTTATTTAAATGCTAGAATTGAATGCATTCAATAAACACAATGCTGTCTTCTGTCATCAAAGCGAAAATGTAGTGTCCAGTCATTATTTATGAACATCTCCGAAGTCCTGGAGCTTGCAATGCTCAATATGAATGATGTTGCGAAAAGCTGTGGTTACTTAACCCATACTGATAAAGTATCCATTTCAAAAGCGTGCGGTAAAACTTATTAGCGACTCAATCGTGGCAAAGTGAATACGTCATACTTAACTTTTACTTACGTGCCATTTTAAAGCTCGATGAGCGAAAATAAACCTACTGCAACCTACAGCAATTTAAGACCAATGTGCACCGCTACCTTCTTTCTCTCCCTTCTAACTTTCCTACTGCGCGTGCTGTGTAAGCTCACTTTAAGGGTCCAACCAATCCCTTGAGCACGTGCACTATTTAAAAAAAAAAACCAATTGTGTCACAATCTGAAGAAAAGAGTGGTTGGGGAGCGACTCTTGTCAAAATTTTATAAGTTGTCAAGCGATTGCAGAGGCTTAAACCGGGTCTTTGCCGTAATCGTCAAACGGACCGTTTTTGCTTAAATTTCGATATTGGCAGCATATTATCATGGGGCTCTATGAAAAGTGTGCAATTTAATGCCACTGTGAATGGCACTTGTATTGCTGAGGCAAGAAATACTCAACGAAAACTGGAGTGTAAAGAAGATGCCCCAAAGACCATATTAATCTTCTGATAATTTATTCATTCTCCATGCAGTTGATGAGAATCAAATTTTGCAAATCCTAAAAAATTTGTGGCTCTCAATTTTCCGAAGATAAAATGTTCTTCGTTTTCTTCGAACCCTGTTCGCCAGGTAAACTCCACTGTTTACCTGAATCCGTTTAAGCAGGCTCGAGCACCGAATTCTCACTTTGACTCGTTACGGCTATGACATTAGTTGAAACTAATTTTGAAGGTTGTTTTCGAAGTACCATTCAGCACCCCTTCATCTCATTTTTAAAATTCACTGACACTCGTTTCCAAAACGAAATGACTTAAAATTGTTTGTCGTCTGTCAACTCGACAAAAGCGGAACTCGTTCATTCATTGGAGCCTCTAAAGTCTGACTGCTCCTTGTTGTCGCCACGTCGTTTTTACCATCATCGCTTTATCGAAATTATTGCTTATTGCATTCCACTCTCACTTCACTCGCAACACCTACCGAATGCCTTTCAGTAAACCCTCAGAGCCTACTTTGGGACGTTTCTTAGATTTTTCTTTGTCAAGACAGGTGCCAACCAACACTCATGTGGGCTCCAATACTCCGCTCTGTTTTGCCCCTCATTTTAACTCACAACAATTCAAAACATTCAAAACATTTTCTCTTCCATTTTCCTCAACATTTGTGCTTCGTCTCGTTCTTTGTAAGAATCATTAAAAGGGTAGATCAACAACCCCTTAAGCTTGGCTTGATCAGTAAGATCAGTCATCACGTGAGAGGATCAAATTTGGACGAACATTTTGAAGTTCCTAATAGTGGGAAAATATGAAACCAAAAAGTTCAAAGTAAAAAAAAAGCTCGCGCGATCAGTGATCATTTTCTCGAATACAGTTTGAAGACCTCTGCTCCCTAAAAATATGCAATCATTTATGTTGTCTACAGAAAGTGTTCGTGTTGCATCGTTTTCGAAAGCGCGCAGTCATGACCTTTGCAATTTGCTTAAGCTTTTTCCAGCGTCGTTTTCTTTATTTTTTTTGTGATAAGGGAACATGCCATCGTGATTGATTATCAGTTCCGTACTTGGAATAACCATTCTGAATTTATTGACTCAACTATCTTATCTGGATCGAGGTTTGGTGGCAATTTTGTAACTTTCCCTGTCACCTCACGTTTTCCCCAAGTGATCGCGAAATGCTCGTTTAAGCCTCATTGTTTAATTAAGCAACAAAGAGACTTTAGTCGGCGCAAGGTCTCTCTAACGAGAGGTTGTCGTTTCAACTGTGTTTTGTTTATAGTATTACTTGCGATGGCCTTAAACAAATTTGTTTATTTATTTTTCTTTTGTTTCGTTTCGCAGTGCAATGCTGTTGCCAACAATGTGATTCAACGTGCCGGAGAGCCATCTGTTGTAACATCACCAACTGAAGATTGCTATCCATCGCCACGAACATTTACGGTGCAGCTGAAGAATCCACTCGAGAGCAATGAGCACATGGGACTCACTGGTGACTCTTTCGAGTTGGGCGCTTGGGATCCATTGCGCAGTGTTCAGTTGACAGCGAAGACTCCCGAGATTTGGACCGGCGTGGTCAGCTTGTGCAGTCCGGGGAAGGTTCAATATCGTTACTTTGTGTACACTTTGGATTTTCTCGGCCGCATTCAGATCAAACGATGGGAATCATATGTGGAGCCAAGAAATATGCGCACTTGCCATCACGGATGCATGAGGATGGATCAGTTTGGTATGATCGATGGTCACAAGCATATCTCCAGGGGATGGCTGATCAACGAAAATGTCATGCAACTCAAGTTGTTTAACGATGTCTTCCATTTTGAGGGCGCTAATCCAGAGAGGCTATATTTGAAGGTTGTTCCATTGGCGAACGACACCGACTTACCAAATTATAACGAACGTTTTTACAACGCAGAAGCCGTGAACATGAAATACAGAAAAAGTGTATTCGAACATCAGTCGGACTTTGGACAGCTTTACGAGATCGGCGATACTGTGATATTTCAGTTGACAAATCCAGTGGGTTCAGAGAACAATTCGTTTGCTTTGGTGTTGCACTCTGAGGACCGTCGGCCACTGGGTCATGCGGTAATCTCGTCATCAGATATACCAGACAGCGATAGAGCGACACTCACGTTGAATGTGACAACACCTGAAGGTGACAAAACAATTGGCAGCGCTGAGATTTCATTGTTGATCATAAGACCGTTGCAGGGAGTTCGGCTCAACTTCCGCACAAGCTACGCATACACTTGGAAACCAAGATGGACTAGACTTCTAGTTGGTCACAGAGGCGATGGCTCCAGTTTCCGACCGAATGGAGCACCTGTCACAGAGAATACGATAGCTTCCTACAAGGAGGCCTATGAATCAAAAGCCGATATGATTGAGCTCGATGTCCATTTGACTTCGGATCTTGTTCCGGTGATCTATCATGATTTTAAAATATTCACGGCACCGAATGGCACTCAACCAAAAACCAAAGGCGACCTCACTCAGGTCTTCCTGAAGGACGTCAGGTACAGCGAACTGAAGAGCATGCGTATCTTCCGCGTGATCAACGATGAAATTCGCGAATATCCCTCACATAACGCTGAAGAGCGACCAGATCATCGTGTTTTCCCGACTTTGGATGAAGTTCTCGACCAACTGCCCTTGGGGTTGGGCATCAACATTGAAATTAAATGGCCACAAGCCTTAGTCGATGGCACTTTGGAAGCTGACCAAATAGTTGATAAAAATCTCTTCGTCAATTTGATTCTGCTGACTACATTCCAACATGGTTGCGGACGAATGTTGATCTTCTCATCTTTTGATGCCGATATCTGTACCATGGTTCGCGTCAAGCAAAATATGTTCCCTGTGATGTTCCTGACGCAAGGCGCCACCAAAAAATGGCAGGCTTTCAAAGATCCCCGCTGCAATAGCATCGAAGCTGCTGTCAACAATGCTCAGGCTTTTGAACTTATTGGTGTGGCACCTCATGCCGAGGACGTACTCAACGACCCGCGATTGGTTCGTCTGGCAACTGATCTTGGACAAAAGGTTTTCCTATGGGGCGATGATATAAACTCGCTGGAACGAGTTCGATTCTTCGAAAAGGCTGGCGTCACGGCCAACATCTTCGATCGCGTCGATTTGATCATTCCCAAGGACAAGCTCGCTGGCGTTTGCGACAATAAAGAGACAATAGAGTATTTTAGGGGACAGTGTCCCCTGTGAAACCGCTTTTCTATCTAAACCAATAAATTTTAAACTTGTGCGATATTTTTTTATGCCAAATTTCCAAGCAAATTGTTATGTAATTTTTATAATATATATTTTTAAAAAAAAAGCAATTTTAAAAATACTTTAAATGCAAACTCAATAATGAAATGGAAAAAAAAAATATTTTTTGGTAAAGGGTTTAAAAAGGAAATGTTGTTTTTTAAAAATCCGCTTTGACAACTTCTACTATTCTTATATTAGATAAATTATTTTTAAAAGAATAAAATAGACGCTATTTAAATTAAACGTGTTCGATGTTTTATTTTTCAAAAATCGATAGATAATGGCTTTTGTTTTAATTGCTTTTTAATTGTGAGCTCTTATCACGTTTGTGTGTACAAAAGGTGGAGGTATTTAGTTCAATCAGAATGCAATGAACTGCGATCGTGTTAATGTGTTAACTAAATAATTAAGCTGTGAGCGCGTTGGCGGTTTATTGCATTGACTCATGCCACTCGTCACACATGAGATACTTTTATGGAAAACAACTTGCGATATGGTTACACACATCGTTTCTTTTGTGGCGCAGTTTTTTTTTTTGTGTGATTTATTAATAAGGTAGCTGGTTCGAGTAGATATATGAGCAAAGTAGTAGACTGTTTTTTAGAGCACCATTCTTATTTATGATCAGACATACTGCCAGCTCTGTTTTTAACCAATCTTGGAATGTAAGTATTGACACCTACTTATAGGGTTGTCAAAGTGTCGTGCCTTTGGTTTTATTTATTATACGAGAACATGACATGCAATTCGATTTAATTTCCATGTCTGCGGAGGCTGTTTGTGATTTTGTAGGCATCAGCAGCCGAAGCGCAGTTTCATTTGTAACATTGCAGACGTAGAACTATGTATATGATGATGGATCAGGACCATCCATCGGCTTTTTTTTTTTAACTCCGCAGCGATATCGCCGTACGAAAAGGATTCAACCGTTTCGTGCTTTTTGGACATTGAAAGCGTTTGCGTAAATAAACTAATCTTACAACTTATTTAAATATCTGATCAATCTGCGAACAATACACACGAAAAGATCGTTTTCTCCAGAGACAGCAGCTTAAAGAGTACAAGAATAAATAACATAAGTTTAATGCCTCAAATGAGGACTAAAAGTTATCAGCAGCAAATGGAGTTCACGGGTAAAGGATGCCGCCAATTGCCTTTTACTATTTTATCTAGAAGAAGATATGTTGACAAATATTTCCAAATATAACTTGTAACTGCAGGAGTGTCTCAATGAAGCATCCTTGAACCACCCAATTATCTTCATTTTACAGCAAGAGTCCCTCACCCCACCCAAGAGTGTAGGCATTTGTGGATACTTTTGCTGATGACACTGTTCTCTTTAATTTCGGCAACCGTTAAGCAAGTCACAAACTGACTTGGAAATTCCATATTCAAAAATAAAACAAAAAACACAAACTTTTTATCTCATGCCATGACCAAGTACTTTGCAATCAATTACAGTTCAATTAGCATGTCTGCAATATCTTAAAGAAGGCCAAAGAACGCCCCGGCCAGGTGAAAAAGTTTGAAGACCATGAATTGGAGGCATTGCTCGATCAAGATCCGTCACAAACGCAAGAAGAACTTACAAAATCACTTGGCGTCGCTCAGCAAACCATTTCCGATCGTTTAAAAGCAATGGGAATGATCCGAAAGGTAGGACATTGGTTGCCGTATGAATTGAAGTCACGAGACGTCGAACGCCGATTTTGCATGTTCAAAATGCTGCTTGAACGCCACAAAAAGAAGTCTTTTTTGCATCGAATCGTCACTGGTGATGAAAAATGGGTACATTACGATAATCCAAAACGTCGAGCAACGTAGGGATACCCCGGACATGGCTCAACATCGACGGCCGATAAGAATATTCATGGCCTGAAGGTTATACTGTGCATTTGGTGGGACCAGAAGGGTGTTGTGTATTATGAACTGCTAAAACCGAATGAAAAAATCACAGGCGAGGTCTACCGATGACAATTGATGTGTATGAGCCGAGCTCTGAAGGAAAAACGGCAGGAAACGGTCGCAAGACACGATAAAGTTATTTTGCAACAAAACTTACCTTGAAACGCTCAAATGGGATGTCCTACCCCACCCGCCGTATAGTCCAGACCTTGCGCCATCCGTTTACTATCTCTTCCGATCGATGCAACATGGCCTGGCTGACCAGCACTTCCGTCATTTCGATGATGTCAAAAAATGGATCGATTCGTGGATTGCGGCCAAGCCGGTCGAATTTTTCAGAACGTGGATACCCATGAATTGCCAGAAAAATGGAAAAAATTTGTGGCTAGCGATGGGGCAATACTTTTTATATTGAAAATATATCTATTTTTCCTCAATAAAGCATTGATTTTTGAAAAAAAAACGACATTTTCAACCGGTAGTCCTATTAGTCTACCATGTCTCCAAGCGCAATGAAAAAGAACTCAAGGTTTTAGGGGAGGACACTACGTTCATGCTTTAGATTGTCGCGAAACCCAACCACGCGGAAGTACTGCTTGAACACATTGGTAATCCTTCATTCAACTATATGAATCTAGAGATTCAAGACGTCATTCAGCAAGCGATCGAACTTCTTTGAGATTAACCAGACGAGAGATTCGATGACGCGATCATTCGAAAGGAGACACCATTCTAGATGCAAGCAGACAACCGATGTTAAAGAGGTTTATTTCCATCATCACTAAACGTTTTAATAATTTTTTATAAATTTTGTTCGGAGTCTAAAATTTGATTAAGTCATCAAAAAATATGTTACAGAAAATGTTGTAAGCTAAATAATAGAAAACAATTGGGACTCATTTACAGAGTCGACAATATGCGACTTCGGCTAATTGCACACCAAATTTTAAATTGTATTGACAAATAAAATAAAACTTCTTATTTGAAAAAAATCTACAAAGCGGTGGGTAAAGAAGTACCTAGTCTCAACGTCAGATAGCCTCGGTTTTTTTAAATTGATTACTGCCAAATTCATTCAAAAATTTTGTTTTAACAGATGTTCTCTTCAATCACGACCACACACCGAATTGCAAAGAACTGCTGGTCCATGCACCATGATGGCAGAAACCTTAATACAAGCCAACGCGGTTAATATTCGGTTCGAACGAGAACTCAGCCCTCGCCATAAATGAGTATTTTGCAGAGCTCACAATGCTCTCTTATGACTGAATGGAAGTTTCAGCTGCCTAAGGGTCGACGGTAAAATGAAATCGACGCCCACTAAAGTGTTGGAATCAATGCTGAATTGAACACCATTCGATATCGATAGGAGCAACATGCCTTTCGATAGACAGCCCCCTAAGGCACGCTTTTATCCTATCGCAATGGAATGCCTAGAAAAGAATGAAGGAAACAAACTACACCCCTATCCTTATGCGGTCACCAAGTGATCAATTCTTTACTTAAAATTAATAGACTGTCTCGTAACTCGTTTTTATGCACTACAGCTTGGTACTGAAACTTTTACAGTCTTATTAATTCCAATTAAAGGATACAAAATTGATTGAATGATTGAACTGATCGATGTTTAGATTAATTGCGGCTTTAAATGATGTGATTAGATATATCTATTGACAACTCGGAAAATTTGAACTGTTTTAACAAGCGGAACAGTTGATATGGTCTAAGTTTACCAGTCAAATATTATTTTAAAATTTGAAAAGATATTTAATAAAATATAAGAACTCTCGATTCAATAAAAACATTCTTATTTTATGAATCTACAGCGGAGTCCTTTATTCCTCACCTGATATGAGACCTTCAATCGTTTCGTCACATTCGACATGAAATAAAAATGATAAATTTCCAATTGAAAAATTGAAGACTGATGAATTTCTCAATAAAATCGCAAAACCCTTCAAGACCACAATATTCAATAAGACTTCCAAGCAATAAGCATCTGTCAGTTGTCGTCAGTTGGCGCTCAGTTGTGAATGATGCGGTTCCCTAAATTAAACCCAATGCCTGTATAAGCATTCCTTGCCACAGCCATCGTCAGAGGCAAACCAAATATGTGTCAAATAAAATCAGGCATCCATTCGGGCCCAAATCAATCATTTGCCATTCATTGCGTATATTGAACATGACTGTAGCCTTTTACCCATCACATCTCTTTATTTATTTTTCCTTCCTACCAGTTTCTGGGACATTGAACTTCCCTTGGCACGACACGAGCACTTGCCAGCCAATTCATCGACCAAACTCGACAATTGGTTCAACAAACAGCACCCCATTTCTTAGATCCCTTGTCGTGCACTGACATTGGGGTGAAAATTAATGTCATCGCAGAGGCGCAAGCACAGCACATTCATCCTATGAAAACATCAGCCAAACAATATGGGCTTTAGGAAGACTACCGTTGTACAAGTTACCGTGACAACTAAGCCAAAAAGTAAACTCAAGCTTTTAGACTAAACGTCGTGCACTTGTTCGCTTTTGTACGTGTTCGCTCCATTGGGGATGTGAATCCCCAACGGTGACGAACAGAAACGGAACTCACACGTGTGCGTCTTAGAGTACTTTTTGCATAAATCAACTCGGCGAATGGCAACAGTATGTGCGACAAGATTGGGATGCAGGGTTTTTCGGTAAAGGGGACACACATTAAAGCCATGTTTAACTATTGATGTACAACAGGATGACCTTGCCTCATTTCTGCGTTTGGGAATACATTTTGCAGTAATTGATGTCAACCTGGCTATTCGCAATATTGCCTTTCATCAATTGTGCTTATTTACCTCTGAGTGGTACTGGCTTCCACTATTACGCTTAACAACGCTTTTAATTGCTTAACTTATAAGCGTGGTTGCAGAAAAGGTTGCAAGCAGATGAACTCTCTCAATGGAGTTAGCGGTGGCGCCGTAGCCACTGGAAACAGAAACCACAATTTATCTGGACTATTTCCGCTAAGGTGGCTGTTGATAAACAGGATCATCTGACTGTGAACCGTACTAAGGGAATATTTCAAAACTTCAGAAAAAATGGGCCAGCTGGAGTCTCTGTTAAAGGGGAGTCTTATGACGGAGCCTGGCAGGAACATGCTGTCAAAATCGGACTCGGGCATTCAATGCACAAAAAGGTAAGGCCTTTACGACACGAATTTGCAACAGCTCGTAAGATGAGGTTTAGAATCACCGAGTTTCCAAGACTAGGAGTCCACACGGACTCGATTATATCAAAGAAGCAGCAGAATGATAAACAACTCCTCGAATGATACCAAAGAGGAGATTTTCATATCAAAACAAATGATTCGAAACTCCTTACTTGGAGGACGAAATGCATGATCTACAAACGTACGTGAGAAAGTTGAATTCAAAGAGAGAAAAAGCTGATAACTGATCGAGCGAACGTACCAGAATGATTCAGCAAAGAGGAATCTCCGTTTCTTAAATCTAGTTAGATAACTTAAAGCAGTTTGTCCGAGATTGCTTGAGAAACACTCAACAGCAGAATCAAATGCATTCTTGTCGAAATTGCAGAACTTTTATTCCATCCTCCAATCTTTATATTGAGCGCTTTAGGCAGTAAAAACAACCCCGCCTCAGTCCAGACCAAAAAATAATTCCGAATGATGACAAACCAAAAGAAAAGAAAAATTTATACAAATAAAAATCTCGAAAATTACCCAACTTCTGGCATTCTGAAAAATGCGAAACCATCTACGGAAAGACTTTATTTTGTTTCAAACAAATCTCCGTTTAAAACAATGAAAAAACAAAAAAAAAACGAAAAACAAGAACAAATTTTCTGCTTGAACTTAAGTCCTTAAACGCGAGAACTCGCAAAAAAGTAACTCAAGTTACGCTACACATTAAGGCGACCTAAACTTTTTGTAAAGCAGTATGAGAACCTTTTAAATTGAAAGATGCGTCTCCAACCGGAAAAGAAATCGTGAGCCATGAAGATGTTCCATTTTATTTTATGAATAAATGATAAAGGTTTCATCTGGATTAAGGATTCTTTTTATTTTACTAGGAGGACATGAGCATTCACATGGGCTTTCGGTTCTTTAAGCGATATTCTTGAAGCACATTTTGAATGCAAGAAACTAAATGAAATTCAAAGCTTGGAAGGTTATCTTATGTAGTTGTTCTCGTAACTGGAAATAAGTTTAATTAAGGGGCTACTAAGATTTAGGAAAAAAATTGTTTGAAGAGGATTTGAACTGCCT
This sequence comes from Orthonevra nobilis, assembly GCA_963555765.1. Taxonomy (NCBI): domain Eukaryota; kingdom Metazoa; phylum Arthropoda; class Insecta; order Diptera; family Syrphidae; genus Orthonevra; species Orthonevra nobilis. The sequence goes on along the minus strand of OY743227.1, from coordinate 7,467,223 downwards.
TAAAGACATTTTGAAGCAAAGTGAGATTGCAACGCATCGATTGGGAAATGAGACTTTTTGTTAATTTGTCATTTATAGTGCAGAGTCACTGCAACTTTGAAAAAAAGAATACTTTTGAATTTGCTTGAAATAATTTAATCCACACAATCCAGAGATGTTAATCTTTTGAAACATAAAAAATACTGCATGCTTCCGTATGATTTAAAAACTTCGCTCAGACGTCCAAACTGTCTTGTGTATTGGTAATCCTTGAGTTAATACAGTTTTTTTTACGTTTTTAACATGAGCCGTCTTTGATTTGCGGTGAGGGGAGATCTTTTGTATACTAATCAAAACTATGTCTTGGCACAGGAAGTGTTTAAGGACTCTTCTTTGCTAGCTTTACTTACAACAAGTGTGTTTCGTGGAGATTCAAGTCAATTTGCCATGCTTCCAATCAAGCGAATATTTCTCCTTCTAGAGCTAAGAGCTCATTTTGTGAGTTTCTCAATTCTTATCTATGAATGGGAGAGCTCATTTACAGCATGGAAAAAAATTGTGAATAGTTCAAAATTAACTCCAACTAAGACTCCTGCTGGTTTTGGATCGGATTCTTGGTCCTTATAAAATACGTGACCCATTTGTGTAGTTCGTTGTCATTTCATTACTCGTCTACTTCATTAATGTGGTACTTACTCATTTATTAGGCTTCTGAGTGACCCTCGGACGAAGCCAAAGCTGCTTTCCATTCTTCACGGTCAAAGGCATGCTACACTTTCCTTGCTTATGGAGTTCTTCTTTACAGCGTTTTTTTGTGCGCCTTATTTGTTGGTTTATCTTCTCCACGTTATCGTGATTGTACCACTTTACATATCTTGTTAGGGAGGGTTGAGTGTTTCGTTCCCTATTGAGGCCTGGTACACCTTTTTCCATTGAACAGTCGGACTCTAAATCGAGCTGCTATTTAAAGTTTTTAACACACTAAATAATCCACTCTTGTCTTGCGTCAATTAAAACGTTCTCGATTTGGTTGGCAGTTCGACCTTTTGCTTTGCCGAATCTGTGTATGTCGACCTGAGTGTTTTTTTCGGCATTGAAGTTGTCAAGTACGATTTTGGTACATCTTGCATCGCACCAATATGGGCCCAATACTACGCTCTCCTGCCCCCCAATTTTTAAGCTCTCCTGCTCAAATGTAAAGTAGTTCGTCGACCCTCCTCGTTTATCATTATCCTTTTACGCGCCGGGGCCATTTCGATTTTGGGAAACATAAGTATCCGAGATGAATTGCTCCTTCAAAACTTGGAATGTTTCGCGGTTAGGGTCTTTATCCATGCGCAACTGCATCTGTTGCTTCGCTCCAAATTTCGCCATTCAGCTGCAAATCAACTCGAATTGTCTGGCGTCCTCCTGATTTATGGAGTTGAAAAGTTGAATAATCCAATCCCCAATCCCATGATGGCTTCAACTTTTTATTATTCTTTCTTAAACCACATTTTATCTCCTTAGACCTTTCGGAGAGCAGACTACATAGTTTTAATGTCTTGTTTCTTAACAACAAAAACTCGATATTTTTACTTCTGATGTTGAAAGGTATTTTTCCAGTTTTAGGGGAGCAAACGTCTAATTTCCTTCCTCTGAACCGAAGTAAATGGATCCTCCGAGAGTGTCAATCAGGTCTTTTTTTTTAACTAACTCACATTCATGGGCCTCTTTCTCCGTGTTTACGTTTGAAATAAACACATTTTCTATGTGTATGAAATTAGGTCTTTCCAAAGTAAAAACTATGTTCAGCCTTACCTGCAGGACAGTAAAAAAATGCACTCTCAACTGAAAAAAAAAATTGAGCCCAATTGCTAGTTAAATCCTTTCCTTGATTACTCCAAAAACGTGTGTCATGTCGACACTCTAAAATTCGTTTAATTCAGTTTTCCCCTTGAAGCATAAAATTAAAAAAAAAAAAAAAATATTCTTCAATTTCATTTCGTAGTCGCTCGCATGTCCTGCAAAGTAAAATTTAATTAAACGGAGCCAGTTTCGCGCAACAAGGCACACGAACTATTTCAACAGTTTGAGCCTTTTTTTTTGGGTAGCAAAAATTTGAATGGATTTTTTTTTTTTCAAGCAAATCACACAAACACACGCGGCCCTCGAAGTTTCGCGTTGAATAAAACAAGAGATACAATTCTTGTTTCAGGATGCTTTAATCCTTTTTTTTTCTGCCACTGAATGTACATATGTCATCGATGCCAGTTCATCCCACCTGCTGCCCATTCAAAAAGGAAATATTCCCCGTGGGGAAACACCGCTCCAGCACATGCGAGCGAACGAACGTGTGTGCTACCGCATAATAATTTTGTTCAATGCTTGCAATTTTACGCTCGACTTGATCTATAGCCTGGTTAACGCCCTCTCCCAAGAGCTAAAAGCAGCACAAGTTTACTTTTGAGACAGTCTGGTTGGCATTGCGGTGAACAGGTAACATTAATAATACAGACGTTTTAACAGGCTGTGCGTCCTGTGGGCTGGCATTTTATCGAGCTTATTTTTTGCAACATCCTATTCCTGCATCTGTGGGGGGACCTAATTATTAATACTCGCTTGCTGCAGCTAATTTAGGCGTGATCTTGAATTTTCACTGTGCTGCAATCGCAAAGGATCACCGAAAACTGCAAATCACGGTCTTAAAACCTATGAAGAATTTTTGTGCCGCTGCTGGTTTATTCAGCGTGGTTTCACAAGGCCAATAGAATGAAACCAATGGTTTGGTCAAGAAGGCATGTAAGCACTTCTCGTATTTCCTGTCGAAGTAACGAAGTTGAAGAAGATGCCCAGGTTCCATTCCTGAACAAAGCAGCAAAAGAAGACCGGTTCAGGTATGGACTTTAAGCACCGTTCGACTGAATATGAAAAAAATTATACGCCTTCCATTGCTCCAACTGCGGGTGGATAAGTCTTCCTTATATCGACCAAATGGATAGTTTGATCTTTAAAACGGATGTTGGCTCTTCCTTGGGACTTCGAACTTGTGATTGGAAAGTCACCTCTGCTGGAGTATTATTGTTGATTCGCTCGATGTGTGGTTGACGTTTCGAACTACATCCAGGTCTTGGTGCAGCCCATTGAAACCGAATTTTAAAGAAAGATTTTCACTCTGCGTATCGTCCAACACTCGGCTGCATTTAGTAGGATTGATAATAGTATATAGACCAGGTTTTTAATCTTCCGAGTAAGGATTTTTGAAGCCATGATCGAGCCATACTCAGGCAAGTCTTTGCCAAATTGTGGAGTCTTGTGTGGAATGAATGTTATCTCCGAGCTAAGTGAACTTCTTAACCACTGCAAAGTTACTGCTACCCACAGTGACAATTTTTACTTGGGTGTGGACGGATGCTTCTTCCACTGTAAAGAACAAGCTTGGTTTTCTTACGATTGGCCTATTGCCGAAAAAGCTTCTCTGTTGCTTTCTTGGAAGAGAGCGATGAAGTGAAGATTTGTGGGCCGTTAGAGCTGGCATTATGCTGTTTTTCAATATGCTGATAGCCGGGCCAATTCAAAAGACTTCTTCTTTGACTGCATGCAGGTAAACTTTTTAACCCTGGAAATGCTTCGTAAGCACACTCACTACTCGTTGCGCTGAGCTGCCTTTTCTGTTTCGAAGAGAACACGATTCGGACTTAAAGTCGGCTGTTAGTTGCCTAGCTTGCCTACAAAAGGCGACGTTCCTATCCAGGAATCTTTGATGTATTTGAGATTGAAGACTTTTCTTTTTAGGAAGAATTCTCTTCTTCTCAATTCGCTTGGCTCTCTTACTTTGTCTTTTTCTTGGGCGTCAATCAATCAATCGAGCTCTGAATCTGACTGCAATAAAAAAGTGGTCAAAGCCAACGTTTGAACCCGTCCAGAAGTGCCCAGTTTTCGCAAGAAGCAAGTTCGACTCTCTGATTCTGGCTTGACACCTTTGAAGGTTCATCTATCCCTTAAAAGCGTTTTGAAATTCAACCAAAGCTATTTGCAAATGCTTTCAGGGAGTGTTTAGATTGACGGTACGTTCACAATCTTCCCCTTTGAGCAACGTAAGAAGAAAACTTTCTTTGCACCAATAAGTTTAAGGATGAGTATCTTGAGCCCTGTAGACCTGTCATCTCCTTCCCATCATGTTAAGTGTAAAAAGGCGAACTTTTCTAGAAATCTGTTACAAAATCACTGACAACCTCGATGATTAACTATAACAATGCAAATGTTTATAGGTTCAAAGGAACCTCGAATCCCCACTTAAAAAGTGCAAAAAACCCCTTATCTACCTCTCCCCTAATCACATCTCGTTACAAGAACATCAGTTTGAACAAAATTGAGCAACCAAACTACCCAAACGTCCATTCTGTCAAGACAGACATCCTATTCAATTTATTTTTGCCTGCCATATCAAGCTCTGCACTTAAACACTTCAACATCAGACTTAATAGCGCCCGGGTTCCCCTATCAATTTGCAAACTGTATCCCGAATTCGAGGGAGCAACACGAACAAGCCAAACCAAAAAAGAAACGCAAAACGACAACACACACAAGGATACAACCAGCATTATCACTTCAATTCACTTCATCTGATGGCAGCCCCAAAATCCCATCAAGATAATTCGAGTAAAATTCTCTCAACAGGACCCCCGCACTCGTGGTATGATATGCGATAAAGATTTCCCCGATAACGTCACCATTATCCTTGTGCTACCCCCGGACTTTTAATCCAATCGCAAAAAAACGAAGAACAACCTCATTTCAACATTGACCAAATTAAATCCTTCCAGCAAGGATAAAGGACATTCTCCAAGTAAAAAGACGAAACACTATCACATTCCCTGAGAAAATGTTGTGAGACAAGTTTCGTCCTTGCAATTTAAAAAAAAAAGCAAAAACAGGATAAAATGAAAGAGGTAACTATTCGGGATGTCGCACATCCTGATTTAATCGAAATGACGCCAACGCCTGCCTTTATGCTGTGTGTTGACAAGCATATTGCTGTCCAGATCCTGTTGCCCTCATCTGACTTGGAGCTGCCTTCAAGGGTTTGCTGCTCCTTTAGTTTACGACCAAAGTCACTGTCATCATTGGTAATTGCCTTTGTTAGGTTATGGCGCACGTTGCGTTGTGCGATGCGTATTTTTCTTTCCTTTCCTTTTTATTGTTATTATTATTTTTCTTTCTGTATCTTTTTGGAGAAAAGGTAAAGTGATGGCAGTGATGAGAAGTGAATGTCCTGATTTACTGCTGGGACGGTGTTCAATGAGATTGCTTTGCTTTTAAGTGGAAAGCAGATCGGATGAACCCCATTTTTATACCTTTTTTTTTTTGTTGCTGTGCATTGTAGTTAAATTGGAAGTGTTGTGTTGATAGTCATCGGAAGAGATGGAGTCAATAGGCTAAATTATTGAACACAACTTGAGAACGGAAGATTTAGTTGCGAGTTTTTTACGATAAGTGAAAGATAAGGACGACAATGAATTCCTTAGTCGATTATGTGTCTAGATATACAATGAGATTCGTCGCGCAGGAACAGAGGTTTGTTGAAAAGTTGTAGAAAGAAATACAAGTTCCTTAAACTTCCGTGGCAATCGATGATATCCACGCAACAATTGTCTTGCAAGGCCGGTCTACGTTTAGAGCATCTGCTAAAGAGGCCGAAATCAACCAATAAATGGTAACGAGGGTTGATCTCTTAACCTGCAAGCAGAAGTATCGATGAGCTCTTCCTTTTCGAGGAGGTCATTTTTTTTTGCCACAGCATGCTGTGCCCTAAATGTCAATGGTGCTAGCGCGTCGCTTTTTTCCTTAACGCCGTCAATCATATACATTAAGTTGAAGACCACTTCTTGTCAGATGGAGCAGATCATGGCCGCTTACTCAACCGTCGCAGATCAGACACTTATAGTATATCCCCGAAATTATATGGTTGCTGTTCTGTTCTGTCTGCTTTCTTGTCTCGTCCAATTTTTCTGCCCTCATTTCTGTTCTCTGTGTTTCTTTCTGCAGTTTACTTTGATAATACTTTCTGGAAGAAACATTATCGTTGTCTTCATATATGAATCTAACAATAGAGAGAGCCTTGGTCCCTCGACTTCTTCTTTGCTTCCAGAATGGCCGCCGAGAGATTGAGGTGTGGTGCTCAAATAAATCGCAATAATGATTTAGTTCTTCACGTTTTTCAAAGACTCCTTGCACTTTGATATTATAGGGTGGGCTTTCTATTGGCTCTTGAGGGTCGGAACCATCTTTGGATCATTGCAGAGCATTTAAAAATATGCCACCGGCGCCAAATCGAAGCTCAAATCAACAAAAACAAATATTTACAAAATTATTGAAACAAGGTTTCGATCACAGCTCGTCCAAGTCCAAACCCTAAAATTTTCGCAATAAAAAAATAGTTATCTTGTCTCAGAAAATATTTTTAAGGCCTTCAGAAGAAAACCTCTCAGCCAGATATATGGTTCTGTCTAGTTCGAATGGAGGAGAAGGTAAAAACGGGCTACACAGAAATGTGTTTTGAAAGCAAACATATTTCAAATACAATGGCTCGGCCGCACTAAGCGAGTGGACGACAGTACTGCAGCTGACAATGTCTTCAAATCCTCACACACAACTTTTTACGAAAAAAGAGTCTGGGATAACAGCACGCTTTTTCGAAACAACTATATGCAACATGTATGGGATTTTAGAAAACTTCTAGGAATCGGTGACCTGATAAATAAGTTAGAACTATTTACTGGATGATGACACTACCAGGCTGTCCATAATTCACTGACGATTTCTCTTTGGTGTATGTTGATAAACTATAAGCCAATAAGAACCTGCGGGTAGATCTTAAACGATGTGTCCAAATAGAACCAGTGTGGTGCGCCTCATGTCAATGATTACTACATTTTCAGGACCTAAAATACAGGTGGATGCAATTCACTTGCAATAGAAGAACGATGTGTCATTATTTCATTCCTTAACAATTTACGAAGACCTTCAAAGCAAAACTGAAAGCGCCATTTTAGCTTAATTTTATTTCAGAAATGCGCAAAGTTTATGCCTGGGAGGCCACCGGTGGAATGAAGCCTTAAAAGGTTACCAGCCAATGACGGAGTCAGGGAAAGCAAGGGAACTTAGATCTGATAGAACATGATTCTTACAACATCTCTCTGGGGTTTAGCAAGTAAAATCCCAGTAAAATAAAATTCATCCTTTTTCCCCTTCATTTCTTTCTAGATAAAATGGTGAAAAGATATCCGGTTTGAGTTCTTTTTACACCCGGCTTCTCAACCGTGATTGCGTATCAAAATGAAGGTGATGGAATGGGAGAAATATAAAAATAAAAGTTCTTTAATCCGATAAAATAAAACCCAAAATGAAACGTCGAGCACATAAGTGGATTGCATTGAAGAGGTCCTTGATGAAACAATTTGAGTAGATTTTACCGTGGGGAGTGCTTTGGAGTGCTTTTTGCTTCTGCGGGGAAATTTTGAACGATTTCATGCAATAAGGTGATCAGTAAATCCACAGATAGTGTCTTTTAATCATTTAAACAAACATAGGAGCATGTTGCTAAAAATTCCTCAAAAGTAGTTCGTGCTTATAGTTCTTGGCCAGATTCAAGTTTCAGTTAAGTGTCTAGTAAAATATGAATAGGAATTCAAGTCTCATACAAATATCATTGCTCTGAGGTCATTTGTAATAAAATGGTATAACCTCACGACTGTTGTGCATTCAAGCCACGTAATTGCCTTCAACACCATTCGGACGCAGCAAAACAGCGCCCCGATTTTGAATGCGTAGGCTTTTTTTGTGTTCCAATTGAGGTTCTAGAAGTTCAAGTTTCATTTGATCTTCCAAAACAAATTTCACAAACAAAATACATCGAATTTTCGACATGCTATGAAGGGGTTTGAAGTTACTGTCTTCTTAGGTAAAAGGCATGCTGCAAAATTTTAAATCACTGGAGCTTTGGACTTAAAATGAAAAGGAAACCCAAATTTATGACATGAATTAATGACATTATAAATTCAAGATAGTGATAACAGATCCTGATATAGTCTGTGAAACATCCAAGACTCAAAGAGATCTAAGATCTCAGTTTCAATATTTTATCCTAACTGCATTTTTTAAATCTACTGTTCTGAGCATCCTCCAACGCAACAATTTTGTATTTGGTTTTATTATGTGCTCATTCTCAAGGGATTGTAATCACACTGTATATGAGCAGAAGAAATAGAACACTTATTGAATGATAATTAAGTGGTTTTAAACTCGGATGAATTTTGGACTTGATTGGTGGAGTCTTTTTCATTCGTGTAGTTCGCAGTTATTTTTTTGTCGGTATATTGTTTGAAAGCAATTTTGCTCACTCTTCTGCTAGTGTTATATGTACCTACACATCAGAGTCGACGACATCATCGTCGCAGATAATTATTTTGACGATCGCCGCGAACTTTGCACTCCAGTATGATTGAAAATTAGTAAAGTGTCACGACAGCTCTTTTGAGGGCCTAGCTGCACCATTTGTGTATGCTTATTATATTTTTTCGCAAAAAAAGCTATGCAGCTTGGACTAACCAACCGTGAAGGATGAATTGCACAGGCTCAGATCCTTCAAAAATAGATTAGCTGGATAGTAGCTTCGCTTTTCAAAATTCAAAACATTTTGTATACAAGACTCTCGGTTAATCTGCCTATTCTCTCGGGTGATGTTAGTATTTTTGAAGTTCCGATCGCAGCCAATGTCTGACAGCTTTCACAATATAAGAATATCTTCTTTGATGTAATCTGTGTAGTCGTTCACTGAGGTCTTCTCACTACATTCATTCCAGGATATTATTCGTAAATCTCTTTTTTATAATCGCAATCGAAAAACAGAATTTAAAATTAATTTATTTGAAACTCATGTGATTAATATTTCGCAATGCCAAGTCGTGTTCCATGTTCCATAATGCGAATGAAAGGATACTTATGGGAATAGATTGAGTTGGATGTACACGATTTGTAGATACGAGTATACTCGTGGCTTGAATCTATTCGCTCCAATAAATCCATTTTATGAATAGAAGTTAATTTTCCGTGGTACGAGTGCTGCAGGATGTGTCAGCCTTGGGACAAAGCGCTGCCGATGAGGAACAATCTGCTGCCGATTCATGGCAAGCGAACACTTAATTTAATTTTATCTCGTGAAGTGTGCTGCTCCGACAAAGTATGAAGCGTCCGCTTTTGAATTGCATACATTCATTGAAAGGACGCGCGGCGCGTTGATGGCGTTTGTTGAGTCTGAATATTATACTGTGAAACTGAAGTTTATCGAGCTGAAGATTTTATTGAATTATTTCAGTCAGGAGGACTATCTGCTGGGAGAACTGAATCAAATTGGATTTATCTATTGTCGGGTGGTTTGCGATTGAGTGGAAGAGGAACTGGTTGATTATAGAGTTTTCAGGAGCGGCGGTATGAAATATTGTAGATGTTTTTTGTCGTTAAAAAGGGCTTAAGCCACTTTGACTTTTTGCAAAAGTTTCCTTAGTTGGTTTCTTTCAGTTTTCGGCCACTTTTAGGTGGGTAAGAGGACCTAAATGCTCCAGTAGCATGGATGGGTTAAAGTAGATTAAGTGCTGAAAGCTTTCAAAAAGACACAAACTTGTCGTTGCTATTATAGGTTCTACCTCTTCTTTATGATGCCGAAAGTTTGACGAAAGAAGAGCAGAAGGACATTAGGGAAAAAATTCTTCATAAGTTGAAGCTTGTGAGGAGGACGAACAGAGGAAAAGCTACGAACACCATCTCTACTAGCTGTAAAAATATTTAAATCTTGTTCAGCAGACGAGAAGCTTTCGGACAACAATGCTCCAGCTTAGAGTGTTTCTGAATCCGAGCAACCAAGGAAAAGATCAGTAGCTCCAGTTTAAGGATAAAGCATACGCGATTCTTACGAAATTTGGTCAAATCAACTGAAAGCTGAGTGCCCTCAGATCGTTCAGACAGACCTTATAAGTAAGTATTCTTACCAACGCCAACGATTCAACCGTTTTGCGAAAGGCACTTGGGGAGAAGTGCTTTTCGGTGAATGCCACGAAAATTCATGGATAACGTCTGATTTGGGGTTATCGAATCGATGGAATCGACATCCGCTTGGGAATCATTTCTAACTCTATGACCGAATGATATCTTCTGCACCAACAAACCTATAAGGACCGCGCTCAAATTGAAAGCTGGAGATCGCAATGGAATGTCTTACGAAAAATATCGCAAACAGACTGCATCCTACCCATTTCGGTCCCCGGCAAAAATTTCATACTCTTAGAAGAATGGAGTGCGATAAGGATGCAGTCTGCTCCAATGCAGAGCTGGCCTATTAAAATGATGGATGCACTGTCTTTTAAAAAAAAAATATTGGTCAATGGTTCCTTACAGATAAGACAGTTCTGTGCTATGGATCAGCAGAGGCAATATTGCCAGTAGTGTTGGACCACCGTCAAGGTTCTATCAAATTCAGTCCTGTACAAAACCTAAAGAAAGCTGAAGACCCTACAAAGATGTTTGCAGAAGCTGCAGTAATAGTTGCTCACTTAAAACAGCGTTCATTAAAATGTCTTAACGAGTATTCCTTTCAAAAAAAATAAAAATGGTCTGTTAATGTTGCCAGAATCCAAATTAAATTCCTGTTTCAAACTTCAGTCCTTCGTTTTATTGAGGCTCAATCCTATATGCTTAAAGTAATCATTTTCTCCAATTATTTCCCCATGATAATGACTGATTGTTTGCCTTTAATCTTCTGCCAGGTCACAAGGCACCCATATCCTATGTGCTCCTTCGACCATTCCCACTGGCAGCCGCAACAAATCACTTGAATTGCAACCTAAAATTACGATGGCTCGTTAATCATTAGTTGACACAAAACAGCAATCAAACAATCAGCCGCACCTTATGCCACACCTCTGTGTAAACTGACACCTCAAGCACACAGGACTACAGCCCACAAAGCAAAAGGATCAACCCACACCCACCCAATATAATCCTAGAATGCAAATTTAAATAAATAATCGTTACTGCCAGGAGCAAGTGTTGCCACACGATATACGATTCTCATTTATTCATGCACATGCAACGGTTGGCCCGGTCCTGCCAGCATATCCGCCACAGGTGTCCTTAGCGCCATATTCAAAGGCTAATTATGAAGCAGGAAATTGCGTGTAATTCACCACCAATTTAGCTTTCGTCCGGAAGGGTGATTGTTTATTTTTTTTTATGTTTTTTTATTGAGAATTCCGCGTCAATTTTTTGCAGGATAAAAGCACTCGACATGGAGTCAAGCGGATCACAGTTCACGATGTACGTCGCCGTCATTGTCCTTTTCATCACCGTTACGAGCGGAACTCTTTTTGTGAGTTCTGGAGCACAGCCAAGTGAAGGCAACAGTGGTAAAGAGCAACAGATGTCCTTATGGAACGAAGCCAGTTCTCTGATGTTCGTCGAATATTTTCGCTTCCATGGAGTGAGGAGTCTGGTCCTTGTAGTTTGCACGGAGGATACCAGAGGTCAGAATGCGGTTCCGATTGGAAAAGTTGTACGTAAGCTACTGGCGAGAGATTTCTACGTGCATGTGTTCCATGATAATAACGAGAGTGTGCAGTTCACCTTGAGGTCCTTGGGCTATAAGACAGGAATAATTGTTAATTTGGATGGATCCTGTGCGATGCGAACACTGCAAGCTGCAGAGAAACAAAATCTCTTCACAACTAATCGCTTTTGGCTGCTCCTGAGTGAGGGTGGAGGTGTTCCTAACGTCTTTATTCCACCTGATGGCGAGGTAAGGGTCATGTTGGAGGGACAGTTGTGGGATATCTATAAGGTTGATGCAAGGAAACCCCTGAAAATACGTGTTGTTGGGGAGAATATTACATCAGTCGAGGTCATGGTAAAGAATTTAGAAGATTTTGGCTCTGCAATATCGTACAGGGAGGACTTGGAGGGTCTTCGATTTAAGACAGGCCTTGTCATTGCTTTTCCTGACATGTTTACCGACATTGAGGATATGACTATGAGGCACATCGACACCATAACCAAGGTGAACTATCCGCTGACGAGAGCGCTTAGTATGAAGCTAAACATGAGGTGAGTCCAAACAGGTGAACCCTTAACCTGATAAGTCTGGTTTTCATCTCAGTTTCAATACTCATCAAACGGACAATTGGGGTTGGAAGAAGCCCAATGGCAGCTTTGACGGGTTAATGGGACGATTCCAACGCTACGAGCTGGACTTTGCACAAAATGCCATATTCATGCGTTTGGATCGAGTCGAAGTTGTACACTTTGTGGTGGAAACCTTTCGGATTCGGGCAGGGATTATGTTCCGACAGCCTCCGCTATCAGCCGTGGCCAATATCTTTGCGATGCCATTCAATCTCGATGTTTGGATTTCGATATTGATTTTTATGATCATCACAGCAGGCGTGATGATAGTCGAGCTGACCTTGTCCCCTCATCTCAGCGGAATGGATTTTATGGACTGTTTAGTTTTCGTCTGGGGTGCTGTCTGTCAGCAGGGCTACTATGTCTCGATTCCCAATCGTTCGGCTAGGATTTTAGTCTTTACAACATTTGTGACGACACTTTTCCTGTTTACATCGTTCTCGGCGAATATTGTCGCTCTATTGCAGAGTCCCAGTGAGGCTATCCGATCTCTGGGTGATCTGGGTCAGTCGCCACTAGAGATTGGCGTTCAGGACACCGTATACAATAAGATATTTTTCAATGTCAGTCTTTGGTGCACAAACGTGTTCATTTTGCTGAAATATTTCAGTTCTTTCCAGGAATCCACAGATCCTATCACTAACATGCTCTTCATGAAGAAAATCCAGCCGAAAGGAGACCACGTTTACATGCGTCCTCACAAGGGAATGGAAAAAGTTCGGACCGGCCTGTTTGCATATCAGGTGGAGCTTCAGGCTGGGTACCAACTCATCAGCGACACTTTTGCTGAGCCTGAAAAATGTGGATTGAAAGAGTTGGAACCTTTTAAGCTGCCGATCCTGGCGATTCCTGTGCGGAAAAATTTCCCCTACAAGGAACTCTTTCGTAGACAGTGAGTAATTTTAACTGGAAGTCTCTAAGTAATTTTGAATATTTTTTTTTTAAGGATTCGTTGGCAACGAGAAGTCGGATTGATGAGTCGTGAGGAATCAAAGTGGTTTCCACAAAAACCAAAATGCGAGAGCAATGTTGGCGGATTTGTTACGGTTGGCATCACTGAGTGTCGATACGCTTTTGCGATGTTTGCTTATGGATTATTTGCGGCTGTGGCTGTGCTTATTCTTGAGATCTTAATCGACTGGTTCCTTCTGTTTTTGGGGTTCACAGTGAAGTAGCATGAAATAATTTAAATAAATTCGGAATATGCCCGAAACGCATTATCATTTGTGTGAAAAATGTGATGACACTTTTTCTTGGTTCCTGAAAGAGCTGTCGCGTTCCATCGAACTTTTTTGAGTGAACCAATAAAGAGATGCAGGTACAAGAATGGTTTTGGTGAAATATAACATACAATTTTTGAGATACTGCCGGTGAGCATAAAACAAACGCTTTCGACCTCAAGCATATAAAAAAATATCGCCCGTAAAGGACAGTCCCCAGTTAAAAAATATGAGTACTGAAACTATGATCAGCCAAGGCTTTTGCTGTATTCAAAGCTGTACACATTTCGGCGGTTAGATTTTAGCATGCTTCCATTTGTGAACTCTTAGCTTACATCTCAGTCGAGTTTTGCCATTAGAATTTGGCAAGGAACTCGGAAAATTTCTATAGGCAAGCTAGTTAAACACTTTATCCAGGAGAGGACTTATAGACTTTACTGGTCTGTATAAATCTTAAATTTGCAAATACTTATGCACAGCCCAAGATCAAAAAGGATTGGGCAATGAACTAATAATAAATATTAAATAAATAAATAAATTAACTATGCAATATGCACTTTGCGAGGTAAAATGAGAAGAACGGTTTTCATAAAAGTCGTTTGTGTAATGTGGTCTTTTTTTTTGCTTTAATAGGACCTAGATCATTTCTTTGTTTCGTCGTTATATATTAAATATATTTTAAAGTAATTTTATAAAATCAAAGTAAAGTAAAAAGAAAAATAACTCACCGTAAAAATTTTGCTACGAAATGTCCAGTGATGTCTTGATAAGGATCCGGGGTATTTGTGCAGAGTTTTATTATTTTTATAACAAAGGACACACGTGAATTTTAATGAATTGCAAACCGACACTTGCGTAAGTTTTTTAACAGGAAAAAAACAAATTGAAAATAATCGGGTAATTTAACACAAAAAAACACGTTCTGACTTTTTTTTTATTAAAGAAGAAACACATTTAAATCGCAACTTTTAGAATACACAAGAAAAAAAAAACACTTTTCAGATATTAAAAGGGGTACGCCGATTATAAATTAAAAGAAAGCAGCTTTTCAATTACACTGAAATGGACTTTTAAGTAAAGGAGAAATAAATTTTTTAAAATATAAACAAAATTAAATTTGCAAAACCCGCACTTGCAAAAATTTGGAAAAAGAACAACTAACACGACAATGAAACGTGCACTATCACTGAGGAAACAGATTTTCATTTTAAATGGGCAGACTTAATTTTTTAAAACTGATTTTCATTCAAAAAAATTAAACAAATAAAGGGGATTAAAATAGGGGCACAATGATTTTAATTGAAAAGAAAGAAATTTTCCTTCAAGGGCAATTTTTCGATGATACTAAAAAAACACTTTTGATATAAGAGGCAGCACTTTGAATCAGATAATTATTAAGAGGGAATGAATAAACGATTTGATTATCACTTTCAATTTTCACTAAAAAAAAAACATCCTTTCAATATTCGCGAATATAAACGAATTTCACACCGCGGCCGTTTTCATAGGACGAACCTGAAAAGTAAATAGTTGAAATTGTTTTTAGAATTAGTTGAGAAAATGCTAAACAATTAAAAGAATTGTTAAAAATTGATTAACAGAAAAAAATCGCTGAAAAACAAATCAAAATTTCGGTCGACTCGAAATGAGACTTTGGCCATTTGGATTTTCTCTCGTTGCGTATTTATTTTTGGCTCTACAGTCGCAAACGAGTCTGCAAATATTTTTTCAATTCAGAATTGCAAATTTTGTTCAAGAATTTGACTTTTTATTCGAAAAATGGAATTTAATTGTTTGAGGCCATCACGAAACTGGCGAATTTCACAATGCACCCGGTGAATGTATTTCATTCGTTCCCTTAATTTGGGAGTGTTCTGACCGGAAAAACAAATCAAAACAACTCTTCAAATATTTGTTGAAAGATATTTTGTAAAGTTTTCTTGAAACTAAAAGGTTTTGATCGAAAAAAGGTAGCTTGAATTTTAATATGCAAACAATATTAGAGCAATTTTTCATTAAGTCATTTTATGTGTTTTCTCATTTCGATAAATTTTGGGCCGCGAGAAGCAAAAAAATAAGTTCAAACAATGCCTTACACATTCAACTAAGGATATAAGAAAAAATCTCACCCGATTTCGTCCTTTTTTCACTGAAAACACAAATTTATTAAAAATTTATTGCAAATCACGACTCACAAATGCAATTTCTGATTTACGTTTGACAGATGATCGAGTCGGTAGTGCAGGCCGATAATGTAGTGCGCCTTTGAAATTCAACATTTTTCGTCAGTTTCTGTTTAACTGAAAAAGTTAACATAATTTTTAAAATTCATATATTATGTAAAAATAAAAATAAAAGTGATAAAAGTTAGTTACGCCGCTTAAAGAGTTACGTTTATGAAAATTGATGTTTTCCATAAAAGATTAGAGAGATCCGAAAAGACCATTGCAGATTCTTTGCCTGTGGCTCTTATTATAAATTATCAAATCTATAAATAAATCTTATGGTGTCCCTGTAAACAAAAGCTATGAAGTTAAAGTCAGTGTTACTCTTGAAGCACTCGAAGAAAATTCATAAACGTTTCGCGGTTTTGGAGTCGCACTTTCTTGTCGAAAACACATGCTAAAATAAAATGTCTGGCATTAAAAGGGTAAAAAACGACTGAGTTCTACGATAAGTCGCATAATATTGTGAAATAGTAGTGACAGCTTTGCTTACCTTCACATTGATGGGCTAGTGAGCTTCGTCGCGTCAAAGGATCCAATTTTATTAAAACGAGAATCTGTATTATTTCATTGTACTACATTTATTAGTTCTTTTACTAATTGAATATTGAAAGGATGCGATATGAAGTCTTTCTTGATATAAATTTCGCCACTGAGGAATGTTAGGCTGCTCATTAGAAGTTGTTCGAAAGAACCGTAAATTTACTGGTTCCTGTTATCAAAGTGTAAGCTTCAATACTACATTTCTTACTAGTGTGGCTTTTATCTTTTTATTCATCAGTTAAATAAAACTGCCCGATACAAATATTTGAAAAAACTCTGTAAGAATCTGTTTGATTTCCCGCAGTCGGAATCAGAGGTCGATTTATTACCGCAGCTATTGTTGAGTTAATGCACTAAATTCTTCGCAGAAGTTTTAACAAAAGCAGTTTATTATTCCTCTTAAATTGTACAGTAACGATTTTCTGTTTAAAAAATGCTTACTTAAATCTTTTATATTGAAGAAGCATCTGGCTTTTGTATTGAAGAGAATAGTATCTATTTCAAACGCTTAAGACTTCCACCGAATTGGTCTTCAACGACACGGATCATCCTTACACTCCTGGTTAAGCATTATTACCTGCGGTTGGTAAGCGTTGCAAAATTGGCTTATATCAAATTTCTTCCTAGTCAACTAATCCCTCACTAGGTGAGAAAACTTTTGTCAGATCTTCATGACAGAAGCAAAACAAATGCACAAATACTTGGCGCTAAAGTTATTTTGGAATCTAGGCACCTTCTGTGTGTGCGAGTTATCATGTTCGGCCCGCGTTGGACAGTTGACTGCAAAACACCGAATGGCCCCACGAGTTTGCCCATGCCGGTGGCGAAAACATGTGACCATCTGCTTCAGACAGCCATGCATTCGGGTAAATCCAAAAATAACTCTACGTATTGCATAACAGATTCCAAGAGTAAGGTCTGAGGCAGCATAAGCTCACGAAAAAAGTTAAGTGCGCTTACTTCGTATAGCTCATTCAAATAAGAGCTTTTAAGCCAATAACATTGCATGTTGTCTTTTTGCGGTACAATTTTGAGCTATTGGTCATGGCATTAGCTTGACTTCCGTGCATATATGTACTTTAAAATAAGCATTCATTTATATCCTTGACTTCATTCGCTGAATTTAAAATACATCAAAAGGCACGCAAGGTGGAAGAGGAAGAAGAAGCTGACAGAAGTTCCATTCTGACACTCCCTGGAGCTGGAGCTCCTTTGTTCTCTAACTTAAACGTCGTTTCCAATTGAATGTTTAAAGTCAAAATCTTAGAAATTTTTCAAAATTTAAAACAAAAACTATGCTGACATTTTCAGTTAAACAGAAACTCAGCAAAATTGTTGAATTTCAAAGGCGCACTACATTATCGGTCTGCACTACCGACTCGATCATCTGTCAAACGTAAATCAGAAATTGCATTTGTCAGTCGTGAATTGCAAAAGTGGCAATAAATTTTTAATAAATTTGTGTTTTCAGTGAAAAAAGGACGAAATCGGGTGAGATTTTTTCTTATATCCTTAGTTGAATGTGTAAGGCTTTGTTTGAACTTATTTTTTTGCTTCGCGCGGTCCAAAATTTATCGAAATGAGAAAACACATAAAATGACTTAATGAAAAATTGCTCTAATCTTGTTTGCATGTTAAAATTCAAACAACCTTTTTTCAATCAAAACCTTTAAGTTTCAAGAAAACGTTACAAAATATCTTTCAACCAATATTTGAAGAGTTGTTTTGATTTGTTTTTCCGGTCAGAACACTCCCAAATTAGGGGAACGAATGAAATACATTCACCGGGTGCATTGTTAAATTCGCCAGTTTTGTGATGGCTTCAAACAATTAAATTCGTTTTTCGAATGAAAAAGCCAAAATTTTGAAAAAAATTTGCAATTCTGAATTGAAAAAAATATTTGCAGACTCGTTTGCGAGGAGTTTTTTTGACTGTAGAGCCAAAAATAAACACGCAACGAGAGAAAATCCAAATGGCCAAAGTCTCATTTCGAGTCGACCGAAATTTTGATTGGTTTTTCAGCGATTTTTTTCTTTTAATCAATTTTTAACAATTCTTTTAATTGTTTAGCATTTTCTCAACTAATTCTAAAAACAATTTCAACTATTTACTTTTCAGGTTCGTCCTATGAAAACGGCCGCGGTGTGAAATTCGTTTATATTCGCGAATATTGAAAGGATGTTGTTTTTTTTTAATGAAAATTGAAAGTGATATTCAAATCGTTTATTCATTCCCTCTTAATAATTATCTGATTCAAAGTGCTGCCCCTTATATCAAAAGTGTTTTTTTAGTATAATCGAAAAATTGCCCTTGAAGGAAAATTTCTTTCTTTTCAATTAAAATCATTATGCCCCTATTTTAATCCCCTTTATTTGTTTAATTTTTTTGAATGAAAATCAGTTTTAAAAAATTAAGTCTGCCCATTTAAAATGAAAATCTGTTTCCTCAGTGATAGTGCACGTTTCATTGTCGTGTTAGTTGTTCTTTTTCCAAATTTTTGCAAGTGCGGGTTTTGCAAATTTAATTTTGTTTATATTTTAAAAAAACAGATATCTCCTTTACTTAAAAATCCATTTCAGTGTAATTGAAAAGCTGTTTTCATTTAATTTATAATCGGCGTACCCCTTTTTAATACCTGTAAAGTGTTTTTTTTTGTTGTGTGCGATTTTAATGTGTTTCTTCCTTAATAAAAAAACAGGTCAAAAAGTGTTTCTTTGTGTTAAATTACCCGATTATTTTCAATTTGTTTTCGTCCTGTTCAAAAACTTGCAAGTGTCGGTTTGCAATTCATTTAATTCGCGTGTGTTAAACTCTTAACTTGTGTGCCAGTCTTCTCATATCCTGATCCTCACGGCACAGCTTTTTCTTTTATCAAGTCAACGATGGAGTCCTAGCAGCAAGATTTTTACGGTGAGGTATTTTTCTATATAATTTATATAATTTTTTACTTAACATATAGTTTTACAATTATTTTATCTTGTCTTGTCTATAAATCATTCTTTAAATGAACTAAGTATATTTGTATTGGAAAAATTAATTTAAATCCTTTCTAAGTATTGACTTGCTCAAATCTACTTAGAATATAAACGCCCCTCACATCGTGTGAGATTAGTGAAACATAATTTATTCAGGAGTAATTCGCTCCTCCATGATTCAAGGACTATCATCAAATTCCCATTATCCGCAGCAGTCACGTATTATCCGTCGATGATTAATCCAATTTCATAATAACTCCTCTTTTCGTTCAACAACAATAACAAATGATGTTCCCATTTATCATCCTATTCCTCGCACTCCAAGGACATTCGCCATACCGTTATACCCATATATCCGTTTCCCTTTATTGAGGATGTTACAAATACAAATTTTGCTATTTTCTTTTTTAACCGGCAACATATGTGTGATTTCTTACGTGTCCTTTTTCCATTTCAAATGATATCCTTTTTCGAATTGGAAAGGAAGTAAATTCCTCCGCACTGGTCTAGCTCCATTCAGAGGGACTGATCTCTGCATGAATGTCCTGCGACATTTATGTCTACATGCGTGAAATGAATGTGTCATTTGAAAGCGTGTGCAACCTTTGAGAGCAGTCGAATGAAAACATACAGGAGATGGGATGTAGGAAACACAATTTTGTCATTCTGTCTGACTTTATTGGATTCTGGTTGGCGTGTTTTTTTTTGCATTGCGCTGTGCATTGTATCCTAGATTTGCCATCAAATTCATATCGCTGATTGATTTCCTTCACGTCGCGGCTGGTGGAAGTCTGGACTCTGCACTGGCAATTGGAAGTTTGTATATTTTTTTTTTGGGTTACTTTTTGAACGGAATATAACTGCTGTAATGAAAAAATATCCTGCAGAGTTTATACGTGTGGGAGACGCATGCAGTTGGCAAGGACAGCTGAGGGAAAGTAGATATAAGGTAAAACTTTTATTAATATGCCCGTTGGCAGGATTGTAAACCGGATTTCATACGCGATTGAGAAGGATAGTGAAGTTGGTTTTTTCTGCCTGGTTTCTCGCTGGTCGTAACATGGCAGGGACTCGAATGTTTGTGAATATTATTGGATTTCGAAATTGAAATTTTGGGTACTTTAAATGCGGGTTTCTTCCTGATGGTGTGAACTGAGATTTTTGAAAAGAAAAACGTAGATGAGAGAATTAAGAAAAACTTGTTCTTACTTCATAGTTCAGGAAAGCCTTAAATGCTTAAGTTGTTAAGCCTTACATAGAGCAAAAGACCTTCTTAAACTATTGACTAGGTAATGCTAGTTTAAACTTGGTAAGCAGAGAAACATTAGAATCCTACGTAATACCTGGTTTCCTTTAAATAATTGCCTACGAATTCTTGAGTCTGTGAGATATTTCTGCAGTACCTGCATTTGTCTCAGTTAGCCTTTTGGTTTTTCAGTGTCCTGAAAAAATACTCACTATGGTCCTTGGCTGGTCCCTACTCTCTTTCCATCATTATATTCCTTGCTGTTTGAATGGCTTTTGAAAAGTTATGTCCCTGATGCACCATAATTTTGCCAGCTAGTAAAATGCTTTGAATATGCTGCAACTGTTCAAGACTAGTTCCGGTTTTGACAATAAAGGCGTCCGATAGGCTTAAACACACTCTAAACTAAGGAAGCAACCATAAAGCATATATTAACAGTCTGCTTAGCTCTTTCTTTCTTCCTTCGCGTTATTAACAGATCTGCGTGGAGTACCCTACGAGTTGAAGGCTTGACTTTGGATTTTGTGACAACATATTTGGACAAGAGGTGTACGCCTACTGACTATATATATATTTTAGATTTCTTGGAGGATCTGAGCCTCAGCTAAGGTTGCTTTTCCTCCCACGTAGAAAGGTGTTTCATGTGGGTTCGATCTAACTTCTTGGCATTGGCGTTGTCTGGATCCTTGAACAGGAGGTTCAGGGTTCGTTTTCTTCGTAAATCTGAGAGCATTGTTGTCTATTCGGTCAATGTGGCAATTGTTGATGAGAGCTTTATGCCATCCGGCCTAGGATCACATCTTTCTTTAGCTCGTAGATTTACTACTGTGTCCAAAAAATAAGGTGACATTGTATTTATTTTGAAAATTCTTTATTTATTCTTCCAAATCAATTTCATCCCCTTCAAAGTAATCCCCTCCCGATGCAATGCACTTATGCCAACGGATTTTCCAATCTTTGAAACACTGGTTGTAGTCACTTTCCGGGATGGCCTTCAGTTCCGTCTTCGCTGCGGCTTGAATCTCCTCTATCGTATCAAAACGGTGTCCCCGGAGCGGTCTTTTGAGGTTGTTGAACAGCCAGAAGTCGCACGGCGCCAGATCAGGTGAATACGGTGGTTGCGGAACGATATGGGTTGAGTTTTTGGCGAAATGATCACGAATTACGAGTGCGGTATGGGATGGTGCATTATCGTGGTGTAAACAAGAATTGTCTTTCCACAATTCCGGCCTTTTAAGGCGGATAGCGTTACGCAAACGACGCATACCGTTCAAATAATATTCCTTGTTGACTGTTTGGCCGGTTGGAAGGAATTCGTAAAGCACAACAACACGATAATCGAAGAAAACAGCCAACATGACCTTGATTTTTGAGCGACTTTGGCGCGGTTTTTTTGGTCTCGGCTCTCCTTTGGCACGATATTCGCTCGATTGATCGGTTGTTTCGGGGTCGTTAGCATAGATCTAAGTCTCATCGCCAGTTATAATGCGTTTCATGACATCCTGGTAGTCGGAAAGCATTGTTTCACACACTTCAACGCGACGCCTTTTTTCCAAAAAATTCAATGTTTTCGGTACCAGTCGAGATTCGACGCGCTTGAGGCCCAAAGCATCCTTCAAAATGGTATTGACTGAGCCTTTCGATAAGCCAACTTCATCAGCAAGGTCTCTAATCATTAATCGATGGTTTTTCAACACCAAATCTTTGATTTGTTGGACGTGAGCTTCATCGGTTGAGGTTGATGGTCGCCCAGAACGCTCTTCGTCTTCGACACGTTCACGGCCGGCTTGGAAATCACTATACCACTTGTAAACATTTTTTTTAGACATAGCCTCATCATCAAAGGCTTTCTGCACCATCTTCAACGTATCCGCAGCAGAAAATTGATTCCGCAAACAAAATTTAATGCAAATTCTTTGCTCAATAAATTTCGACATCGCAAAAAACGAAAAACTCACTTTTAGCAGCTCACAAAACGACGCGTATCTCAAACACTATGAATATATTTTGACATGAAATTTCACATAGATGTCACTGACAGTACTACCAACCTAAAAAGAAAGAAAAATTTCCAAATCCTTCGACGCGCGCAGTTTAAATTCATGTGTTACCTTAGTTTACGTACTCCTCCGTACACCCGACAAAGATTTTTTTTGTCTAATGTGCTTGAATCTTTTCTAATTGTCCAACATTTGGCCTCAAAATCCGATAAGCAGGGAAAGGAGTGTAAGAATTTGAAATATTTAATTTTTAGTTTCTCTACAGTGTTCTTTTTCTGAAACTGTTTCAACTGCAACAGACAAATGGTTGAATTTTTTAAAGTAAATTATTAACCTTCCGTGCCATAAAAATTTCCATTCAAAATCCGGAAGACATTAGCTCAATGTAGCCCTCAAGTCTCACTTGCATTGTAAACTGAAACCATTTCCTACATTTATCTTCTCATAACATCTCAACATTATATCTTTCCTCTTCCCCGTGCAAAAAGTAAGTTATCTCGTATTTATATCAAACTTAATTGCAACCTTTTTGACCTCCTGGCCAAGCTAGTTCACCAAACTGTAACACCTTCCGGTCTAATTTTACGATTTTTTGTTTCAAACAAAGTTTCCACTTTAAATTTTAAATCCTTCTCGTCCTTCTAAGTCGTTAAAACACAAAAAACAAAAAAAAAACATCAACATCAGCAACATCCTTGCTGAGCCCTTAGGAGATTCCTTTCAACTTTATCCTTGTGGGTGAGCTTTCGTCTGCAACGCAAGTTAATTATTCGATCCTTGAATGGTAATCGCATGCTAACTAGTAAACTTATCCACTTCCAGGACATGAACATTTTTTTTCTCTTCCCATTCCTCTTGAAGATAAGTTCGAAAACAAAAAGAAAGTAGCACCTGCCCACATCCTTTTTGTGTTTCTTTTCCGAAAGCTTGAGCTAACTAACCATGAAGGAGCAAATCTGCTGGTTGTGTTGTTGCCTCAGTTCTTGATTACCGAAATCCTTGGAGTGTATGGGCAACCGTGCTAATCGCGAAAAAAAAAAAATCAAAAATAATAAAAAAAAAATCACAGTGCGTCCAACCTTAACGTCCTTTTCCATTATAAGGTCCCTTTGGATGAAATAAAGTAACCAGAACAAAACACTTTTCGCGCACTTGACTGCTCACGAAAATGTTGATTTCGCTTGGACAACCGCCCATCGCCCACCTCCCACCTCCCATCACGCAATTCGTATTCTGTCATCTAGTTTAAAATTCGTCCTGCATATTCACACCATTGTTTCAAAATGATTCATCTCGTCCTGGCATTTCAACAATGGCGTTGCTTGTGTCGACATAAGCGAATGTCATGGCAAAGGTTAAGGTGGCCAAGGCCAACCACGATGGACTTGCAATATTGCGATGCAATAAAAAAAGCACTGACAGGATAATGGTGTGTCGAAGAAACAAACAAAAAAAATGGATTGTGTCATGAGAGATGAATGGGTGAACCAATCATTCACCTCAGATTGATGACTGTATTTTCGTACGTTTCGTCGACTTTTTTTTTTGGCAATTAAAAGGTCCTGAAATGGCAGCGTTAATTGATTGATAGCTGACCAGCGAAAAAATGAAAAATATCCTTTATTTTAAGAGCACGGTTGGGCATGAGAGTTAAAATTAAGGGGGAACTGTTTTTATAACTTTTTTATTACTGACAGAAGTTTTCACATAGCATATTAACTGAGGAATTAATATTTCTTATTATTCACCGTGCAGTTCGGTTCCAAGACTTCTGAATGTTTCGAAATCTGCACCGGTTTTCGGCGAGGAGATGCGCTATCGTGTGACTTCTTCAAACGAGCGAGGGCGAGGGTAAACGCGGAAGGCACTATCTTTCATACGCCAAACTTATTGTCGACGACATCGCATGTTCCCAACGAGCCGTTGTCGAAGCTCGGCCACATCGAGCGGATGAACAACAACACTCCAGCTAAAAAACTCTTTGAATCCGCGCTTCCTGTCTTATGAAGAAGAGGAGAACGGAACAATGCAAGACGACTTGGCAAAGGGAAGCAGCGGCCCCATTACCATCAAGGATGGAAGACAGCCTTAGCTCAGGCTCAGACCCGCAATAGGTCGCTGGCCTTTGATGCATGTACGTATGGTTGGTTCATTGGCGTCAATTGCTGCGCCATTTGAGTCTTGTGCGCCAAGATTTTTGCTCAAAATCTTCCATGTAATTAACGCGCACAGGCCGTAAATAATCTTCTTAAAAGAAGTCGAAATCTCGTACCAATTCAGTTCAACATTTCCTATCAAAGGCGCTCCTAAAAGTAATAAGCTTGGAAATATTAAGCCAGTTAATACAAATAATCTACTTATAGCCGTCCAGTCAGAATTTTATGACTGCAATTTTTAACTTGGTTTTAAAAGCTTGGAATCGACAAGGGAAGCACAACATCTTTGGTATTTTTTTGATTTTTCGAAGGCTTTTGACAACGTCTTTAAAAGAAGCTTTAAAATAAATCTTAACACTATTTCTGAATTTGATTTGACTGCATTTAATTAAGTTAAAAGTTATTTGAATGGAAGAAGTCAAGCCGTGGCTATCGGCAGAGACATATTAAATTTTCTAACAATCAATATAGGAGTGCCGCAAGGTGCGATTCTCAGTCGTTCATTATGTTAAAAACCAATCTTTTGTTCGGAATCATTGTAAAATTCCGTATGGGTTGCAGCATCGTAGCCAAGCGATAGTCATTCCTTGTCAAGCTATTGACACATCTCAGCTCTCTAAAATTAAGTCTGACTGGTCTGGTCAACACTGATTTTCGGATCACACAGATCCCCTGCACTCAAGCGTCAAACTAGCCATGATGCGATGAAATTAAGCTTACCAAATAGACTACAGCTTGTAACGAATTCAGACAGGGACGACTACTTCAAAAAGAACAAGTAGGTACCCCGTAAAGCCTTTCGAAACTGGACATCGTTATTGGATCCCAACTTTCCACCTGATTTTATTGATAAGGTTCCGAAACTCCATCTGGACCCCAGAATTACTTGCACATTTTATTAATGCCTGTAATCGGATCTAGGAATCATTCATCCCTTCATCAACAGTTTAATATAATTTATTATTTACGGAACTATAGAAGCAGCCTTGGAATGTGCATACAAGGCCGCCTTGAATGCCCTTCAGGATGCATCCAATCGTAAGTTCGGTTGACCCATCGATAGGACGACAGACTCAAGTCTTAGTACAATGAAATGGAAAATAATTGATAATGGAACTAATTTTATACCCCGACATATTGGCAGAAACAGGAGCCACAATAACGTGTGGGTAACTTTGAAAAGGACGAGTGAGGACCTGTGCTATGCTCAGAAGGTCACATGAAAGGACCTGGAATGCAGATAAGAGAAAATCGATTGTGCATATGATCCATTTGCATGGAACTATGTATACTGTTGTGGGGAAAAATAGGACAATACTCTGGTGTTGGGTGCTGCAAGGACGATATTGAGCTCCTTTGAATTTCCTGTTCAATGGTAGAGTAACGATTATTGATTCAAGATTATCGAGGTATAATAATTGGAATCACCTGTACGATGAAACTAAACACAAAGGCGTTGCCACTGTCCTCGACCCTTGTTCATGACTACACACGCGTAAAATCCTTGGCATATCACACCCAAAAGAATGCTCAATAATTGTAGGCATAAGATCTTGTAGCCGAGTGCTGGAATGATTATGTGTCTTATTTTGTGTACGAGTATTATCATTGTTTCGTTTCAAGTTCAAGGATCCGAACGTAATGAGCCTTATCCTGGTTGTCTCGAACAGAGACAATCTCATTCGAAACAGTCTACCAAGGGGAAGACACTACAAAGTCAAAGGCAAAGCCTACGATAAAGAGCTGCTTTACTTTCGGTGGCATATTTACGAGAACCTTTGTCTCCTTTGGCTATCGGGCTTTGACTGAGTTTATGTTTTTTTTTTTTTTGTGTTCAGGGATGGAGAGCTCGGTGATATGCCCTCGTTTCATGTATCGATTGAAGTTGAGTGGAGAAGAAGAAAGGAAGTGTATGTTATCGATGTGTAGACCATGGTCCTTGAAAGGTTATTAAAAAGGATGTACATGTGGAGTATGGCAGGGATTTGATTTTATTGCTTTTCTTTTAATCCGGAACAAAATCTCCCGAGATGGGAAGAAATAAATGAAGGTAGCCAAGCATTGTGAAATGGAGAAATGAAAGGATGAACATTTTGTTGTGGTAACTCATTTTTCAGGGCAGTTTTCCTGTTGCAGATGCATTGGGTATTGAGGTTACACGTGCGACTTCAGCATCTTAGTCCATGAATTTTGCTTCTCGTAGGTTTGGGACCAATTAAAATATTAACGTTTTATTTTGGATCAAATAAAGTCCAACCTTTTTTCCCTGAAGCCAAACTGTTAATCGTTAATTGTTCACAAGATGAGTCAAGGAATGTCCTAAGATCACGTTTTCTTTGTGGGATTAGGACTTCTAATTCTCTGTTAAATGAGGATTTATGTATGTACATTAAACATTTTAACCAAATGGCTAAAAGTCTTTTTTAAGTGGGCTCTTGTATGGAAGATTATTTTGAAGAGGATCTGTTTTGATAAATCCTTAAACATCCCTCTTTGTTCCTTATCGGTCAAGAACTTAGGGCGCACGAATTTCTGGGGGACATTCGTTGTCCTAGAATTTTCTTCTTCTCGTTTGTCCAAAGAACTTTCATGCAGTACGAGATTATGAAACTTTGCCTTGAAAACATTTGAAGGACTCAAATAATTTGCTGAAGTGTGGTTGGAACTGTTGTAAGAATTGCTGAGGCATGCTTTAGAAGAAATGCTTTTCACATCTTACTTTTATCAAATTGTATTGCTGAACGTTTAATCTTCATTCGCATCATCACACGCCTCTACTGAGTTGGACAAATTCAACTCAACCAGTATGTGATTGGTAAAAGTAGTGAAGTGTGGTATTAGAACTGCCTTCCAGTTTGGCAGGAAACTTTCCAGCAAAGGCAAGTAGCATAAAGAATCCTTGCAATAATCACGAAGATGGTTGCTAAGATTCTTATTCATCTTCCATGTCGTTCTTGCTGTAAACATCTTCGATTCGGAGTTTAAAGAATAAACTCAGAAAAAAGCCTCAAATCAGTTCGCTTCGATTGCTTAACTTGGAAGGAGTTCCAAGTAGCCCGTTCGGTAATTCTTTTCAACGTCTTTTCAATATTTGTCCATTCATTCTTTAAAGACGGTATAGGTAGCTAACAAAGCCGTATCGTCTTCTAACGTGTCTATAAAAGTGCCTAATTCATGATATCTCTGGTATACAATAAGTACAATATAGGGCCAAAGACACTTCCTTGTGGAATTTCAGCGACAATGTTTTTGAACGAGGGGTAATTATGTTCGAATTTTAACCGAAAGTGTCTGTTTTCGAAATAGGACTTAAGTATCCTTCACAAAGGCGTCGGGAGGACATGCCTTACTATGCGATTTTTCTCTGCCAGTCGGCCAAAACATAGATTTTCCCGCCCAATAGAACTCAAGTTGAAAATCGGCCTCCTAAAGTATTCGAGACTGTGTCGAGGCCCTATGTTTTGAGCTAAAATCTCCTACTAAAAGTCAACAGGACATTATCGCGCAAAATGTTTGACATAAATCACGACGGACGTGAAAAACTTCCTCCGATTTGGCAATTCTTTCCTTGTACGACTTAAAGAACTTAAAGAAGATGTTCCCTTTCGGCAGCGTTGTCTGTTAATGGTAGAAGTATCCCTCATTAAATTCCTTAAATTCCTTATTCACACAATTCAGTTCGAGGGGTAGATGCTTCCAAAAATAAATCTCAATTGATTGCACTTTAAAGGCTTCTTTCACATGAAACTAAATCTCGCAGCCCTGTCATTTGTATAAAAGGCAGCAAATGTCAGTACATTAACGTCATTGCCAGTCAAGATACAGAAACCGTAAAACCACTTCATTTGCCGTCAAGTAAAAAGGAAGAGAAATAAAATCCCGAAACCAGTCGATAGTAGTGAAACATTAATGAAGCTCACAATTGCATCACTTGCCGTCTACGTGACCCTAGCCTTGGTCATCCATCAGCCGGATACAACGTTCGGGCATGTTCTGGATCTGCCTCCAGACTTTCTGCACGATGCCTCTTCGAATATTCTCGAAATGGAATCCATAGCCGCCATGGGCAAAGGACGACCCGGTGGTAGTGGCGGCATGCAGCTTGACGGTTCCCGCAAAACCCACCACTGTAGCGTCGAGATGAAAATGCGAATTCCCGGCAAGTGCAAGTACATGGGACGTGCCGGTGTTGCCTGTGTTGCTGGCGAGTACATGGACCTGGTCAACGAGGAGTGCATGATGTAAGATAATGCTCAACAGAACCCGATTGAAATAGAATTTAAGACACCCGCCAACCAGTAAATTGCATTTTCCTTGCCATCGTTTACATGGAGCGGGGGACGACAGTTGTGTTTGCCAACAGCATGTCCATCCATGTGCATCCTAATCAATATAAGTGTGTGAATTTGTAACGTATCTATTTATCTATTGGAGAGCTGCAAGGAGTATGTAGGCTGGTAGTTATTTTGTGATGCGATAAAATTGAAATTTAGTGCCATGCCAAGGGGCTGCAGTATCGGTTTCGGTGTTTCCTTTTTTTTTCGCTTTCCTTGAAGCACGCTGTTATCGTTGCAAAAAAAAGGACATGCGAACCGAATGTATTTACTTTTATCGTCTTTGGTTTTTTGTGCTTCTCCGTTTAAGGTATTTGTTTACCGAGTCGCACAGTCGCTTTTTAGGTTTGTGTTTTGTTTTGGTTTCACCCGTTTTATCGCAAATCGTTACTGGCATCAATTTAACGTGATGGCGTGCACTTAGCGTTTCCTATTTGGAACTTGTAAACACATACTCGTATACGTTATCTACTGCTAGGGAGTAAGAGCTTTGTTTTTACTTTGAAAGGATCTCGTTTTTACTGCTTAGCTAAGTTATACCATTTTAAGGGAGCCAACAATTTCATATAGAATAAAATTTTATACACGAAATAAAATTAAAAATTTACATAATTCTGTGTCAACGTATTTTGCTTTTTTTAGGGTTTTAAAACGAGGGGACAATGTCTTGTGATTGCGTTCTTCTTGAACACGATAATCATGTCGATGGTTTTGAACAAAATTGTTGTTCGTCCTTATTGGGAATGGAATTGAGGACATTTTTATCTTTTATAGAAACGATTTGTTGTGTGCTCGAGTCTGTAAAGGAGATAAGGCGCAAGAAATGAGGCAAGAACATAAGACGGAGACTCTTAAGAATGTGGTATTTCCACATTCTTAAGAGTCTCCGTCTTATGTTCTTCAAAAATGTGACACAAAATTGAGCATCTAGGATCACCTCTTCTCCTATAGATGTAAATCAAGATAATCTACGAAGCATGTTTAGGATACTCAAGAAAAATTCGGCAATTCGGATTCAAACGAAGAAAGAAGTAATAACCTTGATACTGCAAAATGAAGATTATGAGTGGGCCTTTGACAGCCAGGGGAACTTTAAGTTGCTTCTTGTTGGTTTTAAGAAGCGTCCTAATATCTGCGGTTGCTTGGTCCTTGAACTGAGGCTTAAGTGTATACAGCTCGTTGTAGTCGCGTTTGTACTGTTTTCTTTCAAAGGTTTCTAAAATCTGTTTTCCCGTCGTCTAACAATCGGCTTTTATACAATTTTGATCCTAGTTGTTTGGGCAACCCGTCGTTGCACCGATTGCCTCAGATGATTTGCCACGAAGCTGTCATTGATATTAGTCCCGAGAAAGATGAACTGCTTAAAATACCTGGCAATTGTGATGAGTTTTCTCAGTCTCTAGAGGGCTTTATCTGTATTTTTAATGGCTTTATCTAACGTTATATTGCTTCCAGTTTCAAGAGTAGTTTTCATCCCAAAAGGAGATTAAAACGGACATCTTAAAAGCAAGTTCTAAAGATCCATATGCTTATCCTCATTTCTCCTGAAAACAAACAGAATCTCAACACACAGAACAGTCATCACCTTTTTTTCGGTTTTTTTTTTTATAATTTGCTCTCAGAAGTAATTGACTTCCATCTGAATGCATTTTGCACGGATTGCAAGGATTTGGAGAATATTAGAAAGTTTGTGTGGTGGCTTTAAACTCACAGGCGTTTTGAATTGGATTGCTCAATGGTTGGAGTCCAGAATAACAATGAGAGCTTTAATATCGAGTTATTTGCATTCGCTAAATTCGCAGTATTTTATTCGTCGGTAATTGATGTGCTATTAAGTGCAATTTTTTGCATTTCTGAAAAATTCCATCATTACTCTGCCGATTGCATCATTTGCACAACATGAACCATGAATTGCAGCATCGTATAAGGCTACCCACTTAGTCAGACTGCTATTGCTAATGGACCAGTTCAGTGGTTGATCCCAATGGCATATGGTGACTAAATCAGTTTCGGAACCTAAGCTTTAAGACTTACTCAATGATTTGAACATAAGGCCTATCAACTGATACTTTGGTAATTGAGACCAACTACACTACAGGAGAGTACGCAGCTGCTTCTCATTTTGACATTGAAGTCGTTATTAATAAGAGTAAAAAAGTTGCAGCAACCATAATTGCTGCATGGAGCATGTTACGAGCCAAGAAGGCTTAAAATACATAGTGTGATTGGGAAAGACTTGACCCATTATTTGGCTGCTCAATGAATTTTATCAGAGTTGAGGTATTTCCAACAAACCTCTTAAAATGGAGCTGCTCTGCATAAGGAAGCGACTAACAATGAACAGCTCGAGCAGCAATACAAACTCTCTTCTCTAGTATCACCATGGGAATCCAAGATTACAACGTCATCAAGATCTCCAAACATGCCAGATACCTAGGGTTTCATTTGAACGAGTGAGTGGATTTCAATGGACACGAAAAGATCATACTGAAGATGGCCTTTGATGCATAAGCCGAACGGTTACAGCAACGGACGGACGAATCCCTATATGACTCAAATCATAGTATATCATACCGAGAGACAATGAGCCCCGTCATAAACAAAATAACGCGAAAAATTACTCCACAATCTACTAAGATCACCGGGGAAAGCACACCCCTAGGTTCAAATAAAATCAATCAATTGTTGAGCCAGAATCTTCTTTATATTTAACCCTTTAAAAAAAGTCCTGCGCGAGTTAACGCAAAAAAAAACAAACCATGCAATTTGAAACATCAAGTGAAAAAAAACTGTATTGTTCCAAATACAAAATCAAAATACGGTTCACAGTCGCTGCTTCACAAACGCGTTCCGGATGTCCCATGACACGAAGCAGACAGTGAACGATACTTCCGCAAGGATCTTTTGATGAAGTGGAAACACAATTCCTCTGGCGATAACTTACTTCCTGTGCTTCCAGCAGACGGGTTTCTGCCAACCC
The DNA here is from genome assembly GCA_963555765.1 of Orthonevra nobilis. Taxonomy (NCBI): domain Eukaryota; kingdom Metazoa; phylum Arthropoda; class Insecta; order Diptera; family Syrphidae; genus Orthonevra; species Orthonevra nobilis. The sequence continues at coordinate 7,435,354 of OY743227.1, read as the reverse complement.
ATTATTCACCACCACACTGACGACAACTACCCGCTCTAAAGTTGTTATCCTTTTGCCATCAACTGAAAAGGGAAAAAAATCTCCAAAAAACCACCACACCCTGCGTCAAAGCCCAACGATTAATTAGTTTTTCACATAAATCATTTTCTTGCTAGCGCAGGACACTGATGTACGTAAATACTAACAACACATGCAAACTGTCAGCAATCTTCTGTGAACTACAATCGACGTCATGTTGAAAGTTTCATCCCCCATTAAAATTCCATCGATCACCAGTCCATTCCCGCAGGATAGAGTCACAAAAGAAAATCTCACGACAAAGGAAACTTTCCGTTCATCTCAAAGTCGCCACAGAAGCATGGCACTCAGGTTTGCAACAAGTTTTATTGATTGCAAGACTTTCCACATCGTCCTTCACGCAGGATAATAATCGAACAGCACCACTACAATCTAATCAATTTTCTTTTGCTGTACTTCTTGAGAATCCTTAGAGTGGTCGAGTAGATTAAATTTAGAAAGCCATAAAAGTAGCCAAACTCAATTAAGGACTGCAGCGCGTTGTAATTCGTTGCTATGGCTTGACACAGACAGGACCAACCACAATGAATTACAATCTGTCGCAGAGACATGTCTTCCGAGGTTTTCTCTAAGGATAATGATAACTTGGCAGTCGATGGGTTTTCTTCCGAATTTGTTAAGGTTTTTGTCCAATGAAGCAGCAAAAGCTCGATGCTCCTCCAACAATGATCTCATTACTGATGTCCAATCATGTGGAACCAGGTCGAATTCCATTCCTGCACGTGGATGAAATTTCAATCAGGCACAGTGTATCACAGAAATCAAATGTGGATGCTTGTGTTAGTTTAAAAAAAAAACAAATACATTCCAAATGCAGATTGAAAATGAAGGAACGACAATACAAAAATAGAGGAAGGATTAGTTGTTGTTGTTGTTGTTATACTTTTTTCATCGGTACGGTCGTTTTTCAACCGAACTATGTCTCTCAAAGGATAACAACTGGACCGGGGCTGGATGGGACAGTGATCTGTGGTCAGTTGGGATAAATGCCCCAACGAGTTTGTGAGAACTCGTACGGTTATACATAGTTGAACATTTTCTGTCCCTCTTATTTCATTTTATTTGTGTGCAGTTCTGTTGGTTAAGGATGTGGTCCTTTGGAACGGTAGAATAATTTTTCCAACTGTGGTTTCTTCCCGTTTGGCTATTTGAGGCGATAGCAGAACAAATGTGAGGATTCTTCATGGGCGTGTGCAGACGATGACGATGGTTTAGTGTTGTTTCATTTATGTTCCGTTTGTGGACAAATTCAATTTTCGGAACAACAATACAAAAATGGGTCTGTGTAGATATATGCATGCTGTTAATTTGCTCAAGCAGAAGGATCCTTTGATATGAAACGACGTTTAAGAGAATAGTTGACTGGGATTTTTGGCTAGTATTCTATTGATTGTTGATAAAAATCCGTTCGTATTTTTAGATGTTTTTAGGGAGTCAAAAGTCGGTATTTCTACAAAGGTTTGGTGTCATTTTTTTAAAGTATTGATTGCAACCTTGACCAGAATTTTTCTAATAATTAATTTGCACGCAACTCTTATGACAACCTCGAGTAGCTCGTTTGAATTTCAAAGAGTCGGGCGAACCGATGTGGCCAGAGCTAACTTTACTATAAAGCAAGTCATAATCTGTTGGAGCTGACGGTATTCATCCGTCGTTTTATCGCCTTGCTTTCATACCTATCACAATTTCTATGTTCGCGGTGTGTTGGAAACTAGTCGAAGTCGGAGGCAGTCATTATTTTCAGCCTTTTGTCGAAGGTGCTTAATGAGTTAATTCAAATCAGTCTTTGGCCAACGAAATAAGAATCTCAATGATCAAGCTTCAGAAAAATTTCCATATAGACGACTGCATTGACTTCGGCTATTGACGTCCTGCTTTACTTGAAAATCTTATCACATTTCGAACGTATTGACATATTGGCACGTGTTCCACAGGGGTGGTTTCTAAGTCCACTATTTTTCATGCTTTTCATTGACGATCTTCATACACATAAGTGCAAAAGATGTTCAATTTTGCGTTATCTGTAAGTCCATCCCGATTGCTAATGATGTTCTCAATCTCTATGATAATATTGACAGAATTTTGAATCGGCTTCAGGTAAACTGATGGAAATAAACTTTTGTAAATAAATAAAAATCGTCTGAAGAATCGAATCAGACATCCTTAGGGATAATCAAATAGAGTATATTGGCAAGGCTAAGAATCTGCGGCTCAAATCTAAGCTCGTTTGGTATTAATACAGAAATCAGGTTATTAATCAGATCAGATCAGGCAATGTGCCTTAGCTTCACAAAAAAATTATTTACTCTGGTCAGGTTGGCTCCATTGAATAGGACCTCGTGTTATTGAATTCTGTGTAGGAACTGTGGATATCTTTATAAACGAGGTAAAGACGCTGTCTTTCAAAAACCGGAACATTTTCCGTCGAACTCGTTGTCAGGTTGAACCATTCGGGATAGCCGTAAGCAATCTTAGGCTTGACAAGGGTCAATTATAACTTAAATCTTAACAATCAGGCTCTGCTTGTCATGGAAATCATATTGTTATGGTTAGCTGTGCTTTCACACAGATTATCCCATGCCCATTTCGGTCTTCGACGGCATATCATACCCCAATTCGTAGAACAAATGAGTGGGATGACTGACGGATCCAACAAGAGACGGCCTCCGGAACAACTGAAGAAATGGTGTTAGACTGGCAGTCTTAGAAGTGGGAAAAGTGTCCACCATTTATCTTCTATATCCAGCATTCGATTGAAGAACGAAATGACCCCCACAATGCTTACCTTAGGCAACTTTTGAGATTGATACGTTTATCTGGATTTGGCCGTAATAAGCCGAGAAGCCTCTTTAATCTTTCATTATTAATTTTCTAAGTGATCACGGGACGTCTTTATCAATCAAAGTTGTCATTCTCCACAGCTAACAGTCTAGCATTTCATAAAGCATTGCCAGTTGTGGTTTCCTTATATCAAACCTATTTAGCTTCCATAAGAGTGCTTCTAACCTTCGATACGCTGTTCTGAAACTACTCTACCTACTCAGTCAAGGCTCTATTGACAATCATCTAGAATATCTTACTGATGGTCCAAAAGAGACTTAATTAACACAGGTTTACCTTATTAAAGGAATCTTTATCTCTTTTAGACTCTCTGAAGATGTTTTTCTGCCTTTGTGATATGAAAAGGGTCCTTTTTGTGGATATGAATGAGGCGCTCTCGGTCTTATCAGCAACAGCATTGTTCGACAAGGAGCTCTGTTTGGCGGCCATCATTGTTGGTTTCGCAAGCATCGAAAGTCGCTCCTATATCCTCAAACTTAGGTGAATCTTCGATCACAAAAAAATCAGCCTACTAGTGGTTGTGGAATCAAGGCATAACTTCTTCTCACCTAAGGCATACATTTCCGCGTTCCTTTATTTCGCACTTGACGAGAGGAAAATAAAGTCAGTGTCTAACTTTTTCATTTATGCTATCCTTTTTTCCTCTCAAGCGCATCCCAACCTCCCACCTATGTACGTCGCTGTCAAAATCATCTAAATTTTTCGTTTATGCACTTAAAAATTCCAAGGACATTGACACACCAAACTTAAAAGCTTCCATGCCCACAAATTATCGTCCTACTCACAACCACGTTTAACCAAGCCAACCCAAACCGCAACCCATTAACGTCCTTCCTCCATTCACCATCTATCTTCAACCATAAGGGGAATTGCATAAGGCTCGAGGATAATTCTGGCTGGGGATAAAAAAGGACTCAACTCTATCATCATCATGAAAATATTGCCCAATTTAATGACGTAATTATTATTCCAGCAAAATGAAGCTGGTTTTTGAAGTCCCGTCCGTCGTCTATGCCGTCTGTTCTGGAAAATGGTGGCTTCCTATGCAGACTGTTCCAATTTGCTTAATTTTTTGTTCTTTTTCAAACAATGCGTTGGCTCAATTAAATTTTCATTTTACAAAATAACTGTATGATTGTGTAGAACTGGATTGCAAGCAGGCCCCGGGATAAGTCTCATCCTTTATGGATTTATTAATTCAAATTTCATTCGCTGTGGCAGGAGTAAGTGGCTGACTGAATGGCCTTGCGGAGGATTATATTATTATTGCCGAAGGGAATTACTTTCACGATTTCCTTCATGCTGCGATGTCTGCAGCGTGATTTCGAATTCTGATCGCGCAAACAGACAATTACTTATTTATTGAATTGAATGAGATGAGCGGGACTACGTCGGAGCTGCAGATGTGTTAGTATACCAAGCGAGCCTAAATAATTCAATCTAAGCAAGAATATTTTAAGTCCCTGTCTGATTTTTATATGATAACCCTGCTGCAATATGCTTGTTCTTTGCACAAAAAGTTAAGTTTTTCTCTTTCCGTGAACCTTGTGGTTGAAATCGAAGACACTCTTAGCTGGAGCGATTTGGGTGTAGGCGGTTTTTTCGACGAATTTTTGTCACTTTTGCTTCATTCCAACTGATTCGTTAATCTGATCCCTCGAACAAGCTCTGCTCTCTAGCTTCCTCGTTTGGCATTCGGATCTCAAAGAGGTTGTGTAGTTATTGCATAACTAATTTTTTTTAAAGGACGCGATTAAAAGTCTCGATTTGAAAATTTCTTAAATAAAATCATTGATTTTACTGCAAGTTTCGTTCCACCTGGTGGTGCTTGATCTTCTTCTGGATCTTGGTTGAGAATGCTGAAGAAGTACACGGAACTTTTTAGTCCACGACCAAGTGAAATTTAATCTTGATTCATTTCATGATGGTCACTTTTAGCTTGGTATGGGTGTGCTTTGGCTCTCTAAGACATGAAAATGACTATGTTGATGAAAGAGGGCTCGCGTCTAGTCATCCAGATATAATTATGAATCCAAAAGTTACCTAAATTTTTACCAAGTAGAGGTCCTCTTGTCTCTGCAAGAAGCATACTGTTTTTGAAACTTGCGTACCAGGTGATGAACGACCCTTATTTTATCTTTTTCTTTCGAATGTTGGTCATCATATTTTGCGTCCATCGACTGTTGGTCTTCACTTTTGCTTTTTCTATAGAGAAAGCTAATTGACTCCCTAAAAGAGAGCAGACTGGGTGTGTTGAACCCCTATGAATTCGGCCCGGATCCTGGACTTTATCCTATCTTGAAGAATTCATCGACCAAACTTTCCTTGGAGAAGATGAGAGGACCGATAAGTGAAGACTCCACTCCACTCGCACTCCATTTTTCCAGGACATTTGATATAAACATTTTTGTCGAAGTCTGTTTTGGCGGGTATGATCTTTTTTTCGTCAACCCTTATCCTTTGTGTCTTTCCTTTCTTTGTTAAATAATCGTTATAAAGTTTTTGGTAAAAAAAAGACTGCCAAAGCCAAGTCAGCTTTCCTTAGAGAAGAAATTGGTGGGGATCACAGGCTAGATAGTTTCTTCAGCTGAGCCGTTTCGTTTCTAGATTCCATAGAGCTACAGTTGATCTTATTGTTTTTAAGGCTTACTTTACCTCATGTTGACTCCTTTATCAGGTAATCTCTTTCAAGACTCCAACTCTTTGTTTTGATCGAGAATTTTTGCAGTCCACCAGATTGCATGTTTTTTGGTTAAAGACATTTTATCGAAAGAAAGTTGGCGAAAAAAACAAAAAAAAAAATAGTCAGAAATCCTAATTTTCTCAATAATTTAAAAACCCTTATTGGGAATCCTTTTACCCTACTTTATGATTACCAGTACACTGTAAACTGGTTGCTACAGTCTTTGCAAACGTTTTTCAATGGGATTGCATTTTGCAAACAAAGTCCTCATGGCACTGCGTGCATCGTGCATCGAAACTCCCTCCTTCAGAATACTCCACGACACAATATTATCCTTCTCAGTCGAGCATTTTCGTTGCAATTTTAGTCCTTTTCATGCCGCCACCCGCTTTCAAACTTTCGATGCAGAAACTATACGAACAAGTGATCGCAGCGAAGCGTGATTAATAAACTTAAAGACTTAAGGAAACACACAAACGTGTCCTTGCCAAAGTGAGCGAGAACTTTTCCAATTCATCTTGTCCTCCCCACCAGAAAGAGCACAACTCAAAAGTCCTTCAAATAATAAATTTCGAAATAAAGCATAAAAGAGTCCTTTAGCTCCTCAAAGCCCACCCCCTCAAATGGCTGGCTAATTTGTTTCCATTTATGCACCGGCAACTCATAGTGCAGCGCTCTAACAGATGACGCTTCCACGGAAGCGAAATTAATATGAGAACTTCCTTGCGCCTGGAGAAATCCACTGAAAGGACACCACCCACTTGACTCGCCCTTAAAGCAGGGCATAAAATTTGCATATGAATGGGAAATAAATGCAAACGATGCGACTACGCCGTGGGCCACCACACCACCGCATAGCAGCAATCTTAATCAACCAAGAGTGGCCGAACTAATGGCCTTTAACGGTATTAAATTCAATATATCTCATAGATAAGCATGTGTGCGCAAGGAGTTCCGCCGCTACCCGTACCTCAGAATCCAGGGAATCCATACATCAAGATGGAGTAGCAATTTATCGTTCGGCGTTTGTTTAGAGCTCGTCCGGCGTAAGTCTATCCGCAGAGTAATCACTTCCTTTTTTACATATATGTGTATGGTAAACGGATGCGGGAATTGGAGCGATAACTCGCAGCGAAATCAATACCCTTTGGGGGGTCCAGGCGAAACGAAATTGATGGTTGACCCGATTGGGTTTGTGTTTGGCTTTTTTTCCGGTTCATTTGGGAAGTATTTCATCTGCTGACAGATGCAGAGGATGGTGTTGAACTAATTAACCGTAAGCCTTTTGTTGGAGGGAATACCAAGAATAACAGGACTATCCGTACGTGTCCCAACAGCTTATGAAACTGGATTGGGTCCAACATGTAATTCCTTTTTATTGAAGGCAATAATTTATGGTTTCATTGTTAAAGCCGAAAAAACAATTCCTAATAAAGGCGAAAGGATATGATTAAAGCTTCCCTTAAATTAATTTGTATGATGCTCTATGACTTTCTTCGGAGTAGTGTTCGGAACTTATTGACTCCTCCATATCAGCCCTACGAACCTTGGATTTGGTTTGGGTACGAAGAACATCTTCCAACTTTCATATGATTCATATGACAAAATGGAGTTCTAGTTTTGAAGATCTGTGATCTTGAATTGCAGCAATTTTTGGAAATTGAAAGAAATATTTGCTTTGGGAAAAATCTCAGGATAAAAGATGTCAAGTTGATTAAATTTCCGCGATTAAAGACTTGCCTCAATAAAAGGGGAGGGCCATCTCTTGGTTGGTCTTTTTTTGAATCATATGAGCTCAAAAAATTGCTGCAAAAAAAGGATAAAAAAATTATTGCAAAGCCGTCCGAGGCATAATCTTTTTAAAAAAATAAATCAAAAGAAGTTACTTGAGATCTGTACTTCAGCGTGGAAGATCGACAAACATTTGCCCAGCTTTTATAAGCTAGAGAAGATCAGTAAAATTAAGACTGATCGAGCAGTTTCCTTGACACGAATAAATTTTCCTATGAAATACAAAGCCACCTCAAGACTCTTAAACATCAACAAGAATATTATTTTCATAGATTACATGGAGTGAAACCTACCACAAGATTTCCTCAGGCTCCAACGTCATGCCTGTTAGGTTTGCCCAGATACTAGGTCCTGCTCACCAGGATCTTCGCAATCAACTCATGCTTCGAGAGTTAAAAAACAAGCGTGCTCATCTCCATAGAATTTTTAACGCTTGCGATCCTTGGGAAACCTGAGGTCGTGTGCATCGATCCCTAAATCATTTAAAGATAATGAAAGAATCGGTGAAACGACTTATGATTACGTTCGCAGGTGTAAGTTTTTTCGGATTGTTTTTGTTACTAGTTTTCTCTCAAGGGGTTATGACTTAACTTATTATGCACTTGCTATAGTGAGCGAGGGATAAGGGGAAATATTGAAAGTCTGTTTTGGAGTTTGAGACTTTCAGTTTGAGAATTACTTTGGCGTTGACTTGGCTCCATGGGAAGTGCCGGAGTAGGGATGGAAATTTTATATCGACTGTTTTAAATTCACTCAGTTCATAGCATTTTATTCTTCTTGGTTGATGTACATACAAGAATTTTTTTCATGAGAAGCTAAGTCGACTAGTTACAAATGACCACTTTATCAGTCTTCCGCCACAGGTCTGACTTGACCAGAAAAAAGCCGTAAACTAACTTTTTGTATATCAGTATAATCCCGACTCATGACGACAGAGTAAGCCATGGACGAAGAAAGGTGTGCAGAAAAGGCACGAATGTCACGTTTACAACTGAAAACAAGGCTCATCTGCTTCTCGACACAAAGAGTCGATAAAGAGTATTTTTCTGGTTACCCTGGTCTTTATAGCTGCATTTTTCAAGAGGTTTGGCAATGGTATATGTGCCCTCATTTGTCGCTTGCGAAAATATCTTACACAGTCGGACTGAGTGGCATCCCAACGCTTCTATACCATCCTTAAGGCCCTTAGCTTGCTCTACTGCAGTTCCGGTTATTTTCTCTACTCATCAGCCCTATGAAAGGACATATTCAATTGCGCCTATCCAACAGCAGACGACGAAGGATTTGATTGGCAATTTTAGATTTTTTTGAGAACTTATTTCAGAAGTGGGGCTACAGATGGGAGTCCCTATTTTCTATTGCAACACCTCTTATAGCAGACAAATGATGCCATTTTCCAAAACTGAAAGCAAAAAATACAACGAATTTGAGCGAATTCAAAACTCATCAATAAGGAAGAGTACGGCTTTTTACGGATGGCATATACGCCTCAACCCACAGCACAATCCTTCTGTTTCTAATGTATGTATTTAACCACATCATAAAGAAGTTTCGAGATTCGCATTCATTGAATTCTTTTTATCATGTTCGGAAATGGGTACTTTTTAAAGCTCATGATGCTGAATAGTTCATTCTGCTGGACAACAGTCAAAAGACTCCTTTAGTTGTGCCATCTTGGTAAAGAAAATTATTGGATATCTCGGGTTGAAACTTTCATGCGTAGTTACAAATAAAGATGTTTTTTTACGAGTATGCGTTTACGGTTCATTAAAAAACTTTTTTGAAACAATGTAAACCTTGCCGTGCGGAATAGGTTTACATGGTTAATAGTCTAAACTACAAATTTATTTCTGGTTGAAAAGATTTTATGTTGTATGAAATTAATGGCGCCATTTACTACATTTTCGGGTAATTAATTTTTATTTGTCGAATATATTTGGCATGGAAGGGCTTCTAAATACCTTTGAAGGGATGAAAGTATTATTATGAGGTTTGCATGTTCAAAATCGTAGAATTTTGATCATTAAGAAAAGTTAAGGCACCTCGTTTTGAGTCATCTGAATAAGATTTTTGTTTGTGCGGGGTTTTCATTGGACACAAAATAAAATGTTTTTCGAGAAAACCATTTTAAAATTAAGCAGGATTACGATGTTAAACATACTAAGTGGTGATGGTTCCCAAGGGTTTGTCCATAGAAAAGCAATGTGGGTCCAGTTTTGCAAGGCTAAGAGAATCGGCAAGGACTCGTTGCAGGTCGGTGAAGATTAAAAGCTGCGGAGTTTTGAATTCGACGAAAATATGATCTAATCATAAAAGCAACTCCTTTTCAAATGATCTGTGAAGCACTTCTGGATCCCAATTCTTGACTTCGGTTTCCTTCTTCTGTTTTAGCACAATCGTAATACGATTTTTTCCACGGTATTAATTCTTTTGGAAATTTTTGGCCTAAGGTGCATTTTTTGACCTAAAAAATGTGCATTTTTTGACATTGAAGGACCGGATCAAACTTAGCAATGGAGTCATAAAGCTGATTTCTATTCTTCATGTTATATATCATTCTGCTTCTAGATATTTAGACCAACCTTCCTGTCATCCGCGATGGTCCCTTATCCTTGAAGAATTTTTGTTGCTCATTCGCTGAATGTAGCTTTGTGTCTTTATGCATCTCGTAGAATTCACGGTTGCATCGTTTTTTTGTGTCGCAGACAGGAGTAATCAATGTCTTGCAAATTGCATACCATTCACACCTCAGAAGCTTCTTTTGTGAGCTAAAAAATAAATAATGCCCGCCATAAAAGAATAACGTCATTGCGCACTATTCTGGCTTTTCTCAGATTTGCAAAGATCTGCAACTATTTAAGAAACTGGTTTATTTATTTATTTATATGAGAGCGATCTGGTTGCATGGATTCGAAAACTTCACGCAGCTCTCTAATAAACTCTTTCTTCCACTTCAAGATCACTGAATGAAATTCTACTCACTTCAGTTTGCTTGGCAGACGAGGTAGTTATTTAGGACGATTGATGAACTAAATTCTCCTTAAAAAACGGAAGCCAAAGCATTACTAACTTACTCTTTTGGAGCCCCTATTGCTCCTCTTTCCAGTTCCAAAGATGACCGAAGCAGTTCCAAAGTGTCCGTTCAACTTTTGGACCTTTCCAAGTGAAGAAAACGTCATTAGTTGGCGCTCCATCCTCCTTTCTTTCCGAAATTAACAAATCGATTTAAAAACGAAAACTATTAACAAACAAGTTAATCTATTACCTGCAACCTTCACCCCTCTCACTTATCCTTTGTTTCCATTGCATTGTTCATTCCCTGATGAGGAAACTTCTTCCCAAACTGTAAGATAAATATTTAAACATTCCCAATGGCATGACAATGGATCACGGCAGCACTTTGCTTTTCCGTCCTGATTTCCCACCGACAATCCTTGCCCAAAGACACAAAACACAAACAGAAAATCGATTCACTTATTGTTCAAGGAATTGTAAAATACTACAACGCCAAGGACTGGCGTAATCCCACAGTCGGGGTACTCTTTTGGGACACCTCCTCCTTTATTACTCTAAAAATGTGATTCTCGCGTAGTTTAGATGGCGCGGAAATTTCACCATTGTCCTGAATTAAATACGAACGATACAGCAACAGGATAACAAACTATAATTTGTCGTGTCTGTCTAATTGGAAGAAATGAATCCTTAAAGCGATTACGATTGTCTTGTTCGCTTTCATTAATTGCGGCATTAAGGATATGAACTGAAATTATCATCCACTGCCATATAATTAATGGACAAGTTGTTCTTGATCTATGCGAAGCGGTGGTGGTGGTGTTGGACAAGATGCTTGGATTGATGATGGTTGGTTCTTGACAAAAAAAACAAACAAAAAAAAAATCAATTCGCAAGAAAAGGAGGAGGCCGCACAGCAGCAAGTGTATCCAAACAAATCATCAATTTGGTAAATTAGATTTCAGTCAATCATTGTGACACTTTGCAAGGACTAGAGATTGGACCGAGACTATTTCATCATCAATTAGGAATCGACCCAGGAGGCTATGTTCCAGACTGACATGTGCTATTTGCAGGATGTAATTAATCAAAGGATTCCTTTTTTGCTTGCCTATTTAGAAGGCACTTTTGTTGGGCATTTTGAAAAATTGTAGATAATGTTTGATGACAGGTGTATTGACAGTTGCCGAATGGAGATGGATGACATGTGTTCGAGGAACTTTACCATTTTGGGTTGCCTGACGAATCTCATCTATTAGCAAACATTGGATGTACAAAAACTAACTTTGCGACCTGAATGAGTAATTGCTTGTCCTTGTACATCAAAAGAGATAAATAATTAATTTTCCTTGGGCACCCGAAAATTATTCCAGGCACAAAATGGAATTTATTGTTTAGATAAAAGAGCCAATGATGCTAGTAATGTACGCTCAGTTTTATTGAAAAGACCTATCTTCACAGTCCGTCGAATCCTTGTTCAAGCACTGGCTACAACACTTGCGGAGTCCAAAATACAACTTAAAGTGCGGCTTACTTCAGTTACAAAGTGATGGTTTGTTGATTTTTAAACCCCTAGGTCCTACTGTCCTGAGGGCAATATTGGACTTCGATTGGAGCATGGAACATTGAAGCATCCATGAAAAAGGGGACAGAGGAATTTATCTTTGATACTTGGCTTGTAATCAAACCTTAGCTCACCGGCCTTAGGCTCGAGAAAATACATTTTAATATTTTTTTTCTAATATTCCACATTTTTCTCGGCTATTTGCATCGGATTGAATTATAACCGCTTATGCAATTCGCTAGCTATTTGAGTGATTCAATTACTACTGAGTCAATGTAAAAATGTGACTTTACTTGGCCTATCTGTACGATTAACTGGAGTCCTGTATGGTCAATTCCAAGCAAACCAACTTGACATTTATGTAATCGAGTTGTATGTTCCTTGGAGACTTGAAATTCGCCGCATCTTTTATGTAATAAGACTGGCGATGAGACTCACTTTATCACTACTTACCTATCACAGGGGAAGTTGGTCAGTGGTAAGGCAGATCAATTAAACCGACAACCCGACCCTTATGCGAACTACTGTCGTGTTTCAGAGAGTACTCATCTCGAAGCGGAGAAACTCATCTGGTGCAAATTTTTGAAGAAGAAAGCCCAAGAGCCAAGGTTGTTGATCACTGCCTGTACAAGGCACCCTGATCAGGTAAGCTCCATTGTGTCCAGATAGGAGCCCATTGCGAAGGAAATTCTTGATGAGGAACTTTTGAGTATTAAATCAAGAAAGACAAGTCCCACGACTTTATACTTGAGGGAACTGAATAATTTTCATCGAATTTGCTGTCATGTTGAATCATCTGTAAGCCGATGTAGCTGAGGACTTCCATCATAACAGTATAGAGAACCTTTTAAATCAATTGTGGAAGGCTGTTTACACTGATGTATTCAAAACAGCTTCCAAAACAGAAGTTGGTGTCTGATTCTGATCTTATATCCACACTTTTCTGATAATTGTGAGATAACCGGATCTTGTGGATGCATTTCAGTTTTCATTGTTATTTTATTCTGCGAAGTACGAAGTATTTTTTAGCAGAACAGGGCTACAAGAGTTCTCTATAAACCATCACGCAAATGTTTGATTTGGCTTCGTCCAGTAATGGCCTATGTTTTCTATTTCACTATCTTCCCATCGGGTCCCATGAGAAGGTGATGAACGGTCTTTTCCGTCTTTTAAAAATAATAAAACTGTTTGAAATCAAGTCGAATAACTGCAGCAGGGCTGCAGCTTGCGCCTCTTTCAACTAAGTACACCTACAAACAATGAAGTGACTGCTGGTCGAAGAATTCCTCATAATCTCCCTTAAATTGCAATTTATTTAATTTTCCATAATTTTCAAACCAAAAAGCTGTTATACAACTTCAAAATCCAATAACGCGTTTGGGGTCAGCAAGTGCAAATTAATTTTTTTAAAGCCACAAGCCGCACTACAACTGCACTCATCACGCGTTATTGAAGCTAATTAGTTGAATCACCCTGATTCTGGTCGGCGTTCTAAATCATGCGATTTGATGGTGTTATTCCGCCGAAAATTGAATATATTTCAAGAGTCTGGGGCTTACGGTTAACCAATGTAAATGAAGCACACGAGTCCACCCACAATTCACATTCGGATAAATGCTGCACTTTAATTTATGAAGCCACATTTGAAAAGCTTCAGGCTAGAGACGGTTTCAATGGTTAAATGATTTCATAGACAAAAATTAGTTGAAATCCAACGGACAGAGTGGTTGTGGCACTGTTCTAGCCACGTGCTTAGACTTAGTGAACTTAGAAACTAGGAAGTTAAACAAATAGAAGAATGATGGCTTATTTAGACAAATGACATTAGTTTCTGTCTTTGACTTGAATGCTTGTTTTATGTGACATGTCATACATCAGTTGAGTAATGGTTTTGATTTGATCGAGGAACAAACAAACTATTTAGGACTTTTTAAGAAGAAAATTGATATCGATCTAAAAAATATTTTGGCTGATTTTTATAATCACTTTTAAAGAAATAAAACAGAATTGAAAAGCAGAAAATCTGAGAAGACTAGAACGCATATGTTTTCTAAAATTAAGGAGTCAAGTAGTTTTTTGAGTTAAAAATTCCTTTCAATTGTGTTTTGTAAAGATTTTATTGATTTAATTATTCATAGAATTTGTGAGTACCTCAAGCGTCTGTTCTTAATCCTATTCTTTTTTTAATACGAGATTCATTCTTTTCGATCAGATTCTTGATGAAAGGTTATTTACTGGTTTGGTTGAAGATGTACCCATCGCTAATGAGTCAACTATTCAGCAAAACTGAGTGAATAAAATTTTGTACAAATATTCTGGATTCAATTATCCTTCGCAGTGTGTAAAACTGCCTAACAGATTTAACACAAATCAAATAAGTTATAAATTGCCTTAAATGCCGCACGGCTATTCGGTTCTTTGCAAGGTCGTCAAATTAATTCTGAATTCTTCAAATTCCATTTTCTATGCTGAACAAACCATTTACTCGATCCTCCTTTGCATTAGCAAAACTAGAACCATTTAACTTGTCATTAAGTACACTACAACATTTCTGTACCGATTCGACTCCGGGTCCTTTATAGTCACCTCACAATGAGGCTTCTCTTCAATTTCTATCCTCTTCTATTTCGTATTTGAAAAGTAGCACTCCAGGATCAACTTTCCCCACTCGTAGCATTAAATCAGGCCAACCTCAAACATCTCTAATTCCAAATCCTTGCCACATCCATTTTGTGCACCTGACTTAAACTACATGTGTACAATGTGTTTACAACCCGATCTTCCACTTAATCTGCATACAAAAAAAGTCCTTTCAAAAATGTTTTTCAAAGAACCAAAAAGTCGAATCCCATGAGAGGATGAAAGGATTCCTAGAGAAATCCTTCCAAATAAACCGAAAACCATCTCAATGAGCTATTTTAAAGGAATTTAAAGTAAACGCCTTGTTGTGAACCGACCAGGACACAGAACATAGATGAATAGTAAACTGTTGAGGATAAAAAGCTGATGATGTGGTGTAACGTTGAAGGGAATTCCTCTAGGGATATAGTGTGGCCCAAAGCAAACGTAATGAAACAATTTGTATTCGAAGAGAGAGTTCCTTGCCTTCCTGTTTATTTTTTTTCGGTGTTTATTGTGAGTGTTGCTGATGGTAGTTTGATGAGCTTGTTCCTGTCAAATGGGAATTTTTTTACAAGACTGTTGTGAAATGCTCAGCGTCGTAGGAAGAACTTTAAGATGCTTCACTGAACTTTAAATTGTCCAAAAAGACGAATTTATATAAGGCTCAATACTTTTCTGGTAGTCTATGGTCACTTTTAACGACATTTCCTGTTGTTAAATAGGGTGGGTGTCATATGTCGTCTGGCTAGCCAAATAGCCAGTTCTGACGACCACAGACTTCTTCCCTTGGGTCTCTATGAAATTTCGAATTTGCCATGACATTAATTATGCTCCAAGATGTTCATAACGTGATGGGAAAAAACTGGTTTCGGATAATGTTCTCTTGAGGTCCATCCACATGAAAAAGAACAGCGGCCTTTGATTCTCACGTGAGGGACCCTCACAGACCAAGGGTACCCGAACTATTTGCGGATGCCAAACATCGCTACATATCACAAAAACCACTACACAAAAAATGCGCGGCAGAATGGGTGCCCTAAAAGTTGCTGGAGACCGATTAAAGATCTCTCCTCGGATGTGCTAGATTGTTTTGTCAGAATCCTTTCTAAAGCATGCTCGAATGACCGTGTTCCCGATGAATGAAACCCCAGGGCCGTTTGTCATGGTGACTCCGCCAACTTCAGAGAGACAAGTCTTCTTAACGTCACATAAATCACTTGCTAAACGTAAGTCATAAACTAGGTCATGAATTTCAAGGCGAACGGAGCGAGTTTGTAACGTTGGGCTATAAAAATGCAGCCGTCATTGACGGACCTTCCACTGCTTTTGGAAAGGTGTCTCGACAATTTCTATTGGCTTTGGGAAATTTTTTACGTGGCACGATGAACAGTAGTTGGACAATTAACGCGAATCATCGTCTCAAACTGCGGAACCAGAAAAGTCCTCGTAGCATGGGACAAGTGTGGACACGGAATAGAAAAGTCACCTGATAATGATTCTTTTCGAGCTTCAAAGGTACTTTTTCTCACAATCGACACTTTCTTTGGCTTCATGGCCCCGAAAGAGTCTGCTGTGCTCAGGAAAAGCTTTTGCTTAAACAGCACTTGAATGGGCTTATTTTTTTTTTTAGAAAACGGCATGGCAGAACTGCGACAAATTGATGAATTGGGGCAGGAATATTTTTGGTTCTAATAAAGCCTCTTTTTTTAGTCGAATTTTACTGACTGGAACAAGACCGAGTGGTTTGACCTCTTCTTGTTTTTTGAGAGGTTTTGAAAGCTCTTAAAAAAATACCATTGTGCCATCATTTTTCGCCTGACCGATTAAAAATATGGCATCAACAGCTCTGGCGTCCGCTTGTTAGTTCAAAATTCAAATAAATGAGAAAAGAGTCAAGTGCGCAACGAAGATTCCGTACAAACTTTAAGGTATGTAAATAGTTCGTCCATCTCGGTTATCAAGTCTCGAAACATTTTCTTACTCTTGTTTGTATGTGGTATCCTATAGGATGTGATTTCCTTGTGATTATCGAAATTATGCAAAATTAACAGCAGTGTTTTTCATCTGCGTCGATTAAGATGCTTAATTTTATAAAGCTCTACGAGATCACAGTCATAAGTATTGAAAATTCAGCTCGATACCTTTACGCGTTTCTAAGAAAAAGGTGCCTGATGGACAGACGGTTCAGTTTTTCCGCTTAAAAATTATAAAGCAAACCAACATCAGGTGAATATTTTTGGGCCACCATTAAGAGAAAGCTATAAAATTTTTCTGGCATAAGAAATCCCGCTTGAAAAAAAAAACCTTTTAGTTTCATAAATATTATTTGAGTTAGCACTTTATTATCAACTATTATTCCTTTAACAACTTTACATACTTTGCGCGCGCGTTACTCTACTTTACGTCATTGTTTCGTTACCTACTAAAAAATATTTCAACTCCATTGCATTTGTTTCATTTGATTCTTTCAATGTACAACTTAAGCTTAAGCCTTAAATTCATATATAAACACTATTTTAATGATATTTGAAGCTATCAACAACATTTAGTAATAATAAAATTTTACAAAATACTGTCACGTTACGTTCTTTAAGCATGTTCTAAACTTTAAGTATTGTGTTTTGATTATTCTTAAAAATCTATCTGTTCTCTGTACATCGTACACATTCACAATACAATAAGTATTTACAACCCAACGGCTAAGGATATTTACAAACATATTTACAAATACAGCAATAAACGTCCCGAAGAATCCATTTCCGGGAGCGTTAGCAATTAGTTTAGATAGATCCTTTGACTGGATTTCTCCGTTCATGGATTTAGTTGAAAAGTTCAGTACTGCTGACAGCAGCACTTTGTGCTTCCATCGTCAGGATTAAGTTAAAAAGATTTCATAAACAAGTTCCAGTTTGTCACTCGTTAAAAGTTGTGTCCTTTTGATAGGCGAGAGTGTGAATGATGGAAGAGTGTCTGGAAGACGTTCGTATGTTGAGTGTTTTACAAAAACACAACAATTTGTGCATAGATTTCAACGGCTACGAGCAGTCCCATAACCAATCCGTTCAAGATGCACCGATAGCGTTCCAAATGTCAGACAGACGCCATCGAATTACTATCGTACGCGACCAATAATGAATCGTTCTCCTCGCTGCCACTGCCAGCACTCTTCTCCAGCTCGTCGATGACCTCGAGACGTGTCTGTTGGTGGGCAATTTTGTATTTATGCCGTTTGATGAATAATGCTCGAATGTTGCTGCTGTTGTTGTTGTTATTGTTGTTGTTTGACTTGAGAGAGGAACGACATCGTCGTTGTTGACGTCGTTTTGCTGTCACTTGATTTTGATCGGTTTTGTTATGGTCCAGTATACTGCTGTCGCTATCGTCACAACAATCACCATTATTATCATCGTAGTCGTCATCGTTATCGTTTTCGTCGTCGTCCTCACGTTCATCATCGTCGTCGTCGTCATCATCATCAGGACCGTAGATGTCATCGTCTTCATCGATGTCGAAGAGGAAACAGCCGGTGGCCAATGATGTTGTGGTCTTCGCCTGAGAGGAGGAGGAGGAGGATGGATATGTGGTGTGAGTGCGCTCAGAATCACTGGCTTTATATCATAGTTCTATTACCTCTGGGCCTTTCCATGTGATGCCGGCCCGTACTAGATTGTAGAACCTCATAACGCCCCACATCGCGAGCACCTAAAACGAAAAGAAAAAAAGTCAAAAGACAATTATGCAATATTAAATCAATCGAAATTAAATTGAATGATTATGGATGAAGGGAAGAGTTCGAAGGACCATATTTTACAGCAAAGATAGGCCGGTCATTGAAGTGAAGGATATTCCTTAAGTAGATCAATTCAAATCCTTCCTCCTGCAGAAAAATTTTGCTTTTATGAGGAGGTATAAAGATAAATAAAAAAATACGCCAAAGATGCCCAAAAGCAACCACTTTATAAGAATTCTCAGCTTTCTTGTGCAAACCCAAGTTTTCGGCCTCTTCTACTCTAACATTCTAAAAAGGCGAAGTTTGTAAGTTTGTATGAATGAAGTAATCTTCGGCGCTACTAATCCGATTTCAAAAACTCTGTCCACAATATTTACAATGAACTTTCAGGATGAATAAAGGTCTTTTCGTTTTGTAACTTAAGATCAGTTGAGCGAATGCTTTTTTTTGTGAATACTGCCTTAACGGTACTAGATTTTCAATTGCTTTCTTTAGAACAGTTTTGGAAATCAAAAAGATCTTTAAAAAAGTCCGCGATGACACATCTCTATGTGTTAAGGTTTAGGCACAAATTGTTAAAATATGACTGATGAAATCTGTGAGAGCTTTTTAAGCAGGCAAAAATAAATTCTTATCAATTTAATTTTGTTTATTATTTGGGAAATTCTGAAATTGTATACAGATTAAAATTGCCTTTTACACAACATTGTTTGGACAAAAGTACCTCTTGTTGTCGGAGGACGTTGAATAGATCCTTTTGCGTTCTAGAACTTTTCTGCGTACACGTCAGTTGTCGTCGTACGTTGGTCGGTCAAAGACCGTGCGTTTACCGTCGAGGCTTAATTTTCGTATGGCTCTTCTTTGACCACGAATCAGCGTTCGTTTCGATATCGCTTCAATATTGGCCTGTTGGCCCTTTTCCGGACCTGACGTCAATTATAATCAGGATCACAACGTTTAGATAAGTGCGACGGGACAGGACGCGGGTGAGACAAGACGAATAACTGAAACTATTGAGGCAGTGAGAGCTTTAGTCTTGCAATATCCGCACGTAAATTTGGGTTCTTTATGAAGATCTTAATTGTCATTCATACAAATAAGCGATTGTGCAGGAATTTTCCGAACATGATACTAATACTCGGAGGAACGCATGTTAGTCTCGTTTCGAAAACATTCCAGAGAGCACCTATTTTTACTTGAGTTGCCCTCCGGGGCGGCACCAAATCCCCAAGAATTGCACCGAAGGATTTTGCAAGAATCTCAAGTCACAGTTTGGTGTGCAATATCTTACCTGAGATTTTTCGTCCCTGGTTTTTTTGAAATTTTCTGTCAACATTTTGAAGACTTTTTTCTTGGCACGAATTGATGAATTTGACTAAGGGGACATTTGGTTACAACTGCCAATGCCACAACACCCCATCACAGCAAGTGGGGATTTTCTAATCTTTCGCTTATGTCGACTGTCTTTGGACCCTAAAAATCCTGATGAACGTCCGGGCAGCTATTGCCAATACACCCGCTGATATGTTGACTTGGCTTCTTCGGTATCCGTGCCTATTCCTAGACAATCGAACTTCCAAAAAAATGTACGTAAGAACAATTCAAAAATTCTGGATGCTCGAACTTTCAGACACTCGAGACTGCACATTATTACCAACGGCTCGATTTAGAGCGAAAGATTCTCTAAATTGGCGTTTTGTTCTGGAAACGTGTATAACATGTGAGCACGATGCCGCACTTTGGGAAGCATCCGAGACCGCTTAAGGTAACCAACCACTTCAAGCATCCAAGAAGACCTCGCAAAGAAAAACTTGAGCACAGAGCTTACGAGAAGAGAAAACACGAAAAATAAAAGTGTCCCAATCTCAGTCATATCGAGGATTTTGGGAACAGAAACACAACTCATAGGTTCTTCAAAAAACATCCAGGATCAAGGATATTTTCTCAGGACCTACGGCATCTTTTCGAGGACCCTGTCGCCTGCAGCTTCGGTTGTTGCCAACGCTGGCGACAGAATCCTTTCGCTAGAGCGTGCTCCAATGAATAGTTACAACAACTGCAACAAGTCAGTTAGCACTTAAGGGGTCCTCATCAAGGCATATACTTTGAAGCAGTGCAACATTTTCACTCACTTCAGGTAGAATTATTATCCTCTTTTAAAGTTTCCTTTCTGATATTAAAAATGTGACATCCTTTGAGATGAGTTAAGCACTAGCTTATCTTTTTCACTTCCAGACCGTTCGCCTGAGGCGAAATTCGATGTCGTTTACGAATAACTTTCGAGCTCGTCTTTAATTTATGAAACACTTTTATCGGTGGCCAGATCTCTGTCCTGAAGGAGAGCGATGCCAAAACCAAACTCAGTAAATCAATTAATTATGAATATTAGATACGCCTCAGTGTACACGTAACGAACTATGCCAGTGGTAAGCTTGTGCTTGTGCTTGGGTACAGGGCAGAAACAAGGAAACGCCCGCGGCCAAATAAATTTCCATCCCCAATTCACACTGCAATAAATTTCGATTAGGCAATGGCCAGGAGATAGTACCTGTCCGACATAAGGGCTTGTGATGTTCCAAACATGTAAAAGTTGGGTGGAAAAAGTAATCGATATTCGAGATTCAGTTTGGTGGCATTGGGGCTGCTGGGGGCTGATTAGGCAACAGTTCTAGAGATAATAATGATGCAGATAGGACATGACACGATGAGGGATAACCACGGAGCATGCATTCAGGATATGTGACATATGGTGTGGTGTAGCTTTTAATGAGATAACATGACGGTGATTTGAATGGTTTAAGATAAATTTATTGGATATTCGAAGGCAGTGGCTTTGGTGCCTGGCTCTGTGGTGGGAAAACGTGCGAGCTTTCGAAAAAATAAGTATCATGAAAAATAAGGTTTTCTTAATCCATTTGATATTGCGTGATTTACTCGGGCAAAAATTAACTCATCTTGTTTAAGGACTTCATCCATTTGGCGGGAGGGATGCTATTGGAAAGATGAAGATACCGACTGGTATTGTCGTGTATTGCTTCTTGCTAAGGATAAATTTTGCAAATTACACAACTCCTTCGACATACTTTGAGCTCATGTTTATGAAGATTTAAAATAATAAGTCAGGTCAGCCCACAAAGATGGCAGTGTTAAAATCTCCAAAGTGAATTTCTGAAATCGGAATCAATCGGCGCCTCATTGTAGGAATCTCGGACAATGATCCTGGCTTGCAACATGTAATGATGGGAACTCGTCTTGCAATGATAATTGACTGTAAACCGATCTACTATAGCCATGGATCATGACATCAGCTTAATACGTACAACCGCCTTATCACGAAGTAAAAAATTCTACAAAGGAGTAATTTTATAACCTCCTTGACGATCCCAATGCAGCCTGTCCGGGATGATATTAAAAGCGTACACGGGAACTTCAATGCCAGACTTTATCGGCAAGCACTTTTTCCCAGCTGCTAGGTTTCCAAGACTTGTAGTCCACGCAGCAACGAAATCGACTATGCACTATTAGATGTCAGGGACGCTTTCATCATTCTGAATCTACAAGCTTTGAGCGACTCCGACCATTTTACTGTTGTGACGTCGAAAAACGGTCACAGCAAATGCATCTGCATGAAAACTTCAGCTAATAGTGGAGATAGATAGTTGATGGATGATGGATGATGGATGAAGAACGCTTCATTAAAAGTGAGGAGCAGAAGATGTTTCGAAAAAAGAAAAGGACCTACTTAATCAAGTCCCGCAACCGGAGCAACATCACCGACTCTTCGGAGCAACACAAGGATCTCTGTACCAATGGGTTCAGGTCCTACCGTGGTTCAAGCTGAAATCCATGCCATTGAGATCTGCGCCAGACACAATCTCATCAAGGGTATAAGAGGCGCTAGAATTGAAATCTTTTTAGACATCCAAGCAGCAATGTGGCCATTATCATCCAACCTATTATATTCATAAACTGTCAAATGTTGCTGGTATGCAGTGCAATCCCTTGTCAGACACAATAAAGTGAAGCTGAGATGGACACAAAGGGATTGCAGGTAACGAATCTGCAGATGACTGCGTTCATAGCTACAATGCTGATTGACGAATGAGAAAACAATCTTCGCCTAGACCACTGGGCCAATGGGAAAGGTCTAAGCTAATCAATCAGCACCTATTCCTATAAAGTTTTCCTCAACCTTGACAAGGAAAGTATAAGAATGCTTAACTCCAAGCCTTCG
This sequence comes from Orthonevra nobilis, assembly GCA_963555765.1. Taxonomy (NCBI): domain Eukaryota; kingdom Metazoa; phylum Arthropoda; class Insecta; order Diptera; family Syrphidae; genus Orthonevra; species Orthonevra nobilis. The sequence continues at coordinate 7,412,799 of OY743227.1, read as the reverse complement.
ATACAGTAGACCTCTTCAGTTCGCGGTATGAGTTGTACAAGAAGAAAAAAATAAACGCAAGTCTTCTTTTAATCGAATTCAAAGCTGGGTATGTCAGTATTCATAGTACTGAGCTACTCAAAGTATTTTTCAAGTCCATCCAGCAATTGTGCAATGCAGACGATATGAACATCAACGAAGCTTTCATGACGAAGGTGGAGACGGTGCCGGATGGTCTCACCAAGCTCGAAGGACAGAAATCGAAGGATAAGAATCTCTTCATTTCATCTTAAAGGGAATTTAAGATAAGTCGATACAGAAGACAATAATATAGTTTTGAGGATCATTTGAATGAAAATTTTTTTCCGTCGGAAATACGATTCTGCATGTGATGAGGACGAATTGAGATTATGAAACAACTGCGACCATTACGAGTTGAAGAAAGATCTGAAACAATTTATTGATTATAATAGTTCGGTCACATCAAGCAAATGGATAAAACTGCTCCAGATGAAAGCATCATCAAATCAACACCAGCAGGTTCGTGATTCAATGATTGATCAACCCCGTACGAAGGCGGCCTATTCATGAAGCAGCATGCATCTGACCGAGAAGGATGGGACCTGGGATGGCTCCCACTGTCGATGGGCAGCAAGATTCAGATTACAAACAAAAAATGCACATAAACAGGCATGCTCATTCCCTTTGAACCACACATTTATTTGGAAAAAGTGTTTACTAACTAAGGTGCTCCTTGCTTACAGCATGCCACTCACTGCCGTCAAAGCCAAACCGAAACCCTCTGACGGTTCTTTCTGTTAACAACCAAAATTTTCTTTTTGTAAAAAGGCTTTTTTTTTTGTCGCAAAACACAAAGTCCAAACAAAGCGATTTCATTCTCATACTCTTTGTCCTACTAATCACTACTAAAACATAAGAACGAAAGTTTTTCTAACGAGTTAAAAAGCATCATTGACTGACTTGTTATTTCAAAATATGTCCAACAAAGAAAGCGGCAAAACTGACAAACAAAGAAACCCTCAATCTGCCGCCGGAGTAATTCCAACTGCTTCCCCCAAACAAGAAAATAAAACCATTTCAACCGTGAAACCTTTCATTCATCCTAAAACTTTGCCGCGTGCTTTTGTAGATTAAAAAGGATTCAGTAGAAACCGCAAGTTTCAGTGTTCCGCAGGATGCCATCGAGATGTAAGCCAACGATTAACTCAAGCCGAACGGCACCGAACTCAAGTCATTGCATTGGCGTAACCATTTGACATTTACCCACATTAACCACAAATTCGATGGCGCGGATTTCTTTTGGCATCCCTTTGCGGCCACTTACGCCAACCATTAATCCTGTGGAAGGTGTCTCTCTACGTTCAAGGCGAGTGAACTTTGCCGATTCGCATGAGAAACAGCATCGCTCCTGTCCAGATTAATAATCCATGAACAGAAATCACGATCCCCTTTTCTTTCGGGGCCTAAAATCCGTTTTCTTTTCCACTGTGCCCGAGACGACATCGTTTTAATTAAATTTCGGAAGCCCGAGTGCTTAGTGTCCGTTCAAAATTTCGGCAAAAATGTACAAAATTCAGCATTTCGATAGGAGACTCTGCGAAGGCGAAGCAAAATGCTCTGAAGACTGTGATGTATATTCGATTTGGCGATTCTGTCCCCGGCGCCGATGGCAGTCATTGAAGGAGTTCCTGCTGCCAACACATGTGGTTGCCTGTCAGGCTGAATGGTTTCCGTTTATTTACTGGATTGTGTTGGCCATAAGTATCATGGGAATTGTGAGTAGGGCCGGAATTGGGGAAGAATAATTTTGTTTGTTGTTCGAACAGCTTTACAGTTGCTCGGAGCTTCTTTCCATCTATTATGGATCGTGGAAGCTGTCCACATTCCGAAAACGTGAGTTTCGTGTGCTGCCGCTGGTTTTCAGGAGAAATGTGAGGCTGATTAGTGCAGCGTTGATGATAAGGACTTGGACGTATCTTATTTATGGAATGGTCACGGTGAGTTGTGTTTCAATTGAATACTTACTAAAGATCCTGTTGGGATTGGAGCCCAGACCAAACTTTCAGTCTTCGCATTTTTCTTAAACCTGGGGACTTGGATTCGTCGAAGGCTCTCTTGGCAGGAGCATTCTGTTCATTCTCTCGATGTGGCCGAACCAGTGTAGTCGACGAATTTTGTCTTTTTGATGTATATCGACATCTTTGTACAGCTTGAAGAGTTTGCGGTGAACCTCTCGCCGGTAGGGCCAAATATTCGAATATGGCAGCAAAATCAGTTTTTTGTAGAGCAGTATTTTTGTCCTTCGTGCTAAGGAGTTTAGGGTTATACCGAAGAAGCAATGGTTGCCTCTTATTGATTTCCGTTGTGTGCCGTCAAGGCAACGATACGACAAAAGGTTATAAATACGACCAACCAAAGATGGCGTAACCTGAATGCACATAGGGTATCCAAGGCCTTATGGCTGGCACTAGACCTCAAAAAAGCAAACGATATCCTAAAGCTTAACAGAGTTCAACTAACATTTGTGGTGGAATCATGAATTGGGCACTGCCTCTTAAGGAAGCATGCAAGAAGATTAGGGTTCCCAAACACGATTTGAGTATTAAAGAGGACGTTACACTTATGCCCTGTATCTTGACGTCATACGTATAGGAACTTCTAACCAGCTTCTTCTATTCTAGTTAGCTATTGATACATTTTTAAATTCTGCAGGGAAGTGAAATTTTTTGAGGCAATAGTTTAAGCCGTTCTTTGATAATGAAAAAGAAAGTGTCTCATAACCCTGCCTAAGAAGGATATGCCAACAATTGATTGAGTGTGGCCTTTATTGTGTTGCACTTCGGCAAAAAAATGCTTCCCATCAAGCACTTTAGGTTTCCAGTCTTTTCAATCTCTGGGAAATTGTTGCCTATTGGTTAGATTAAACAAATTATACAATTGAGCTGAAGGGTGATTCTTGCCTTAAATATAGATATCTTAATTATTCTTATTCGCCCACAGCATTTGGGCGTGGGAAATATCATCGTAAGGCTCTTGATATTGACACCGCTTTCCATAGAAGAACTTGCACAGTAATCATTTTTTCGAGAAGAATATTTTTCCATTTATTTAAGAGAAAGAAACAAGACGGGACAACGTAGGAAGCGATTAAAATTAAAGTGTTGTCAGCAGAGTGAGTCTTTGATTTCGAAATAGATTATTTTGTGATCGATATCAGACCCTTTTTTGATCTAATTCGATTGTAAGGTTGTTGAAAATGGAAGATCGTTAGATACCTTTGAAGTAAGCCATCATGTGAACCAAATTATCAAATACATTTTCAATGGTTTCGGTCGTTATTTCACGAATAGCTTGAACAACAGTTTTCGTGATTGCTTGAATCGCCTCTTAATTATCATGCCATAGTTTTCAATTTCTGGCCATAAAAAATCGATTGTTATTCTTCGGTGGCATCAATTGACTGTACCATTTCTGCCTTTGGTAGCCTGGAATCAAGTCGGGTCAATAATCCCGCATCTCCAACAATCTTTTAAACAATAGCACATTGGCTTCTTTATGACTGTTCCTGAATTTTCTAAGCACCAAATACGGAAATTTTACTTTATTACGTAGCCGCCTGAATGGAAATGCGCTTCAATTGTAAGGATTATTTTTTTAGTAACATTTTTGTCAATTTCGAGCTGCTCATAAAGTCAAAATAGAAAAGCGATAACGAGGTGAGGGAGCCAAAAATTCGTCCGACCAGTGTTCTTGGGGCGACTACATAAATGCTGTAAGTTGAAGTATAATTCAAAATGGAAGCCTCAGATACCCGAATACAAGGAAATAAGTAGAAGCCAATGCACACCTTAAGTCAGTTACTTTTTTTAAAGCTTCAATGGAAAAACAATTTTTGAAGCAATGCCATAGACTCTAGGTCTATTGCGAGATACAGGATGAACTAGTTAATTATGGAAGGTTGCTAAAGTTATACCAATAATTGAAAAACGTTGTCACCCGAACTGGACCAGCTGAATATAGACCAATTCAATCCTTTTCAATCCTTCGATTCATATTCAAGATCGCTGTGAAAATTCTTCATCACAAAAACTCATGAACTCATCATATCTGGTTTAAGGAAAACTTTGAAAATAACAGATGATATTCGAAATTCTATGGACCAAAAGTGAAATATCCTTCCTGAGCCTTTGAGATTTTTCAGAGTTCGACATAGTCAACCCAAAGTTTCTAATCTCCAAGCTGAGAAATCAATTTCTGTTCACATTATGCCACTGACCTTATTTCTTCATACCTACCTTGACGTGAGCAAGCAGCTGTTGTTGGAAGAAAAATTTCAAGTTTTTTGATACTAGCATTAGGAGTGCCATAGGGATCAATACTTGGGCCGCGATTGTTTGGTGTTTTTATAAATGATTCTTGGTCAGGAATTCATCTGTTCATCTCTTTGCCGATGAGGCACATTAAGATTCAAGTTACAAGATTGGAAGGATAGAATATGGTGCCTTTAGGCTAAAAAGTGACTTCAGACAAATTAATTTTAAACCGAAAGGAGTCCAAGTGCCTCGTTATTTATAAAAATGAACTTGACCTTTTATTTTCCGCCAATACTTCTAGGAAATACAGTCATAGAGTAGGTTTAGGTAGGTTTAGAAAACAAAAAAATCCCAGCATTTGGTTGGGACCTTCATGTCCAACGAATAATAGCTAAGATATATGGCTAGATACTTCGCTCCTCAGCAAATTTAGTTTCATCGTTCGAAAACTTTTTATCATGCCGATAGTGACGTACGGAAGTCAAATAGTTTTCTGCAATAGCTCAGAATGATCCCTTAGATCCTTGTACAACATCTAAACTACGAAAGAGCCCATTTATCGCCTTGAAAAGATTGAAATGTCAATTTCAAAACGCTCCTCAATATTTTCTCAAATTCAGATTCACTTGCAGAAATACTGAGAGACAATCAGACGAGCTCACAGAACCTGCTGCATGTGCTGACGTGACATCAATGTCGGTCTTTTTGAAAAAAAAAAGTTGCACATACGCCCCGTAATCCACAAGTTATGAAGTTATATATTTTCTTATTTATTTACTTTTTATTATTGCTGTGTTCACATTGAGATTTGAATGAACTTCCCCAATTTCTGTGTCCACATTGAGGTTTGAATGAACCCTCACTTCAATTTAAATTTTGAAGTTCAATTTTGAACCCAGTGTACGTGTTTTGTTTGCGCTGTAGCATTTACCCGTATTTATTTTGTAAGTTTTCCTCTATGTGTAGCATTAACCATTTAAAGATAATAACTAACTAATATTGCAGCAATCTACGTTAATCTTAAACTTATTTTCACGTAATTTAATACCAATATATCTGATTAACTTAGTTACTTGCTCGCTTTTATTGACATTATTATCGTTTAATTTTTTTTTTTTTTTTTTTTATTTTCCGTTCTCTTCTTTTCTTTTCATTCAGTTTGCGTGTAACTGAATACCTCCAGCTAACTGATTTGAAAAATTCTTATTTCAACTTTTTGCCATTTAATTACATACCGAGTTTGGCCAAGTGCGTTTGAGTGGTGGCAAGTTATAAACTTCCATACGTGACCAAGGTTCGAGTCCCGGCGGTGTCATCAAATATTTTTTTTTTTTTCTCTTTTCTTTTCCTCTTTCTTTCTTTTGTTATATCTGCTTTGTTTTTTTTTTTTTTTGCTTTTTTCGCTTTCAAATTTATATTTCTGTTAAAATTATGTCGCGCTGCAACGCTGAGTCGTGTAACGAGCGTAAGGCCACAGCACCTTTATTATCATGTTTCGGAGCATGCAAGAAAACATTCCATTCTAAATGTGTAGGCCTAACTGACTTTATACTTGACAAAGTAAATTCAACAAATGGGTTGCATTTTTACTGCTCAGACTGTCGACTTCTTTCACTTTCGAGTTTATCATTCAAATTAGTTGCGATGGAACGTGACTTTCTGAATATCTCGGCTAGTTTTTCTTCGTTGCTTAAAGGTTTCGACAATCTCAAAAACCAATTCTCTTCGTTGTCAAAGCTCCCAATTATGATCGATGCATCAACCTCCACTGATTTTTCAACCCCGGTTCCCCCCGCAAATACAGAGGAAATCGTTGCTAATTCTCTGGCCCCTCAACTTGTGGACGTTTCTGTTCCAAAAAGGAAAAGGTCGACTTCGTCTAGTCCTCAAAAAAAAATTCCAGCCAAGAGACGCCCTCAGAAAAACAAATCTTCGGACCAGGGTTTACCCTGTTCATCCAATACCGGTATAAGTTTGAATACTATAACGAACTTATCTATCCCAGCAGCGGAACCAAGCTATACCGAACTTACTACGAGTGCAATTCTGCCAAAAAAATGTGGATTATCTGCTTTGCCAAAATTAAAAGAAGCATTTGTCTCCCGTCTTCTTCCTAATACAACCTGTGAAGATGTCATTGGGAATCTTAAAAATTACTGTGTTGACGTGGCCTCTGTAAGATGCCAAAAAATTAACAAATTAAATAGTCCTTTTGCTTCATTCAAACTCACTTCTGAAGCAAACATATTCCCAAAAATTATTAATAATGAGATCTGGCCTGCTGATGCTACAATCCGCGAATTTGTTCCTAAAGCGGGAAAGATAATCACCCCTTCCAATAAGCTTTCAAAAAACTAGAGCGTTTATCCCTTTACTATCAAAATGTAAGGGGATTACGTACAAAGTCTCGTAGTATGTTTCTATCGTCCCATAACTGTGATCATGACGTCATCGCATTAACTGAAACGTGGCTCAATCCAAGTTTTTTAAATAATGAACTGTTTTCATCGGAGTTTGAAGTGTATCGAAAAGATAGATCTTCAAACATTGCTGACCCCGTCGGAGGTGGTGTTATCATTGGGGTTCGAAATACTCTGGAAAGCTCTATCTTTCCGATTCCTTTTGTTGAAAGCTTGGATGTAATATGTGTTAAAATTAAACTCAAATCTAAAATGCTTTTTCTTATTAATGTCTATGTTCCACCCACAAGCTCTAACAGTGTTTATGAAGGAGTCTCAGCTGCTATCAATTATGTATCTGATAATTGCGATCCTCTTGACGAAATTTTATTATTAGGTGATTTTAACTTACCTCATTTAAAATGGATACCTTCTGACGACGAACTTTATTTTGTTACAGCTGGTAGTGTATCTCGTCATTCGTCAATTTTTCTTGACTCTCTAATCTCGTGTGGATTACAGCAAATGAGCTGTATAAAAAACTGCATGGACAGATTACTTGACCTTGTCTTTTTCACTAATGCAAGTAACTGCATTGTCGAACGCAGTACCCTGCCTATGACAAAAATTGATACATATCATCCTCCTCTTCAACTCATTTTATCTTTTGACAATGGGCTTGAGAATGACGTGGAATACAAAGATCTTGAGTTTGATTTTAAAAATACTGATTTTAATCTTCTTAACGAATTAGTTTCTAAGATAAACTTTAACAGTATCTTCAAAGGAACTGTTGACCAAATGGTTGGCAAATTTTATGTGAACATGTTCGACTGCTTCGTTTCATCTGTTCCCGTCAAACAAACACGAATGGGCTCGGTAGCAACTGCCCCATGGTACAATCATGAATTACGAAGTCTACGTAATAGACGGAATAAGGCATGGAAAAAGTACCTTTCAAGTAATAATTCTAAAGACCATGATCGCTACTTTTCCATTCATATGGAATTTCAGTCACTTTCAAGTCGTCTTTATGACAACTATATTGGAAGAATGCGATTATCTCTTCTAAACGACCCAAAATCGTTTTGGAAATTTATCAACTGCAAGAGAAAATCTGATGGTTATCCTTCCACTCTTTCATACTTAAATAACTCAAGTAAAAAACCAGATGATATATGTAATTTCTTTTCCTCTTTTTTCAGTTCCGCCTATGATTCTGATAGTTTTATACCCGACCCAAAAGAATTCGCTCACTTAGAGACCTTTTGCCCTAGTTCAATGGGTCAACTATCAATTACTCCTAGTGACGTGGAATACCATCTTGCTCGCCTTGGAACGGACACCACCTGCGGACCTGATGGGATACCTCCAATAATCTTCAAGAATTGCTGTAGCTCTCTTGCAGCTCCTCTGGCTTTTTTATTTCAAGCCTCTATTAACCAAAAAGTTTTTCCAAAATTTTGGAAAAATGGTTTCATAATCCCGGTGCACAAAAAGGGTTTCCGGGGAGATGTTACTAATTACAGGCCCATAGCTAAGCTATCTTGCTTGCCGAAACTTTTTGAGGCTATCATTTTCGACAGCGTTTATTTTAGTTGTAAACCTTTCCTAACTGATAAACAGCATGGCTTTGTTAAAAACAAATCCACAGTTACAAATTTGTTAGAGTTTACTTCATTCACAAATAAAACCCTAGAAGTAGGAAATCAAGTCGACTGCGTGTACGCTGACTTCAGTAAGGCCTTTGATAAGCTTTCCCATAAGCTAATTACTTTTAAAATGAAATCCCTTGGTTTCCCTTTATCTTTCGTGGAGTGGATATGCTCGTATCTTGACGGGAGAACGTATCAAGTTTTGTTTAGGGGATCGACCTCTAAAACAATAAACGCTACCTCAGGTGTGCCTCAAGGTAGCCACCTTGGTCCACTTTTATTCATTCTAGCCATTAACGATGTTGTTAGTGTGATCAGGAACTCAAATGTTCTAATTTATGCCGACGATATAAAAATATTTAAGTGTATCCACAATCTATCCGACTGCAGCGCTTTACAGGATGACCTTAATTCTTTTGCAAAATGGTGCTTCAATAATTGCTTATCATTAAACATATCCAAATGTTTTAGCATGTCCTTTTCGAGAAGACTTAATCCTCTCTCCTCTGTGTACACCATAAATAGTTCTCCGCTGGCTAAAGTAAAACTGACAAAGGACTTAGGTGTACAATTCGCTCCAAATCTTGACTTCTCAATTCATATTGAGCAAATAGTCAACAAAAGCAACACCCTTCTCGGCTTCATCAAACGGTGGAGTAAAGAATTTTCATGTCCATTAATCACGAGTACCCTGTACACTACATTTGTAAGGCCACAGCTTGAGTATGCATCCAATGTGTGGTCACCGTATTACTTAACACAAATTGACCGTATCGAGTCTGTTCAACGCAAATTTGTTCGTTTCGCACTTCGGCATTTATCATGGACTGATCCTCTGCGTCTTCCACCTTATAAGGACCGTCTTCTACTTATCGGCCTTGATTCATTACAAAAACGTCGGGAAGTCTGTGATATTGTGTTTTTACATCAGCTTATTGCTGGTAATATTGACGCACCACCACTTCTTAACCAAGTCAATTTTAGTGTAAAGTCTTTCAATTTTAGAAACTTACACATTTTTGACATAAAATACCACCGTACGAATTACGGATGCAACGAACCTGTTACTCGGATGTCAATGGAAGCGAATGCAAGCTGTCATATGTTCGATTTTGCATCCAGTAAACTGGCACTCAAACAAAAACTTTATGGACGTGTCAACTCTTAATGTGCATGCTACGTATTTCTTCAGTACTCTTGTTTTTACTTGTATTTATTTTATAATTAACAATTGTAATTAAAATATATATTCTTTTTTTAATATTTGTTAAACTTTGTATTTGTGTATGGTGTTAGGCTTTATTTGTTTATGTTTACTAACAACTAACACCACGCTAAATGATGACTGTGACAAGATGGGTGTTACTCTCTGAGTAATACTGTCACTTACAATGCTTGTTTTATAAGCAGTACTGATAGCGTTAAATATGGCGGCTCCATTTGAAAATTGATTTAAACTCCGACCTGGATCCTGAATGAATGTGTTCGTCTTTTCTGTTCACAGGTATCACCATCGGCAATCACAATCTTTCTAACAATTTATTTTGCAATTTTTTGTCTGGAGTTTATCCTTTGGATTGGCGAAATTCTATTCAGTAAAATTGAAATCGACAGGACTTCCGTTTGGTCGCACTTTGTGTCCCTCGTTACATTAATACTGGTCCGATGTGTTCGCGATGTTTTCATCCGAATAATTGAACGAAGCGCCGATGTCGAAGAAGTGCAACTGCTGCCGATATTGGCCAGAGGATGGTAAATGAACAAAAAAAAATAAATAAAACAAAAAAATAAAGTGTAGTGTACAAGGACACGTTTTGTCTTCCATTGCGTTTTTCTTAATTAACTTTGCCCAACATAAGCCTGTATACGAGTTGCATGGTTACACAATTATAGCTCTGATTGGAAAGATAAAAATGAATACGGTCTGTATTGTGTCCTTGCCATGGATTTTCGTGCTCACAGAAAGGATAACCGAAGCATGTCTATGCGAGAGACAAACTAAATGATGATTGAGAAGGAAAAACCCAAAAGGATGCGGATTGGGTTTTCAGGCAAAAAGAAAAGAAGGACACCTGCCAGAGGGTGACAGCGAAACACTTAATTCACATCCTAAGCGTCACCTGCGGACAATAGAGAATCGGGAAATCTATAGAAATGTGGAACAAGGACTAAGAAGGAAATGTTTTAGACTCTAGCTCCGTTTACTGACAGGAGATCATGGTTTTCTAAAAAGGAATTTCGCATGGAAGCCACTGGCAGGAAAGAAAGGAAGCTGGCAACTGGGACAGCTTGATGAAATGCATAATGAAGATGCAAATTCTAGTTTAAGGTTATTTTGTGGTTCATAAAAGCAGTTTCGTTTTTTCGAAAGTCTATCCCTTTTGGAATGCGAAGGATAGAGATTAAAATAATGAATAGAATTGACGTTTGAAATAAACAAGGACCTGGTTTTCTGTGTGCACTATTATCTTATATTCTTATCCGAGTATTTATTAAAATATAAAACTTTTTAAGCTATTTTAAGCTATTTTAAGGAACCTCAAAGAAGGCTGCAAAGCACAAAAAAGAACAAAGTGAAAAGGCTATGGTGTGAACATGGTGTTGGTGTCGTCTGTATTACATCATCATCAAAAGCGTCGTAGTCGACGGACTCATGCTTCCTGTGTTGTACAGATTAACAACGATAGACGATGAAGCTGATTCGGATGGGTGGTCAGAAAAAATTTCATCGTCCAATCCTGAACCGGAATCCGAAAGAATCCACCATCGCATCTCTGCCGCAAGTCTGAATTATTACGGAGCTATTTGATTCAAGTCACAAAGTTTTCAATAAAGCATGTTTTCAATCGGTTTGCGATATTACCGGAACAGTTTTCCTGCGATTCCGAAATCGGCAAACGCTTTGTTAAGTACAGCGCTATAAATTTCGTACGATATTAGGCTTTGAAGTACATAAAAAGATGGTGAGAATTGATTCGAAATTCGTTGGTATTTTCAGGGCTTCTCGAGACCGGAAGCCACATTGGCTTAGATGCTGCTTGATTTAATCCACAATTTCCTGTGAATCAGCGAGTAGATTTACGTCACAACTTCCGAGAAACTGGTTGCCTGTTTTATAGTGTGTAGCAATGCGTTGAGCTGAAAGACTATCAGGCATGTTCTAGAATCCACTTCGGAAATGCTTCGGAATCGGAATTGAAATCCGAATCGGATTTGAGTTGGTGTTCTAAAATCCGAGTGGAATTGCTTCTTCGGAATTGATTTCGAATCCGATTGAAAGCTTAATTCGAATCAGCTGTTTCTTGTTGTGCCGACAAATAAATTTTTTTGCATTTCGTGCAACTCTGTTATTTTTAAGTTAAAATAAATAAAAATGAGCTCAGGTGTATTGTTGGCGCTGTTATCTAGCAGCGAGCGAGAAAATGAAAAAGTAAAGCGAAAGATTTTGCGAGACCACAGTAATCCTTTTCAATTACGAGATTCTGCGTAAGTAGTGCACATTTGTTTTTTCGAAAAATTTAAAACTTTGTTTGCAGTTTTATTGCACAGTTCCGCCTAAACAAGGATGCATTTAAAATAATTTAAAGTGAGGTTGAACCACTAGTTGAGCGGTCGTCCATTCCGCCGATACTTCAGTTGACTGCTACTTTGCGATTTCTTGCTGAGGGAGGTTTTCAGCGATCGGTGGGAATGGACTCGAATGTTGCTCTTGGGAGAAGCCTTCTAGAGCGGAAATTGTGCCAGAAGTGGATAAAATTTCATACTGCCGATGAGGAGCGACGGTATATTTAAAGAAACTTTAATGAGAAGTTCGCCATACCAGGCATAATTGGTTGTGTTGTGTTTTGTGAGTGTAACATTCATATTTCAGGCTTGCGATCACAATATGGTCATAAAGGCAATAGATGCTTGCCACCGCGGTTCAAGTCATGATTCTTTTATTTGGAATCTAAGTAATGCCAGAAACCAGGTTCATGGTTACTAGGTGATGCTGGATATGTGCTTGAGCTGTTTTTATTTACACTTTATAGAAATCCAGTCCCACGGTCAATTCAACCCAAATTTAATAAAGTGAACTCCTCAGCTCGTAACATTATTGAGCGAAGAATAGGGGTTTTTCCAGTCGTTTATTGTTTTTATTAGAGGCCCTTGGCTATCGAGACTCTCCGTAAGCTGTTTCCACTGATCCTCAATAGCCACTCTACACCTTTTATAAATCCTCTTGCTATGTCTGCGTTTTCCTCCATAAAATTCAACATCGTCGTGTTTTGATTTGATGTTTTATGTTTTCCCCTAAAAAAACAAAGTATTTTTCACTATTTTTACTGAATATTTACGCGACAAAATTTTTAATTGCTTACATTTTCCTTTCAAATCGGATAAATTAGTTTTTCGATTTTTTTACCACAAATCACTAACAAACTTTTGAACGGATTGAATCCGAGAAAAATTTCCGAGAATCGGAATCCAGAACACCAAATTTCCGAATCAAATCCGTTCGAATTCATTCGAAACTAAGAACAGCGTGAAATCGGAATTGAAATCCGAAATTCAGAACACCAACCGTCGGAATCAATTCCGTTTCCGAGCCAATTCAGATTCTAGAACAGCCCTGTATGATACATTTCTTGAGAGGGGTTGTTGGTGGTCCAAAACCCATAGTGTCGCCTGTTTCCTGAATCCGAAAAGGCAAAGTGCGGATTTGTGAAAACAGATTTTTGAGCTTTGTGGCGACCAACGGCTTATTTGAGTGTCTCAAGCAATGAGCACTTTAACTTGTTTGAACCCTTTCATGTCATTCGTTCCATGTTCATGTATATAATCCTCCAACCTATCCGAAGGTAGCCACATATAGAACGTGAAACGCTCGTCCTGCATCAGCTCCTGTCTCTATTTCTTTCATTATTATATCCTTTTCGCCTTCATTATGTGCTATCAATACAAGGGTATTCATAAACCCACAAGTGCGAGTAGATTACCAAAAAACTAGAAAGAAATTTATCTTTCTCTGAACGAGTGAAGTCATTTCGAAATTCAGGAAGGTTCTAAATTATGTGCAATTTTTTCAACATGACGAGTGCGAAACAGCGCTCCTTTGAAACAAGTTTAAAGGATGCTTTTATACAAAACAAGAACGTCCGCTTTTTCAAAATTACAAAAATGAGAAACGTCATAAAGATCACTCCACCTCAAAAGAATGCAGATGCTTTTTAGGTGGCAATTTCCCTGCACAATATCAAGCGATGGAAGTGAGTTTTGAAATGAAACAAAAATTTTATTATCTAGAACTTACATTGATGAATGCACGTGCTATAAAAAAGGTCACTTCCGCTTTACACATTGTATCGAATTGCTGAAAAAAAACAAAACAAATGTTATGTCATAAAATAGTCAAAAACATGATTTTTGATTTAAAAATACAGAAAAGTAAAAGGAATCCTGCGTCATCATATTTTTAAGAGGACATAAGAGGAGAAAAAAAAAATGTATCCAGTCTCCAGAGAGTAAACATATGTATTCCTTTCCGTAAGGAATTAATTCGCCTTTCATCCTTTTTTTTTTTTTTTTTAGAAAATGTATATTCAGATAAAAGAAAGGACACTCTTCTGAAGGCAGAGGAGTAACCTTGTACCTTGAAAGGCAAAGGTCGATTAGGCACATTTCTATGTGAACATGTGAACATACCTTAGGCCCATTTGGTGTTCTGTTATGAAATTAATGAGCAGAAGTAGTCGGATGGATGGATTAAGGTTGAAGGTCACTAGTAATGTTGAAATACAACAAAATAAAAAAGTTACTTTGAACTCCAAACCTCGGCTATAATAATGCCAATACAATAACCATCGTTGGTTCTGTTTTGAATGTTTTTTTTTGTTTTTTTAAAGCAAAGCGTGTCCCAGAGGGCAGCACACAAAATGCCATCATCCCCACGTTATCCGGGAAAACAATGAGTCCTCAGTAGTTCATGAATAATTTACGAAGCTCCTTCGTTTTGGCTTATACGATGGCTTGTTTAGCATAAAATTTGAATATCCTTTGATTATGAAAAGAATGACGAGTGGTCCCTGTGGAGACAGAGTCGACCACGATGGGAATCACCGGAGAATACAAGGATATACATGTCGACGGTATGTCGAAGCATATGTCTTCAGCTTGAATCAGAATTCATGTTTTCCTTTTTATAAATACTATTTGTTATGTAACTTACATGGGGATAAACTCCGAGACCAACTTTAAAGGATAAAAGGGAAAGGAACCGAGAATATATATGTAGATGGTCTTGGGAAGGTCTGCTTCAGTGGCGAAATATTGATTTTTGTGTTTTCCGTGTGCTGATACTCACCTTATTTACATGATCCCGGAGGACATTCGAATACACCATCGCTACAGCTTCTAACGCCATAAACGTTATAAAGCCAATTATCCAAGGCACTATAAGTCCGGGGTTTTCCTACAACGAAAAATTGGTAAATCCATTGAATTTGTGTGTGTTATTTTTTTGAAATTCAATATTTATTCGTCGTGTTGTGATGTTTTTTTTGAGTGAGTCTGATTTGGGTCGACAGACATGCAAATTTCAATGTTAATCGAGTTTCAGATTTAGATTTGAATTTGAGGAATGAGGTGCGGTTAGCATGATAGTGCTATGAGACTGCAAATTAGAAAGAATTAGAAAGAGTCATTGAATGAAATGTGGTTTTGAAGGCACATGACATCATGCGTAAATCTGTCATTTTCCATTTCATGTTTGGTTTCGGATTCGTGGAGTTGTATCGTTATAAACAAGCAAGGGAATAGGTATAAATATGGAAAAACAGAAATGGGAAGTAAAAGATCCTTTACAACCCCATGCCTTAAATTTGACAAACTGATTGGCCGAAAGATGCCGGATTTTTAACTTTCCATCTGGAAATTCTTGCAATCGGTCCGATATTCGGAATTCAATTTTTTTTATATATCTGCACGTTTTGAGGTCTTCGTAGGAGGGTGTGTCTGTACGTGCGATTGTAAAGAATTTTTCGTCTCGCATAATTTGAACAAATCAAACTATCGAATACGAATTAGTATCATACGAAGCGTCTGCGCAGTTTGAAAAGGTTTTGGTAGAACTTGAAAGGGTGTTTAAAATTTTATAACAAAAAACAGTTTAAAAACGGACAATTTGCCTTGTTAAATAATTAAAATAAAATTAGTTTTCTCATGGAAAAAGTTCAAAATCGATTTAATTTATAGTTTTCAACTTCTATATATATTTCATAAATTTTTTTTTTCAATTTTAACATCAAAATTTATTGCAATAGTTACTAACTTATTATAAAATGTAGTCCTCTTTTTTCTTCGAAAATCCACCGCATATTTGGGCCAAAATGGCCCAACTCTTTAATGTTCTTCAACATTATTGGTCCTTAGACTACTTGCAAGATTTCTCTCGTTAATGGACACTTTTTAACGTCTGTCAAGTTCCATTCAAAGCAGTATTTAGTTAAGGCCATTACATATTTTAAGGTACATACACGTTCTTAAGGACGAGCTTCAGAAATGTGAATTCAATAAATCTATATTTTTGCTATTTATAATTCCGAATGAAGTGTGCACAACTGATGCATGAAAACGTGCCTAGGTAGTTGTGGGGCCACCAGCTTTTCCGGTTCAAAAGCTTAAAATTTCTATTCATCTGAATGTGTGTCCGTATAATGCCTTAGTCACCATGAAGGCTTGCTATAGCTACGCGCTTGTATACCGTTAAATTATATGAAAAATAAGAAACTCATGGGGCAACCAAAATGAGGCAAAGGAAGATCATATGCTGAACGTTTCCTCAGCTCAGAAGGAAGAAGTGGTGGAAACCTCTCGACTAAAAGTAAGTGCTTTTGAACTATTTTGTCTTTCGCCAAAATTTTTTGTTAGTTTCCCTCTGTGTAAAACAATTAAAATATATTTAAAAAATACCTAAGTTGATCAAATAAGCGGACCCATGCAGGGCTTTTCGTACACAAACCAATAGAGATTCACAATTTGGCAGTATGAGATCGCCTTAATCGTAACTATCATTTTCAAAACTTGCAGGAAAATTGATGGTTTTTTGTCTCCATTATCATTATTTGAAAAAATTACTTAATTGTTTTTTGCGTAAAGTAAACCAGTTTTCCAGATTGAAGACTTTACTGAGCTCCTTTTACTTTTTCCAATGCAGCTAGATCTTTTGAATTCCGGGATACATAAAAATATAAAACTTTGAATCTGCTTCTCTACACTAAGAACAAAATAAGCCAAAAGATAACCATAGAAAATGTTATCAATATTATTAGTGTACCCTATGAGCCTTAAAATACCCCATCTCATCCGTGATTAAAAACATTTTCAAAAATTTAAAACGTCTTTCAAAGATGTTTCGTGCACATTTAAGCATAATAGTTTGGCATGATCAAAAGCTATGGTATCAAGAGATGAGCTCTCGTCGGGTGACTTCGAATTTTATGCTTTTCTGAATTTGTATTAATTTGTTTCAACATTGAAAACCAATGAAGCTATCATTATAAAATGAAATTTGGCGGTAATTCTCAAACTTACCATCAACCATCTTTCTAACCGACTGATCGTCTCGAAATTTGATTAGGGATGCGTTTAAGGCATTTTTTGTTAAAAGGGAAACATATTGACATCGTAAAATATGTGTCTACATACATGATTCTTGGACTGACGCAGTAAACCGCAGTCAGTTTTGCAAAAAATGTAGCCAATGCATAAATGCGTTCCAGAAGCAGTATGTATATTATGTTTACTGAAAGGTAGGTGCAGCAAGGCCCTGGTCCTCAAAGGAGCGGTTGCGCCACAAACTGTTCAAACATAAGCCAGCTTGACAACCAATAAGGCGAAGTACAGAAAATATCAGAGTTGTAAGTTTTACGATTCAAAATGAATCAAATCAGTTGCCCTCAGTGCCCTCCAACAAGGTCATTTGAACTTGAGAGCCTCCAGATTATTTGAAGGGCCAAAATTTCTCCGTTTAAGTACTGCAAAAATTCAAAGAAAATGCTGAGTTTGAGGCTCATTTTCTATTTAATGGTTTAATATGTAAGCCAAATAAGCTTTACTGGACAATGGCAAGTCCACATTTGCTTAAAGAGACTCCATTTAATAAACGGTGTATTGCAGTGTTTTGTGGAAGACATTTTTAACAAGTGATTCTAAAACAGCCGCAAGTGTAACACATCTCGTAAGAGAAGTTCACGTGTAATATCGAATGCGAAATTGCCAACGTTCTTGTAAATATGTGTTGAAGACGTGGTGGAAAATTGGCTAAAACAATGAATAATGAAAAGGAATTCCGTGTGCTGCACTTAAAATATATTTTAAGCCGGTTATACCGTGTTTTGTTGAAATATAAAATTACGGTATGATATTTCCAAAAGCTTCGATAATGAGGAAGACGATTAAGGATTCAGGACTAAATAGATGACTTCATAATGTGCCGGGCACTGTTCTTAGTGACTTTCCGCTTCCTTGCAAACTGACTCTAAATTCAGGGCACTTGAGCTTGAAAGTTCTCAAGACTAATTGTGGAAATATCAATCTGGTAACTCTTTTGTTCAACGGTTAAAAATATGGTTACCCAGCATGCTGAAGCTCTTTTAAGAGAATCTTTTATATACTGTGAGTTCCTCACGGTCAATCTACGGTCAGCTACCACAAGATCTTCGACTTTATTCACGATTGTGGGACGTGAATGATGGTCTCTTGCAATGTTCGTATTCGTCTTGTATATTTGACTAAATTTGTTTTCGATTTATTCTTGCCACAATAACTTCGAATTCAAATGATTATATGCAACAAGTGAGGGTGTATGCAAACTATCACCATTTTCTTAACCTTGTACTTGGATAAAATGAGCAGTGTCTGATGTCTTTGACTATAGGGATTCTGTGCACTCATCACCCTTTGCAAGCCCGATCGGAAAGCTTGGATGCCACAGTTTACAGTCTAAAAAGACCACATTCTTCTGAAATGTTTCATTTCTTTACTTATCCTTGTTAAAATAAAATGCCAGTATAAATATACAATATAATCAAGTGTTTACTTCCAAAAGCATAGCCAACCGTATTATTGGTCTTCACAAAAACAAAAATTGGCTTCCCTTAGTTAACATTATATCTGTTCCTTCTCTATTTCTGCAAATCAAACTTAATTATCCCCTTGAGTACGGCAATATGTTGCCTAATTGGTACCTTTGTTTCCCAGCATATTAATATGTCTTCAACTATACAATCCAATACAAGTCCCTTTTCGTGTCTGCCTCTTAATGACCTCCATTAGCCTTGGCTTTATTGAATCCAACCTACCCTCATTTTGTGTACAACTCCCTAGATTTTAATAACAAAAAATATATGGTTAACGTCTAATGACCACTCTTAGGAAACAAGGAGCGTCCGCCTTGATAAAGTATCCTTCCAATTGCACGTCTTAGTCATAGTCCCTTCTCGTATTTATCACGCCCGTCGGCAGTTTATCAAGCCTCACTTCACTACACGCACTGTCAAGGGAATTAAATCCAACAACAAAAAAAAAAATGCCAAGTGTGACAAAAATTTAATTACAAAATCTGGTCTCGGCGCTTCGTCATTTTTTTGCGGGTGCGTGCAAGACCTAGACGCAGACAACTTTCCCTTCAGTTCCCCTCTCTGTTGGGTAATAAAATATTTATGCGATATGCCGCAACTGAAATAAGCGCAGTGATGAAAAATTACAAGGATACAATGGCGCATCCTTGACAGCTTGCGAAGGGTGTGTGTGTGTGTGCGTTTTGGCCTCATTTGTCACATAAAGCCAAAAAAAAAAAAATAAAAAGCAACAAGAAATATATTGAAATTATGGAACGGAACGGAATTGTGTGTGGGAAAAGAGGAGCTCGTAACTTATTTGCATATTTGATAACCTCAACTCGTAAGTGGGGCACAAATAAATTCCATTTGTGGGCCTAATGCGTCGTAAAGAGCTAAAACATTTCCATTGTCAGGACTCGTTATATGAATTTATTTTGCTTCCTTCCTGCGTGCCCTTGACTATGAAGCCATGAGCAATTGAGCGTGTGTTGTTTCGTATGACTTCCTTGGAGAACTTTAGCTGAGATGAAGTGACAGTTGAAGGATAACGAGTACTTCGCTGTCCTTAAATTTAAGATCTCTTTTGTTTCTCTTTTGGTTTATAGCCTCCGCACATGGTGAGCAATTAAGGAAATATCTTGTTTTTTTTTTTTTTTTGGGAGAAGAAAGAGGAACATCTTCTGGAGTAAACATGAAAGTTTGCATCAACAATGTTGCGATGTAAAGTCAGCGTGGCGTGCAGTGTGCTCCTTGCTTGCTTGCTCAGAGGGGAGCTCACACAGCCATGGTTACATGGAATTAGCATAAATTAGCCCGCTAGCATATGGCAGCCAGTGCTTACGTTGTCTTGTGTGTTCCGCTCGGAACAAATCACGGTAATACATGGCGTATACGTAACATTTTTTTTTAATTTTTCCAAAAATTGTTTTTCTAAAGAAGGGGGGTGCTCAGATTTGAGGACCTTACTTGTTTTAAATGGATGCCAATTTTTTTTTCTTTTTGTTCAGTTTTCCTGAAATTAATTTGATTCTTTTGTAATCGAGCTTCTTGAAGCCATATGGCGCGGCGAAGTTAACCCCGAAGGTGGTTGTTTAATGGACTTGAGTGGGACATGTTTGGTTAAGTGAATCTGTGACGAAGACGAACGTGGGCGCAGTCATTTTTTGACTGTAATTTGGTTAACAAGTCGAAAATTAACAAAACTTTAGACTTTGGTTGAGGTTTAATTTTTAAGCAAATTTATGAATAAAGCTTTTATGTTGAAGGTAGTTGAGCTGTTTCTTTTTCTGAGTGGGTATAGTAAGCAAACAAGTCATCTTCGTTAATAGAAGCAAATCAGCTGTCAAAGGTATGCAACAACCCAAGAAGAAAGGCCAGTTAGACTCGGCCTAGTTACTTTGTTGCTGAATTCCTTACAAAAAGACGACCTTCTTTGATTAACCTTCGGTCTTGATGCGAATTACCTTATGGTTCTGAAATCCGGCAATTTTAAATGAAAGATGAAAGACGAATGCGTCCCTCGAGATTCTTTAACGAAAAATCCGAATCATGACGAATCAGTGAACTTGAAAGGTCTACTCCATCAGTGTCGCTTTAGAGGATTAAAGCTGGTGACTTTTCTTGTCATTTTCTATGCTTGAAAAACAAAATTTAGTGCCAATGTCTTGGTTAACATAGGACAGAAGTATGCCATACATAGAAATTTGGAAAACAATTGCCGTGGTACGCGGCACCCTCTAGCACATATGAACATAACTGAGAAACTTCTTTGACAGATGTTCTATGGAGTATTAAAGGAGGTTAGCGCAGTGGGAGCTCTGGTATCGGACAGCGCTCGGAAGGCCGTTTAAGGCCTTTAGCTCTCGCACTCCCCTAGTGTGCTGCGGCTTAAGGTAGACGACCGTGGATTTACGGAAGTATTTTTGATATCACCCAGTCGAGGTGGGCACAAATTTCTTGTTTTTGGTTTTGCCGATGATGTGTGCGTATCATGACTCGATGAGCGTATGGTGCAAGTTGTTTCTGACTTCATGAGACATCAAGAACTCGAGGCATGACCTAAGAGCACCGATGCAGGCACTGGGGCTTTCTTCAAAGATCCATGTCTTACCGCAAAAGGTCGGCTGATTTCGGTCTTTCTTGCAGACAATTTTGCATCAGTCAGGCGATGATCAGGTAAAGAAAATGCCTACAAGCTTCATCAAAGCTTCATATAAAATCCCTCCACATTTCATTCACTTAAAACCTAAGGCATTGGATAAAATTTAATTTAGAAAATTGACAGCATCAGGCTCTATTCTCTCTACTAGAAAAGTTTTCGAGGAGATTTTTTGCCCACCTTTTGAGTGCCTCAAGGTAGTCATTTAAGACCCATTTTATTTATTTAAGCAAATAAGGTTGAGTTTTTTCTGAAAGACTATTAGCTCTCCATTTAAACTGATAGTATCATTTGGTGCAGCAAAAAAAGGTTCAGAGCTAGTAAAAGATTTCGATGGTCTAGTTTTTTTTAAAATTAGTTTAGCTATAAATTTTTTTATGTTTTCTTTCAATCAGCTTATCGCAGGTATTTTCGTTCTGTTAACACAACTTCACCAGGGTTTACCAAAGCATGTATATTCTTAGTTAATTATCAGGCTATCAGTTTATTATCAAGCTATCAGAAGCTAACTGGTGCCAATCTCTTAGATCTCTTCCAAAAGCTCCTTTCACGCTCAAAACACTTTCAATCAGTCCACTTAAAACCCGGCTGTTTTTAGGCTTTTGTTTTACGTTTTAAGTTCAAGTCTAAGGAGTTTATTCCTTACTCGCCCTGATCCTTTCCGCTTGAGCTATGTTATGTTGTAAAATAAGGGAAAAGTTTCAAGCCCGTGAATGATCCTCAACCAATCTTGTCTTGAAATAAAATAATCGACAGAAAAATGCTTAAAAGCCGCTTAATGTCTCACCAACTTTTCTCTACAAAGTTAATGAGTTTTCATTGGAGGAATTTTACTGCGCAAAAACTTAAGCCTTTCAAAATTGCCACTAAACTCATATGAACTATGACATTTGAGAAAAACTTTCTCTTGAAAAAAAAACGACAACCAATGACTCATAAAAGGAAGACTCGAAAACGGCCGTAGATATAGATACTCTTCATTCATTCTCGAAACTGTTAATAACCGTGCCATGTCAACGACTACTTGTACATCAAACCTCATAATGGAATCCTAAGCTAACAAACCCAATAGAGTCGAACACCAGCCTATACTCTGTTTGCATTTTAGAAAATTACAAAATCGTTTTGCAGGATCCCAATGGAAACGAAATGCGTATCCTCCATCCTTTGAGGCACAAAAGGCCATTACGTAACCCAAAATCCATAAGTACGTACTTCTCATTGGAACACTTCTCCGCAGACTTGTCGTATTCCCTAGATGGAACACGGAACAAGGAACCTCGTCGAACAACAACTCTCTTTTGACAAAACAGTTGAGGCTGCTCTTGCCAAAGTCATTCAATTCCACAACCGTTTTGTGCAAACTACTCATGCCACACAGTAAACCAATTTAACCACGAACACCGCGCCTCGCCGCGCTACTGCCATCGATGAATATCAGCTACAGGCTCGCCAGTCTTCTGAAAGGACCAAGAAAATGGGAATTCCAATGCCAAATATTTAGGTTTTGCTGGCGAAATGTTTCCATCAATAAGGTCAACATTAGAATGTCACGCATGTGGTGGAGCATATGCGGTACGTGTGTATCCCTAAGTATCCTCGTTTCCATATAACACAGCGCCCGAAATGCTTTGGTAAATACAGAGATTGCTATTTGCGGTTAACGGTGGCGGTGGGCTCGGCGTTGATTTGGTTAGAGTTCGGGTTGTGGGTGTGTTGGTGTTGGTGAAAAGGATGTGTTTTGAAAAGGATTTGAGAATTTTACCTTGTAAATCCCGAACATCAGCATAACGCTAAGGAATATCATTGACATCTGGGTTCCAATGATGGCGAAATAGGCTATTTGGACACCTGAAACGGAATCGAGGTCATAATGAGTTTTTGGGGCTTTTAAAAATTTAAGAATGGCCTCAGCTTACCGTAATAGACGTCTTCAAGCTCTCCGGAACGCCTGACGTTGACACTTATCCGCCAGGCATATATGAGGACGATTAGTATTGAAATATTCTGAAAGAGATAGAAAATATATCATTCCAGTTGCAAAGGTATTTTTTTAACAAACCGAACAAGATAAGCAAAATAAAATTCAATTTATTGAGCCATCCAAGAGTTCAAATGAGATTTTGGGAGATTTTGGGAGAATGCCTACAATCGAGCGGATACCAGCCATGGTCCCTTTCCTTGGGCGATTTAAGCCGACAAACTACCCTCACGCGGCACCTTGGAAAACGATTGGTTAGTTGCAAATGGGAATTCCATGAATCCTTGGACAGAACATTTGTGCATTATAAAACTTGAAGATTGTGCTTGGAAAATTGAATGCAAAGAAAGTACAGCCTCAACGAAACGAAAAGAAGTCACTCCGAGCTTCCGAATTTCAGACTTTGTTGTAGCTAGTAATATGGAGACAAGTAGCAAGAGATTTTTCAAAATGAGATCCACACAGCTTTGTTGCTATTCACAGACTATGGCACTGCCCTTCATGAGACGAAAGACACGCACATGTTTTGTGGATATTCGAGCATTCAGAGGAGGTTATGTCGAATTAGACGGTTTTTATTGGAAGAGCTCGATTAAGATACCGACCCTTCAATATCCGCACTAAGAGCTTCTTAGCGAAGGACTCTCAAATGAGCATTTATTTACCATACACGTGAACCATATCTAGTCATGGTGCACCATAGTCCAGAAAGGGTATGCAGAAAACCCAACTCAAGCAGAAGAAATTGTTCCACTACCCTCTTTAGAAGAATTTGGTGTCAATGAGCAATCTTAAGAACAGGAAAACTGCTGGTTCAAATAACTTACAAGTTGAAATTTTTAATTAGAGCGGAAATGATCCAGCAGGGAGTACAGGGTCAGCATAAAAAATCATAAAACTAGAACACTCTTCGTTGGAATACGAAGGCACGCAAGGCTAAGCTCGGAAGAACAACCTCTACGCGTTTGGTGCCGAGAATGTTAACCAAGGAGCAAATGAAGAAACAAGGCGACATTTCGAGGGTGAGTCTCGAAAAGTTCCAGGCAGATCAGTAGAATTTTTGGTCACGTTTCGTGAGCCTTTATTTACTATTTTGATCCAGAAACCAAACAGAAATCGATAACTTGGAAGCGACTCTCTACACCGACGCCGAAGAAATTAAAAGTGTCGAATTTGGCAGGGCAGGTTATGGCCTCAGTATTTTAGAACGTGGAAGGAATTATTATGGTGCAATATTTGAAAAAAGGAGCCACTATATCAGGCTCTTACTACTGAAGCTATCCAAGAAAAGAGATGAGGTAAACTGCGAGCAAGATTGCTGTTTCATCAAGACAATGCACCAGCTCACAAGGCTGTAATTCAAGACACGGATTCGAACTGCTTGAATTCCTGCCCTTTTCGTCAAATCTAGATACCAGTAATTTCTACATTCTTTTCCTTGGCTCGAGGAATACCGCTGGTGCAAGAAATTTGAACATTATAGCGACATGATGGCCACTGTTGATGCTACTGAGGAGACTATGTTGAAAAATAAATATTTATTTTTTAGTTAAATCACCTTGGTTTAATATCTTTGGATCACCCGTCGTAATTTATCAGAAGACAACATTTTTATGTGAAGATAAAATGCATGTTGTCGAAGAGAAATTGCTCCGACGACTTCAATCTACGACAAAACAATACAATCCTTGAGGTATGATGAGATACATCCTGGGTTGACGACGCAACATCTGAGATAAAAATTGCTGACTCGAAGGATTCTATAGTCGAATGTTGGACGACTAGCAACGCAGTTTTGGGTGACCCCCGAAAGAAAAATTCTCCATTGGCTTGAGGTCGAAAAAGTAAAGGATGGAAAACAGCTTTGAATCAGTCTCATTTCTTCCAAGGAAGAAAAGAAAGTAATACGAGAATAATTGAAAACTGAATTGCTAAGAGTAAACCAGTCTTGTATTTGAAACATGATGCCTCCTGTGGTAGCATCAGCCAATCGCAAAATACGTAACCCATAACCTTTTACACGGAACTTGAATCTCTTCAAAATAAAGAAGGATAGCCTGGTTTATCTTCTTAAGATCAAAGTGATCGGTTCAGATCCTGTCAATGTTTCGCCTCAAAAATCTGTGCAAATCAGCTTGGTTTTGGTCAAAACATTAAATCGTTTCTTATTTTGCTCGGCGATTAATATTCTGGGTATCCTACTCGCCTGAGTTCAATATAAACGATTGTCTGGATGCTATATCAACTGTATGTCCTTCAACCAACGCCGAATTTTCGATTTTTTACTGGGTGTTCGACCTTGCTTAGACTCCTTGCATAATCGAGCAACTGAAGAAAATCGAGAGGCAGAGTCTCGCATGCTTCCGCAAACTCATCGTCAGAGGGACACGTTTTTTCTCCACTTTCGAGTTATTGCTTTTACCTTTCGTTTTTGAACTACTTTTTTACTAAGAGCTGATGAGGGTCTAAGTAAACTAGCGTTATTTTTTCAAATAAAATTAAGGACCACACGAAATATTTGGCTTTATGTAATGCCTTTAGACCACTCCTCGCAGGCTCATTTCTCTACTTCCAGTTTTCAAGCAACAGAAACGATACCTGCATTGTCATAAATGAGAAGTGATTAGGTCTAAAGATCTCTTTTAAAGCAAAACCAGGGAAGCTCACTTGGATCGTCGCATACAATAGAATGGCAGGATTATGATCCTTTTAATTCAGAGCATAACGTTGCCGTTTAAAAGGAAACAACAAAACTTCTCTTACAATTAAAAATGACCTCGTTCCTCCTCCTCCCTCATTCCACGTTACATGGTGAAAAAAAGTCATCAAAAATATCAATTTAAACATTTAATATCTGCGATTCGGCTGATTTTTAATCTCCAATCTGAATGAAGTTCATCATAAGATTCACCCTAGATAGAAGGCGATCCTCCTATTTTCCTGCACAATGCCATGATAAGGATTAATCCTTTTTAAATTGCTAAACATTTTCTCTTAATTTAAAACTATTTTCTTCACTTACTGAAGAACTTTTTAGTATTCTTTTTTTCTGAAGATATCCTTTCACACATGTTGCCCTGACAAGGATTGTATGCTACCAAAGGAAACTTGACGAAAAAGTAAGAAGTTACTGTTTCCTCTTCCTCACTTTTTTTATAAATGAAATAAACTCTGTTGTAAGGCAGTACACGTCGAGTGGCTCCTTGAGCCACAAGGATATTCTGCCAAGGGAGCTGAGCAAGTACTGAAAGTTTCTCCTCTTGTTTTTAAATACTTTTTCTTCTTCTTCTACGAATGCTTGTAATGTTTTTTTGTAGAGTTATGCAAGGATATGCATTTTTTTTCATCGAATGATTTTGTTTTAAACAAAACTCACCAATGTGTAAATGGCACTGGTCACTGCCAAATGCTTTGCGTGCACCATCCGACAGCATCCTGTTCCCGTCAACGGACCGTAGGGATACAAAATAGCCGATTTCATTTTCTCGCTGGCCGCTTTCGCTTTCGTTTTCATTTTGTCATAGCCGCGAGGGTCGATTTCTCTATCGCTGCATCAGTGACATCTGTCTGGCATGAAACGTACTCTGATTGTAACTGTTTTCTGAAATACAAAAAAATAGAGATAAATTTTGATTTCAATTAAAAGGACCACATCAGGGAGTTGATGTGGGTATTGTTTGGTTAATTTGTTTAATGGTAGCTGCACAGAAATTGTGTACATCCTAAATTGTTACTGTTTTGCACGGTCAAGCAGAAATTTGTAAAGGATGTGAGAGAGACAAAACCAAACCGAGTTTTCCAAATCAAGGGATTTCCAGTGGAATGGTTTTGTGAAGTGTTGTTTTTTTTGGCAAACTAATTTGAATATTGTGTTGAAGCAACATTTAGGAATTTTAATATATAAAATTTTGAATAATTCAATGAATTTATAGGAACTTATCTAATAGAATACAAGTGAAGTGAACAATTGATAAATTAATGGGCTCCTATTTCCTCTGAAGGAAGCCAGATGAGAAGGTGTCACCAAAATTACCTGACTCCTGGAACAAACCATAGATTCAATTTATCCGAAATGTTATAGAAATGCTGGAAAAGACCTCGGTAACTGAAATGGACTTTGCTTCATGCAAAGAAGTCCAGTTTGCTATGTTCTGAGAAAATATGTGAAAAAAAAACAAACACTGAAGGACACATTTTTTTGAAGTTATCTTATTGTCCTAGACTAAGTGAATGTGAGGACATTAACTAGAGCCACCGGAAAGATTAAAAAAAAAAATTCACAGCTAAATAATTCGATTGTAAGATTTTGCATGAAAATATTATGACAACCGAATTTATTTTATGCAGTCAACAACAGAACAAGTACAATTTCTACAAGATTCGATAGAAGATCTTTTTGAAGCTAACGTCCCGCTGATTACAAAAACCGTGCGGAATGTAAACAATTCCTGGTTTACAGCTGATATTCTTCAAGCTATCAAGGTTAGAGATTTGGCATACAAGCGATGGAAGCGTTTTAGACTCCCTGAGTTTAATGCTGCTTTTCGTATTCTTAGAAATAAAGTCAGCATTAAAGTGAGGCAGGCTAAGACTCGTTACTATGCAGAACGGTTTAACAAAAACGTACCCGCTAAAACATTGTGGAAGAATATTCGCTATCTTGGAGTGGGACGCAAAAGAGAACAGTGCCCAGTGGATGTAAATGTTGATGTTTTAAATTCTGAATTCGCTGCCATACAGAACTCATCACAAAAGATACATTTGCCCACTGCTAGCAATTCTTTGTTTAGCAATGATGAATCTCAATTTGAGTTTAGGAGAGTGGAAGATACAGATGTTGTTAAGGCGGTATTAGATATCAAATCTAAGGCTGTTGGTCTTGATAAGATGCACCCATTGTTTATAAAAATAACTCTACCACACATACTACCTGTACTTACACACATCTACAACACAATTATTTTAAAAAGTTCTTTTCCAGTTGGTTGGAAGCTCGCCAAAGTGATGCCTATTCTCAAAAACCCAGTAAATCGATCGTCTCCGGAATTCAGAAAAGCTACTCCATAATCAAATAACTAGCTTTATATCACAAAAAAAAATTGTTGAGTCCTTATCAATCGGGCTTTAGGAGAAACCACAGCTGTACTTCTGCGATTCTCAAAGTTTGTGATGACATCAGAAAATCGATGGACCTAAATCGAGTGTCCTTTCTTGGTCTTCTAGACTTCTCGAAGGCCTTTGACACGGTCAACCACCATATTTTGATTTCCAAAATAGTAAACCAATTTAAATTTTCTAAGTCCGCAGCAGATCTAATGACTTCATACTTAAATGGGAGAAAACAAGCTGTCGTTGTCAACAAAAAGTCGTCAGACTTTGCTGAATTGTTTACAGGTGTACCCCAGGGATCAATTCTTGGGCCACTGTTGTTCAGTATGTTCATCAATGATTTTCCCAATGTTATTAAAAACTCGCCGGTACATATGTATGCCGACGACGTTCAAATCTACATAGACCACAAGTTAGGAATGATTGAAGATGCAGCAGAACGACTTAACAGTGACCTAAGAAATATTATGAACTGGGCAAAGGCTAATCAACTTTGTTTAAACCCGAAAAAATCGAAGTGCATCGTACTTTACAAAAATAAGCTTGATTTGAACTACTTTCCTCTTCTCTATCTGGGAGACTCTGTTTTAAAGTATGTTGACAATGCCAATTACCTCGGCATTTGGTTCAGTTCTAGTCTTGAATGGGACTATCATATCAGACTGGTAATTGGAAAAGTATACGGTTGCTTAAGGACTTTATCCCTTACCAAAAACTTCACACCACAGCCTATTAAACTAAGACTCGCTAAAACAATTATTATGCCAATTATAACATATGGTTGTCAAATTTTTAGTCGTCATAGCTCTGACTCTAAGAGAAGACTTACTGTTGCTTTCGACAATGTGGTTCGATATGTTTATAACTTGAAGCGCTTTGATCACATCTCACGTTACAAAAATAGAATCTTAGGATGTGACTTATATAAGTATTTTTCTTTTTTTTTGTGTGTGTTATCCGAGAGTTTAATGCTTTGCCTTTAGACATTAGAAAACTTCGTAGTACTAAACTTTTTGAGAAGGTCTTATTTAGATATTTGGCTGAAAATCGTTAATCGTAATAACTAATAACTTAATTTGTAAATTAATGAAACTTTTAAAGAATGAAAATTGTTAATCAATTGCTTATATAATATTTATTTACAGTTTTTTTCTTCTCGCTCTTCTTTTCTACATAAAATTAAAAATTAATATCTATCACACATATCATACTTAAACTTTTACTCGTAAAGACTCTAAGCCTATTGTAAAAGATGAATATTGAATTAATAAAAACAAAACAAAAACAAAACAAAACAAAACAACCTGCAAGGCCTAAATAACTTTACCGATATAAGCGGTCACTATCCAAAAAATTAACAGAAGCTTTAAAAAAATACGAATCGAAGAAAAAAAACAATCGGAGACGCCTGACATCCCAGAAAATATACAATTTTCGAAAAATAAGTTTTCAAAGATAATAACTCCGCAGGATTCAATCCAATTTATTTCACAGAATCATTCCATTCATTGATTGCGCGAAAACATTATTCAAAGTTTCCTTGTGGCTGTTATTTTAAATCATTTACAACTGATTTAAGAAAATATTGATTATTACAGCAGAAACTTTGTCACGGAGGTGCTCCTTGAAAAAATGGAAAGAAAATATTAGTATTTTGAAAACAATCACCAATATTCCACTCCACATTACAACACACAAATCCCTGTTGCATCCGCCACAAATTAAGGACAATAAATCCAACAATGAATCTTATTTATCTGTCTTCTACCAGACACGCAATCCCCCATCACGATGATGTTCAACTTTTACTGCCAACGTTCCACAGAAAGTCATTAAAACAAAAGAAAATGCTTTCGTAAATCTACTTGCCCAAGGTTCTCTTACATTCAACAACCAGTCTACTATTCAGTTAACAAATAAAATAAGAAGAAAAAAAAAACGTTCATTGATCTTCTCCCGAAGGTCTAAAACGCAGCACACAAGACGATGCGATTGCAAGGAGAACTTCCTGTTAGTTGGAATTTATTTTTTAAATTGTTAAAGTGATGTATACAAATTCGGGATTTCTCAAAAGTCTGTTTTGGCTATTAAAGCTGAAACCTAAATGAGGTCCTGCTGAAGTAAGGATGCACAGATCAGTGGCACAATAATCAATATAATCTGTCAAGTCATTAACTTACACTCCAAAGCCACAAGGCATTTCAGAAGCGGTCCAGAATGGTGGTTAGATTCTATCTTTCCCTTAGATACTTATGTACGTTAAGGACGAAGGACTTGAGTTGATTAATTCGATGAGTGCGTGCTCAAGTTTGAGTGGAGGTACGACGGCGATCAGAACTATCAGCGGAGAGGCACAATGATTGCAGGAGCCAAGTGCTGATTTATGAGAATTAATGTGTAAATATGTATAAATAGTCCTTGTGCAGCACAACATGGATAACATGTGTGCTGCGCAACGAGTTGGTTTTTAATTAAGAAAAGTGGTTCAAATGGCAACAAAATGGAGCAAGCAGAATGAAAGTAGAATGGAATGAATGCTAACGACTGGCGATATGTATGTACGTCTACGTTTGGATATAATAAAAACTGAATAGAGATGAGCAACATCCTGGGATAAGGTTATGAGCGAACCATTTTTTTTTTCATGTTTCACTGTTTGAGTGTTTCAGTCAGTCAGTTTATGGAGAAAGTTCACTTAATGAAATGTGATTTAGTTAAAGCTGGATGAGATAAGCCTTCTTGTGGCCTTGTGAATGGAGATTTCAAGGATCTGCTTAGTTGTGTGCACATAGACGAACATATTTAAGAAAGAAGTGCCGAAATTAATTGATCAAATTGTCCCGATCAGCCGTCTCAAACAAAATATTTCCAATTACGATTTGTCAAAAGCTGTTCCTTCATTTTTCATCCATTCAAGTGGAATCCTACTCTGGTATTGATGATCCCATCAAAAACCACTGAGTACGGCTGTAATCCACCACCATCAAACGAGCGACATCCTGCCTAATAAAGCAGTTCCATGACGAATTGTTTCCCATTAACCGAACTCATAGAAATATTTGTTGATTCCCATGATGCTGACCAACAAAGCGAGCTCCCTTTGATATCCTACAACAATCCTGATTGATTACTTACGTCCAACTTGATAATAAATTCTTTTTCTCCTCTAATCCCCACCATCCGGCTCATTATTCATTTAGTAAAAGCAAACTTTAAGCGGTCATAAATGATAAAAAAAAATAACAGACTTATCCTCGCAGCGATAAGGCACATATTTCCCAAGTCTGTCCTATATCATCGGCCAAACACACACACGCTGTCACATGGCATAAAGGACGACTGCAACATGTCAGTTTTGTGATGACAAAATGCCACAGCCAAAAAAACAAAGGGAAACACAAAACACAGTCTCTGACTCACCAGCACGTTTGTGGTTTAGGCTGTCCTTTGAACCATCGCCGCCGAAGCCCTAAAGGACCAACACGACAATATGACAAAGCAAAGACTCGTACATGCATATGTGGGGAAGACTAAGAAGAAAGGAAAAACAAAACACATATGGCCGAATAAAGATAACAACCTCGTGGCTATAAATGTAATTACCTCGTTTATCAATTTTATTGCCCGCATAAAATGATACAAACAAATCTGGAATTATTATGAAGAAGGACAAGTCGCAGGGCAGTATTATAAGGATCACTAAAAGTGATGATGACAGTCGCGAAGCTAGAGCTGATTGGGAAGGGACGTCCTAATCGAGATAATAAAGGGCATTATTTAAGTTCTCGGACAATCATATTAAAATTTCCTTAACTACAGAAATGACTTTGGTACCGTTCCTTCTTCTAACTTAAGAGCTAGATTGTGGTTGAATTTAAGGGTATCCTTACAAGGCGAACTCTAGAGTCTTTCGCTGATTTTACCCAAAAACAAAAATCGACAAGCCTCTCAGTCCGATTGCATCGATTGACATCGTCTTTTTGACGGGATTCCTTGCACTTCTCCCTTGAAAATCACCTTATCAACTGAGTTGTCTGGCGTGAAGCACCTTCGTCCACGGATGAACGGAAAGTGAAGTTGCCCGATTTAGTTTATCGGCCTAAGCTGCTATTCCAGTCGTTGAACATGCTTTCTTCTTCAGTGTCTGGTTTTTAATTTGGGTCTAGGGCTGGGTCCCATATTTGAATCACAATCTTAGTCTTGAACTTTGATTAAATTTTTGTTGGGATCAAATCAACGGCGCTATCACTAGAGTGGTGGTTGTCCGTGCTGTAGTGAATACTCTTCAAGCTTTTCATGCTGAAGTTCCAAGCTCATATCGTCAAGGGATTCGTTTGTGAAGATAATTTCAGTGGCTCTGTTGTAGGGGCAAACACTGACTTCATACAACGACCACGTTAACTTCGAGAATACAAGACTAAAACTGTCAATTAATGACGATGAAAAAATAGTGCGAATTGAGTGAATGCAAAAAGTCTATGTTAAACTTTCAGTTCCATTTCGGATATCCGAGTTCCGCACCTTTACTCAACATTTTAATTCTTTTCTTTATTCTTCTTCTGCTCACTCTGTGTAAAATTTCATTTTAACGGTTGCCATAATGCCCTGAGAGTAAGCAAATTTTAAAAACACAAAAAAAAACTGGCCACCAAAATATTTGAAATGATTACGTTCCGCCTGTTGGACATCTAAACGCGCAGCCTTGTTGGCATCAGCTTAATAGCTTCTGATTGGCTTAGCTCAATTGGCAAGGCTTGGTCATATTATGAAGGTTCTAGCTCTTTCCAATCTGCTGGGGAGTTCCACGTCGTATGTTTTTGTCACATTTCCTTCACTAGAAGACTACTGCCCCACTTCGAATCGAATATTTCAATCGTGTGTCACTTCATGTTGGCAATTGTTTCCTCAAAGAAAATGTGAAACCTGTTGTAAATTTGTGATCAATTTAAACTACAGTACTCCAATTTTCACCTCGTTAAAAACTCTAAAATAGAGCAACAACAGGTAATAAATTACGTGTTTGTAATTATCAACCATTAAAACATATGTTCGCGTTGGCTATGGACTCTTAGTCGTTCTATCGGTCCATAAAACTGACGTTTAATTTTATTTGTTTCACTTAATTTTAACTGCCAGGCAATTACCACTCCTATTGCTAAGGTCAATGCTGCAACATCCCATCCATTGGCATTGCCAGTCATCATAATTAAGTCAGTGTCCTCCCACTAACGGAACCCACATCGTAAACTAGTCTTCAACCGTCAGACTCGTAAATAGTTTCACACTAACATGCAATCGGTTAAGCAATCCAAACCCTGACTTTTATTTCAACTAGTTAAGCCAACGCAAGAAAGGATATCTCAATCATTTGTCCTTGTCCACATTTATGAGGAACCAAAGTTTCATCGCCTCGGGCTTTCTAAAAATCGTGCAAATGAAAGGGGGGGCGATATCATAAATTTACAAAGACATCAAAGTGCTTTTTTCAAAAGTTGAAAATAATACTTTTATTCTCCGTCCCACTTATTTTTTTTTGGCACACATATCCTTCATATATTTCTTTGGTAGATGGTCCAATCAATTGATGGCGAAGGATATAAATCTTCCATTACATTGGCACGGATATTCGATTGTATCTTTTGCTAAAGAAAAAAACAAAAACAAAAATCCTCTTTTCATGTACTTTAGGGAAAGTACGAGTATCTTTTATTCTTTTCGCGCGACATATCAGTTGACACCTTTATCTGTTCGTGTTTTGAATATACTCCCGGGGATATAAACCCACATTACCTGTTTGGGTAAAGAAAAACTTCGTCCGGAAGTAACAACACTCGCACATACAACGCCATGCTAGTGTCATGGCAAGAAACAATGATAAAGCGCCTTACGGTAAGGTACAAACTTTCAGGTGACACATGACATGGGGCGACAATAAAGAATTTGTGGAAACAAAAAACGAAAATAAAAAGGAAAAACAAAAAATTATCGGAAAATCTTTTTCGGAAATTCGAGAAATTTCCGTAACACCCTTGTTTTGTCTTCTTTGAAATAAAAGTTGTTAAATGGAATGGATTTTGATTTAAACTTAAGTTGACTGGTAAGGAATGTTTGAGTGGAGGCAAAAGTGCTTTTTTGTTTCTATGTGAAGAGAAGGGGAGGAGGACTCAATTCAGACAATATACGAAAATCCAGTTGATGACTTTCGTGCACTGAAGATTTACAAATTGAAAATCAGCAATCGCTCTTTTATCTTTTAAACGAAATAAGCGGGAAAAAAATTAAAAATGTTTAATTTAAAAAAAATACTGGTCCTAGGATACATCCTTGAGGTATGTAAGTCCGGAAAAAGATTTCGAACTCCCAAACCAGGGAGAGCCTACCTTGTTCGAGTGATCTCATGCCAGACAACTGACTGTCAACTCACGCTTGAGAAATATTGAAACCATAAATTTAAGTCAAAAGGTATCCAAATTATATCAGATATGATAACCCGAAATTTTCTTATTGATGTCCAAATTGAGATGCATTTACCTTAAACAGGAAAAGTACTCTATGCAGTAGCATCTTTCTGAGGTCTTCTACCTTACTCTGAGACTACTTCGTAGATTCTAGAAGTCTATTTCAAAAGGGTTTTCGATTAGTCTTAGTTCTTATTGTTTTAAAGATATTCCCCTTACTTGATTTACTCTTATCTCGTGGGTCGTTCCCAAGCGGTTTTCTCAGGAGAGAAATGCTCATTATTCCTACCTACACACAGCTGGGTGGCGAAGTTGGTGGAGCGCCTGCCTTTCAATTGATACAATTGATAGGTCACAGGTTCGATTCTTAGAGTGGTATAGATTTTCGAATCTGGTGCAGTAACTATTTGCCATTGGTGATCAAGTAAATGGCACTATCACTGGATAAGTATACCACAAGGCTCTGTGCTGAGCCTAACACTCTATTCATAAACGATATTTACAAACTTATCAGACAATGTTATATCCACATGTAAGCGGAATTCACGACTTTAAAGATGAAATATTATTGGTCTCAAAAGAAACTGTCTACCCTTGAAGGCAAATAAAACTAAAGCGCTGGATGTGAGCCGAAAGAACACAGTTCATATACGCAAATCCTCCTCTGCTTTTCAATAACTCAATAATTGAATATTCCACTAAGATCAAAACTCTGGGAGTCTATTTTAACCAACAACTGAGCTGGACGACTCACATTAAAAACATAGTGTCAAGAACGTAAAGCGCACTCCAAGGTTCGAGCCCAACGTCGGAGTAAAATTACAACTTTACAAAACTTTTTTACTTTCAAATATCATATACGGCTGTAAACTGTTTTCAGATTTTGACGCTTAGTCGGAAAGAAAAGTTTAAGTTGCCTATAAGAGCTGCGCTCAATTTATCTTCAACAAAACCCGTTGTGACCATACCAGCTTGTTTTCTCAAAAATAATAGAAGTGCACTTCCTTAAAAAGTTTCATCAAATATAGAAGTGTAGCCGCACTTCATACCATCATGAAAGGACAATCGTCCACCTATATTTTCGACAAACTATAATTTTCTCTTTCTCAAAGATCACTGCAGATAATCCCACCAAGGTTTAAATATATGTTAGTAAAAGGACAATATATCATCAATGCAATGTCTCTGTGGAAGCGTCTTCCACGAAATATAAATCGAGCGAATGGAAATAACGCATTTCAAAAACTCCTCTTCAGATATTTTACAAATGAAAATTAATGAATTTCGTCTAGCTACTTAATGTTTTCAAAGAAGTGCAGATAAAAAGGGTACAGCTTATTGGCGCAGAATTCAAATGAAATAAACGCAATAAATCCTGAAGGACAAACAGTTTGAGACACTCGCCCCAGATTAGACCAACTTTTACATATGAACACGTTTTTGGAATTTATCCAAAAATAAACTTCTTTCGCGATTATCTCAACTTGGAGCGAAGGAACAGAGATTCCTTATTTCCAGCGGATAATATCATCGATCGACTTTGTCAAATGTCTTCGAGAAATCCCATTGAAGGGCAGCCATACAGGCTTTGAATAGAGTCTGACATCACGCATTTGCAGGCAAATTCAAATCTCTGACCTTCGTTCGGAAGTGGAAATGGATTGACAGCGTATCTTCATGATCATCGGCCTACCCTCGAGGTATTTCCTATTTATTATAATTTAAAGAGATTTAAAATTTAAGTGCATGAGTGTATATCTCTGTCCCGTCCCTAGTTTAACCCAGTCTATGCCAGAAAGGTTATTAAAAACCTTCTGAATGCTTTGGGTGTGCCATGTTATTTTGCAACTGACAGCTTCTGGGATCTCAACGAGAATTTTTACAATTTTAGTGGCTCGGAAAATCCACACGAAGCCAATTAAAACCTGAACGAGTAGCTTTCGGACGATACTTCTTCCAAGGCGACAATTGAAGATGACCATTAAGTGAGGATTTGAAGATAGTTCTAGCTAAGTGCGGCTGCATGCCACAAAAGCCAGATAATAATCGATTAACCGCTGACTTGGTTCAATAACCTGTCATTTTTCGTGATATTGAATAGCCGCCAAAAGGCTCCAAATTGACTCAGTTGGATATTTTTTGGAATAATCTCACAATTCTGGAACATTATTGACTCAAAAACAAGCTCTTCGTGAAAAAACGATTGAAAGTTAAAAGACAATTTGAGTTCACAGAATGGATGTCTTTTCAGACAAATTTACAACGAAAAGTTAGCTCTTTTCAATTCAATAACAACAGTAGAAAAGTATACTTTATAGTTCTTAAAAAGAAACCAAAAGATGGCCCGGCCAATTTTTGCTGCTTCTATTAGTTTGTAATTTGCTGTCATGTTGTCGACTTTAAATAATTTAGGAGGAAGACAAAAAATGAGCTCACGTGGTCGATTAAGATAAAGGAGAATGATCATGGGGTTAGATAACTAACGATGATATTTAATAATAAAGGGGGTTTGAAGCGTCATCACATTCAAAATTTCTTCATTTAATCAACCATTAAAGTCACTTTTGTTGAGGTGTATCAGAATAAATAACTTCGTCAACATCTATATCTGTTGACCATTATGAAGGTCCCACATTTCCTTATCACTAAACTCGATGCAAAGAATTCAAAATAAAAAATTACAGACGTCAATTTTGTGATTATTTATTATTAAAATAATTAATAAGATTCCTCCGAACTTATATAAAGATTGTTTTTATGAATCTCAAGTCAACCTGTCAACACAATCTTTAATCCTTCCAAGCTTGCATCTTAAATACAACTTGGCATCATCAGCACAAAGATAAACAG
Source organism: Orthonevra nobilis (assembly GCA_963555765.1). Lineage (NCBI taxonomy): Eukaryota > Metazoa > Arthropoda > Insecta > Diptera > Syrphidae > Orthonevra > Orthonevra nobilis. The sequence continues at coordinate 7,375,275 of OY743227.1, read as the reverse complement.
ATGAATTGCTAATTACTAATGGAAAAATATATTATTTCACAAAATGGCTAGCAAAAGCGGTCCTAGTATGTACTCCTGTGGTACTCCCAATAATATTTTCAAAAAAGATCATACCTTTCTTAAAAAAAACAACAGTTAGTTGGTGTTTAGTAAAATAAAAAGACATAAAGTCTTTGGCAACAACTAAGAACCGAAATTGAAATTGTAGCTTGGAGATAATGTCTTTTGGTCGATTTTATCAAACGACATTCATTTTGGACTGTGGAATTTCTTATATCACCTTCCATTTTTAATGTGGCTGCTATGATGCTTGTTTCTTAGAACAAGGTTGAGAAGGCTTCATAACGTCTTGACTTTGGATAAATACCGACATTTGTTCACGGAGACTTTTTTCAACAGCCTTTGATATGGAAAGATTGAAATTGGGCTGTGCAGTTCGGGTGGGGTCTTTTCTCATTACTGGCATCACCTTAGCAGCATTGATTGGATTCAAATAAATAAAGGATGCATTCATCAAAACTTACAGCAAAGTCTTTGACTTGATTTAGGATGCTACTCACAAATTCAGATATTCAACTCTTTCAGGATAGCAGAAGGATGGAAAAAGATTCTATCTAATACGGAGATTTGTTTTTAGTCAAACTTTCGCACTTAACAGTAAGGATTGCACTTGAAGCTTTGCATGAAGCCAAAAGCATGCCGATTTGTTCATTAATCAACGTTCTAGGTTCAGCTCGAACAAACCAGAAAGATTTTGCGATTTACTCATTTCGAAGAGTCTCATACTGTCGCTCGTGTAAACTCGTGACGTGCTATGCTTCCAATTGAACAGCGCCGTCATGGCAACGAAATAAAAGAGAAGCAATTAAGCTCGTTGAGTTCATTTTTTTTTTTAAATGTTACAAAAGATCTCTTCTAAAAATCAATTCCAAACACCACAGGCGCGACTCTCAAGTGTAATTGAAAGTTTTCTGCGAATAGTAAGATGCTCGTTCCCTCCACTCGATTCATCAAGTTCCTCACCATCCGCAGCAATTTTCCAAGGATAATACGAAATTGATTAGTGCACTACGAGGTGAGACATAAAACGTGGCACACTTGGCGTATGTAGAACCTTTTATTTTTCATGTTTTTCGCTTCGCTGGCAACATGTGTCATTAGATACTTGGGTGACATGTCGACCCCGCCTCATATTTTGTTTTCATGCTGAGGCCCGGGCTACATTATCCCGGGTTTGAATAGTATTTTGCGTGCTCATTTGCACGTATTTTTTGTCATCTTTTTGTTTTTTTTGAAAAGGAAGTTCACAAAAACACGAAAAATGACGCGTTAGGGTGTGGGATTTGGAGGGATGTTAGGCATCTATCCGGTACGCTCGACATTTGTTGGCAGATAATTGTTGAAAAAAGACAGTAGCAAGGAAAATTATTTTCGCCATAATGTGTTTACAGCGGATTTTTTTGTCCTCACTGGAACAGCACACACACACACAAAAAGGTCGCAAGTTCATAATTTGTAAATGTAAGTTCGCTGCCGGTGGTGCTTCAGGGAGGGAGTCACAAACTTTTCCATTTTGTGGAAAATTTCATTAGCGCCACACAGGACATGGGACCAAGTAGAACAGTGTAATATATTGAAATCTTCCGTCTTCCAAGGAATTGGAAACATCACATCCCGTATTCCGGGGAGCTGCCAAGCGTGCTGTCTAAATTTGGCAAGAAACAGAAAGGAATTTAAAAATAATGTTGACGTTGGGTTCGTCTGTTTGTTTGTTTTACGATGGATGGTTATATAAATAATAACCGAGGTCTGACAGGTGAAGCGAACGTAGAGGAATTTTTATTAAGACACGAATGGGATTTCTAAAAGTCATAAATTATGGACGTGATGTTTTGGTGATTAGAAATAGGGGATGGGGAATTGTGACGGAATTTTTCCGGTTTTTATTTTTAAGAATGTGTCTGTAAAGTTTGATAGCGATTGGAAGCCGACTTTTATAGACGATGAGAGTGAAATTGCAAAAGCAATGAGAAAGCATACAAAGCTTAGAAAGAGGTGTCAGAATTCCATTAAATTCCTCAGTACACAGTTCATAAGAAATAAAATAACATATTTTATTTTTTCGTGCATTGTTCAACTTCTCAATTAATTTCTTGGATTGGCTACAGTATCTACCAATGCCCATAAATCCACACCCAATAGTGTGCTGTTTTTATCACGTATTAAGAAATGGCTATGATAATGCACGTCTCCTTTTTTGAACTGCCAAAACTATTGGTGTTGCCGAACCTTATCTTTCTTGTTAAGAACTTAAGCCGCCCTTCTGCAATATCCTTTTTGCGAAACGCTCCAACAAAGCAAATACAACAAATAAAGAGGACGAAATTAAACCGAAAAAAGTGACCCTTTGATGGTCTTGATCAGCTTTATGGTCCAGCATTAAAACTTACAATTGACTTTTTATAATTTGCAGATCTTAGAAATTTTTACTGTAAGCGAGTTACTATAATAAAATATATTCTTCTTTGGCGGGTGACACTTTCTCTTGATTGTTTAAAAATATCATTATTCGAACAGAGAGTAAAAAATCGTAAAGGTTTTCTAAATTGCGACAGTCAATGTTGGTCTTATTATTAGAGTTGACTCAATCAATTTATATCAATTTGCATCCTTTTTTACTCTGGGCAAAAATTAAATTTGACGAGAAAGTCAATTTGACCAGAGTGACAAAGAAAACGAGAATCCCTTTTAACAATAGCCAAAAATATTGAAAGCTTTTATCCCAAAATTTAATAAGAATACCGATAAAAGCCAATCAGACCCTTTTAGTTTGGTGTCCGTCACAGTCTTTAAAGTAATTTTTTTGACACAGAAAATCGCGGAGAAGTGGTTGACATGACATGGAGCATCAATCTTTTGATTTAATAAAATTACGCTACGGAGCGTTTTTGGTTGAAAAATGTCTTACTTATGTCATAGTTGCTAAATTTTGAATCCTCGCCCATACTCAATGTACGGAAGGAGGAACAAAAAATCAACCGAAGGATTTCTCTTTCACAGAGATCACCTTCCTTTTGATCTTCCCTATATAATGATCAAGATTATGGGCCCTTTGGGACGACCGGGACAATATAATGGCACTTTATTTGACATGTATTTGGAAGTCAATCTTCGATCCACTAAAAATTACATGCATAAGAATAAGCAAGGACTATATCCACGGAAATTGCGGAAATGTATTGTATACTCTGATTAACATAAGGCCAACGAAAATTCCAGGATTGGATTGGATTCAAGGCCCAAATCGGCGTTGTTCATATTTCTCCTGAAATACCAAGCTAGCTTTATTAAGTTTCAGCGCAAAGCTGGATTTCTACCGTGCAATTTATCCTTATATCAATAAAGAACAGGAAGTTTCTGTCTAAAGGGTAACTTCTATCAGGCTTCTATAAAATTAGTTATTGACTCCTGATTGTTTTTTTTTTTTTTTTACAAAAAAAGTCGTCAGAGATTTTTCATTTGGGAAAGCTTTTTCATGTTATTGCTGAGAAATATTCTGAATATTGGACTATTGCGCTGAAAACGAGTGAAAAACATATAAAAAGAGAATAAATCTGTTAGTATCGACTCGCTTATCGAATATATAGGTCTTCTTACTTTGGAGGCCGATTCAATCAAATATTCTTTCCGGTGTTGGAGGAGTTACCGAAAAGGCCTTTTGTATTTTATAATAAAAATAAAGTCCTCAAAACTGTACTATCAAAAAGGACTCTTCAGGTCTCTCCTATTCTTAGTCCAAATGTGTTTTTCAATTTCACTTTGACAGATGATGAAATTTCAACGTGCAAAATCTCCATGTTTATTTTCTACTTTACCTAATGCAAGTCAATCCCAAGCCATTTTTGAGAACACCAATGAGTCATCATGCGTTTCACATAGCTTAAAAGAGAAACCCCCTCTCTTTACCTTAGAAACAAGAACATACCAACATCGATTTAGAAACTCAAATACAGACACATTAAAAAATCAAGTTTAAAGTTTCCATGGCAGTTTTCGAGTTTTCACATGAAATTTTCAAAATAATTTGAAGTTCTTGCTCTTTCGATTCTATTAAAGCCATTGTGCAAGTGTGAACTTTAAAGTGGTTCTTCTATTGAAGAAACCTTGGCTCTTGTAGTCGTGGTCACCAATGAGAACGCCTTGGGTGTGCCTTTAAATGTTTCAATTGCTTGATAAATGAGAAAAGCCAAACTTTTCAGCTTGAGGGTGCGTTTGTGAAATCAGAAACTAGTTAGTTTAGTTTACAGACAGAAATTTTTTTATCAGAAACTTATCCTTGGAGAAATTCAAAAGAGGAAAAGCAAAAACAGGCATCTTAAAGAGCAGATGAATGGTTTTAATAAAGGAAAGGTCATTCGCTTTTTTAGAAGTTTTTGGTTTTGTTTTGACCGACTTCAAAGAACAAACCCCTTTTTCCTGGCTGGTAAGATTGTATGTATGAAGTCTAAAAAAAAAAAAAAAAAATTACTCTAAACAACCCCTCGTCATTGGATTTTGAGTTTAGGATCTACAGGTAGGAGGTTGTACCAACACTTTGCGAATTTCTTACCACATAACATATAAACCTTAAGGAACAACACCAGTTTCGGATGACAAAAAATCCCGGAATGATCACGGACTATGAAGTGAGTCAAGATCTTACTAATATTGTTTTTAGCCACTGCATCCTTGCCGGCTTAAAACTTCATTTCTTCCCGGCAGTTCTCTTAGCAGGTCTGTTTCCTGTGTATTGGGTTCCAGATGGCTTTCCTATCCCACGGTCCGAGAACTGCCATCTAGATTGAATATTTGAATGATTGTATTTCTTTGTTTATTTTTTTTTTGAATTGGGAACCAGTTTGGTTTAAGCAAAATTAACTCTTTGTCCGCGATCTCTTGGTTAATAGTTGATCTTTGCTAATGTCCTTTAGATTTTGGAATTGGATCTTCATTGAGTTCACTTTGTAGAGGACACCGCTAATGACAAGCATCCAAGGAAGGGGCCACTTCTCTGTGTTGTTCCACTGGTGACCGCGCTGTTGTAGACCTAACGAATCGAGTTTCGAGTTTCGACTCTTTGCTTTTGTTCCTAAGGTAGATATCGTGATGGTTTTTGATTCATTCATTCATTCATTCATTCATTGCTGTAAAATATTCTCCAGTGGTGTGATTTTGTTACAATTTTGCTCGTAGTTATTTTGATGCTTTTGGTTCGTACCCTTTTCAAAATCTGTCTTTGTAAATTTCTTGTAGCCTTACTTCGTCCGGTTCTATTGGGAGGATGACGTCTGGATCAGGAGACTTGTATACTGAAAAACAGCTAAAAGTCCGTTTTTAATTTTTCTAAACGATGAGGTCTCCAGTTTGATCTTCAGATAATTCAGGTTGCCGTATGCTTAACCAACTAAATTGTCACCGTATTTGAGGCGACTTAATCGGGAACATTAGTAAAAGGGACGATATAGAGATGGCGGACTTAAAATAGACATTAGTCAGAGGAATATAAGTTCTTGCCAACTAATTTTATCAGTGTCAAGTTTCAAAATAATCAGAATCGATATAGTAATGCGCCAATTTAAAAATATGATGGTTTTGAGCAAAATTGTGGTCAGTTTTGAGCTGCTCTGCGGTCCTCAAAGAGAAAACTGCGAATGAAGCAGGTGGTCATTTTAATTCAATTCCTGAGTTATTGGATCTTGACCTCGAATAATCCGAGATATTCATGCAAAATTCGCAGGCTGATGTTCCTGAACTTGGGCGTATATTCGACAACAGCGACAATATTCTTCGTTCAGCCCATTGGACCAATATGAGAATAATTTTGGTTGGTGTATTATTTGAACGCAATTTCTTTTTAAAGTGCGTTATGTTTGGGAAATAATTTTCAAGGAGCCATATTTCCAGAAAAAATAGAGTTTCTTTCAATTTAAAGAGTTCATGATAATTGCCCCAATAACATTTTATTAATAAAGAAGCAAAAAGATGGCCCATACACATACACATTAAATAAGAGGTTTTTACAGTTTAAATTTTCCTTAAGTAGATCTAGAATTTCTTGCCAAAGAACTCGTGAAGCAATTGATTTTTTAGGGATGTGCCCATAGACGTCTCCAAGTGTTTGTCATTAATTCTGTTTCTGATGAGCTATAGATAAGAGCTTTGAGGAAATATGCCTGGTAGAAATGAACTTTAAAGCTTCCTTGCTTTCTAGGACTTTGCTGCGATTCTAAATTAGTGGCTGTATATCATTCCAGTTCATGTCTGAGTTTGCTTCATACAATAATCATCATCAGTGATTTTTAATCTTGCAACTACTACGGAAAAATTATTTCATTTGCAAACTAAAAATCAGCCTCGCCCAAGCCTAGCCTTCACTCTAAAACTTGCGACTTCTATCAGTCACGGAACTACACCCAGCCTTAATAACTCATCACCAACTTCACATTGCTTTACTCCAAGTCAAGTTAACCTTAAAGCTATTCCCCATCTGAGCTCTTCAACTAAATTAAACAACAGAATTACTTTCCATTATAATTAATATTTCCTTTGCTCCGCCTCCGTCGTCGCGTAAAACAAACTTCCTTACACAGAGTGATGACATTTTCTCATTTGTTATCCTTCAAATTAGAGCCCCTAATGGAAAACAATGGTCTACATCGTGTTTACTGGCTGCCAGTAATACCTAAGGGTCAAATTAATTGTCTCATGACTGCGTTTTATCGTGGCAAAAATGAAGCACGACCCACGATGGGAGAAGGACCCACGAGCACGAATTAGAATCCCAACACCAGGTGATGATAAATCATTAATGTTGCCCGAAAACGAGGACACTACATTGAGTTGAAGACGGGTGGTTTGGACGTAATGCCAGAGCAGAGGTGGCCAGGGTGGCAGTGCTAATGACTTTCCAAATGAACATAGTTTGCTGTTTTGCTTTTCCTGTTTACAACGAGTATTTATTGTGACGGGATTGAATCGTCTAAAACGAAACTGATGGAATTTATAGAGGGACTTGTTGAATGTGACTCTTGAATTGCTTTGTAATTTGCAGGCACATAAATAAAAAATCAATATTCGTAAAATAATTCGTATTCGTCCTGGAAAATGGCTGCGAAAACGCTTTCAATTTAAGCTGATTAGCGATTCGTTTTTAATGTTTTGAGCTGGAAAATTTGAAGATCGAATTGTGAATCAATGCAAAAATCGGCAAAAAAAACATTCCTTATTCTGCACTGGAAAGTTTAGCCTTCTTAAAATGACAACTGACCGTTTCTGACGCACCAAATTGATACCTATTAAGGGACGCAAAATACTCTCAAAATTTTCTCTTTCTTTAAGAATATTCAGAAAAAAATTGTGTTGATTTTGACCGCTTTTTGCGAGTTGCTCGACATTCGGACTCTAGACGGTCCAGTACTAGAACACTGTGACTTACAACAATAAGGTGGTTCAAAACTCGTCATCAGCCAGAGGTTTAATTTTTATCATAAAAAAAGTTGGAGACCTCTTTCACCTTCTATCCGATTAGATATATTTATGCTATGATGACGAATGGGTCCAGAAAACCAAGTCTTCAGAGAAAAGTTCGACCGCAAAATTACAGCTAAAAAAGAAAATGATACGCAAAAGCTCAGGATCAGAAATGTAAAATGCTTCAATACAGGCATCTAGTCTCTTTGAATTGCAAAGGGAAACGAGTCAGATATTTGAGATGACTAACGATCATGACGAAGAGAGAGTGGAAGCGTATGATGGGAACCCAATTCAAGCTGGTGAAGTTGTTCATACACGCACTGTTGTTTTGTTTATTAAAAAACTGCGGAACCGTTTACAATCTGACCCTTATAAATATGGTGGTGATGCTCTGGCGAGGGACATGCACTAGATCATCTGTGAATATTAAATGCCACAATCCGCCGTTTGCTATAACTTGACCACCTCAAGCAAATGAGCAACAATTCTCAAGCTAAGTGTGTTTTTGAATCCATACCACCATAATTACAAAAATAAGAAAAGACCGAACTTCCGGTTTAAGGACTATGCAATTATGGATGCCAGGAAGCTTGTTGTGGCCGTGAAGGTGGAAATGCAGCATTTGCTCGGACTTAGGACGTCTTAATTTCTCTAGAAGAAATTTGGACATGGCTAGAATTCGATATGAAGTTACTTATTAAACTTGTCATTATGAATACGTCTCACATAGATGGGCTTAAGCAGCATGTTCAAGAATTGTATAGGAATCTTGGTTTTGAAGTTTTAGATAGATAGATATCTTTATTTCGAAACTAAATTTACAATATTGGAGTTACCACACATTTTACAGTACAGAGATTCGATATTAAGCTATCTTGCTACTGAGACATTTATTTATATTGATGAAGTTGAATTTTGATATGAACAAAGTATATCACGAAGGAAAATTCGAAAAAAACCTTCACTGAATAGTTGTAAAAAAAAGAAAAAAAAAAAAATATATATATATAATAATACAGATATAATGACTAGATATAATAAATAATATTAAATAAATAAATAAATAAGTAAATATATAAATATATAAATATATAAATAAATAAATAAATATATAAAGAAATAAAATAAAAAATAAAATAAATAATTTAATAAATAAATAAACAAATTAATAAATATATATATAAATAAATAAATAAATTAAATAAATAAATAATTAAATAAATAAGTAAACAAATTAATAAATATATTTATAAATAAATAAATTAAATAAATAAAAAAAAAAAAATTAATAGGTTAACATTTAATAAACGAATAACAAGTAATAAAAGTGACTGAATAGATAATTAATTAATTAATTAATTTAAAAGCAGATTTTACAGAATATTTAACAACAAAAAAAATTTTTAAGAGCACAAATTCGATACAAGGGTATTTTCTACAGAAGCACATTTATTGATGAATCTTTCTGTAAGTTTTTGTATTCTTACAGATATCATTTCAACATTCGCTCTTTTATGCAGGCTTAACGTGGAGTGATGCCAGGGCAGGTTAAGCATCATTTTAAGTAGTTTGTTTTGTGACACTTGTAATTTTTTGATGTGACACTGTGCACAACTACCCCATACTTGGCAACCGTAAAGAAGTATCGATTGGAAAATGACCTTATGTAATATGATTTTATTTTCATTTGTTAGCGCAGATTTCCTGTTAACAAATGGGTATAACATTTTTGTTGCTATTCTAACTTTGTGAATGGTCTTAGAGATATGTTCACTAAACGTTAGCTTTGTGTCAAGATTAATTCCTAAATATTTCACACAGTTGCTCCACTGTACTGCGGCTCCACAGATTTGTATGCTGCTGTTCGGGAGGAGGCAAGGACTTCTTTTTCTGGTAAAAAAGATGGCTTGCGTTTTAGTACCGTTCAGCTTAATTTTCCATTTGTTGTAGTAGCTTTCAATAATTTTCATCGCATCCTTTAAGTTTGTCTCAACGTTTTGAGGAAACTTATGAGATGAAAATAAAGCGATATCATCTGCAAAAATAGCCGCCTCACACTCACTCAGACTCGGAAAGTCAGATGTGAACAGATTGTATAAAGGAGGTCCTAAAACAGAACCTTGAGGAACTCCCAGTTTGAAATAAATAAGACTAGATAACGCACTATTGACAAAGACCTTAAAGCAGCGACCAGACAAAAAACTTTGAACTATTTTACATAAATACGGAGGAAAATAAAGACTTATCATTTTAAATAAAAGACCATTATGCCAAACAGAATCGAATGCCTTTTCAATGTCTAGGAGAATCATGCCCGTTGATTTTCCTTGTACTCGATTAGTTTTAACAAAGTTGCATATTCGGAGCACTTGGTGGGATGTGCTATAATTTGGCCTAAAACCAAATTGTATAGCCGGGTATATATTTCTTTCTTCGATAATTTTCGTAATCTTTTCTTTAATGATTTTTTCGTATAATTTACTAACACTACTCAGCAAACTTATTGGTCTGTAATTATTAGGGTCCTCAGGTGACTTCCCAGCTTTAAGTATTGGTATAACTTTGGCCATTTTTCAAGCATCAGGAAAATATTGTATTTTAAGGCACGCATTTATAATACTTGCCAAAAACTTTATTCCATTGCGAGGTAATTGCTTGAGATATATATTCTTAATGCCATCAAAACCTGCACTCTTATTCACTTTCAAATTGTCGACATGAAATTGGATATCTGCCTCCGTAATAAGTGCATTGGTTGGAGTCTCAGCGGTCAATATGTTAAACGCGGTAAGAGTGTTGTTCACTAGAGTGTCAGTATGCCTGTCACCTAAACCAGATGAAACACAATAATTATTCGAAAAAGTTTTCGAAAGTACGCCAGCCTTTTCAGTATCAGTGAAAAACAAATTGCAGGAAATTTTTAACCCAGGGATACGTCTATTTTTATTTTTTACGATTTTGACTATGTTCCAGAATGGTCTTGCATGTTTTTCTAGAACTTCAAGTTTCTTGTTCCACTCCTTATTACGTTCAAAAAGAATGAGTTTTGAAATTAATTGGTTTAAATATGCCAAGTTCTCTCGATACACAGGTTGACGATATCTTTGCCAAAATCTCTTTTGAACATTCCTGCACTTAATAATTTCAAGGATGTGAGAAGGAAGCACCTTATAGGAATTCTTAACTACAACTCTGGGCACGGAGATTCTAATTGCATCGTGAATCAGCGCATTGAAGCTATTAACGAGTAGATCCACATCTTCTTTACAAGTAGTATTTTGAAGGTCTTCTGGTATCTCACAAGCTTTTGCTTTTATGAACCTGCGGTAGCGCACCCAATTTGCATTTTTAATATCTTCTATATAATGAATTTTTTCCTTTCCTGAACATCTAAGTTGGCACAGAACGGGATTATGGTCAGAACCAAGAGCGCTAAGCGAGATTGGTTGCGTAACCTGACTAGAACAGTTGGTAACAAAAAAATCGAGAACAGAAGGACGACCACGAGAACTGACTGGAATGAAAGTGGGACTAAGAGGGTACAAGATAGAAATCGGTAGCGAGATGGTTAGATCATACAGCAAATTTCCCCAAGCATTTGCTCTTGCACATCCCCAATCTTTGTGTCTACAATTTAAGTCACCTCCGTACAGAAAGTCACTATTACCACTGAAAAGTTTTCTGAGGTCTCTTTTTAACAATGCCTTGTTTTCAACTGTTGTAACACAACCAGCGAAATACACACAGTATATTTTTATAATTTTATTATTTTCCAACCGAACTTCTATGCCTACATTTTCTACTAAATGTGTTTGAACTATCGGTAAGAGCGAATGTTGAATTGATCTTCTTATAAGTATTGCAACGCCTCCTCCTCTTTTATTCAAACGATCAACTCGATAGCATTTGAATTCAGAGGTGGAAAGATTTTCGTCATGGTTAAGCCATGTCTCTGTAACCAGAGCAATATCTATGCTTTTGTTATTTAAAAAGTTTATAAATTCAATCTGCTTGTTACGAATGCTTCTAGCATTCCATGTTAATATTTTAATTGATCCATCTACCATATTACTTAACGTTATTGGACAAAAACTTAGTAGCTAAATGTGTGATAACTTGAAATTGTTCAACTTTTGTTTTGCAAATCGATAATTTGGTTATCATTTCCATCGCTAATTCATTTATTTCCTCGATGGAGAAAAGGGTAGAGTCATTAACGTTGACAGCATGCGAACTTGTTTGAGCTATGTTTGCCCAAGAGTTGGACGGCGTGGCAGTGGTGTGCGCCGTGTTATTCTGCAATGTGGTGGTTGCCGGTCGATGTTTCGGGAGTGATGGGAAGTCAGCTACAGAGAAAGAGATTCGCTTCTCAGTAGCAAGAGAGGGAGAAAAAGTTGAATTTGTCATTCTCCTTTTCTTTGCGTTCGTCTTCAGCTCCAAATATTTTGATCTGCTGATGCATTTGACATCGGTGGCCATATGGTTTTCATTGCAGTTGGCGCATTTGAGAGTTGAGGTTCTGTCGCATGCATTAGTTAAGTGCGGACCTGCACATATGGCGCAATATGTTTTGACACGGCAGTTACGTTCCCCATGGCCAAACATTTGGCAATTACGGCATTGAGTTACCTTACCTTTTAACTTTCGTTGAAAGCTCCAACTAATTTGAGTGTGGAAAATGGATCGAACGTTTTTCCTTAGTTCTCTGAGTGAAGTCGAGCCATTCTCCAAGGAGACTAAGTAAATGTAATCCGTGTATTTCGCATTGCTTACATCATACTTCTTAATAATTTTTTTTATTTCACGACACTTGAGACCAATGTTTAAAAGCTCGTGTTTGAGTTCAGTGACGTCGATATCACTCATACCATACAGCACGACCTTGAATGACTTTTCACATGGAACGTCATGTGAAAAAAATTGACAATTGTTGTCTTTAAGATTATTAATCACTGTCTTGTACGATTCGATGGATTCACACATTATTTTAATTCCAATTGAGATATTTTTAATATAATAATCTGATATCGTAAGTGTTTTCATTAGATTGTGCACATAATCACTTGGTTTTTGCAACAATTTAATTGGAGGAACATAAACTTTTTTTTGCACTGGCGATACAATTTCGTCCATGCTATGTTGTTCATCATCATCCGGTTGACACTGCAAGGGACTCCAGTAATTATATCTGGAGCCTTTTTTAACAGATTTTAAGCCGGACATGTTTCCACAAAATTTTTTATCCGGGGACACACGGATGTCCTCAGGGGTGGGTGATCTATTGCGTTTAGTAATTTTTTTTTTTTTTTTTGTTTATATTCACTACTTGATCGAACTCAGAAGTCATGCGCGGTTGAAAGCTCCGGATTGACTGTTTTGAAGTTTTAATCCTTAGCTCTACTGGATGTATCTTTCAGAAATAAGGGAAGGGATTTTCGCTGAAAATAAAGAGAAGGGAGAGAAAATGTTTGACTTAAGAATCAAGACTTAACTTGGGATTTATCTTCGAGGAGCAAGATTCTTGCAAATCTTTGCCTAGAAGGTACACAGCTATACCATTTTCAATAATGACTTTTGTAAACAGAGTGAGATCTGCGCATCCTGCCTTTGTTTAAAAGGAACTTTGTTTGCCTTGATTAATAACTTCTAGGATACAAAGATTCGCAAGAACTCCAAAATGGGTTGCTAGTAGAGATACAGCCTTTCTGTTGGGTCTTGGGTTTCCTCAGTTGTACTGGTGATAAGTTTTACCCCAAGTTCTATTTTTGGTAGAACCATTTTTTTGATTTAGACAAACGGGTAATAACCAGAAAATCCATTGACTTTCATCGAGAGAAAATAATCTAGCCTATTTAGCTGAAATCTTCGAAGCGTTGGTTTACATTTTTTAACATGATATAAGCCATTCATTGTCGTGTAATCGGTTGAAGTTGAAGGCATGTTCAAAATTATCAAAAAACACTGGTTTCTATATTTTCGATTTTTTTTCTACAATTTTCCAAATACAGCGATAAAGGATTTATATAAACTGTGTCCGAGCTGGGTACGAAATTGAGGTTTTTCGACGTCAGGGATAGGAAGAAAAAGCTATGATAGTTTAAGAAAGCGAACCTGCTTCAGCTGATGCAAATTTAATCATTAAAAAATACCTCAGTTAAATGTTATAGATCAGCTTCATAACACAACTTATCTTTGAGCCATGCAATTCTTTACAGTGCCTCAAAATTTCAAAGCTTCTCCTTTAAATGGCGAGGCTGTGATATGGTTCATTGCCTTTCCACTGGTCTGCCTGCTAGGTCTCGTGGGATCTTGAACATGACAGTGAAAAGTGATCCCGTCCCACTGTCACTTTCAGGCAATTATAGAGAATGTCTTTTTATTTCACTACTCCTTAATGATCTCTTCACTGTCCTTCTGATGAGAGAAACATTTTCCAACAACTATTTCATGACATCATAAAAATATATATTTGTACATCGTTCGTTTCACTTTGAGCTTGTTCATTTCTCTCAGGACACTTCAAGCGATCCTTTAAAGCTTAAATCCCAATTCGCTTCACAGTTAAACGGTTGTAACGCAATGAAATGAAACCAACCGAACAAAAGTAACCAGTCAAGCTGATTCCCCCCAACGCCAATACCGTACCGACCATACTGAAACAATTCCAGGTGAATGGGTTCAGTTTCCTTCTTGCAATTCATATCCGCAGCTAAAGTTCTTTCCGTTTTGCAACAAGGATTACTGCCCACTACCACCATCACTGGCCAGGAACTGCAAGTGACAGAAGCACATTTAAAAATGAAAATTAGAAACACGTTCCTGCTTCTTTTTTTTGTCTGTCCCCTATTCACCGAATTAATACCAGAGCTGTGCAGGAAGTTGATGGAACGACCTGCACTGCTGCTGCACAAAGGGGGCATTTCATTGCAGGAAGTGTGCAAGTGAACTTTCTTCTTTATTCGAGTCGTCGGACAGAAGGTTCTTCATGGCAACTGAGTTGGCTTTTAGTTGAGTGTTTTTATGAAGAAACGAAAAAAAAAATGTCAGTCGAGTGGTCCTGTCCTAATTTTTGTTTTCTTTTTCTGCTTGATTCTTCTGAATGTTGGAAAATGATGTCAAATTCAATGAAGATGTCCTTAGAGATGAACGACGATATTATTCAGAATGCAAATTATTAAAATGCTCGCAAACTGAGAGCCCAATTAGAACAGATTCACTTCTCTTAACAAGCGAAGTAACTGCAACGAGTAGAAGGCTCCTCCAAATGCATGAAGCTCTTCACGAGCAGTAATCAAATTATACAACACACTCTTGTCGTTAACGCTTACTGAGATGAGTGCCAATACTGCCATCCTGGAGTGTTTCTCAAGGATGTTGCCTCTAATTTTTCCCTCATGCAACTAACTCCTTTAGGTTGTTTATGTTTCGCTGCTACAGCACATAAGCTGCAGGGCTTAGCCTGATGACATCTTAAAGTTTATCCTCTTCACTATGCATCGCATAATGTCAATTTAATTGCGGTGTCAAGTTTCTCACTTCATATGTGTGTGTGTGTGCAAATAGGCGAGATGGAACCATGACTTTGAGTGTGAAAATCCTTGCGGGAGTAAAGTTGATGGATTGCATACATTTTGAGTGTATAGGATGAAGACTACGTGCGAGGATTTGAATTTTTCAATATTCTCACACATTTTCGGCTTGAATACACGAATAAATTTGAAGTGAACGAGATAAAGGATGTTAAGTTGAGTTGCATCCTTGGTGTCACTATTGAAAGGCAAAATTGATGTGTTTTGAAAAGTCACACTTACAAATTGACACCTAATTTATTTCAAGAGTTCAGTAACGTGCATCTTTGCAGGATTTTTTTGTTGGGTGAATATGAATACAAGTTGGTAAGGGAGGCAGTTTGGCAGTGTCTTTAGATAGCATGCAATCAGATTGAGCTGTATTTTAGATTGGAAAGGTTTCTGGTTCTGGTTCAGAATAACCGCATCTTTTTGCTTCATAACAGTCGCTTTAAAAGAGCGGCATCGTTGGATTCAAGCTCGTCAATATTCTACAGAAAAGCCAACGCTTCTCGGAATTCGAAAATGGTCGGAGTTCGATTGGCATGCAGAAAGATGTTCAATTCTCTGCTTCTCGGCTTCACTTAATGAATTCAAGCTATCAAGAAAGCGAAGCGAAATTCCTTGAAACGAATTTGTCACAATATTTAAAACGTTTTTTGGAAAAAACCTTACTTGGCAATTTTGTCAAGGGCACTACTTTTGCCGAATTTTTTATTTTAAAATCGAATGGAGCTGGAGCTTTTTCAACAAGGAAAATTTGAATGTCCCGCCATTGGTCGGCTTCGTTATTTTGGCCTTTTTTTATTGGGTCGTTGAATCCTTTCTTTTACACTTTAAATCATAAATGCCCGGATGGAATAATTCATGCTGGCATGGGAGCTGATCCCATAACTGAAACTGAGGGATCGAGTTAGAGGTTGTTACTTATTCAACCAAAGACTATCTGCATGAAAATCTACTTCACCATCTACTCTTATTTATTATAAAGAGACTAGCGGAGCCGACATATCCGAACTTTGGCTTTTATGCGTTGGATTGAGCAAACGTTTTTTCGATTAATTAAATACCAAGTGACATTTGACATTGAATTTTACATTTTACTCGCGATGAGGCGCTCAAAACGCCGTACATTTTATATAACTATAGCTTGTGTTTTTTTTTTGCGCTGCTTTAATCATAACTTAAGAACCGATTAAGATATTCTAACAAATAATGCTCCAGCTCTTTCCGAGACCTTGTGTATCTTAAGGGTGAAACTGAAACTTTTTATGGATGTATCGGGTTTTTCAATAAGAGCGCTACAAAAGTTTTTTTAAAATAAAACAAAAACGGTTTCGGATATCAATGAAATTCTTTATTCCTGTGAAAGCACGTTCGATGCGTTTATGTATGGAACTCGATTTTGTTTGCATGGCCACCACGGGCACGCTTGCAGAAGTCCAGACGCTGAACCCAATTTTCGACTGTTTTCAAGCATAAATCGGTCGATACTGCTGCAATTTCACGTTCGATATTCGTACGAAGTCGTCGCTGGCTTGTTGGCATAGACCATAGAATTGACGTAGCCCCACAGGAAATAGTCTAACGGCGTCAAATCGCATGACCTAGGACTATTGGACTATTTCGTGAGATATCACGTTCTCCAAACTTGATTTCCAATAAATTGATTGTGACATTCGCTGTGTGGCTTGTGGCGCCGTCCTGTTGGAACCACATGTCCTCCAAGTCCATGTTATCCAATTGGGGCCAAAAATATTCGGTTATCATTGAACGGTAGCGATCCCCATTCACAGTAACGTGCTGGTCTTGATTGGAAAAAGTACGGCCCAATGACGCCGCCGGCCCATAAACCACATCAAACTGTAATTTTTTCGGGATGCAATGATGACTCATGGAGTACGTGTGGAATGCTACCGCATATTTTGTTTATTGACGGAGCCATTCAGCCAGAAATGAGCCTCTTCGCTGAAGATGATTTTTCGATGAAAATCCGTATCATTTTCAAGTTGTTGCTCAGCCCAATTCACGAACATACGACGCTTCTGGTGGTCAAGCGGCTTCAGTTCTTGCGTCAATTTAATCCTGTTAGGATGTAGGCCAAGATCTTTTCGCAAAATTCGGCACAATGACGTCACAGAGATGCCCAAGCGGCAGCAATATTCTCGACACTACGGGCACTTCTTTGGCTCATTTGTATTGTGCCTGTAGATTCAAAGTTTTCCACTAGACGCTCAATTGTTGATCTGCTGGGACGATTATGACGATTGTCGCATCTACTTTGCATATTGGAACTTAAGAAGCTATAAACATGTTTGCGTCTGTAATAATTTCACCTCCTGACACACTCATGGTTTGTACGCACTCTGTCCAGATGTATTTGCTAAGTAACGAAAGTCATAATAAGTTTTCTAATATGGTTTATCAATTCTCGAAGTTTTGGTAATATTGCTGATGCTTGAAATTAATTTCTTTTTTTTGTTATGTTACGGCTTTTTAATGAAATTCATCAGTGGGTTTTCATCGTCTGCCTCTAAAGAACGTAGATATGCCCAGCAGATTATTTCACTCGCATAATGCAGCAATATTTATGAAAATTTTTCTTTTAAGCCAATCTTGATTCTTCAGAATATAAATTGATTCATTTCACTTTCATTTTCGAATACAGAATGTATGGATTGTGAAATTTATATTTGAACTGTTTTGATGCAGGTATATGAAGCTATTCAGGAAAACCCATTTTTTTCGCAGTACAAGCAAGCTGCGTCTTTTATGTATTTTTTTCCACATGTATGTATGTACCTTCTTTAGAAAATATGCTGAGGAAATTTAAGTTAATTGCACTTATCCTGTGCAAAATAAAAAAAAATCACAGAGCACCCTTATAAACAAATCATCTAGCACCCAAATTAACAAAAAAATTATTGCTGGTCTTTCAATTATTCAACTGTCAAACACGCAAAGCTTAATAAGTCGTTAACTCTTCTAAAATTAAAAAAAATTCTATGTAAATTCTGTAAAAAAAGAGCCCGGGATGGTGTACAAATCATTAAAATATAACTGAAAAATATATTTAAAATAAATTTAAATCAATCAGAGGAATGTTAAATGCTCACCGAATTAATATCGCTTACCGTCGAGGAAGTTTAAGATAGATAAAAATGGACTTTCGAAAAACAATGTTTCGACAAGTAACAGGTTTTCAACAGGGACGCTACAAAAGTAGAGCGACAGGGACAGCAAACGACGCCATTTCACATTTCAATAAGGTTTGCCATTTCATGATGGAAAGATATACGAGCCAACAACGAGTCGAAATTTTTAAACTTTACTCCCGAAATTCGGAGCCAGTGGCCTCAACGTTAAGAGCGCTACGTCCAATTTATGGTCGTCATAATCGTCCTAGCCGATCAACAATTGAGCGTCTAGAGGAAAAATTTGAATCCACAGGCACAGTACAAAATGTTACCTTGCCAGTGAGACAAAGAAGTGCCCGTAGAATATTGCTGCCGCTGAGGCCTCAGTTGCAGAAGCCCAAATGTCTCTCACACGTCGTTCTCAAGTGTTGGGCATTTCTGTGACGTCGTTGTGGCGAATTTTGCGAAAAGATCTTGGCCTACATCCTTACAAGATTATTGACGCAAGAACTGAAGCCGCTTGACCACCAGAAGCATCGTATGGTCGTGAATTTGGCTGAGCAACAACTTGAAAATGACTCGGATTTTCATCGAAAAATCATCTTCAGCGATGAGGCTCATTTCTGGTTGAATGGCTCCGTCAACAAACAAAATATGCGGTATTGGTCGGGCAATACAATATTGGAAAAAATAACGGTTTGGTGTGGTTTATGGGCCGGCGGCGTCATTGGGCCATACTTCTTCCGTGATGATCAAGACCAGCACGTTACTGTGAATGGGGATCGCTGTCGTTCAATGATAACCGAATATTTTTGGCCTCAATTGGATGACATGGACTTGGAGGACATGTGGTTCCAACAGGACGGCGCCACAAGCCACACAACGAATGTCACAATCAATTTATTGGAAATCAAGTTTGGAGAACGTGTTATCTCACGAAATGGTCCAGTCGCTTGACCGCCTCGGCCGTGCGATTTGACGTCGTTAGACTATTTCCTATAGGGCTACGTCAAGTCTATGGTCTATGCCAACAAACCAGCGACAGTTGATGAACTTCGTACGAATATCGAACGTGAAATTGGACTTCGGCAAGCGTGCCCGTGGTGGCCATGCAAAAGAAATCGAGTTTCATACATAATGGCATCGAACGTACTTTTACAGGAATAAAGAATTTCATTGATATCCAAAACCTTTTTGTTTTAAACTTTTGTAGTGCTCTTATTAAAAAACCCGATAGTACACTTTGGTGTCAGCAAGCGGCGAATAGCTCTTATTGAGTTCTACAACTTTTCTACGTACCCGAAATATACTGCTAGTCATTTATTTAGTGAGTTGTAGGCTCAACCCTCCTTTACCACTTGAACTAAATTTACTAAAAAAATTCTCAAATCTGCTGAATAATCGGTCCTTGGACTCAAAAAAATCACAAGTTTTCGCGAGAGAGTCTGGTGTCATGAGTCAAAAAATTTAAGCATTTCCATGGCCTGAACAAGAGGTGTTTTCCATCTACTCAAATAGGAACCAACAGATTAAAATAATAAATCTTAAGCAGTAGTTTTGACAGTGAACCAGCTAAACTTCTGCTGCTATAAGAGTGCAAAAAAAAAAAATAGTTCCTATCGAATGCATCGATCGAGGTGACAGCAAAGTGAGCTGTGCTGAGAACAGATCGAATCGAATGCTTAAGAAATGGCTATGGAAGTTTGGTGAATTTGCTTCAATCTCTGAACCTCCTTCCGCGTTAAATCCTTCAAAAAAAATCTCCCTTGTAAGTTATAACTTTCTTAAGTTTGAGAACCTTTAATGTGGCAATCGTAAATACCTCAAAAGACTCATTTGTCTCATCCAATAAAAGCAAAAGTAATTTAAAATCAACAACAAAATCCGGCAAACTTTCTCATAAATCCTACGCCTTATGCAACAAACATACTACTAATATGTTTGTATCATCAGGCTTTAATTGATCTCGGATATATGGCCTCACCATATGTGCAAGCTGAGCTCCTTTATTAATTTCACGGCATAGTTGCTCTATTAGGCTTAATGCTGGTACAACATTTGCCAACTTTTGTTACACATTTCCTGGAAGCGGGTAATTAAACGTTATTTATGATACCTCCGGCGGAATATTTTGTAACACGTGCATCATGAAATCTGTCGAGTAAAACGTAAAACACTGAAAGCATAAAACTGTTTACTGTGCGCCTCTCTGTTAATCGGGGATGTTAAATTTTACTTTTACTTTTGCATTGGAGTCTTACAGTTTTTCTTTTGTTTTCGTTTGGCTTCCATAAAATGAATGTAGTGAAAATAACCGCGGAGATAAGCTTGAGACAAAGGCATCCACAGAATGACTTGTATCTGTATATCAGGAGCCTTACGATGAATTTGTTGCTTCCCCATCACCGAGTTGAATTTACTGCCGCAGCAATTGTGGTTCCTTAAGCACTTGTATCTTTATTTACAGATTGTTAATTGCCAAGCGACCTTCTTAAATAAATATGCTTTAACTATTTTAATTTTTTTCTTTTGTTTTATGAAATGACAAAAATTAAGGATCAAATCTTTTCTGTTTAAATAAGTATTTAAAAAGGTTGTCTTACTCGTGTTTGAATCTTTTTATTTCGATTATTTAGACAGATTTCCGCCTTGTAAAAATGGCACCTTATTGATTGAAAAGAAGTGTTGTTTAATCATCCGAATCGTAGTCTTGCTCATCAGTCTTTATGAGCAAGGTTCGCACCAGTTTAAAAGAGCTTAAGATGTATGTACTCAAATAAGAGTGTAAAGAAGGTGGAATTGGATCTTCTCTGAATTGTTTTATGATATAATCTGCATTTTATAATTTTTCTTACTCCCTAACGAATGGAGCGAAAAGACCTTGATCTGTGTCTGATGCTCCAAAGATCTCTACAAAGGCTTATCAAGAAAGCAGTTCAATATTCGGATCTTCCGCTCTTTCAGGATTGATTTTTCTGTTTCTCAAGAAACAGAGCAAGTCGAATATTTAAGAAGACTTGAAAAGCCGTGCTTTGTTTTTTTATGAAAGAATTTTTAGAACAGGCGAGGGAACTAGCGGAGGAACTATTTGCTTGAAGCATGGATAACTGAAGAAGACATTTTCTGTAAACATATCAATTTGGCCGAGGAAGCCAGATACAATATCTGAAGCACGGACTTTGGATTTTGTTTGGGCATGACGACTTGAGAGTCGAACTATTCAAGGCAGCTGGATAAGACTTTGCAATGGGCATGAATCAACTCATTTCTGTGATTTAGTCAGATGAGTGCATGACTGATGAATGTTTCAATATCCTTTGCCAAATGCACATGAGAATCAATCCCTGCATTGCTTAAGAGATCTTCTCAGTCATTGTATGTGAACATCTTAAACCATTTGTCAACAAACTGATTGGAACCTTTAAGGCCTGGTTATTTCACTTTAGATACAAATACTCGCAGTCCGCATCCCTGCAAAACTTGTGAAATGATGTTAACGTAAGAAGTTCAAGGGTCCATTAGGATCGGAAACAATATCACTGATGTCTTTCGTGTACAAAGAGGATACCGCGCTGTCAACTGACTGTTCAACCATCACGCACAAGAAGAGGGATACTGAACACTGATGTCATGGTTTAAACGGCAAAATAAGCTGCTTTTAATTGGAAGTAGTTAAGGACTATGTCGAGCTCGATTTCGCTATACCTCTGAGGAGGAACTGTTTCTGACTGCTAGGAAGGCATCAAGTATTTAAATCCGAGCTTGGCCTTAATCATCCCAGTTCAATTCAATTCAATTCAATTCAATTTATTAAATAATAAATGCATAGTAGCAAAACGGATTGTTCGAGAAAAAATCAAAAAAATTAAAAAGTAAAAAATCATTTACAACAGTTAGCAAAATTTTCATTTAGAAAAACTATATTATATTTTATTATATCATTGCAACAAAGAAAAGTAATTTAAAATACTCTTTTTGAACTGAACATCGTTCATTATTCCTTTGATATGTGTAGGTAAAGAATTCCAAAGTCTGGCTGAGTGGATAAAAAACAAGCGCGCGACGAAATTAATTTTTTAAAAGGAGGGATGTTGATGTTACGCGTTCTTTGAGACCGGGAAAAGTTCAATTTAACGAGGATTCTATGCAGAAAGATACAATTACGAGCATTTAAATAATGCTGTAACGAGCAGACCAAAATATTCTTTGATAGAACTGATATTTGATCGAATCTCTTAAGCCCATAAATGTATCTGACTGTGTCATTGAAGGCAACCTGAAGTTTGTGCTGTGATAAGGAGTCAAGATTACAGTAGACCACCTCAGCGTACGTTATGAGAGGAACAATTACAGTTAAAACCAATCGTCGACGAGTTTCGATAGGAGTGAAGGCAGCAGTGTACCATAGTTTTCTGAGGCAGCCATATATGCGACCAACAACAAGATTAATGTGTTGATGATACGTAAACTTGTGGTTGATTACAAACCCTAAGCTGGTTACTTTATCAACAAACGAAAGTTTAGTGTTGTGTAAAAAAATATCAGGTAAGAATGTTGGGTCAAGAGTCCTTTTAAAGATCGGTATAACGTGCGATTTTGCAGAGTTTATGCGAAGTCCATTATCGACTGCCCACCGATAAAAAGCCAATAAGTCTGCATTTAAGTCCACGGCAAAGTTCATTTAAACTGTCAATAGGTCTGGAAATAGAAAACTGAACATCATCGGCATAAAGATGTAATACAACATGTTTACAGATAGATGGCAGATCATTGATGAACATACAAAACAATATGGGACCGAATATAGATCCTTGAGGAACTCCGCATAACACACGTTTTAACTCCGAAGATCTATTTCCAACCACAATTTTCTGAAACCGATTATGAAGAAAACTACGTACAAATTTTACTGCACTGTCACTAAAATTGAAAGTCCTGCCCTATGATGCCGAAGCATGGGCTCTTTCTAATAAGGATGAAGATATCCTCCGCTGGTGGAAAAGAAGAATTTTTCGAAAGCCACTTGGTCCCATTTGCGTTGAAAGAACATTGAGAAGACGCTTTCATAACGAACTTAACAAGCTGTACAGTGAAATAGACCTAGTCAAAAATGGCCCATTGAGATTACTATGACACCAATGCACAAACAGTGCAGCAGAGGTCGACACCGCTTTAGGTGGCGCGCAAGAGTGGAAGGTGATCTCAACCAGCTTAGAATTCGCGACTGGTGGCAATAAGCTAGGGGTCGGGCGAACTGGAGATGCATGCATATTGAAAGAAAGAAGAGGAGGATTTGCGTATCAAAAAGTATAGAAGTACTTCAGAGCAAGTAGGTCGGGGCGAGTATTGACTGCAGAGCGGAAACGTCCCCTAGACGACGAAATTTGTGTAAGAGCTGACCGATTTTTTTTTTGATTGGAAAAAAAGAAAACAGCAACCCGTCTAGTTCATGTTAGGGGAATGTAAGGATTTGTTTTTGAATTGGTTCAAACCTGCCATGCAGACGGATCTTTTGAAAGGGAAGTTCAGATATCATGTAATCCGGAAAAAAAGGGTTTAAAGAGTGGCACCGTGCTCATGCGATTTAACTACATTGGATTTCTTTTCGTAGGGCCACGAGAAACTTTCTTCATTCAATTCACATTTTTTCAGTGTCCTTTTGGATGGATAAATTTTTTGCAACAACTTTTTAGAGACGACATCAATAAGTGTTCGCTTCCATTGTCGATGTCCTCGCGTTCTCGTCGATTATTTTCATAATCTCATGACTCAAAATATCAAAATACTATTTCTAGTTTCACACACAAAAAGATTTCAAATGTCCTTAAATATGATCCTGTCCCGATTATTTGGTCATATGAAGCACGTTAACCAGAATAGACATTTGCGCTCATAACCACTCAACAAAAGGATGCTCATTCAAGTCTAATATTAGCAATTTTCCAGCACCCAAGTCACACAATAACAAACGAAACAAAACAAGTCATCTTAAATCTTTCAATGAAGCGATTTCTTGCTCGATTGTGGGTCGCCGACATTCTTTCGTTTCTTACTTACGTGCTGTCATTCAAGGACGTATCAACGTCAATCGGAATTTATGAAATTCGGTAACTTCTGCCAACTCAAGCACAATATTTACCAAACAGGACAATATTGATAAACAAACATACAAACCACCTGTTCCCCTTTGCGGAACATGAGACTGTCTGAAGGAATAACACCGCCAGTAAACTCATGTTTAAAGCATACGAATAATAAAAATTTAATGAATTAATCAATAACTGCTTACAGTGGCAATAAATGAGAAAACCGAGCAAACATCCTGCCGGTATAACCTGCACTTAAATCGAAATTCCTGCCAAAGGAATAAAAAAGGACAAAGGAAATCCCCACTCATAAAGTGAAATTAATAAAATCGAAAAAATATTTTAACATCAATCCAAATAGAGATCCTTGTGTGGGACCGAACAAAAACAAAAAAAAAACAGGACACACATGAGAAAACAAATCGAAATTGTATTTCCTTTTCAGATATTGGAATTCGAAAATTATTATTTGCTTATAAAGACAGTCGTACGTCCGCTCGCGGCAATACAAAGTTTCAGTATCAGAAGCAATGTCCTTGCAAATATTTCGTCTTACAAAAGACATTCAACCCAAAATTGAACGTGCTGACGAGCTGAGTCTTTAATTAGTAATGAAAATGACTAAACAAGCAATTAGTTTCCACATGAACAGATATTCAGCTCTCATTAAGATGAAGTGAAACTCACCGGAGTATCCTTTTTGTCTGCGTCTGTTACTGATGTTGCTTCTCATAAAAAGGTAGCCGCCTCAAGTTGAGTTATATAAAGATGATAATGATGCTAATGCTGATTACATATTTACTTCCAAACAATCACAAAACAAAAAGGACACACAATTTTCTTATTATATTTTTATTTTCACTATATAAACAGATTTTCTTCTTCTTCTTCGCAAGGATTTGTTTTGATTTATCTGAATTTTCGACTCTGCTATCCTTGGAGGAAATATTTTATATCACTTAACTCACACCTTTGGAAACACTCACGAGGGGACTCACGTAAAAAAAAAACTCACGAAAGTTCCACAACTAAAAGGACTTCTCCGTTACACTCTGGCGTATACGTGATATTTCGGCGAAGGCGTATCAGTAACTGATTGAATTCGGTTCGCATCAAAAGGAGTTTACTTGTAAGGAATGCCTCTGGAATAAGCTTTTTCCTCCTGACTGGTATAAATGTTAGTAAAATATCCTTTGCGCATGTCCTTCACCTCCCGGCACGTAGATTCATATGAACATAAACAAAAATCCTTCTCACACCGTCACGTGTTAGTTTTTCGAATAAAAACAGTGAACGACAAAACACAAAAAAAAAAACAAAAAGCAAAAAGCGAAAGGATTGCGACCCAAGGGACTGCTGGCGTACGATGTACTATATGTCCTTGAAATGGCAAACAGAATATTAAATTTTGTGAACAGTTTTTTGCCTCTGTTAATTAAAATATCTCAATTTGAATGACATTTATCTTGGAATCGGAAAAACAAGGAGGAGTCACAATGAGGCATTCCGAGAATTCACATGAATCCTTATGACTATGGATGGTTTATTGATTATCCTTTGCGAGAGAATGGTATCTGCTTGTCTCGTAAAGTTTTCAAGAATTCGTCAATAATTTCGGAGGCATATCATGATTACAGGACTGGATATTGTTTGGAAAAGAGATCGCATTATTTTTTTTTTTTTGTCTTTCTTGTGAATGACCAAATTGGCTGTTTTGCGTTGTTGAAAGGACGACGATCCGGGTTGATTTAATGGAAGTATGTACGAGTATACAATAATAATGAACACGTGCATGAACTGATTGGACAGCATTAGGAATTGATCATTGAACTTCTGCTATCGACTGAATGTGGGTGGGTTTCTTTATTTAAGGACAAAAATATTATTCGAGTGGAATAAATACATCATGAGATATTCGAGACGTGTTTTGCGTTTGAAAAAAAAATATAAATGTGGGACCACGTTTTCTTTTGGGCATCGATTTGTATTTTTTTTTTTATTTGATTTAAAATATTTGTTTGAAATAAAGATTTATTGATACAGCAGACCCAATGGGATTTGGTTTTTAAAGAAATCACAGTTTTTAGTGGTGCCATGCCACTGCTCCAGTTAAAGGCCGTATTTTGTTAGTCTTAAACGAGGCTCACAATTTGTCAATTAAACTAATAAGGACCATGAAACTTGACAGAAACAGTTCCACTTTTAAAATTTGTCAATTCTTTGTTTATTTACATAAACTTACCCGAGCGAACCCGACAGACGGTAACAGACACACTTGTTTGGGCAAAATAAAAAAATGCATAAAAATAAGTAAAAGTTCAAAAAAGTTTCAGTTTTAAAATTGACTCAACACCCAAAGTGTGAAAAACGGGCAGCTTTTCAAATATTGTTGAACAAATGTCTCAGAATTATTTTCCTCTTTCATTTTAAAATGAACACATTTAAACATTTTTTAAGAAGTAAATAAAAATAAACTATGAAAAAAATAATTTGCTAAACAAGTTTAAGAATTTTTTGCATGCAGTAAATATGTTCTTAAAACTTTGGCTGGTTCTGCAAACTAAACGATATTTCGAATTTTAAAACTTTTAACGTGGACGTTTTACTTCGCTTAAAGGCTACAACATTTTCACAGGCTGGCATGTTTACACAGTTGGTTGGCCTTAAAATCAAGAAAAACTTTTTCGAAATTTTGCAGGATAACAAGAGCCAAAGGAAGCACCACGTAAGTAAAGCTGGCGATCTCGATATACACGCAGCTTTCTCTCAAAAAGTGGATTGAGGCGGTAAGCTCAATTGGTGATGGCACACATGCAGCAAGATTATAATAGATTTAGGAAATAGTCCATGGAAGTACAGACTCTCAAGTTCGTTGCTTCGATGGGATGAGCAGAGAAGCCTAAGAAGAATTTGAAAAATTTTGAAAAGGAGTTTCTTCAGCTTCTGGTGAATTCGCATTTCCCTAGCCTTGATGAAGCAACTGGTGAACGGGTAGTAAGGATCCTTATTGAATGTTTGACCATGTCTTCTTTACCTGATGAAATACATATATCGAGTACAACAGACGGATGAGAAGCATCATAACTAGAGCAAGCATGGCCCTTTGATATAGTTGTTCAATTTTGAGGAAAGTTGAAGAGGATTTTCCCACAAAACCAGGAAGGTGTCAAAAATATTTGGAAAACTAGAAAGTCATCTTCATCATCCCAGTTGAATCTTTCGACTGAAAAGCGTAGTTGGCCACTTAACGTATGTTGCAGAGTTTGGCTTGGAAAAAGATTAAAATGAATGCTTCTACAGTCTTGCGGGTTATATACTCCATTCGTTTCTTCGCTGAATATCTTAAACCCGTTGTTATTCAAGAGAATCACTATGACAGTCGTTAAATGACGCAATAGAGAACCTTTCTAGCTAACCATCTTTATGTTTCTTTTCATTAAAAGAACTGTCTCGCGAGCTACGTGTGTTAAATATTTGCAATTCAACGAAAAGTGGATGGTTTTCGCAGGAACGCCTTCTGTGAACCTGGAATCTACTTCAAATATGCACGGACTTAACAATCTGCAGTTGTTAGTTGACGAACTGCGTTCTTTTTCTCGTCAAAGAGGACCAAATGCGGTTTGTGACAAAAAAAAGTCAAATATAAAATAAAGGATCGCGTTTAATGTGATCCTTTTTGTATTCAAAATTAAGCATTGTTTTGTTCCAATTTATTTATAAACAAAATTTGCTTATGCTTGGGAGTTAATTTTGATTTAAGACTGCAACTTTGCAGGAATTCTAGAGCGCTTTATTTTTTCTTTACATGAAAACTTATTCTGTAACACATCTGACAGTGATCAGGGCCTTATTTCTGATCGAAACAAAAATAAGAACAAGCAAAAGTAGGTGCCTTTCCGCAAATTGGCCATGAAGAATGCATTTTTATTATTATGAAGGCTTCACTGTGGTTTCAGTCACGAATTACATATTCTTCAGTAGTGACAAATTTACGAGACTACTCAGGTGGAAGTGAACCGTATCGTCTCAAAAAATGTCATTTGAAGTGTGAAATTTCACCACCTTTTTTTTTGTCTTTGCGCGTTGGCTTATTGGACAATTCATTTACTTTTTTCTCGATTAAAAAATTCACCCTGAAAACAGAGGAAAGACGACAAAAAAAAAATACAAATAGAGAGTGATGGAGAGACACAAAGTCAGAGTCCACCAAATATGCAAGACGCAAAAAAACTTTCCTCCTGTACCTTTAGTTTACGCTAGTAAAATAATTTTAAGTTGGGTTCAACATCAACAGGAGACGAGAACCGTGAAGGAAGCTGGCCGAAGAGTAACAATTCGACAGCTGATGTCAGAGGAATTTCATTTGGCAACACTCAAAGGATTCTTTATAACGAATTTCACATGAATAAAGTGTCGTCGTGTTAGGTGCTCATAATGTTTATCGACGAAAAAAAAACGATGAAACGAGTTGACATTTAAAAAGGAGTTCGTCTTAAGGACTTCCAAGTGGACGGACGAGACCTGAATCGTGATCGTGAGATGAAAAAAAAACAGTCAACGACCTGAAACAGACCGCCTTCACTATAAGGATTCACATTCAAAGGCTTTTACTTCATAAACCATATCAGAATATTGTGGGATGCTCCCAAAGTAAGGAGGCGGTTGGTTTAAACCGAGATGGAAAATACCACAACGCCCAAGTTGCAGTGGTTTTGAATGAGTTGTGCACTTTTGATTTTTATCTCAGTTTAAAGAACTTATGCGTGGGTAAGAAGTTTGAAGACTTAGGTGATAGCCGCTGTAATAAATTTCAGGAATCAAGATGAAATATTTCTTTTTCAAAAGTTATTTTCGCACTCGACAAGAAATGAACTGGATAAAGAAGAAATAGTGCTTTACTGATAAACGATGTGCTTAATATCGGTTCCCATTACTTTAAGATCACATCTTCCTCAGGTTACTACAGGTTTAAAAAATACTTCATCCTAATGAGTTCAGCTCTGGTTTTTTTTAAGTGAATTACTCTCTTAGCTCTTAGAAGGTTCTGAATTATTTTCATTTGAAATTTACATATTTTCAAAAAAGGAAGTACATTTCATGATTTCATTTCGAATCCCTTTAATGTGCTGGCACAAGTTTCCAACACAACAAACAGATTATTGAATGTTTACGACATTTTTCACACAGTACTCAATTTACACATTCAAAAGTCATATTGGGACTTTGATTATGCCCATTTTCCTTAAAAGTACAAAATGGAAAGCGTTCGCACATATGTGAAGATAGCAGTGTGTGTTTTGCATACAGATACCCTCAGGACAATGGCTTGTTATTAAAATTCGTAAAAAGTCTCCCCAGACATATGTTATCGCGATGGAAAAACAATTATTTTCTTGAACCTCGATAGGGATATTCAATATTCAAGGCACAAGAGCAATATTTTTCTTTTCAGGATCTTCAAGGATAATTTTTCTTTTTGTGCCTTTTTTTTTGGTAGATATAACATGCGACAGGATGTACGTGTTTTCGATGAAATGAATTTTCATTTTTTTTAAGAATTATGTTCGATGTAGTATCAAGAGAAATTCAAACAAATGGTGCTGTGGAAAATAATTGATGTTTGAAAGGTTTTAAAACATATTTGCCTCTGAGAATTTTTCGAGGAGGAGGAGTTTCCAACCCAATGAAGCTGTCAAAGTCCTCATTTGTTCATGATTAATCATTAATTAAATGTTTATTCATCTCAGATATCAAAATGACAGCGAATTGGCTGCAACTGCCCGCAGTCCGCTTTATTGATATCTATTTCCCGGTGGTGTTGTTACCAATTCATTAAATCAAGTTCCGTGGCCCATTGACGTTTTGACACCTCCTGTCACGGCGGCGTTATCTCATTCATCCACAAATTCGATTACCCATCATGTTTCGATGCGTTAATGCTAATTGAGTGGTACTCATCCGTGGACACGTGCGTGGATCGTTCATCAAGTGACCTGTCAGAGTTTAGTTTGAAAGGTACTTAAAAGGAGAATGGTGTTAGATGGTTGGGACTGAGAGGAGGCAGCATTCAGCTTACAGGATGTATTTGTACATAAATTCCTTCGACAGGTGGAAATGTAAATGATGAGGATATTATACGGACTGAATCTAATTAATTATCCAGAAAACAAGTAGCCATGTAAAGTATCTTAATTGCATTATTAATCATTTGATTGATTGTAAGTGTAAGCTGAGCAGTGAACCTTTTGTTTCATGTAAATGGCGCTTATTTTTGAAATGATTAACGTCGAGATTGACGTTCAGAAAACCAATCAGATAAATCTGCTTCCCATTTAAAAAAAAAAATCTCATGGAATCACTACCAACTGCCAAGAAAAACTTGGTTCTGCTATAAAGGTTATGGCCTAGCTTCACCAAGTCAATGGAAACTCGCTCCTCCTCTTAAGCAATAAAATTGCAACTAAAGGGTGATTTTTTAGCTATTATCTTTTTGGCAACACTTGTTTAAACAGCTGACGCACGTTTCGTGTTTTGTTTCACTGTCAAACATCTTCAGTTTGGTCTATAATTTAACCATGAAGCGTCTTACAAACGAACAACGCTTGCCAATTATTGAATTTTATTTTCAAAATGCGTGCTCTGTTAAGAAAGTTCATCGCGCGCTTCTTCCATTTTATGGTCAGTTTAATCGACCCATTGAAGCTGCTATTCGGGCTATTTTGACTAAAATTCGCACAAAATTTACATTGTTGGACATTAAACCACCAACACGCTTATGTAGATTGCGAACTGAAGAAAATATCGCAGCTGTATCGGCCAGTGTTAATGATGACCATCAATTATCGATTCGTCGCCGTTCGCAGCAATTGGGCCTCTGTTACTTAACAACGTGGAAAATTTTGCGGAAGGATTTATGTGTGATGCCTTTCAAAATACAGCTGGTGCAAGAATTGAAGCCGAACGACCTACCGCAACGTAACATTTTTGGTGAATGGGCTCTTAGAAAGTTGGCCGAAGATCCACTTTTTTACCGAAAAATTTTGTTCAGCGACGAAGTTCATTTTTAGCTCAATGGGTACGTTAATAAGCGGAATTGTCGATTTTGTTGTGAATATCAGCCAAAAGCATTCCAAGAGCTACCAATGCATCTAGAAAAAGTCACAGTTTGGTGCGGTTTATGGGCTGGTGGCATCATTGGGCCGTACTTCTTCAAAGATGATGATGCGAATGCGATTTTTTGCCTAAAATGCAAGAGCTTGACTTGCATGACATGTGGTTTGAACAAGGCGGTGCCACATGCCACACAGCACGCGCAACAATGGACTTATTAAGAGGAGAGTTCGGTGAACATTTGATTTCACGTTCGGGACCGGTCAATTGGCCGCCTAGATCGTGCGATTTAGCGCCTTTAGACTATTTTTTGTGGGGCTATGTTAAAGCTCATATCTATACAGACAAGCCCGCTTCAATTGACGCATTCGAAGACAAAATTGAAGCATTTATTCGTGAGATACCGGCCGAAATGTTGGAAAGAGTATGCCAAAATTGGACTAAGCGGATGGACCATTTGAGGCAGAGTCATGGTCAACATTTGCATGAAATAATCTTCAAACATTAAATTATATGGACCGTACTATCGATTCAAATAAAGATTTCATGCATTTTCTGAATTTTATGTGTTTTTTTTTTTTGAAAAACTTTCCTATAGCTTTTAACAAATCACCCTGTACATCTGATTCAACTATTCTGAGTTGATGGTAATGCACTGAGCAACGTACGACGTTTGTAACTGCTCGCAAGTATTTCGGGTAATGTGCAGGATCAACTAATTTGTCCTGGTTCAGGCAAATAGGGTCGAAGAAGTAGAATTAGGGCTCAAACGATACTTTCGATACTTTACGCTTTGATACCCTATACTCGATACTATAGCCCGATACTCTGAGTAGTATCATTACAATCCTACAGCAGCACTGTAAAGGTCCCAATACCTTGCAATTGAACTTGAAAAGAAAGTATAAAATACTTGGTGCCAATTTTCGAAAGCTTCCTAAGAATGATTTTTCGAGTGTTTAAATCAGGCGATGCTGCCAGTCAGCTAAGAAGTGACAAAACACATTCTTCAAATGTCATCCAGTGCCAATTCGTCTCATCTCATCAAGTGTACAGTGAGGAAATCCATATCGAATTTCACGATGACCCATTCACAAAAGACTGATAGTCCTTGTTACCTCGACGACTGGACCGCATATTGCTAATCATCTGCCCTTTCACTACCTCTTGTTTTCTAATCTATCGGAGCTCAGATTAAGTTTATTTAAGGACAATTTTTGTTGTCAGTTAAGACCTCATAGCACTGGCTCAACAAACTTAAGTCGAAAGTGCTCGATTAAAATGTGTTTGTAGTCAGCTTATTGTCAAAACATCAGTTGATGATGAGCTGAGTATTTCGCGCGCCTTTGAGAGCTCGTGTTGGAGGTGGATTTTTTTTAAAACTGGGGCAGTTTGATTAGATTGGGATTAAGTCATTCATAGTTCGCATACGTGTATTCGCAGAGCAAGCGATCCCAATACCACGAAAACCTTGATTATGCTTCACATTCTTTTCTATAAATCCCACAAGTTTGAAAGCTTAACAATTTGACATACGATTGTCAACATCAAGCACTGACCATATCTCCGTATTTGACGCAGCAAAAGGTATCAGTCCTTTATTGGATTACACAATTGGCGAAAAAAGGGACCATAATCTGATTTTGTGGAATTTCTGATATACTATATATAATCCCCTAACCGAACTTATATTGGCCTTAGCTTTCACATCGTAAATTGTCATCGAAAAACGGACGAAAATCAACACAGATCCGGTGTAGTAAATCGCTAGTAAAAAGGAAACGTATTTCACTGAGGAAGCAACATTTTCAAGGAATCCTGCGTCGATAATGACATTGAAATGACTTACGGCTATCCGACTCACCGTTAACCCACAACGACTCAATGAATGCGTCTATGCTTTGAATCCTCATCATATCAATATGCCAGCAGTGAATAAAAGTTCATCATCCATCCAATCGAAAAAAAAACACCCAACTCTGCTGAAAGGATCTCTCCAAGCCAAGCTGTCATTTTTCCCACACGGATAAACATATACATACATATACATTCATGGTAAATTTGCACCACTTGTTGCACAGTGCGTCGTACATACTTCACCTCCATAATCCAATATGTATGCGTTGAAAAGTCGATGGTCAGAATCAGAAGGGACGATTGACGGTGGCGTCAAATAAAATTCTCAAGGATACGAAAAAAAGAAGAAATAAATGTACAAAAAAAAAAACCGGGGATACAGGTTGGTCGAAAAGACGAAAAAAAAGGTTAAAAAGGAAACCTTTACCCACTCACGCGGGATTATGTCTGCAATAAAAATTCATGAAGCACCATCTGGGATTCTATTCAATTCAATGAAGTTTATCCGCATTTTTCCTCCAGGCTTCTTTTTTTTTTTTTTTTTGTTGCTTGTGGTTGTTTTAGTTACACACATGGGGTTCGAAACAGATAAAAAAAAATTAAATATATTCGGTGGATAAGTTCGTTAATGGAATGAGTCTAATGTTAAAGGGGAGCTTGCCTGAAATATTCAAGATTCAATGAATGAATGAATTCATGGCCAATTTTAGTGGGAGTCCTTGAATTTATTATATATGGAGTGTCACTTATTCATACTGTTCTTGAATGTGAAATTTTTAAAAGTAGTTAAGACAGACAGGCTCCGAAAATGCCATCATCAATTATCAACAAAGCGAAGATGTTTATGCAAAAATAAAAACAAGGAGCCAGATGTTACTTTTTCGGATTGAATCTGGGACCCGACGCAAAGCAGCAAACACACGCGAGTAAATTAATGAGGAATCTAGAAATCGACGTTTGTAATGTGTTCCAGCTTTTTCAGGATGGAAGTTCAATATCATGGGTCGTGAAATGCCGGTTGGACTCGATTTATGTCTTTATTTTGCCCGCTGATTAGGACCAGTCCAACAATATTGTTTTTTCGTGTCAGCATTTTTCATAAAGATGACGAGGAAAGGGTTCCGTACAACCGAACAAAGCTTACCTCTTTTGGTAAAATGGAGTTGCCTTTTTAAAAACACATTTCTTTCTTTATATGGGGACCCCCTGTATTTTTTACGTTTTTTTTATATTATTTGTTGTAACAGCGGGCATAGAAATACATATGAAAATCGTTAGTGACTACCTATTTTGGGTAAGAAGATGACTGTCCTGTGTCGGACAGTCGGACAACGGACGCTTGTTAATAGGGTTCCGTTGTCATCTTTTGGGTACGGAACCCTAGCAAATAAACCAGAAAATCTAATTATGGTAAAAGACAAAGAAGAAGACGCATTTATAACAAACATGTGAACTGATCCTCAGTGAAGTTGCATATGAACAGGATATGTCGAATTCCCTACGCGGGCCTTGTTTAGTTGACTTTTGGTCATCAGAAGGATAGCACCAAGGACAAATGTTGGTGCAGAAATGAAAACAAAAAGCAATAAGAGAAAATAAAACATAAAAAAAGAGATGGAAAACCAAGTTTCGGAGGGGATTACAGACGTTGCATAAGACCTGCACTTATCCAAGCAAAGACATTTCCTCTAGCTCTTGATTGAAGCCAAGCTATATAAGAACTGTGATAAAACAACCTGAAGAATACCACAAATAACCACATCATAGGCGGAAGAAGGAAGAGCTTCATTGGGATGGTGAAAAAATTATCCACAAATGGCAAATGCATTCTGATGGTATTTTAAATGAACTGCTTCTCCAGAATCGGTCCGAACTAGGAAGAAAGACATGGCTTTATAGCCCAAGAAGGACAAAAAAGCGGTACCCACTGAATTTTGAAAAAAATAGGAGACATCGGGTCCAGAAAGGTCATTATGTCCATCTCTAAACTTGTGAGACGGAATCTTTTGCTTTATGGGAGGAAAGTTATCCATTTCCATTTTGCAAAGGAAGACTCTTTTATTGATCTGTTGTCATGGACCATGGAGATCGTGGAGCGGGTATGGGATAGTCAACTTTGGTAAATCGGAAGTAATTTAATAACAGATGCATTATCAGGTCAAGGGATCAAAATGTGAAAAAGATCGTGAGTCCTACAATGGTCTTGAGAAGACCTTGAAAAACATTTGAAAGCGGTGGATCTTAGATGGGCTACTCGAAGAAAAACAAGAAACCAACGAAAATTCATAGTTTCCAAATTGCATCAGTTTTTCGTTGCTCACGATGGGGCCATGATGAGCCTGGATCAAACTTTCACGCAACGAGCTTTTGTTTTGAAACCCTTTCAAATAGGTCCACAAATTTACTGAGTTTCCATTAACTGATCAAATCCGTTCTCTACCAGATATAACGCTTGAAAAGCTTAAATGTCTGGGATTCATGAATTATTGTTAAGCAAGTTATCGTGACGACGCCTATCATCATGTAGGCGTAGGACACATTACAGGGCGTGCAAAAAAAAATTCGCTCACATGCTGCTACGAATCTTATACACTGTAGTTGAACTTCCCACGCTCATATTTGTATGTTTTAAAATGTTAACTGTTCTACAGAGAGAATAAAAGGTTGATGAGATCTGACAAGTGGGATTAAAATTTTAAAGCCTTACTATATAAAATGTCACGTCACAATGGGCTTGATCGACACACTTGGTGTTGGAATGTTCAAAAATGAGATCCTGTTAAAAAAATAATGTGATTCGACGTTCAAAAGCAACCAACTAAAAAATGTAGGCCTTGAAACTCACATGCAGCAACTTAAGCCAAAAAGGCGAACCGCACTCTCATACCAATATTTTCGGAATATAATCTGGCTTAAAAGGACGAAGATGAATAATGAATGTGAACCTGTGGTTTAAAGTCCCAATGGACTATAAGTTCACTTCGTTTGTCCCTCTGTCTGTCACGATGCGGGGAGGGATCTAGCTGCAAAAAAAAACAAGTCCCCAAGTGGACGAGGTCAAAATATTTGACTGTTAATTGCATATACTTTGATACTTGCAAGGAAACCAAAACTTATAAGGTACTTCCCGTTGTCTCAGAATCATGAAACTTGGTAAGAAGCCATATTTTAAAGTACAAGCAATCGAAAAAATCCGATAACTGTAAATTTGTAGTAACATAACAATGTTAAAGCTGACTCCAACCTACCAAGCTTGTGCGAAACCTTCGTTGCGCGAGTTCGACTCGCAGTTGGCCATTTTTTAAGACGGTTAAGAAGCATTTTTAAGACATCAGCATTATGGTAGATAAAAACACAATTCACCAGTGATGCTGATGTTCTGCTTGTTTATTAAAAACTAGCCGTGTTCTGCCATTTGTCTGTGATTATTTCATGTACATAGTGAAGTTGGACAAGCGAACTAGTTGTCAAAAAAATCGATTGCCTACTTTTAATTAGCCTGACAAATTGATATTGATTATGAATATATTTTGAGTCCTATTTTATCAATTTGTGTTTTATCCTTAATATATAAATATATCGCGGATTTTATAAAAAATAACGACAGCGTTTTGAAAAAACTGCGGCTTTTTCCAACAACTTTACTTAAATAATAAGTGGCCACGAAAGATCATATTATTTAAATAAAGTAATTTACAGGCTTTGATCATTCCAATGGTCCATTGAAAGTATGCGTGGATAAGTTTTCGAAATCGGGTAGATCGTATTGAGATTACCTCTCAGACACAAACTATAAAACTTACAAACTGTGCTATAACCTTTAAATATAATGATGTGCCATCGCGGACTTTTTTGTACAACTTTTTGATTTCTAAAACTTTCCTGTAGAAAGCAACTAGATACCTATTATTGTTAAAGCCGCGTTTGCAAAAAAAAAACACATTCGTTCGACCATTTTATTTAAAAGATCTAATTTGTATCCTATGTTCATTCTGAAGGTCCTATGTAAGTGCTGGTGAAAGAATTTTTGAAATCGGATAGTTAGTTTTGAAGATTACCTCATACATACAAACTTACATACACAAGCTCCTTATAATATTAGTACAGATTGTGAAGCCGTAAGACAATGATTTTCAGAAAAATGGCTTTTCGATTCACATTTAAAGACTCGTGTTTTCTGGCGTCCTTCTTGATTTTAAGTTGCATCAAAAGAGAGGTATAAAAGTGTTCAAAGTAGTTTGGTTGAATTGCGAATAAAAGACTATATTTTCACATCTTTCAACATCCCTCTTATATAGCAATGGTTTTTCCAGAAAAGTCCCTTCCATTCCGATAATACAAAAAAGACAATTCAAAAACAGAAACAAGAATTGCGCTCTTCACATTTTCCCACTTTTTCCTCACCTCATTTTTAGTAGATCCCGCTGCCTCATCAAAGTTCGCCGTGAATTCCATTGAATTCCATGTTTTTTTTTCTACTGTTCCAATCCCTTTCAGTTTTCCTGTGAGAATATCGAATAGCTTTTCCGTTCAGTATAGCCCCCGTAATAACTCCACTGAATCGCCTATTTTGCGCGCACATTTTCCCAAATGGTTATACGCATTAATAAAACAGTTTATTTTGAGTGGATTTCCTTCCGCCACTGTTCGGAGCTCATTTAATGGGTACTTGGAGATTATGAATTCGCAAACGTTGAGATTGGCATTCAAATGGTTATGTATTGCCGTCCCGTGGAACATTCCAGATATTTATGCATTCATTGCTTAAGTCGATTGGGTTTGGTGGCAATCGAAGGACCTTATTATTATTGGCTTCTCTTTTTCTATGGAAAGGACTGGTAAACCAATTAAACAAGGATCAACCCATATGACCTTGCTATTCCTTTGAAACAAAAATCCCACAAAAGTATTACATCCATTTTTTTTTTCTTTTCATCTATACATGCATCATTGCCAAACAATTTTGCCCTCTTTTACGTTTGTTTGCTCACTTATCGAATACGAAATCCTTGAAAAACTGAACACCCAAGGGACCTTATTCGAAGGAACAAATGTGGTGTCGAAAAAGGCAACGATAAAGTACAAACAATTGGGTTGCCATCGAATCGCTGGAAGGGAATGTAAACATTGCTAGGGCATTTATCAAATAAGGGACAGTGAACCTCAAGGGAACAATGATAGAGGAAGATAGTCAAGGCGGCAAGGAAGCAATTCCTTTTTTTTTTTTTTGCAAATTTGAAAGCACTTTTGTGTCTCTTTTCATTTTCACCACAAAACTAGAGAAAGGTTACAATATTGTTTGTATTTGTCAAAGGACTCGGACTGGTATTATCCTGAAATCGGTCAAATAATATGAGACGGGGAGAGAACATTGAAAGGACATTCAGTGTAAGACTGTTAAGTGTTTGCCTATGTCCTTTGGGAACCATTATCGGTAAAATGGATAAACAGTTTTAGAAAATTCTTAAAAGCTAAATTTGTCAGCAGGATGTTGTGTGGGATCGAGGGTTTCTACATCAAATGTTCAAGTTTGAAGATGTGGTTTATTCTTTTTCGAAGTGTCAAGGATATTCAAACTCAGTTGTAATAAGCAAGAAACTATTAGGGCCATTAACACAACAAGAAATACGACTGTCGACCACTCATCGGTGCAGCAGAGCCTTTCCGTGAAAATCTTGTGAGATTCATACAATACAAAAATGAGAGGCTATCTGTCTTGCCAATTACTGGGTCAACTCAAGAGGATAGACCTAACTTGATAGGAACCAAAGGAAGAGCTAAGAATCCCAAATGGTCACAGAGACGACAAAATAATGCTCCGCTGCGGCATAGGGAAGACCCATCTCCATGAACTTGGAATCACAAAAAAATTAGAACATATTGAGCCTTGAACCCAGGAGAGCTGCGAGGCTTAGTATATTTAAGGATTTGGCGTAGTATGAAAATTTGTTCTAGTTTCGATTTACCAGACCGGAAGTAAATTTCTTTGATTCGTAACGACTTCAGACGTCCACAAAATTAATTGAATAGGAGCTTGAACTTGATGTTAGACAGAAATATAACTCCATAGCTGTTACAGGACACAGGTTTGCCTCTTTGTGTTATCCTTTTTCTCTCTCTAGGGCAAGTCTATAATTGCTTGCAGATCAGTGACGAGATTTACTTTAGAATCGAAGCGGTGCAAGTCGGGGTAGAAGGAGTTTAAGATTTTTGTTTTTGAACTCTGCAGAAACCCTTGAGTTGAAAAACTTACTCGCTGTGTACTTTTCGCTTGTTGCTCAAGCTTTTCTTTAAAGCACTTTCTTACACAAATTTCTTGCCGATGTGATTGACCTGAAGTGGTCTCGACTGTTTCCTGAATTGAAGTTTGGCATTGTGACTTAATTTATTTTGATGTTTGTGGTCGGCAATTTGGTCAGTTGACAGTTTTCTTTGCTAAGATGCTCTCTTAGACTTTGGCTTTTTCCAGTGCTCTGATTTGGATACTCCTTATTATTTCCTGGTGCAGTTTTATATAGCATTGAACAGTCGGAGTCTTAGTCGAGATGACCTCTCAGTACTCAGAGCTGACATAAACCCCTTTGAAAGTTCTCACATCGAAAATATTTTACGCGTCAATCAGCATATCATCGACAGCCAGATTATTGCCTTGATCTTGAGGAAAGTTTGTGATATTTATCACCGCATTGCTAGGCTGCTTCAAGGTCTGTAAGTCGAAAGCCCTTAGTGATCGTCTTCATCGCCAAGGATGCTCATTTTACCGTGTTTTTCTGTGAAGTCTCCAAGTACGACTTTGACTTCCCTTCTTTATGACATTCCTCTCTTATGACTATGCTGCTTTCTTGGTACTTTTTTCTCGAAACGGATAACAGCCTGATCTTCCTTCTAAGTCACCCATCGTGAATCCCTATCGGAACACGTTGCCGTCCTTTACTGAGGACAGTTTATAATTTTTGATAAGCTCGCGGATATTCTTGTTCCTTGTTCGCGGAATATCGTCATCTTTAGATGCACTCATATTCGAGGAAGTTAGGTCATTCACAGCTTAAATATTCGACTTGATTAAGTTGTTTACTCGAAGCGCAACTCCCGTCAAGGCGGATCAGTTCACTGCATTCAATAGTCCACCACTCAGTGGATGCTAAATGAGTTGTTAAGGGGCACCGAGTGGAGGCAGAAAGTCACTTCAAGTTGGCTTTTTTGTAAGTGATCAGAGCTCTTCCATGTTATTTTTAGCCGATATCCAATTCGAGGCTTAAAATTCAACCTCCGCATTTCTTCTTCTCATTTTAAGCTATCTTTGAGCACCCTTGCAATAAAGCGTCCGACCTCAGAAATTCCCCATATGTGTAGTACCATATTAAATATTCAAAGCCTCAACCATCCCGCTGGCCACCATTAGATCCTTTGTTTTCCATGACAGACAACACCACAGGAACAAAAAACAGAAGACAAATGACAATGTTATCCATCACACCTGACTCTGACTGATGAGACCCAGTTTAAAGCGATTTAGCGATTTTTCTTTTAATTAAATCTAGCCTCACACAGAAGCCTGTGTTGTGCGAGTTTTCTTTTTTGCCCGTTCCCTCTATGAAATTGAATAATTAAGTACGAAAAAAGGACCAAAGCCTTCATGTACACCACAAAGCCTCAAATTAATGACGCCATTGTGTGTGCACAAGTTAAGGCCAACACATACTCCGAAGAAGATGACCGCATTCATTTTAAGTTGTTGAGTAATGGTCCTTGTTTTTTTCAACACCAAAATCATATTCCAAAACAAACACAAAATTTATGTGTTTTCGTGCATACATTTTATATCCTCAGCTCCTGTCATATTTTTTTCCGGTTTAAGTCCTCCATAAAAGATAGAAGTGCATTAAAAAAGGATGCCAGAAGCAGCCAACGAAACGAGCAAGGAGCAAACTCATAATGTTCTTTTATGCAAAGTAAAGTTGAAAGTTTGAGGATCTGTTTCGCTCGAAGTGCATTTCACTGTCACAGATAAAGTGTTGGATATTTATACTCGCATCATGTCCTGCAATGGTCAAAAGGAACAAGCTAGAAAGCTTCATGCTCGAAAAAACTCACAAGATTGGATTACTCGTACTTATGGGCAAGGAATAAGGTCCTAGATACTTTAGCATGGCCTTATTTTGATTGACATTTTAATTATATTGCGACTTTTGTTGCTTAATTCATTTGCATTAAAAGTTATTCATTTTTATAATTCGAATTGAAATTAATTAATATTTGCAGTCACGCGGGCCTTTCGCAATTAGTGGCTTCAAAATTTCAATGAACCGCGAAGCGTAAACGGAATACAAAATTCATAACAAAAGCCGAGTGGAATATAAATTGGGGATATCGAGACTGAGTGGCGGTATCGTTTTGAGGATTTCAATGATTTATGAATTACTTGAATTAATTAAAGGGACGCATTTCAATGAAATTTTAAATAACGTCTATGCTATTAATTAATTAAAACCAACTGGCTTGCGATGGATTTAATTTTTTTCCCATTTCAGTATAAATTAAATTCCGGTTGTCAATTAGATATTTTTTTTTTTGTACAGCAGAAATCATATTCCTATAATTGAATTATTGCTAATTTAGAAATTTATTCAGCGAGAGGAAACCAATGTTTTAATGTGTATAAATAAAATATTCCTCTAACGAATTAAAATTTTTCGTTTTCGAAATTGATGGAATTTAGAATCTCCACTTTGACTTGGTTTGCCTCTGACATTTTAGTCAAACAAGAAATAAAGCCTGCGTCTGTAAGATTCAATGCAAACTCACCATGAACCGGAACTGAATTTGGTCATTCAAATATCGTCAGAGAATAATTCCTCTCTCCAATCAGTGAAAACTAAACAGTCCCAAAATTAATTCTCCATTTCCGCTTTCGAAACCCGATACCCAGGCCCTGAGAAGTGGGATGTCAGTTGCCTGATACCTAAGGACTCTCATCGCGTCACATACTGGTTGACCAAAACTGACTTAAAATAAATTAACTAAAACCCTTCCGCAGTATTTGAAGCCGAAATTCATTCGATATACCTGGCCGAAATGTGGCTGCCGTCTTAAAGCATTTTATTTGACAAAACTGAATATAACAAAAAAAAATGATTTTAAAATATTATTCATTAAAAATAGTTGAATTACAGGAAATGCTGTCCGGAAATTAATTCCTGCATTTTTTGAGTTAAATATTTTAAAGAATATGGTACTACGGAAAAATCTGATTCTATTTATTTTGAGTTTAGTTTTTTTTTTCCTATAAGTTTAGCTTAATTAACATTTAAACATTTTAAAAGTACAACCTGCCAGCCAGTGTTATATTTGAATTTTTATGTACATCTGCCTGTCTTGTTTATATAGAAAAGGCCTTCGGCACGGTCTAGATCAATGGGTTACTATACAAATTAATTAGATTCGAATTTCGATTAAATCTTCTGAATATGATAGTATGTATAGTGTATGATAAAAAAATGATCTTGACAGTCAACAGACGGACAAAACGCGACGATTGAGGTTTTTAATGCAACTGGTGGTCTACCGCAAGGCACAGTTTCAGCACCTACATTTTTTAACATACATATATATACATAACTAAAATGCTTTGGGAATTGGATGATTCGAAAGCGTTTCCCGAAGATATTATCCTATACATAAGTTGTAAGAAATGCAAGCCGTACTTCAGCAAATATTAAATAAGCTTTATTTTTTTTTCTGGAAATGGAAGTTCAAAGTTAACGATGGAAAATTTTAAATCAAACTGTTTCGTAACCAAAAAAGACTTGGCAATTTAGATTTAAGGTTGAATTGACAAAAAAAAAACTGAGCTTAACGAGTTCTACCGACATTTAGAATCAAAAAGTGTTGCGAAGCAAATAGGTGTGCACCTTGACAAATTCCTAAGTTTTAAAGTGCACAAAAATGCTCAGTAACAAAAGGC
The DNA here is from genome assembly GCA_963555765.1 of Orthonevra nobilis. Lineage (NCBI taxonomy): Eukaryota > Metazoa > Arthropoda > Insecta > Diptera > Syrphidae > Orthonevra > Orthonevra nobilis. The sequence goes on along the minus strand of OY743227.1, from coordinate 7,332,041 downwards.
AAAAGTGGAATTTATGTCTCCTTAAGCTCTTTATTTACATCAGCAGATTGAGGTCCAATGTGAAAGTCATTACTATGCCTACATGGAAAAGGTTCATATTTTTGAAAAAAAATGCCTTGAAGCCTGCTTGCATTTGTACAGAGGGGCTTATTTAGATTTTCGGTGCTATGTTGCCAATAAAATTTTATTGGATGCTTCCGGCTTGTCAAGAATCAGCAAACGTTATCGAGAACGAACAACGCGCGGATGACATTTATAGGTGATAGTGATAGGATGAGCTCAGCGAAACGTCAACAAGTCGCCTGTGAGTCTGGCAGTAAATGGGGGCAAAACAAAATATATGCTGTCATCAAAGAAGAACGCACATCACCGACGACTTGTCTAGAGTGTCACAACAGGCATGTATATTTGCGAGGTAGTAAAGTGCTTCGTCTATCTCGACTCTGTAGAAAACTCAGCAAATGACATCAGCGATGAGATCAAACGCTCATCAAATCATTCCTTCTTTGAACTCAAGTGGTAATTGAGTAACAGAGCCCTTTATCGAAAGACTGGTTTGAATAAAACTCTGAACATCTTAGTCCTGCTTTACGGCTCAGAGTCATGGACACTATCAAAAGTTCATGAAGTCCTTGGTCGTTTCAAAAGAAAAGTTATGTGTGTGATCTTTGGTCCCATGGCTGGGGTATGTAGAGCGTATGGGAAATTCAACTTCGGTATTGAAAATGCAAACAGTTCCTGAATTTTTGTTTTTGTTTTAATCTTCTTACATCGTATGTTTTTAACTAGGATTTCTACATCTGTTCAACTTCTTGAAAAGAACCAAAAACAATAAAATGATGTAAAAATACAAACTCTTATGATCTTCAGAAACCTTCCAAAAACCTGGAAAGCGACCCAAACGCTTTTTAACTTGTCGATACAAAAACAAGCGGCAAAATCCTCAAATCCGTAAAAAAACCACAACTTTTTTTAACAAACAATGTTAGTTGGTGAAACTGAGCGGTTTCCAGCATCTCCGTCTGCATGGATTTACAAAAGACCCAATATTCTTCGTATGGAAATGGTAAAATAGTCCCCAAATAAGCAAAAGATACCCAGTAAATGCAAAATAAACTTTAATCCGAATTCTACTCACACCTTGTTTTCAAAGCAAATCATTGCCAAATGGACAATAGCTGATTCTACCAGGATCAACGACCCATAGCAGTCCGATTGCCTGGCGCCCATCTTCGAACATTAAACAAACCAGTAAAGTCTTTTCGGCGAAACAGGTAAAGCCGTAAAACCGTATCCCTGAAACGCATTTAATGGCTTTTGCGTAAAATTTATTATTCCATTTCAGAACGTTTTAGCTTCGTTTTGGTCCGCAATGCTGGACCACTTCAAACGACCATTAAGGATAAGGATTTTACGCAGCCAGACAGTATCCATTGGTCTAAGTAGAAATGTGGCCACAGGCCGTATGCGGCAATTGAATAGCTACGCTATGGATTATTACAGTAATATCGCTTGTGGTTTTATCGAAAACACATTTATGAAATGGATTTGAGATTCGGACAAAGGACATTCAGAATGAACAAGGAAACTGGCATTTAAAGCGGAAAATAAACTTTAAGCGGCTTTCTATTCCAACCACTTTAATTTTCGGTGTCAACGTGCAGTGCAACCAACGTCAAATTGTCAAATTACCAATTCCAATACGCTGTCGTCTTCTAGCCACATGAGCAAACCAATCTCATTTATCCTATTAATTTCCAATCGAAGGCAGACCCAAGGAAGGACCAGATGAATTAGAAACACTGAAACCCACTGGATTGGGGCAACATGGCTGATGAATGGTTGCATAGTTAATTTGCCCTGCACACTCCTGCACAATCCTTGTAAATTGTCAATTTGGTAAGACCACACGTCATCCGATTGCATAATTCATTGATTTGCTTCATCTGGCCGAGCTCATCGTGCAGCTTGTGATCCGATTAACAAAAAGAAAAGCAGAACCAAAGGAAGTGTGGATATTTTGAAATGTTCCCTTAGCAGATTAAGTGGTGATTTAAAATTTAACACTTCCTGGCCACTAATCGTATTTACTGCAATGTGCAACACGTTAATTTTGAACATGGCGTAGGAGTAAGTTCCTGGTAACCACTGCGTTCCGGAAATAGTTTAATTCTAAGAAAATGTGTATGGAAATTCCAATTCACTGAAGATTTTTGAAACTTCGATCAATATTTAAATTTAACTTACTTTACAGGAAAAGGTTATTTCGGGAATGGATCTGCGAAAAGATTTTGCAAGCAGTGGAAAAATCGAGTTGAAAATTCATATACAAGAAGTCTGCGTTTATTATAACGATTTAATAATAACAGTATAAATTCATAGCTTGCAGATATTAAAAATTACTGACATATTTAGAAGCTACAAGCACGGAAATAACACTCGATCAATAAGTGGAGCCGAAGACGACTTTCCGATCTAAAGGACGTAGGTTCTTATATAAAAAGTCAATCTTGTCATATCTCTTCTTCTCATGAAAGAGATGTCTTCATCGTGAACTGGAACTAATAGCAAACTCCCTGTGAAGATGAACAGATACTCAAAAATAAAATATTACTGACAAAGACCCTTACAAACCTAAGAAAGTGCGAGTATCCGATTTGTTCTCATAAAAATTTATAAAAACATTAAGGTCCATCGGTATGACTTTTGTTCGAATAAGAATAAGAATAATCTTCAATCGTTATCTTAAATGCAATATTTTTTGATTGCATACTTTGAAAAGCATTCATTGAACTCATTCCAAAGATTGAATTGAATGATTCCAAACAATCATTTGTTTGAAGTCCCTTAATTCGTCCGCATTTTTTTTTAATTCACTTAAATTGATTTGGTAGCAAAAGTTATTCGAAAAATGTTAATTATGTTAATTATTGAACTTTTTCTCATATCAAGTTGCCGTAGTTCTCGCCAGCATCGAAGAAGGCAAATGAGTTTTTGGAAATTCATCAAATCATTGCATTCAACTGAATGATGGAAAAATTAATGCAATCTTTTCAACACTTAATTATTTATGATTGCAGTCATTTAACTCGCCGTCATGGTGGTAGAAATTTGTTACGTGAATTAAGGGTCATGACCCGTTTTTTGAATTACAGGTTTTTTAACTTTATTTATAAAAAAAATAAAATTATTATGCTTATAGCTTTTCATTTATATATTTCGAATACCAAAGAAAAAACGTCACATCATGCGTAGTTTTAAGCCCACAAGTAATGAAAAAAATGGCGGGTAATTGTGATCCTTCCTCCAAGACGTCGGGTTAGTTGTGGTCTTCTAATTGTTTGTATTATTTTAGATTTTTTTTTTTACAGACAAATGTGTTTTTTTTTATAGACAAGAATTCAATATTCCTGTCATGTTACCTTAGGTCGCTTAGTCTTTTAACACCAACTTTCCAATGCGATAGTTCAAGAGTCGCTTGTTTTTAACAAAATTTGTGCCGAGTTGGCAGAAATAAAAAATAAATATAGTTCTGCTTATTTTTTTCAGAAATTTTATTAAAAAAGGTGTGTTCTGAAATCATGGGCTATAGTCAATCAAAATTTTCGAAAAAACCATTGATTTTCAAATTTCCATACCTTCAAACAAATTTTTAGAAATAAAAACTTGATTTTTTAATTTTTATATCTGTGGAAAGATGGCAAAGTGCATGTCACATTGACATGTCGCATTTTCTTAATTTTTTCAGCAAAGCAATTTCAAACTCAGTAACCCCTTGAAAAATGCTTCATTATTGTTATTTCTTCGCTAGTAAAGTACAGGGCGAAAATCATCTTCTACAAACAACGCTTGTTTCAAAATTTGTGAACTTTTGCTCAGTAAGCAGTTTTCTGAAATGGTGGGCTTAAGTCCATTAAATTTTCTAAAATCTCTTGATTTTGAAATTTTCGTATCTTCTACAAAAATCGCCGCTTAAAAACCGAGTTTACATGTTCACAAATTCTGGCTAGCGACTCCATAGCGCTTTCCATTGGAGCTAACATTTCTTCTATTGAAAAAAATGCCTTATAACGCCGCCACACGTTCCAAATGTATTGGCTTCTCTATGACCACGTGTGTGAACTTTCCTATCCCCAAGTTCAGCAATTCACCTTCTTTATGTATGAAGCTACCGATTTTTTGAGCAAAATTGTTTTCAATTTCGAGCTGCTCTAAATCTCATGTCAAGTGTTTAGTTGCTGAAACGTTTGTCACCAGCACGAATTGATAACAACTTTAGTATTTTGAGCTTGGCGTGGAAATCCACTACTTTCGAGCAACAGCTGCAATTAGTAAAATATTTTGATCGATATTTCTTCCCAAAATTGGCATAGTTTCGACAGCACAGCATACATTTTGTCAATGTTTTCATCGAATAAGAGATGTAGGGTCAAAAAAACATGCGATATAAAAAGAAGCCAGCAGATGGCTCATCCTACACCTATACAAGAGGATTGAATTTGTTAACGACTCAGTTGTCTCAAACTTATAAGTCCATTGACGTAAGCTTACATGTCGATCCCTCCGAGAAATCCACTACTTTCATAAAAGTCAGTAGATGCCAATATAAGCCAGCTTCAATCGCATTGTAGATCGGTTCTTTCATATAAACCATTAATTTTTTTAAAGGTTCCGTACCTCAAGAGGAAAAACCGAGCTTTAAAGGATCACTTTGTTGTCCGCCTGTTTGTTTGTCAAGACATTTTTACTGACGAACAAATGGAGGTACTAAGCCAGAAAAAATATCAAATACTTACTACTGCTGTTTCTTAAAGCTGTTAGCAAAACAAGATTCTAATTCGACGCAGTCAACAGATTATGCCGTTTGTGCCGCATACTTTGATACCGTCCGAAAGTCCGAAAACCGTAAATTTGAGGTTGCGTCACAGTTCTTTTTTTAAATCGCCAAGAAGTGGGCTTCGGGAAATTAAAAACTTAAAACCGTATGAACTCTCATTTTCATGTACTTTTCTTAATATACGGATTCATCACATGCTGACAAGAATGTTGATATTTAATGCAAGAAAGTTGGTGTTCGAATGAGTTGAACGTTTCCTTTTTTCGTATGACTTTATTAACGAGGTTCTACTGTAACATCTTATTAGCTTCATATATCAAAATATACCCTAAACTAGATCGCAAAAGTATCGAAACATATTTTGTTGAACGAATACACCCCAAGGATACCGACCAACTCTGCGACGTCGAATACAAACAAGGTTAAAATAAAATTTTCCATTGTTCCACACAAATTGCCACCAAGTAAGGGCAAACATTCGGTCTAATTAAAGGAGGTTTCTTGTTTGTGAAGTTTTATTTCCCTTTCAGTTTTCTTAACTAGAAATTATTGTCGCAACCGCCTCCTCTTTTGGCAGGACCTCATCATAACGGTTAAACTTAATAAAAGTTTAAGCAAACAGTTTTATGTAAAAGTTGAATTTCCGCCAACAAGAAACCAAACAGCAGTACGAGACGGCAGGCGAGTTTTCTTATCGGAATTGTATACACGTGCTAAATGGAAATGAGCGCGTAAATCGTGGAGGGCTTCAGTAGTACGTTCGGTTCGTCCTTGGAGAAAGTTTTGCAGACCGCAGGAGAAGGCGAATGCCGGCTATGCGTATGTATGACTGTGAATAATTTTCGGTAAAATTGAATTGAATTCTAAGGGAAGACATTTGCCTTTTAACTGTGAGCTCATTAAAGTTTATTGTACTTTTTTGAAATTGAAGTCTGTAATCAGTGTACACTTAGGGCCACATTCGTGCCAATTTGACTTAATTTTATGCGCTGCAGCCTGGAGATCTTAAGTGAATTGATTGTCGCATAATCCTGGATAAACTTTTTTTTGCAAAATTGCCCAGAGGGTAAGAGAGTCGTTAGAATGGATTGTTAGATGTGATTAGGAAAGTAAGAAGTCTACTTTATGTCCAATGTCCAATTCATTCAGCTCACCATGTTCCAAAAACTAATTTATCCTTTGCTTTAACTGGCAATAATTCAACATTCATTATCAGTATTCCAATTGTCGCTGCTTTCTGTATAAAAGGTGAAAAGTTTCGTTAACACTTTGTCTCGAGCAAATCCTTCGATCTATCTGCAATCAGCATTCAAGTCACGTTAACATCCCACGTGTCCTCCCCTGTTTTCATTGTTATAATTTCCATTAATATATCCGGTCCCAAATTGAAAGGCAACATCGGCAGTCCTTCATCACTTTTCCATCCGCAAATGAAATACAACACACTATCTATCCACGTTACCGCAGGATAACAAGAAACTCGATCTGAACTGAAATACTAAGCACACCTTGTCAACAAGAGTCTCTTGCCATTCTCCTTGGATTGTCCTTCCTCTATTAAGTCGATCCTTTTCCATTTCAGATAGATTCCTAAGCCAAAGGATACCTATTTTGACAACAAGAGGATGTGATTTACGGTTGCCATTAAAGCAGACACAAAAAAAAAATGTATACAATAAACAAAAATGTGATGGAAGAAAAATATCCTTTTAAGGATGTGGTAAATTCTGTTTGCGATGCAATTTATGTTTTCAGTTTATCTCCTGCGACCAGAATAACCATTTACCCCAAGCCTCCAAGTTATACAAAGTCCTCGACAAATGTTTAATTGTTTTAAGACTAAAAAAATGCCATCAAAGCTCACAGGATATTCGAAATACTTTTAATTTCTTTTGATTTCATTTTCATTGTGCTTCGGAAGAAAGTCCTTTTGACTTTAGAAAAGAAAAGAACTCATAAAGTCAAGTAGAACAAAACTCCGACCGGAAAGAGAAAGGGAATGTTTTGTTTTGCGTTTTTGTTCTTCTTGAACTTTGGGAAAAAGTTCAGGAACTGTCCCTGTGGATACATTTAAGTGGTGGGTGTAATCTGGTCTACGAGAAGAGGGGCACCTTGTTACACACACATTTTCGTGTTGAATTTGTGGTCATTAAGAGGATTATGAGTGAACGAAGATGGTTTATAGATTTGAAATCACGAATGAAGCAGTTTTAACTCACTTTGCTTGACTTGTGATTTGTAGGTGCCTCTGAAATTGGGACGTGTGCAATTATATCGATTTATTGAAGGATGAAAAATAAGTCCTTGAATGGAGCTAGATGTGGATGGCGGCTATATCTTAAGAAAAGACAAATGTTTGTAAAATAAAATAAAAAAACGTCAAAAACAAAAGGGGGAAATGCTGAATGGGGATAGGCGTTAAAATGTCGGCAGAGGCCACAGCTGCCGGCTTATTTGCTCGAATTCGAACAGCAACGGTTTGAGAATGAACAGCTTGTGAAATCACAAGCAGTATAATATAATTCTAGTGCCTACGAGCAACGACTTCTGTGCTTACCCACGGAAAGCAGGCAGAGCGAAACACTTCTGAAGACATTAAGAAGGTTTTTTTCAAAATGACGATAAGAAAGTCGCAGTCAAGGTACCTGACCATATCCATTTATGTGGATGAAATTTACAAGTTGCAGTATCTCCTCAAGGGTGCTAGGTTTGTGTCTCAAATTGACCGGACTCCAAAAGCCTATTTCAGCTGTCATAAGACTGCAGAGTTGCCGGAATCGAAATCATAAACGGTACAAGTTATTGCAATTTGAAAAAGACAATCAGTCCACATTTAATTTGCTATAGAATCGTATATCAGGCAACATACGGAATTTGTTGTAAGCTGCGTTTGAGGCTTAATGCATTCAGAACTGTGTCGAACTGCGCTGGGTATAAGGTCACTCTTGCGTGGAAGCCAATGAAAGTACCTATAAATCAGCACAAAGAATTACGACTTGACCTCGCGTCGTTAGTCAGAATAAAGGCCATCTATGGTTATCTACAACTTTTCCCCATCATTCTGGCACAGCTCGAACAGGCTATCCACAAATTAAGCTTTTATTCGATGTCTTCATATGAACGGAACTGCTGATTAGCCAGACTTTGTGCCACTGAGTGGAACAAGTAATAATCGGAAGGCCCAAAATATGATGGGTGGAGTGGGACTTTCGGTTTGACAACGTGATGCCGAGATAGACTCACTTTTTTTGTGCCTCTGCTGTAATGCGGCCATTTTTTGCACAGTGCTCGATTCAATCGCATCAATTAAAGTTGATTCCATTGTCCAGTGATGGTTTCATTGGGTTTCAACAGTTTACAATAAAACACACCGACCTGATTCCAACAAATACATAACATAACCTTCGCAGCGTGAATATTCGGCCTAGAGGACGAAGAAGCAAAACCGGGCAGTCCCCATGAATTTCTTTTCTTTGTGACGAAGAAAACTCTTCCTTATTTTGTCGCTGGAGCAGTTGTACACAGGCGACGCTTCCCTTGGCCACAAATCATAAGCAGCCAAAGTTCCTTGTTTTTGAATCATCTCCCCGTATGAAATCGCCTTGCGGCTAGCTTCTTTTTCTGAAACAAGCTGTTCTGGCACTTGGCACGGATCTTCGTCGAGGAATGTATCCAATTCAGCGTCTTCGAAGGGGTTTACCCATCCTTCATGCAGATGGTTGTCAACATCGAAATCACCATCATTTAAACGACGAAATCAACCACCGCATACTTTTTTCACTTAGAACAACATCTCCGTAAATTTTTTTGGAGCTTTTGATGCGCCGTTTTCTGGGAAAGAAAGAAGAAAATCAACACTTCCGATTATTTGGCACAGAATCAGACATTTTCACATAGCCAAAGTGCTAATCATCAAAAGCCAGATGACCTCCACTAAACCTTAAAGGAATGAAGAACCAAATATGGTACAGCATGAAGCACGTCTCACTTACGGTAGGCGTCTTGTCGGGACACTGTCTTCTGAAGGCGAAGGGTCTCGAATCAGCGTTCCATTCGAGATTTCCTTGCGTGGATCTCTTTTACTAAATTCTGCTAAAATTAGCATTAAATTCCCCGGTGCTACCCTTCGCTATCTTTTTCTATCTATCCATCTTGGCGTAAAATTGAGTTGCGATTTTGAAAACATACTTTTGTATGTGGACCCCCCTTTACTTTTATATTTGTATAATTTTTATTATTTCTTGAAGATTTGAACACATTCTGTAAGAATCGCAATCGCAAGCATATCACGGACGGACAGCGGAGTCTTAATAATAAGGTTCTGTTGGCACGCTTTTGGTACGGAACCCTAAAAACGGATTTTTGCAGATTCTGTAGACCAAGACGGTTACTGTGGTGGAAAATCTAGAAGAAATAGGACGAAGCAGTCAAAGACTTATTCTAAAATTTTACAAGGGTTCTCTTCAGGTTCCTTCACATAAAGATCCCATCAAGGATCTTTTGACAAAAATGTCCTTAACACAATTTGCCTATTAAATGAGCTACAGAGATAGGTGACGTATTCCTACACAGCGGGGTGTAATAAGCATCCATTCATGATAATGTAATACAAGTTGTTGATAATGCGGTATGCACCTTCAGTACCAAATATCAGTCAAGAAATTGTACGTCTTCAGTAGTGTAGTGTACAGTGTATTTCATAATATGGGGGAACAAATTATGACAATCTTAATCGGAATCTCGATTTGTTCATGACTGTCATTTCATCACTCTCAGATGAGGAAATGTTTGTAATTAAAATACTTTTTAGAAGATTCATTTGTTTATCCTTTTCTTCGAATTTCGGTCAGCGGTTAGTACGCAAATTTCATTAAGATCTGACTATCAATTTTCATATGATTGAGTCACAAACAAACAGTCAACGTAAGAGAAATCTGAATTCGATGTTAAATAAAAAACAACGTATCGATTAAATAAGTCCCCGTGGCGGGTGGGCGTACCAAATAAAACCGCACCGTGGTCTGGTTTATATTGATAATAAACTTTCGACCAATAACATTTCTAATGTGTCATTTCATTGCGCATCATAAATTCAGGAAACCCCATCTTCACCTTATACGGTACGAGTTTGCACTGGCTCGAGGAAGGGTTGACACAAAGCTCTAAAAAGAGAAAAAGTGATAACATTAAAACGGTGATAGCTGCTCATGAAAACTGTGACATCGTAGCGCTGTTGAGGTTCACGTGCTCAGTGAGTAAATGTAATGCAAGGATGTAAGGAACTGTGAAGGATTCTAGGGGAAAAAAAAACCCAGTAAACCTCACATTCGCTTGGCCTCATACTGCATCCAAATTAAGACATAAAAAAGAAAGAAAAATAATTTTATCGGTGGAATGCAGTTACTATTCTACAACTTTAAATGGGTTTTTTATATGCATTCTCCGCAGGATATCGATTGAACTTTGTCTGATTTAAAAATTCTGCAGTGGCAGGTTTCAAATGAGCACTAAATAAAACTTGACTTGTAGGGCTATTTTAATGTTAAGAACCGGATCAATTAAAAGCTGAGTCAAATTGATGATTGCAATTCTTTTGCATTTTTGCACTGCGATCAGCCATAATATACCGAAAAATAAATCAAAAAGCCGAGAGATTGGTCTTCAGTTGAATAAAGAGCTCGTGAAATCTAGATACCTTCACCAGACCCCTTGTATACTCCTGATTAGTAACACAGCTTGAGACCACTTTAGACGCAAAAGAAACAAAAGCATTGAAAAGGGAATGCGTCCTACTATCAAGACTTCGAACTTATAACTTGAATCAACTTTTTAATTTTAAAATGCTGGCGAATTAAACCTTGAGATACCCCATCACAAAAATAGCCTGTTCTAAATAAGTTCTTAGCCATTGGTGAAGTTGGTTTCCAAAGTCATACCATAACTTAGATTTATTTAAATATTTTCAGCAGTTTGTAAAATTAATAAGATTGGTCTAAACATGGAATCTTGTGGTATTCAATTTTCTTGTTTCTTACATGCACTGTTCTCACTTAGTTATCGATCCATTGATTCTTGGAGTATCTGGGCATGCTCAAGACATTCTTTCCATCCTTCATGGTTCCGGGTTCACTGCTTGTAGTGGGGTAGACCAAGCTTCGCAATATCCGCTAACGATGGATCTTTGAACCAGGGGTTCGCGCCTTCTTTTTCATGTGAAACAATGTCGTGTATTGTTTGCCGACCCATTTAAGTGGACAGAATTCTGCTACTCCGATCATTGTACAGGTCGTAGTGTTCGCTGTTGTAATTTCACCTCCATTCGCCCTCCTCGCAGGCAGGACCGGGCAGGTCCTTGAAATTGATTCTGCTTGCTTGCTTCTCGTTTAACATTCGGCTCCAGATTGAAAACCCGCCAAGATGAGTGTTTTGTACAGCATGGTCGTGGTCTTCCGATGGAGGAGTTTCGATTGTGGTTGTTTAAACCAACCCAAGGTAGTATCGTTTGCTTACGAGGAGTCTTCATCGGATCTCGGCCATCTATGGATTTGATATTTGTTCGCAGATAAACTCTTATGCTATTACTGTCGATTGTGATGGTTTTCCTCATTGACGTATCGATTTCTAAGTCGACATCATGTTTTTTTTATTCACGTTAATTTAAAGGTCTTTTGGTTGACGGAATCCGTTGCAACTCTGGAATAATTAGGAGATTCTTGATCCAAATGATAGTTTTTCGTGTATTTTTGAGTGCTGGCTCAGTGTTCGCAGGATCCCGACTACTTCCATCACATTTTCCAGTTCCAAATATTTTTTATTTCATCAGCACCCAGACATGTTTTTGTAAACTTTCATCATACGCTTCTGGAGTAAAACTTATATGACTTTTCATAGACCCTTCGACACGACCTTGCGCATAGATAGCGATAAAATATGGAAGCCCAAGAATCCCAGGGTTTATTTATCCGTCGACTTTTGACAGCACCCTTTTATTTATCACTTCCACGAATTCTAGCCTTTAACTTTTTTTCAAATGGGATTGTTTGTCCCAGAAATGTGTGTCCTGAATTTTAAACAGGACCAAAGCAATCGGATGCAAAATCGAATTTAGAAAACTTTTTACTACCAAGAAACTTTGCACGATGAGCTCATGCATCATTTCCATGGCCAAGAAGGCTTCTTATATAAATGACAATGTTGGAAGTCCTTCTTTAAAAAAAAAAATTCCCCTTCATTGGGATTCGGTTTACAAGGCTACATCCACTAAAAATAAGGACATTTTTTTGTTCTGCAAATTCAAGAGATTCCTCTAATTTGCATGAATCCTTGAACGATATCGTCAATCCTTCACTTAAAGATGTATGAATTCCCAATCAGTTTTCTGCCATAGTAGCAATCTACAAACTTGCTCGTCAAAGTGACACGCGAGTTTCATTCGAAATCCAATTACTCAATCTTCGATGTCTTGTGTCAGCATCCATTGACACTTGAATCTTAATCAACGTGAACCAAATGAGGTATACACGCGTTGAATTCTCGCCGAATGAGTCTCGTTTTAAATAAATTTTCACAGACGAACTTGGTTACCTTCGGAAAAGCTTCTTATGTCCTTAAAAGTTTCTGTGGAACTGTGCGTTGGGAAAATATTGACGTTGCGGTTAGACGAGGCCTATTTTGCTCTGGGGGCTGTTTAATTTAAAATTTATGCTTTCATATCTATCCGAGGGCTGTTCGGTATTCCAATTAGCAGAGCAAAGCTTCAGGTGGAAATATTGTAATTTAATTTCATGACTTTATTGCAGGAAGTAGGCAACGTTGTGTGTTGGCGCTTGAAGTCGCTCACGCAAGTCGAAAGTGTTAATTTATTTAAAGCTGAGAAGTTTCTTCGACACAAAGTTTGGGTTGTTTATGCAAAGTTTGTTAAGCCGGTTAACTGAAATGGGGTTAAGGTGGAACGTGATTCGATGAACTGCGAAATGGCTCAGAGGGTAAAGTTTGCATGAAAAAGGTGAAATCGAGATGTGAGAATTTAAAGAAAACTTTTTCGAAAATTCAATCATAAATATTTGGTAATCTCGTCGAATTCGCACTTTTGGAGGACCAAAAAATATTGGTTGATTTGATGTAAACGAAGCCGTGAAAAAATTATATTTGTCACAAGTTTTCAAATAACAACTAAAACTGTTTGTATTTTGACATTTATTTTGAATCTCGGGAGTAAAACAGCATCTGTACAGACCTACAGTAATAGACTAAAGGTGTCATGTAACACAATCCAAGCGGCCACTCACAGTGACTTTCGACTTACTTAACTTAACTTCATCAAAACTGTTTGGACATATAAATAAACCGATGGATACAGGTATAGAATTTACCTGGAAACCTTCCTCAGTTTCTGACCTACGGAAACGACAAATCAACAGGCATGTAAATCTTAAAGACTTCAAGCTGAAAAATTCGTCCAATTTAAGCTTTTTGAAACCGATTTGGGAACGGCAGAAAGTATCTATATAGAGAAATGGCTTTTGAACGCAATGAGAGGGCTAAAAACCAAGTCCAAAACAAGCCCGATTTGAAAAGGAAAACCGGAGATGTGCCTACCAGCCAAGATCAGTTCCTATAAGGAAGAGCTTGAACTGGATGAAGATATTTGCAAGGAATCAGAAACCTATCCCCAGGAATTAATCTAATTACGAGCCAACTACCGGAGGAGGAGAACAAAGGCAATGACAAAATAATTCAAAGCACTCACCAATCTACGACCTACAACACTCAAACTGAAGAATCACCTTAGCAAACTGTCGGAGAACGAGTTCTTGATGGACATGCCAGATTATAAAGATGCCGATGATATGGAAGTTAAGGCGCTGGATGGCCCAGCGCGGTTAAGATAGTGTGCTGCAACAAAAAGCTCTCCAACTCCTAACCAGGTTAATATGCTCATTTTTAAAGCCCCTGGAAGAAGAAAAATGCAAGCTTCTTTGTAGAACCGCTCTACACCTCACTCAGCAGATAAGCCTTGGGATATCATCCCAATCTCAAATGGAGATTGTCCTTAAAATAGCGCGCAGTATTTCGGACATTACATTGACTTCGCGATGAAAGAAGGATCATATATGAATTTCAAGGAGAAGTAAGGACTTTTAAATTTGGTCTGGTTGCCTTCGAATTGAAGTACTACGGATACTATAACCGGATTTCATCACTGCATCTGATATGCAAGTGCAATTCAATGCATGAAATCAAAGAACGCAGTCTTAGCGAAATGAAGTTTTGAAAGGACTAAGCAAACGTTTCGTTATGTCCAGCGTGTGCGAAAAATATATCTTAGGTGACGTAGCTAAGATAAGCAACAGTCAATTTGTAAAAATTATGGTTACCAAAGAAACATTTTTGAACCATTTAAGAAATACTTCATTAACTGAGAAACAAGCGTCTTCCGCATTTTCAAATTTATTGGTTAACTAAAACATTCTTTTTATTTTGAATTCGACGATTTGATTTTGCGGAGAAAAGTAACTCAACAGATAAGCACAGGTTTAAGCAACTACGACTGGTTTTTCAGTGTTTTGAAACACGCAAAAAATTGTAGTCAATTAGGTGCTCTGCTTAATCTACAGTTGGACATGCGCGTCAAATTATATTTTGGACAAGTTCCGCTTAGTGTTACGCTGATTATAACGTGGGGATTTTTTCTGACTGGTATTATCAGCCTTTTTAGCCATAATCAACAAGTCTACTATGGCCAAAAGCACAAATCTACAGGTGTCTTTGTTTTAAAAGTAATCACTACCACTGTGAGAACGTGATGTTATAACTAAAAGACGACCATTCATTGCACCAAAACATTATTTAAAATGACACCTTTTAACAAAATCATCTGCAATTCTAAGTCAAAAGGACAGCACAGAATCACCATTAAAAAAAAGTCGAAACGTTCTATGACTCTCAATTCTTACTTCTCATAATTTTGAACCTCCTGAACTATTTCTACATTTAAAAATATTTCCTTCTCTTGGTTTTTTATTATTATATTTTTTTTTTATTATTATTTATATTATTTTATTTTATTTATTTAAAACTGGATAGATATACTAGGAAGCAAAGAAACATTTCAGTAACGTTTCTCTTAGTGTCCACACCAAAAAATACATTTTAGGAACAAACTTTTTTTAAACAAAGTTTTCTAAAATCTTACAATGAAATCAACAAAAAAAATCGAAAATTTAGCAGTGCTCCTACAAAATTCGATTGTCTTTTTCTAATTAAATTTGTTTTTCTGAAATATTCTTTTCCTTAAAATCTCATTGAATCACTTTAAGATGCTCAGGCGGTTTATCTCATATTTCTTTAAAAAAAAGAATTTCACCAGAACTATTTATTTATTTATTTGCTAACGCAGATTATTATTTGCTGATTTATGATGTTACAAGTGTAAGCTTGGGTTGTGTAAACGCTTTATTGATCAACCAAAAAAATGATGTCATCTCCCCTTAAGCGGATTTGTTTCAAAAGGAGTTAAGTTAGAATTACTGTCAACTGTAAACATACAAGTCCTTTATCCGATGTTAGCGGATATATTGGTGATAAAAAAAATACTCCCTGCGTATTGGCACCAAACAAGACACATACTTGTCCTGGCGCTTATTGACTTCTCTGCATTGCCCGATGCGCCTCTGACACAACAACGGATAATCTCTTAATCGCTCCGCTTGGTTGCCCCACATGGAACCCCATGGAATGGACAAATACGACAACAAAATAATGTTATCACTTTTAATTGGATTTTATGTCAACTGCAGCGAGCGTCGGTATGAAGAAAATAAACAAATAACCAACATAATGATGTTGCTTGTGCGCTTGCAGGACCCTACACCCTTTTTCCAGGGCTAACAACCATATCGTGTCCGAGACTACTTCACCATCGAACGTGACATTCTGCGGGCCAACAACAAGAAAAGAAAAACAAGTGCTACAAGTGCAAAGGATCAAGCTAGTGCAGCAGAGAAGAGCATGTCCTGGTACTCGTTCATGCGAATTACAAAAGGGAGGCAATAAATAAATAAGAAAAACAAAATATAAGAACCAAGGAATGCCATAATGTGGTGTGTTTGCTCACGTACAATCCACATTACATATAAAAACACATACGAGCACATTGAGTTCGTCCTTTAAGCAGGAAGGAAAGAAGGCTTGTCTCGAATGAGTTGGAATTCAATTAAAGATAAAACGTTTCCCTCGACGAGCGAGATAATGGCGCAAGGATGTCACATTTATTTGAGTTTCTTCCAAGGAACAGAATTTTATTGAATGAAGAAGGCACATCCGCTCAGCATACTCGTATGTGTATGTGTCTTAGTGGTATACAAAATGACTTTGGAAATGTTACGAGGAAGAATTTTACTCATTCAATGGAAACAAAGAGCAAAGCGCATGCAACAGGCTACAGAAATCACTGAGGGCTTTAGTACTTAAAAACAATCCTCTTACGTGTACTCGGCTTGTATCGGCAGGAAGCAAGATTCATATGGCACGTTGTTTTCTTGTCTGTCTTTGGTGATTTTCAATATATTTTCAGATGGTGACTAAAAGCGCAAGGAAACATTCGAATTTGTCTGGATACCTAAGACTGGCATTGTATTTCGAAAATGTCAAAAATGCAATTCGGATCCTGCTGAAAAAATAACCGAACTGTAGGAGGAAATCTTCTTAAATATGTTTTAAATATGGAACAGAACTAATAAGCTGGAGTAAGGAGATACAACATTGCTTATTCTAACAAGAATAGCATTGGAGGGGCGAAGTCTGTCTTTTTGGGAAAAGGTAATCAGCAACATAACTTCAATATCTGCGTTTCAAACGTATCAAGCGGAGGTAAAATGGGTCCGGAAAGGATACCGCAATTTAGGATTTGTAAGTGTTTGAGATTCTGTGCTCCATTCTACAAACGAGATGGATTTGGAATCAAGAGCTTCAATCGACTTGCTTTCAAAATTTGTGATTTTTGTGCCAAACGTTGAACTTCGGAGAATTCATAGCCTCAGAAGTTGTGATGGTTATTAGAGAACAAATGACAGCTTTCGAGAAACTCTGACTGCCAATGGACTCTCCAGATCTGATTGTGTTCTTAAAAGGTCATTGTTGAGCGCAGTTTTTATGTCCCATCATGATGGAAATAGATTCAATAGATCAGCGCAACATGCCATACAGCAGATCAAATCATCACTGAATGACTACGAATATTTGGCGAGCGAATCATCATGCAAGCTGATACATCTGCTGCATTTGTCTATAAGAAGCTATCGCTCGGAAATAGTCACACAAGTCATAGATTGGTCTTTATAAGGTTCAGCTAGAAAGGCCATACGTCCGGAATTATAAGTATCCATTTGAATTTAACAATCACTTAAGAGTTAGGTTAATCATTGAAACTGTGTCAGGTACATACTGTCGATATCTGAACTTCACTTTAAAATTTGAAGTTAAAATGTTTAATCTTCCAATTGAACTGAAAACAGAGAAACAGCGACTGTGCGCCTCCGACAGCGTTTGTGAACACTGTCAACCATGAATATTCAAATTCATAAGAAATGTTTGATTTTCCAACTTCAATGTTTTTATTTCTAAATGACCTAAGTATGTTTAAAAACTTTAGCTTCACAATTTTCAGTTTACGCAGTTGGGTTTTTTGTTTTTTTTTTTCAATAATATTTTTTTTATGTCCTATTTTCGAGAATAATTATTGAATAACTAAGCGCTGTTCCTCGGATATTTTTTTATGATACAAGCGAACCATTCACTCAAAAAGGTATCTACTCAGACCCTTAGCTCAAGAATTTAACCATATTGTCACTCGATGTAAATGGAGAGCTGGATCCACTATTTCTGTTTGATTTTTTTAAAGCACGAATGTGACAGTTGCGAAAAAATAAAAATGAGTTTCATTGGTCATAATTATTCTGTCCAGCACTTAATCAGCTGATGGCTTGAATTGTTGTGTCAAAAAGACATTTCAAGCATGTTGACTTGCAAGAAATGCTGTGCAAAAATTTTGCAAATCGGCCCAAATCTTGTGAATTGATAAGTTTGAAACGTTTGTATCTTCATCTAACCTTCCGAACACGAATTTGAGTCCTCAATTTACTAATTTGGCCAAAATTTTGAAATGAATCGATCGTATACCTTCTTGCGGGATATCGTTTTATTCGGACTTTTAGTTTTAAGTAGTTTCTTTTGTATCGAAGCTCACCTTAAACTCAAACCCGAAATGTGTTTGTATGTTACCAAAAGGCTGATCCAATTCACAAGAAATTTCATTCTCCTCTACACTCCCATTTTGAATAGAATGTCATTAATGCTTTGCGTGACACTTTTCCCATTCCAATACAGCTTAGCCTTCTAAAATAGTCTTTAGTGAAGATTATCAAATAGCCTTTGTCCTGTTAGACTCCATTTCCTGATTTCACCTACAAAAGACCTCCTCTCAATTGGAATTTTCTTCGAAATGCAAACGAATTGATGGAAATCGTATCCCACATCATAGGTTCATCCATTAGCAATAAAATACAGCTGGTAAGGTGGACAGTATTCAAGTAAATCAACATATTTCTTATATGACGATGAAAGGATCAAATCGGACATCTGTCTGCTGCAACGTTTGCTTGGTACAACCGCAAACATCAGATAAGGTCATGAAATTCATGCTTAAAGGATTGTTGAACGTGTTCTGATATCTATCTTTGGACAATTGAAAATACTATCTTCAAGTAATTGTTGACTGTTTTATTGTGTGTACTTCATGTTATGACAATTTCTGTCTGTGGCAAAGATATATGGTCTGCCAATGCATTCAGCCAGAGGAAACTATTGATCTGTGTGTTGCTGTGCAATGAAAGGATAATTTTCAAGTAGAGTTTTCGATAAATATCTATTGTGGCTCACAGTTCTTTGATGCTTGGTGTGGGGGAACAATCGCAAATCGGTTAAAGTGATTTAACAGTTTGTCATTCAATTAAAGTTTAATGGAACAATTGTAAAAGTATGGTTGTGTTTTATATTTTTTACCTAACAAAAAAGCAGACTTACACAATTTATGTTTAATAAAAAATATCTGTTTAACTTAGCTCAAAATATAATATAATATGAGCTTGAAAGTTCGTGGGAAGGCTTCGAAGAAAACGTGGAGAACTTAAAATTTTAGAAGAAGATTTACATCAGTGAGGCTTCAAAAACGAAACGATACTTTGAAATCAATGCATGGAAAGGGATGGTCTTCAACTATAGAGAAATCTACAGATCTGAACTGAGGAGAAAAGAATGCGTTGAATCACAGAAATTGTTTTTGCATCAGATTGACAGCGTATTCGTTGCAGAAATTAAGCTTCTTTCAAAGGCTTAAGCAGTTATGAGTGCGAAAAAGAATTGCCGAGATGACTGTAATCTCACAATTAATCTAATATAAAGAAATATTAAGGTTGCCTAAAGGCTTGATTTTGCACGACTTGAAGGCATAGAACATCATTTTTCAAATCCCACAAACACTGTCAAATAAGATGTGAAGATTAAAATTGAAATCAAACTACCGGATCAAATAAATAGTTCGGTTTGTCGAGCGGAAAATGTATTTTCGCTTAGATTTCGATAAATAATTCCATTGAATCCAGGTAACAAAATCACGTTTCAATCCAAAGTTTAAAAAAAAATCTTCTCCCCAATTTGCAAATTACGAAAACCTGCACGTTCAGGAAGCGGATAAATTTGTTGTTTTTAGATTTCATCCGACTAATTACGAACGATCTTAAAATATCTCATCTATTAATCGAAACTGAACCTGACACCAACTAACCTACTAACTAACTAACAGCTTTGAATAAAAGGAAAAAGACGAGAGTTTTTGGTTATGTTTCCCGAAAACGTTAAAATTTTCTAAATGTCAAAAAAATTTTCGAAATTTCTAAGTGTCAAAAAAATGCGAACGTACATAGTTGAATGATGCTTTATTTTAACAATGTAAAATTAAATGACGCCATATTTTATATTTTTTCCAACTGTGTTGTTGAACTAAGATTAGGAGCACACAATCACAAAAAATACTCAGAACATTGCTAAGAAAATAATTGCAAACACGTCAACCAACATCTTCGGTTCATATATTGGAAAAAAAATTATTCAATCGACAAGAATTGCTTCTCTCCTCACTTCCTCGGAAAAACCCAAAAGTGCCGAAGTGTAAAAACTTTTTTTTTTTGAAATTATATGGTCATATCCCGACGCTTGTTTCTTCATGGACAATTTTTAATCAATGCAGTTTTCGAGAAGCTGTCGACCAATTTGGAGCTGGGAAAGAAGCGATAAAATGAACAATTTATGATTTCCAACAACAAGTCTAAATTGAAAAGGAAACGGCTCACAATCCTTTTTTCCGCATAACGTTTTACAACATTTGTTTAACAAAAAAGAAGTAGCAAGAAAATGTCAATTCATTTCACGTCTAGATAACAATAAATATTTTGTTTAAGGAGTCACTCAAGTAGTGAACGCAGTAAAGCTTTTAGCTCTCGTAACTCTTCACACCATTCTTGTTCCACCTGAAGCCTGAAGTTTTCGATTTTAAGAAATTTATTGGAGCACTGTAGAGTGGATAATATATCGGCAATATCGATATTATGTTGAGATGTGATGTCATTTTCGAGTTCATTATTTTACACTATGCTCTTTATTTTAAGGAGGTTATCTTATTGAATGCTTTGAACCATGTTTTACTTCCAACAAAACTGAACGGGAATTCTGTAGCTCAAGGGGCACTCGCCGCCTTATTATTATTATTGCTCGGCAGCATTTCCATATTTTAGGGTTATCCTGACAGAAGTAACAGCAAAATGTACTTCGTACTTCGTCAGAGCTACATAAAGGATGTCGTTTGAGATGCCTCTTTTTTTTCTGGTGTCTCTCTGGTGTAGATTCCATTCCCTATAATTCCTAGCCATAAGAGTCATCGGTTGATTCATTCTTCTTAGCCATCAACGCAGATGGGATCAAACATGATGTCCATGCAACATATAACTAAGACGATAAGGGTCATCTATAATGTCATTCTGGACGCTCGATATAGGGTTTCATTGGTCAAAATCGCTGCTTTCATCCTTCACGGTCCAACGTACGCTGCTTCCAGATGGTTAGACCAAGCTTCCTTCATTTTCTATCGAAAGCATTTTTCATTGAGCTTGGTGGTTTGGATTGGTGGACACTCTTAGCTGAAGCATTGCTACCATTGGCTTAATCTGTTTGTACCGTCTCCTCCATTCGCCCGCTTTGAGAGCAGTAATTCCGCTGAGATGTTTTTTCAGAGTTTCTTTAAATCTACTTTTCTGCATTTCGTCCAAGAATCGGCAAACTGAAGTATCTCAGATTGCTTATGGGGAGTCCTTGTTGAACTCTAATTGACGTCATCACCCTCAGGTGTTTGTATTATTTGATCAATTGTGGACCTTCGTGCCCTTATACAGCACTGATATGGGCCAATTAGCTTATGACAAGGAGTTCTAGGTAAGTCTTTGATAAGAGTATGCCTGACTTTCATCAAATTTACCAGTTGTCAAAAGACCTATAATTCAATTGGAATATTCTGTTGAATTTATGGTTTCAACAACCTCCTTCAAGTCATTAAATTATATCAGGCCTTGCCGCCTTCTCGTCTGGCGAAAACATCATCTCGGTTACACAATGAATCCGCAAACCATGTCATTTCATCAGAACACTCCTTCCTAGAAATCCCATTAAAATCCCGATAAAGCCCGCTTGCTTGTTTATTTAGTTCGTTCCCCGTGTGTGGCACGAATCCTTTCAATTCATTATAATTCCACACCAGACTACGAATAATGAGATACGCAGTAGGCTGCTGTAACTCTTCGCTATCGCCATCAAAAGATAAACCCTAAGCCATTAGCTTGTGAGATGGCAGCGATTTTTCACATAGTATCTTCGTAACTCTCTCTTCCTCGTTCTGCATGCATTCTGCCAAAGCCAAATATACCAAATCCAAGCGATTAAAGGTCCCTGTTGCCTTGAATGTGCATGTGAAGCACAAAAGCAAAAAAAAAAAACAACACAGCCAAAGTCGTTAGCTGGAGTGTCATTAATTGGAAAAGTTATAGCCGTTGTAGTGGGATTGTTTGTATCTTTATGTGGAACAAGGATTTCCTCTTAAGGACAATTTACCAGAATATAACGAGCGGAAAGTCTGGCCAGGTTACCTTACACAGAACAGGACTGCGAAAATGGAACAAAAAAAAAAAAAACGAAAAACAAGAATGTCCTCAATTAACGAAAAACATCAGCATTTGGTTTTCGAGAATAATGAAATCGTGTTGAAGTCCTGATTCCATTAACGCTGCGGTGAGATTTGCATTCCAAGTGGTTTCCAATTTGGAATCGTTCACGTTTTGGTAATTAAAATTTTTTAGCTTCCAGGCTTGAATTTGATTGTCAGGGAGAATCTAGAAAATTTCTAAAATTACAACTCCATGTCGTTTTTGTTACATTTTGTTTTTCGAAATAGGGCAGTTGAAGACGAGTGCTTTATCGTGTATGGCTGGGGGAATATATATCCTCAGGTGTCAGGATTTTTTTTTATTGTTATTTGTGGTGTTAAAAAAGGGCGCTTGAATTGTAATTCAATTGTAATTCTTCGTTTGTATATTAAAGGTTCTCACATGAATCATTCTCCATACGATATAAAGGACTCTTATAGAAATGAAAGGTTTAAAATGTTGTTCCAGAACAAGACATTACGTTTAGTATTAGTTCCTCCCATTTTAATACTCTTTGCAATTGACATCACTTGAATTCCTTTTTTTATTACGTCCTACAGAGCGAGTAGAATTAACAGGTTTATTATAAGAAGACTGCATAGTGGGTCAAAAAGGTGTATTGTTAATCACCGTCTACTTACTCATAAGGCAAGTAAAAAAGGATCGAATGAAAGACTTAAGTGATGTCAGGACTCTAGAATCTATAGCGAAAATGAGGAACTATGTATAGATTGATCATTTTTTAAATAAGGCCATAAGGCAAATATTTCGTAAATGGATTGACTAATCCGCCTGAAATGCCTCAACTTGGTTTCGAAGCTGGTTTCGTGGAAAAAATTCAGGCTTACGAGAAACTATGTCTTATGGGTTGTCTGCATTTATATCATAGTACTTCGTAGTGTAAAAAACTGATATCCTTTAAAGATGATATTCGGCTTACCAATCCGAGTGGGAAACTTCCTGATTAAATTTATTCAGAGCCACATGCTCTACTGCTCCAAAAACATGTATGAATCACGTCATTCCAGTATAGTTTGGGCCTTTAAGGTTTGGTTGAGTGCAAATTAGCCGTGCGGCTATTCCTCTGCATCGTTAAGTTAAGTTGTTGGTAGCAAACTCAAATTTGAGTGAGACGTCAATGGATGATGTCCGGTTTAGAACGACAGCTTCAGACCATGATTATTGAGGTGCTGAGCAATAACACCAGATGCTCTGGTGGACTAATAGCGATGAGGGCACCTGTTCGTTCGTCAATTTCTTAATTATGTGTCCTTTTAGAGCAATTTGATATTTACTGTCAGCCTGACCGGTTTACATATTGTCAGGTTTGAAAATCAAAACCTGCCTTAGCTTAGTGCATACAAAATGTAATTTTTTGGATGAAAGCTTTCGTCACGTTTTCGGGTAACTTCGACTTTATGTTGCGAAAAACAATCTTACTTTCTAACTTATCGCGCGATCGATTCTTGAAGCCATCTTAGCTAAAGCTGCTTTCTATCCTTCATGATCCCGAGCAAGCTTCTTTCGGTTGGCTTGACTGGCGATTGATACCGAAGAGCCTTAAGCAAAGAAATCAACGAATTTTTGCTTTCCAGACTAGATGCACATCATTGGGCAGTTTGAAAGGTTCGCGATCGCTGTCTTTATATATAAAATGCTTTTTTACGTCTGTAAGTCACTGAACGCCTCCTAAATGGCTGCTTCAATTTTGATGAAATTTTGTGTGTACTTAAACAGGTCCCTGGATGGCTTAGTTTCACTTATAAATATTTTTCCATGAATAAATAACCTATAAGCCTTGTGAGAAGTCATTAACTAATCTTCTTCGAATAGTTTTAGTCGTAAGTATTTAAGTAAATTTATATTATATTTGTTAAAAGAAGCTCTTTTTCTTTACGTGGCTTCTTGTAGAAAATTTTGATTGCTTTCTGTCTTCCCAATTCGAAAGCTTAGCTGATATCAATTGAAAAGTGCGTTGGCATTCGTTGTCGCATTTGCACTCAAATGAAATGTAAACAATTAACCGTGAATAAAACTCATTATAATATTACATTTCCGTAAACTGTCCTGTGTCCTTAAAATTAACACTTTTATCTCGAAAACAAAGAAAAACATCACTTTACAGTTCCGACTATCGCCATCTGCTCGTACCCATAATTACCTTCAACTTTCCGCAACTTTTGCGCGAATAGAAATTAATTACCCCACCATTAAGTCTGCTCACAGTTTCCCATTTTCATTTTGCTTATTTTCTCGCTTGGCCATCTACTCATCGCAGAAGAATGCAAATTGTCCCAAAAGCAGAAAAAAAAGAAATAACTCGAGGGTGGTAGAAAAAACAAATCCCTACAGCATTGTCCAGAAGTCCTTCTGTCCCGAGTTGATTAAAAAAAAAACTCTCCAACTTACTACGAGCCACAAACCACGAACCCCTCTCATGTAACTTTCATCTGTTTTAATTTTTTTTTTTGCCAGTGGTTAACACCGGGAGAGAGGTTCTTTGGACTTCTACGAATGCATTGTATTTCAGTTACAAATTTTTTCCCCGTTTCGTTCCTGCGGCGACAGGTTGAACTAAGGACGCAGATTAAAGGTTCAGGGCCGGTTTAATGAAATGTTTGGTCCTGGAAGTTTTAAATTTTGTTTTTGAAGGTACTTCAAAAAAAATGTTACTGAAATGTACAAATACCCAAAAGATCAAAGAGTAAACAAACATCCACTACGAAGGGAAAACATTTCAAATTAAAGGTAGCGCAAGTTTTAAAACAGTAAGCATGGCTCGTCAGTAAGAGGTTCGCTTTCAGAAACAAATCCCCATGCAAACTATTACAGAGGAGCCAAATGTTGCCACACTACATCCAGCATCCGAGGCTGAAGTTGAAGGTTGTCTGCCATCTTTTTTACTCCAGAAGACGTTGTGTAATGTCGGTAAAAATTCCATTTCGGAATTCAATTGCTCAGTCAGTGTAGTCTTCTTCGTTCGTAAAATTTTGCAAAATTTATAAAAAAAAATCAAGCTGACAATGCTGTTAAGTAATAATTCAAATAAGATGGCGTACACGTGGTTTTAAAGGTGCTCCAACTGCTTTTGTAGATGACGTATGCTTTTCAAATGGTTCTGAGTGTCGTGTTGACCTGCTATCCGACATCAATTGGGACCTTAGTCTTGTCCTTCCGCTGAACGAATATGATTGTGTATACGCTTGAACAACGCTGGGAAATATTGCGACATTACTTTGAAAATCATGGTAATTTTGCAGAATGTGTGCGAAAATTGCGCACGGATTTTGGAAGAAGAGAAGCACCGTCAGCTCCGTATGTTCGTTATCTTGTGAAAAAAGTGAAAGAAACCGGCATCCTCATCGATAAACCAAAGCGTGAAAGGCCAAAAACAGTGCGTTTACCCGAGAATGTTGCTACTGTGGCAGAAAGTGTGCGTGAAGCGCCATCAACATCAATTAACCGTCGTTCTCAACAATTGAACATTTCGGAGACACATTGAGACGAATTTAGCATAAAACTCTTGGTATGACGCCATACAAAGTCCAATTGGTTCAGGAGTTGAAGCCAACTAACCATCCAATGCGTTTTCGCTTCGCTAAGTGGGCATGCGATCGACTTGCCGATTTTGCCAAAAAAATCATCTTTTCTGATGAAGCTCATTTTGATCTTGGCGGGTATGTAAACAAGTAAAATCGTCGCATTTGGGCCACAGAAAACCCGCACGCATACATTGAAAAGCTGATGCACCCAAAACGAGTCACTGTTTTGGGCGGATTTTGGTCCAGAGGCATAATTGGGCCATTTTTCTTCGAAAATGAGCAAGGAGTGGCCGTTACAGTCAATGGAGATCGTTATCGAGCCATGTTGAACGAATTTTTGTTCACAGAAATTGAAGACGAGGATATTGGCAACAAATTGGCTTCATCAGGACGGCGCTACGTGCCACACAGACGAAGCTACACTCGATGTTTTGCGCCCTGTTTTTGAAGATTGCATTATCAGCCGCAGAGCTGATGTCGTTTGGCCTTCTCGGAGCTGCGATTTGACACCGTTGGAGTATTATTTGTGCGGTGCCCTCAAAGATAAGTGTTACGCCGACAAGCCAGAGACAATTGAAGCTTTAAAGGACAATATTCGTGAAGCCATTGGTGAGATACAGCTGCACACAATCGATAATGTGCTTAAAAAATGGACCGATCGTGTAGGCTACTGCATGGCCAGCCGAGGCAGCCATTTGAATGAAATTATTTTCCATTATTAACCAGAAGGATTGTACTTTCAAATAAAAAAAGAAATTTGAGAAAATATTCAGCATTTTTTTTTATAGCATTTTCAAAAAAAAAGTTATTTGTTGCTGTTGGGGAAGCACCACAATTTTTCATACAGAAGTATGTTCTAAGAAAACTTTGCCGCAAACCTTGTAGATATCCTACTTACTTCTATGACTTACAAATTCTTCCTATCAGTCATCTGTATTGGCTTAAGGCTTTAAAGATTTTCTTTATGAATTCAGGTAATCACAGCTTCCGCATGGTTCTTTACTATTATTTAAGTGGACATTTTTCGCACTCAGTATTTATTTCTCACTTCAGCACCACTGCTTATCATAATTTTTATAATATTTCATCCATTAGTTTTTTTATAGTACATTTATACTTCCTCAATCATAAAGGATTATCTCTTCGCTGGAAATCCTTTTCAAACTTTTTAAAAATTGCCAACTAACTTTGGACTCCATTGGGATAAAATCTATTCTTTTTTGCTTTCTGGTGTTTTTAAGGAAATAAGTTCTTCTTGAACTTTTGTTGGTTTGAATTAAATTTTTCTATCAAAAAAATATATTTCTTAAACTTTATATTGTCTTTTTATATTTAAAATCGCTAGGGTAACTCCAACCATTCTTAAATCAATTAAAATGTGTAAATAAAACTGAACAAAACTAAACATATGGAAAAGGACCTCTCCCATAGGACCATGCAAAGCTAAACAATAAAAGCAATCGGTGGAAATGGTAATCTCTTGTAATTACAAAAAAAAAACACTCCAACAGTCAGTGAAATATTTTTTATGTCATTGCATATTTTTTTTCAAACTACAACCTTTCCGTTTACACGTTGTTTATTATTCCAACAGGAAACTTGTTATTTACTAGATTGAAAAAAAAATGTTATTTCGATGATTTTGTTTTCTGAAGCCAACTTTTAATTTGCCTCCCTGTTTCATTATTGACAGGAAAAAAAATTTAAATAAAAAACCACACTTAATTGGTAGCAACCTTTTGAAGGATTGCATCCGCAATCAGTGACCACAGTTCCGAACACTAAATCCAATCTCATTATGTCATTGCGGTTTATTGTCCAATAAATGTCAGTACTCGTTCACGCAAAAAGCCTGCCGGTTCCGCTCGAATAAATTGCCGCAAGGAACACGACCTCTTTGCAAACAAAACTGAAATACAAATTTAACCACAGCGAATCAGGACAACATGGACATTTCCATTTCCTGTTTCCGCTTAAATGCGACCAGTCTGCACTCACCACTCGACAGCCGAATAGAAATACAAATTACTTTGTCACTTTGGTTTTTGGATACCAAAAAAAAAATATGCGGACGAACTATCACCGCCATGGCTCGATGTGAGTTATGACAAAAAAGGACAAATTTGTGTTGTCATAGAAAATAACTACAAAACGGGAGAAGTGGCATGAAGACTTAATTTGGTCCCAGGACAAAGGATCTGCATGAAGGAAAAACATTTCAATTTAATATTCTGTCCGGCAGTTAAACATGATTTTTCTGTTTGTATTTTTTTTTTTTTGGAACGGCATGGGGCTTCGGTTCTTGGTACCCCAAATGTTGGGTGTGAGACGCCCGCCGCCCCGGGGACATAATCAGCAAATGGAAATGAATTTGAATTGCCCATAAGGATGCGGTGATATTGGTCGAGACCTGGGGAATATTTGGCATTTGAAAATGTCTGCTGAGTGGTTTCATACTGTTTTTCAAATGGACTCTAATGGAAGGGAATAAGTGCTATTAATGGCCATGAGGGGATTTTGTCGCGATGCTGGTCGAACTTAAAGAAGGCACAGTTTAAACACATTTAAGACAAAAGCTTTAATTACTAGGGTGATGATAAAAAAAAATATGCCACCTGAAGATCTACATCCTAGTTTACTCAGGGGGTGGAACTGGCCAGAAGTTCAATATTAATTAACAACACAACGAGAATATGGTGAAAGATTTTTCTCAGCACTTTGTTGTAATTTCTTTTACCGATTTAGAGGGCCTCCAACCAAATGATTGAAAATAGATTGAGGTTTCCCCATAGATATGCCCACATCCAGCTTCATTCCAATAGTTCAGATTCTCGTTTAAGCGTCTGCGTGTTTTCTGCTTGAGTGCATTGCATGCATTCCTAGTTTTGCTTGTTGTGTCTAGATATCAAAAACCTCGACTTCAAACGTCTTTGTATAAAGTTTCAACATTACTAGTTGAAAAAAGTGATTTGAAAAAAGGGAAGAGGGTCCTAACTGACTTTGAACCATTAAACAGGGCTCATTGTTTCAGTACACAAAACATCATCGCCACTAAGCTATACCAAAATTAAAACAGTTTCTCAACAAGTTTCCACAGTTTATAAGAAAGATTCAAGGCCTCAACATCAACGTTAAATCAACGAGCCGTAGCAAAAAGAACGTTGTACTTTCGATATCACTGCACGAGAAATCTACGAAGTAACTCGAATTCTAACCACCAAAGTATACAATGTCTAGTGTGCACCTTAGTTGGACTGAGGGAGCTACAAGGAAAAACATTGGTCCTGCGTTGATGGCAAACGTGTGCCGTAACCTTATGATCCAACTTGTTCATAAATGTTTCCACGATCAGGTTGAAGACTGGGGACAGCTTTTGGGTATTGGAGTCAGTATTCTGCCATTCTTCTGACAAAAGAAATAGACTACCAAATCAGATACCATCGGAACTGTTCTTCTAAATAACTCCATTGGATTGGCAGCGGAAAGTCTAAAGAAGTTTTCCACTTAAACAATTGTACAGTACAGGAAGTGTTGGATTTGGCAAATGATTTTTAGAAACAGATTTTTTTATTCCATAATGACTTCTCAGAGTTTGCTTGCAAAGGAGTTCGCAAAGAGATTTGCACTTGGGACGAGTACAGATGACAATCTCGACAAAGTGTGCCAGATTTTTGAATGATCTGGGCCCGCCAGTCACTGGCACTTCCAAGAGATATACTACTGTGTCCAAAAAATAAGGTGACATTGTATTTATTTTGAAAATTCTTTATTTCTTCTTCCAAATCAATTTCATCCCCTTCAAAGTAATCCCCTCCCGATGCAATGCACTTATGCCAACGGATTTTCCAATCTTTGAAACACTGGTTGTAGTCACTTTCCGGGATGTTCTTCAGTTCCGTCTTCGCTGCGGCTTGAATCTCCTCTATCGTATCAAAACGGTGTCCCCGGAGCGGTCTTTTGAGCTTGTTGAACAGCCAGAAGTCGCACGGCGCCAGATCAGGTGAATACGGTGGTTGCGGAACGATATGGGTTGAGTTTTTGGCGAAATGATCACGAATTACGAGTGCGGTATGGGATGGTGCATTATCGTTGTGTAAAAACCAAGAATTGTCTTTCCACAATTCCGGCCTTTTTAGGCGGATAGCGTTACGCAAACGACGCATAACGTTCAAATAATATTCCTTGTTGACTGTTTGGCCGGTTGGAAGGAATTCATAAAGCACAACACCACGATAATCGAAGAAAACAGTCAACATGACCTTGATTTTTGAGCGACTTTGGCGCGGTTTTTTTGGTCTCGGCTCTCCTTTGGCACGATATTCGCTCGATTGATCGGTTGTTTCGGGGTCGTAAGCATAGATCCAAGTCTCATCGCCAGATATAATGCGTTTCATGACATCCTGGTAGTCGGAAAGCATTGTTTGACACACTTTAACGCGACGCCTTTTTTCCAAAAAATTCAATGTTTTCGGTACCAGTCGAGATTTGACGCGCTTGAGGCCCAAAGCATCCTTCAAAATGGTATTGACTGAGCCTTTCGATAAGCCAACTTCATCATCAAGGTCTCTAATCGTTAATCGATGGTTTTTCAACACCAAATCTTTGATTTGTTGGACGTGAGCTTCATCGGTTGAGGTTGATGGTCGCCTAGAACGCTCTTCGTCTTCGACACGTTCACGGCCGGCTTGGAAATCACTATACCACTTGTAAACATTTTTTTTTACACAAAGCCTCATCATCAAAGGCTTTCTGCACCATCCTCAACGTATCCGCAGCAGAAAATTGATTCCGCAAACAAAATTTAATGCAAATTCTTTGCTCAATAAATTTCGACATCGCAAAAAACGAAAAACTCACTTTTAGCAGCTCACAAAACGACGCGTATCTCAAACACTATGAATATATTTTGACATGAAATTTCACATAGATGTCACTGACAGTACTACCAACCCAAAAAGAAAGAAAAATTTCCAAATCCTTCGACGCGCGCAGTTTAAATTCATATGTCACTTTATTTTTTGGACAGAGTAGTACACCAACTTGATTCATCATGATGGTGGACATTTTACGATGCTGGAACTGCCCAAGGACCTGTACAATCAAATAATTAAGAATTGTTTCTTCATTTTTGTAATACAAAAATTAAAGGCTTAAGTCCTTAGTCTACCTTTCGTACTTGAACTGAATGCTGGGCGGAAAAAATAAAAAAATTACCAGAGTATGTGTTTCAACAAGTACACTTAATTGAATACGTACAGAAAACCTTGCATTTCATCAGTCATGTGAAAATGAAGCAGTCATGTAGTCAAGTAGGATTTTGAAGGCGGCTCTGGCTTACAAAAACAAAAGCTGGGTTACTAGAACACTGAAAAGTGCACATTGAATAGTCGAAATAGGAAAGTGGCCAGTTAACGTTGGCAACGTAGCTTTTTAGACATGGTGGTCCTTGCCCTCCTAACTTTTCATGGCATCACCGTGCCATTCCAAGTACATTGTATCCCCAAAGCTTAGGCTTTGTGCAACCTGTAGGACTTATATTGACATGTACCAGCCACTTACCAGCTACACACGCTTACAATGTTCACCCCCAAAAGGCCCACTCGTAAATTGCAAACACCACTATGCGATTATTGCTTCCATTAAAGCACTTACATCCAAGTGTAATTACTTTGGAACATTAACTGCGTCTCTCCAGGATGACTGTTCCAGAAATCCATTAAAAGCGCATACAAATTAAATTCAAGTGGATGCACAAGCTTTGCACACATTTAATTGCTGAATTCCCGCAATGCATACCAACGCAACGTCTCTCGCATCCAAAGTGCTCTTGAACGTCTTCATTAGTCAATTAAGCCCACTTTAAACATTAGCTCTGAACGATTATTGCATTTAGGTTGCCTTGCACCAGTTTTTGGGCGAATGTTTGTAAACAAACGTTCAACTCCCCTCACTGAACTTTTTTGAAAGATGTTTTTTTTTTTGAAAATTTAAAAACTTTGACACGCTTCCACTTTACTATGCGCTGCCGTGTGAACTTACCTGACGTGACCTTTTTCACGGCGAAACTTCTGACTGCTCCTGAAAATTTTCTTGAGTGCTAAGAATTTGAGTGATGGGCGGTGGATGTCTGGTGCGAACTTTTCCGTAAAAATTGACAGCACGACTGGGAAGTTTAAAGTTAAGTGGTGGAACTCTTTTTGGAGCTCGATGGAGTGCAACCCGAATGCGAATTAAATATTATGCAGGATGTTTAAATTTTCATTTGAAAGTTTGTAAACTTGAACAGAAACAGTGCAATGCAAATGTAACCGTAAGCTTAAGGATCAAAATGGAAACACTTCGAATCACTGTAAACTTTTTTTGTAGCTTATCATTTGACGCATGAGTCGCCACTATTTAAGAAGGCGATACTTCAAGGGATACATTGAGTTGAGGTCTGGCCTTAACTGGAGCGAGGTGTTCATGTTTAATGAACGTACAGGACACTCATATGGTAGTGGACGGACGGACTCTGTTTGATTTTGGTCAATGCAGAGCGAGGGTGAGGATGATGCTCCAAGTCAGATAAATGAACTCATTAAAGTATTCTTGACATTGGCTCCCTTGTTTTTTTTAGGGGCGATTGAATTCCACAGATTTGAAAATCTATTGAGTGAGTTGTTAGGTTGTAATACTGTGACCACTGACCCTCTTGTTAGCTTCACATTTGCTGCTTCTTAGAGTTTCGTACCCAAAGAGTGAAAGACTTATAAGGCTGCGCTGTACGTTCTTCCGTTTATCACAGAGCTGCATTTTTTGCTATTTTGACGGACTATTTACTACTATCGTGTTGTTTAAAATCATAACTCAATTTTACAAAAAGAAGTAGGCTATGAGGAAGTTTACATTAATTAACAAATGGCCACTAAAAAAGTATTGGCAATATTGTTAAAAATGTTTCGATATTTCATTAAAACTTTGGTTTTATTATTTGCGATTTGATCCATTTCAGAGCAGCTTGATTTATCACCAGAGTGATAAAGCCTAAGCTCTCAAGGGATTACGACTACCCTTTGTATGCGAAATGATCATAGCAAGTAGTAAGATTCGGAGAAGAATTATGTTATGAAATAAGTAATAAGCAAAGTAAATGAAAATTCATCCATAGAAATCATTTACGATATAAGCTTAGAATTTCAGCTCCTTAATGCCGTGACAAATAAATTGATCAAATTGTAAGACAGGCGCTCGACCAACTGAGCCTTTGTTGTTCTATTGAAAGGCCTTCACAACCTAAGAAATCACATTCACAAACGACCACAGAGACTTGAGGCAATAGAATTCATATCTGTCTATGTATGCAAACACCTTATTTCAAGGAAAGCTGGTTATCCATAGTGCAAACTCTTACTCTATGCAATCCAAGTATTCCATTCGATCCTGCGGATTTCTGGAGTTGCAATGGAAAAGCTACCCAGAGTACTGTTTCTCGAAATTGTATTGTCCTGACTTCCAGGTAGATCGGTGCTGTTCACTTACTTATGCGGTTATGCGAATCAATGTCGTAGCAGCCAGAAAACTGGATCTCCGTAAATGAATCCTGGCTAGATTGGAGCCCTTTCGTTGGCTTAATTTTTCTCTGGAATTGATTGCGGTCACACAAATTTCGGTCAGTTAGGGTATTTCTTGGTTCTTGTTCAAAGAAAAATGAGATGAGTTTCAGGACGAAATAAATATTTTAAGTAATCCTTTACCTCAAAATTCAATTAAAAAAACCTAGCATATTTTTAATTTTCTCTTGACTTATATTTTTGTCTTAAAGTGCATTAAAGAATTCAACTCTTATTTGTTCATTTGATAGTCTTTAAAAAAATGTATAAAACCCTCAAGACATTTTTTTTCCTTTCAAAAACCAAATATGAACCAATTAACCTTTATTACCACACCCACACATGTTCCTTATTGAATTCATAACAATAAACCTAGATTGCGAGTGAGATTCCCACGGTGCGCGCGGTTAGCGACAATTATCACCCAAGCATACGGCCAGAATCCTTTGTGTCATTAATCCCAGATTGCCAGAGCAAGTACTTAGCACAGTATGGCACCACATTTTCGCGATTAACATTTTCCGCATCCCCAATCCCACCACAGATAAACATTACCAGCCACCCATTGTGAGGGGCAATCTATAAGCTAAACTATTTGCCATAAAGTTGTTAAGGCACGTGTGAGCCATCCTTGGTAAAGATTTTCATGCGGGAAACAGGTCGTGAAGGTCGTTATTTGTTGTTTGTGTTTAAAACTTTGCAACATCGCCAGCAGATATGTAGCTACTTCTATTCAGGACATCTATGTGGATGAATAAACCCTCTCGACAAACAATTTTAATCCGAACGACATCTTGAAACTTTTTCGTAATATCAGTTGACACTTTTATCTTCTTCTTTTTTTTTCTGTTGAAACATATCGTCGTGGAGTAAATAAATTTGAATAATCGGGCAAAGGAAAGGACGTTCTTAGTTTTCCTTTGAGGAGGAAAGGATAGCACGAAGTGGAACATCGAAATGGATGAGATGTTGTGCAAATCTAAAGTGAGAACAAGGTTTACTTAGGCGAGTTACAGTCTGACAAAAAAGAAGCCAACAGATGAAATTAATGTTTGGCTTATTATGTATGGTATGGTTTCTAAAGCTTTCAAATAAAGTGTTCTTAAAAATGAATTTAATAATAATTTTTCGAACAACATTGGGGTTAACACACACTTAAAGCTACAGAGACTTGATGTACGAGTAGTTCACAACAAGCAGAGTATTTAGACTTATTTGATTGAAATTGGACTTGCATCTATGCTACTAAAACGTTTTACTCACTCATCTCATCACCGTTTAGATGGCCAATGTTCACACAACATTTGATGTTTATGATCATTATACGAATTTGTCGCTCATGGGGATGTGAAGATATAAATGCACCTGTCGATAGAAGTGCAATGCACTGCTTGATCTGCTGTTGTCATTGAACCATACTTGTTCGACAATGAGGACGGTTAAATAGTCGACGTCAATGTGTGATTTTTGAGCTCATTTTCCTTCTATTTTTGATATGAAATGGATTGTCGAATTTTTCGAGTTTTCTGATTTATAAAGATTCATTTTCTTTCCTTAGCCAATATTTTTAACCCAGCTGTTTATCATACTTTGTGGTCTGGGGGAGTGTATTGAACACTAAAAAAACAAATTAAGTTGGCTAAGCAACTAACCCCCGAAAAAATATCAATTAACCAAGACGCTGATTGCGTTTAATCAAGAAAAGTTCTCTGAAAACGAATAATATTTTGCAACAAAAACATCTGCCCAGGTTGAGGACCTATTTTAATTGAGAAGTAAGAATCGGAAATAGAGGAAAAAATATCATATAGACTTTTCCATCTCAAATTCAAGAATAAGCACTAAAACAATTTCAAAAATATGCAATCGCATTCGGGAGTGTTAAAAATCATCGAAGCATTTCTGGAACATAATGTAAGTTTTAAGAAATAAGTACAAACAAATTTTGACTAACATAGTGGTAGTTGAAATACTTTTTTTAAAGCCCATTACGTATGCAATAAGTATGACTACAGTCTGGCGAGTTCCTGCGCATCCGAATCAAATAAGAAATTTGTTGTCAAAAATGTAAAAAAGGTGGAAACCACGCTTGTATTTGAAACATTTTATTTAATTAATGCCAAAGCATGCTCATGGCCATGTGCTAAGTGAGACCTTGGCTCCAATTCAGAAAGGTACTACTGGCTTTTTTACGGTTTCAACTCTTACCAGTGATTGACAGTCCTAAGATGAGTACAACTAACAAGATAAAGCGCCTGAGTTTTGGAGCCGAAAATAAGCTGCAGTTCCCTTTCCCGCCATTTTTGAGGAAAAATATAACGCGCAAAAGATCTTTCGAGCCGAGATTTTCATTTGTTTAATTTAAAAATACATAAACATAAAATATTTTGTCACAATACTTGGAAACTGTCAATTTTCTTAAGTGACACCAAAAGCATAAAAACCTCCTGAAAATCTCGAAATCTCCAATAGTAAAGCATTAAAACAACGACGATATTTTCGTCACACAAATTAAGTCTGGAATTCGAAATACTATAACTTTTTCGTGGGCAGGTCAAAACCTTCATAGGCACTATGAGAACCGGCCGCGTATGCTCAAAGTATTTTGAGATTCTTACTCACTCAAAAAATTCGCATGTCTTCCAGAACTTTCTAGTTCATTGTAGGCGGAAAAGGTTAATCTCGTCCAAAGTTCGTATAATTATGTAATCCAGTAATCGTGGAGACTAGCACGAAAGTTGTGAGCACAGGAAGTTTCTTATTGTTCTTATAAACAAGGGACACTCACGATTGCCTTTTTTTGAATTTTTTTTTTTGTTTTGTTTTGAAAATTTTGTATGTTCTATTCATTGTTTGCCTGTGTACAATCCCTATCCCCGAGGAGCTCCAGTTGACTTGCCATGTCTTACTTCGTTCCTAAATATTTCGCCTCGTTTGCATATGGGATTTAAACTGAATTGAGAAGCAGAGGTACGTTGTTTTTGTTACTGTACTAAAAATTATCAAATGTTGATTTGGTCTCATTAAGAACGATTCACCAGGTCTACGTTCAATCACATAATTTATCTAAGGTTAGATAAAGGCTTCATAAGAAAATAGGCATCATACTGGGCCCATCGAGATCCCTGATGCGGAGCAACAGCCTAAACACTTTCCTCGAGACAGTTTATTTCCCTACGAAATTCAAAAACGTTTTTACAACTTCTTGCTCTGCTATGACATTCACATAATAAAAAAGTTATATCCTCTTCGACAATCAAATTACCGCAGTATCTGCTTTAAATTGTGACCGAGAGATCCAGTCTCCTTGCATGTTTCCCTAAGATGCATATTTTATCTTAAGATCGCCGGAGTTTTCGCGTTAACGAGTCAACTGTATCATCCATTGCGATGATGGCCGTGTTGCCTGTCCCGTATCTAACACGGAAAAGTCTGTATTTAAGGTAACTTTCTTATATTTGAAACACTTTCTTTTTATTAATAATTCTGTCCTTCGTGCTACACACTATCGAAGGATAGCGAAACATACCGAGCATATCTTTTTCCCTTCTAGGGATTTTTTTTAATTCATATGTTATTCGATAGACTTGATCGATTGTGGGATTATTCAATTATTGGTTTGCATTCGTTTAAGCGCAAGTTGCTAAAAGACCTTAGATATAATCGGCAGGAGCGAAAAACGTCTACATGATTTTTTTCACTAAGACTTTTTCGGAAACGTACCGGTTTCAGAACCATTTAAACTTCCGTGAATTTCCATTGTCGTGACCGTACAAAATTTAAAAAAAAAAACATTTATAATAACCAGAAGCTTGACTTACGCTGTTTTTGGCAGCTCCTTGAAAATTTCACAAGTTCTAAGGTCGTTTCCTGGAGCTTTTTTATTTAAAATTTTTTTTTTTTTTATATTCAGCCAATGTTTGTACGTCAAAGAGTTTGTGAAACTAATTAAAATCTTGAAGTGGCCCTGTAATCTGCTCGCCCAAGCAAAGATCTTTAAAACTGAACATCAGACGCATTAGCGTCTATCTCGAATTGATTCCCAAAAAGATTCCAACTAAGGATATGTTGAGGCATATAGACTACCCCTTATCGGTTATCGCTTTACTTTTTGGGCTTTAGAGCAGCTCGTAATTGACGATAATTTTGCTGGAGAAAACATTTTTTCAAATGAAGCCCATTTCCATCTCGACTCCTTCGAAAAACCCACAAGTAGTCATTTGAGTGGCTTTATTTTCTAATTTGTCTTCCAAGGCGACGATGGAAGCAACATAACAGTCAATTAAGAGCTTTACAGCAAGGTGTTCAGCAATCAGTCCCTAAGGCGATGTTTTTTGGCCAACAAGACCATGCGATTTGTCGCCAATGGTACCATTAAAGATATCATTTGAGCACTCCAGAACAACATTGGCAAAGATATTCATGAAGTGGGGACCGAGACCATAGAAAGTTGATTGGAAAATTCAGTTGAGAGGTTGGCCTACTCTGAATCCAACAAAAATGATCATTTAAGTGAAATAATAATTGATCCAAGACAAAATTCTTTTGATACTCAAACTCATTTCACTCATGTCACCGCGCAAGCATTCCTAGACACCTTTCTTCACCACATACTATAGCCTGTGTTATTAACTTCAACCTGAAACCTGTTCGTGTCTAATCGACTCAGCAAGGTGTCCTTTGTTACACTTATTCAATCTATCCAGCACGTCCCACACGAAAACATATTCAAAAGACGAAGCGCCGCGCCTCGTCGACACAAGGCCCATTGAATCCAAATGTGGGGATATGATTTTGAGCAACCAGACCACGAACTCTGGTGAGACTTAATTGAAAATTCTGCGTCGCAGGACCTCCTTCCATCTCAATTACTCAAGTGATGTGATTTTTATCCCACCCGATGATGTTGATTCTCTGCCACGCCACGGGACATTTACTCGCACTCCATGGCGTATGTGGAACATAATTTTCAAAATTTGTCCTCGCAAACATGTACCATTGTTTTCAAAGCTGTTATTATTTTTTTTTTGCCTCTGTTTAAGTTACTTTGTGTCGAGGGATATTTTCTACGCTATTGAACTTGAAGTACGTCGCAATGTTTACTTACACGTGGTATTCTTTGACGGAGGCGGCACGAGTAGGAGCTCGGGTAATGGATAATAGGACCATTGAGAAGCGTGTGTAGAGCAGCTTTTGAATTCAAGAGATTTAAGTAAATTGAAAGGAATGCGGGTTTTCTAAAAATTTCAATCTGGATTATCCTTTTGTTTGAGAATATTAGGAAATGACACTTTTGCTTGTGATAAACTGTCATTTGTGCATTCCCTTTCGGTGGAAACGAAAGTCACTGATTATGTCGACTACTTGGTCCTTGTTCATGTGAATTTAGTCTAGAAGAGAATGTGACTTGAAAGAAGAGGCGATCAAGATATATGCTAATGAGAGTCTCGAGCAGACTGCCAGGATAATAAGGCATGTGATGTGATTTCATGCGATAAGATTTTTGAAGAATTTTTTTAGTTTTCAATTTGTGGCATTCTTAACGTCTAAGAAATCGAAACACATTTTCGAAAGCGGCTTTCATTTCTAAATGTGTTGGCAAGACTTAAGCGTAACTCAGGCCTGTTTCAAATGAATACAATCCGAACAAACAGGCCTCTGCTAATAACGGAAACTGCAAAAGAGAGCGACCCGGAAAGCTACTGAGGACGTATGTGGCAAAAGAGTCATCACGTGAACATATTTCTGATGGCTGACATCAATACCAATGCCACAGAAGAAGGCAATACTAAAAGTCGCATTGTGCTAGACATAACCTCCCAGCTTAAGGTTAAAAGACAAATAATCCAGCTTATATGTAAACATTTTAACTTCAGCCTTGTAAGCCTAAAGTTCGTATATGAATGGCTATTTTAAATATGTACATGGAACAAAAACATTCTCTTTAAAAAATTTACGAATTAGAGATATTAACTTTGCTTCTGTGAACCCCT
This sequence comes from Orthonevra nobilis, assembly GCA_963555765.1. NCBI lineage: Eukaryota > Metazoa > Arthropoda > Insecta > Diptera > Syrphidae > Orthonevra > Orthonevra nobilis. The sequence goes on along the minus strand of OY743227.1, from coordinate 7,292,774 downwards.
TTATGAGAGCTTTAACGTACATAAAGAAGAGCTCCTCAAAGATCATTCATTTATTTAATCGAATGGAAATGCTAAGGAAGAGTCCACTTTGTCCAATTTTTGCCTTTGTTGAATTGCAGATGAGCTCAATTCTGATTAAAAAAAAGGATCTTTGAACTTCATTCTTGGACGTAAGCTGGATTGGCTCAGAGCGCAACTGCTCAAAGTGTACAGATCCTGATAAGGCAGGTAAATTCCACGAATGTTAAATAAGATCTGTCTTTTTGGGTCACTAAGACTTTAACAAATCAAAAGCCTCAGAATAAAACAAGAAGCACTTAAACTGACGACCTATACAAATAACTGGGAAGGCGTCAGAAATCATTGCTGAGGAACTTGAAAAATTTGTTGCAATTATCCAAAGTAGCACGAGAACGAAAGTCCCCTTCAACAGAAGGCAAATTCAGAAGATCTATTTTTCTATCTGAGATAATAAATTCAATCCGTGGAAATAGTAGAGGAGCTCCAACAGAAGATGCGCTTGCACGCGCTGAAAAATAAAATTAAAAAAAGGGCAAAGTACAAGTCGAATAGGCGCACTATGGGCTTCGGGGGCATCCCCTTTGAACAAACCCTGGAAGCAACAACTTCAAAGGCTTCTTATAATACAGTGTACTTCGCTCTTTTTTCAACCACCTGAGTTGGTATTCGTCTAGGCCGACGATTGAGCCCGTTGTGTTCCCCTATTTCCTGCATGGAAACGATTATGGTTAAGTGGGGCGGTTGCAGTGAAAAAGAGGGGGATTTCTGGGAAGTGGCTTGATTTGTTTGGCCGGTAAATCTTTTCTTTCATTTTGTGAAATCCATGATCTCACCGGTCCATATTCCTTAAGAGTATTTTCTGTCGCAGTCTCACTGTTGCTGGGCAGTGACAGAGGAACTGCTCCATAATCTTCCTCTGATAGTCCGCATCACTGGAAATAGAGATTGAGGTTAATGTGCCCTGTTACCAGTCCCACCGTAGATAACTTTTGCTGGTGTTCAGAACTCGCTTCGCAAACACTTTACAGCTTTTAAATAAAAACTGAGACGTAATAGTTCACGATTATTTCATCATTTAGCCGATGGAGAACTATTCTTGATTCTGCTCTGTACAGAGGAACTGACAAGTTTATTGTTTCGTGGAGCTTGATTTTGATCCTTTAAGTTACTAGTTGTTCGGCCAACTTGCTTAGAGGTTGTTTCCGTCGGATCTCTGATATGTCTTCATTTACGGAGAAGTTGTTTGTCCAGAAATAGGAAAACCCCTTAACCAACTCGATGTTACAGTTTTTCATAATGATGTTTCGACGGATTGATTCCTTGTCGGAAGCATGCTTTCTATTCTCTCCTTGCCCATTGATTTTGAGACCGAATTTTCTGGCCGTTAAATGTTGGCACGTTGATTGCGAGTGATTGCCTGCATATCACAATGGTTGAAAATTATCATCCATCCATTTTACACCGGTTTCCGGGCTCAAATCTGGAACGATTCGAAAGGTACTCGGCCCAAACTTTCCCACTACATCGCACTTTTGATCCTTTTGCGACATAACCGGAAAAGGATTCGTCCATCGATTTGTATAGTTCAATGCAATGAATGTTCGGCTTTTGGTTTATTACTAAACGTAGAGCGAAAACTTGGCCTAAGTAAATTTTTCAGTTCAAAACCAAAACTGCTGTCGGCCTATTCATATAGTTCGCAGTCAATTACTTCTAGAGTGGGTTGATCTCAGGCGTGAGTGCAGTTTCTTCAAATCCTTTAAACGTCTATTGGCCATTTTTATTTGAGAGCTGCTGGAAATGCTGCTTAAGTACATTCACAATTCTCTGTGAATCCGTGAAGAGATTTCCTTTACTATAACAGAAATACTGGACACTTTTTTGTAGCCTGAAGCAAGGGTTTGAAATATTTTGCAGAAATTAGTATTTCTGTTTTTAAACTCTTTGATGTTATGTGCCATAAGCTAGCACTTGCCTTAGTTGAAGGAGTGATTTCATCCTCTTTAAATATGACCATTCCCATTATTACCGGAACTTAAAAACAACAATTTCACTACTTAATCGAGACATAATAAAACCCTTTTGCGTAAACATAGAGTCATAAGCTGATTTTCTCTATATAGTATAATGTTGTTAACTCGTACCCTATTCTTCGAGGCACGCAATTACGACCTCAATTTTACTCACAGAATGTTCACCACTTAACTTTTATATAAATCATGCAAAGAAATAAAAATTAAGACACATTTTACCTAAAATTCATAAAGTGTGAGAGAATTTATTAATAATTTAGTCCGTGTACGGAATACCCCAATTCAGCAAAGATAGGCAAACTAGGTGCTGCCCTTTTTTCATGCTACACCAGCAAATGAGGCCATTATCAAGACGAATTGTATCGCAGATTACCACGATAATGCTGTTATGGAATTTTCTGGTCGACTCGCTGAAATTTTCCCTCCGGCATTGGTAGGCTTCGGCCACGTCGAGCTGAATTATAAATTGCGGACTTAAATTTATGAATATGGACTGCGTCCCGGTTCGCAGGCAATCAACAGGTCCACAGTTGAATTTGAACATTCTCCGTTGTTTTTTTTTTCTGCTCCATCAGCACACGGAGTACGATATGGAATTCATGATTTATCGCCGCTACCCTTGGCAGTATTTTTTTGTATTTTTCGTATATCCGGGAAATCGCATTATTCATTTAGGAAAAACATTAAGTGACCATTAAAGATATCCATCACGTGGATGTCGGAATGATGAAAACCCAATAATCCTCATCGGGAATGCGGGAGGCGATACAAAATCGGGTCACGAGATGAATGAATCAAATAAGTGATGACGCTGAGTATTTTATTTTTCAAATCAAAGATGGAGACCATGTGGCTCGGAGCAATCAAAGTCCTTGTGATGCTTGGGGAATTAGTTATTGGAAGATTTTTTGTTGCAACATATGAGGAGACGGAAATTAGAATTCGTAAGCATGTTGAGGATTTGCGGAGCATATTTTGAGTATGCGTTGTTGAAGTGACTAGGACTACCCGATTAAGACCTGAATGGATATCGCGAGCTTTGTCAAACTGTAGAATAACTGGCTTCTTAATCCTTCTTTCAAGCTTCGTTTTTTTTTTAAAGAAAGAATTGAGTCTTCTTACTTTTTTAACGAAGTTTCGACCCGCGCAAGGAGCTTGAGCCTTATTTTGAGAATCGGGCCTGGAGTTTAGGTCTTTATTTTACCTTGAGCGAGAGCACTACGATTCTATGATCCTCATTTGCTGAAGCATTTTGGCTTCCTTGCCTTTTTCTACATCTCATTTCAGCTGAAAGAGTTCGCGGATGTTAGTCTCCTCGATTCACCCTCCTCACATAGGGTCTCGAAAGCCGAAGGAGAATTTTCTTTCCGAAGTTTTTGAGTGCCGTGCAGCATTCGCTCCATAAAGCAGAACTAAAGGAGCAACGTTGGATAGAGCATACATTTTGTCTTCAGAGTTGTGAACCTATTTATTTCACCAAACTTAAGGGCCAGCTGGAGTCGCCTGATTTTCAAATTCCGTATTAATCTCTATGACAGCGATTATGCCACGTCAAAGCTTTACTAGTTTTTCAACGATAACGAATACGGTCATAGCGTTGTAGGCTCTAAATTCGATGAAAAGATGGTTAGTGTGGACTCGACATCGTTTGCCTTAGTGTTCTGTCGCTAATGTACACCAATGATAGGGATAGGATGGACGACTATGCTGCTAAAAAGCTCAACTTGTAGACCAAAAGATCCAACGGCTTTCCTGTTCGTCAGCCTGGTCACCGAACTGAAAGGCGGATGGCTTTTTCAACTACAGAATGCGGATTCTCTTCTTGCCCTCTACCAGTCTCTTCGTGCTGTGAGTTGAGTAACTACTGGAAATCTTACCTAAATTAATCTTCTTATTGGATGTCTTGGAACCAGCTACGTTTTACTAAAAACAAAAGTACATCCTTAAACTTGGATTTTCTTTACAGGCTTGATTTTTTTCCCATTATCGTCTTGTTTTGCGCTGTTAGCCTTTATAAATATGCATTTTCTGTCATCAGATAACAAGAGCCTTTTTTATATAATGGTGCATCAGGGCATAAGGCTCTCGAGACTTTTGTCGCACGAAGATGGCGAGTGCACAGCTAAGAGCCACTCGATTGATGCCTCTATGTTCAGGCTGGTTCAGCTGTGCAGGGGTTCCAGTGTTGAATTCTTTATTTGGGTTTTTTTTCCTACTTCTTCTCGTTGAACAGAAAAAATATGTATTTTATTGCAACCAAAGAGTGATCAGAGTTCTTATTTACCGCACACTAAGTAAAAAGATTCAGAATTTACTTCTTGGACGATTTGGTTCCCGGTTCAACCATCTAGAGCGTGCCAGGTTACTATGCGGATTCGATGTCTCTGAAACATTGGAACGTATGTTTCCGGATTGCTTTAGATTTTGGAAGTCATTTGCCATACATCCTTGATAAAGCGTCAACAATTTTTTGGGATAATTAAAGAATTGGTTTTCGGGGACCCAGACTGATCAACTCGAACAACTTTGAACGCTTTCCCGAGTCTCTTGACAGCCTTTTGACGAGTTAGTGTAAGAGAAGAATGGATGTCCTTAGACTCATTTAGACCACATTGGGTCCATTGTGCCCATAGTCGTGACGTACCTATGGAAGAAAAGAAAATTTATGGCTAATCGTTGAACAATCTTGACAAGAGTTTGAATCTCAGATGGAGCATTATCCATTAAGAAAGTAACTGCAGAGAGTTCTCGATTTTATTGCAGGACATTAGCAGAGCACATGACGTACATATTCCATTTCTTCGACCACACTGTAGCTCTAAAAGTCGTTATTTGGTATACTGAGTCGCTTCACATTGGTATGTATGGTTCAATGGCATATTATTATGAGAGGCGGATATCCTTTCAATTTAAGTTAATGAGATCTCTGGATCTATAAGCGTCGATGACTGGCCACACGAGCCTGGCTGTTCCCCTTCTTTCAGTTTGATTCCAGCGTCTTTTAGCCCTGGCTATAGTTTCCGAGTCAATAGTTTTAAGGAGAGCGCCAATTGGCGTTTAAACAAAGGGTATAATCTGATAATTTTCTAGTTCTGATCCCGGTTTATCAAGTTCGTCTGCCTTCATATTCCATATTATATCTCGGTGAACTGGGACCCAATAGCGGTTTACCATTTACCTTGGTTTTCATTTGTGTCGAGTTTTGAGCCTAGTCTAGTCTTTTTAAATGTAACCTTTACTTTGACGGGAAACTTGTCAGCTATCTTCATAATAATAAAGCGATACTCAAGGGTAAAGTCGCCAACCAACCATTTGTCCCACTTCCAAAAGGACTATGTGCTTACATCAAGAATATCTGAAACCATTGTGGTCAACTGTGCCGGTTTAAGTGACTACTAGTCCGCACAATACACCGAAGAGTGTGGGTCTGTAAAGTGCGTTTTTCTGAAGGCAAATTGATGCAACCAGATGTATGTTGGAAATCGCCCTCAGGCCATAACGCGCATGTTTATCACTAACGTATATCACTGCAAAAATCAAGTATAATCAAAAATTATTCTGGGAAAGGGGTAAGGTATTGGAAATCCTTTGACCCAGCAACTTTTAATCACAACAAACCTTTTTTCTACCTGAGATACATGCTCCATAATGAATGATGATTGATTTCACCTTTCGGCTTAATTTTGTACTCTTAGGAAAGAATCCGCCTTTTCTCAACTTGTTCTCAACACCTCGAGGACCATACGTCATTCTACGAGTTTCATTTCAAATATTACTTGAATTTTAGACGTAAAACAGACTTCTGACTAAAGTGACTAAATAAGAATAATTTCTGACTGGCTGCTTGACAACTGACTAAATGAGTTATGAAGAACTACAAATACCAAATAACTTATTTAACATATTTTCCTCGTTAGCTTCAAACTTGTAATGTTTCTTGGTCTTTGTGAGCCCCTCGGATAGAGTTTTATGAACCAACTATTTCTTGTTTCTTGGTCTTTATTTTTCGCGCACGATTTTAACTAATCCGGTAAAAGACACTTTACAAACAAACAAAGCAGATTGCACTATTAAACGAACTTGTTCACTTTGTCTGCAACTTCTGCCATGCAAGCAAGCCCGAATCCTTAGTTCATCATTAAAAAGTTTCTCTCGCTCGAATATCCTTTTGGTAGCAATTCTACTCCTACAGCACGTTTTCTCCAAGAAAAATTAGCCACAAATAAATCAGGAAGTAAGCGAAAAAAGGAGCCAAGAAAAAACTTTACAAATCAAACGTGCTCGAAAAACTGACAGCAAGCAGCAAGCTAGAGTATCCTTTGATATTGCGATTCGTCACCCAGGACGAGTTGCAATTAATACGAAATGTTGATATCCTCATTCATCAAGCGTACTTCATTCTCATTAACAACCATCAACATTAACAAAACGAAAAGATGGACCAAAACGACGAAGGCGGCAAATAAAAATGATTATACGCTCCATCACCGAGAGCAGACAGTCGTCTCCTTTAGCTGATGTACACAAGAGCACAACAAAGGATTGAAAATATCTCGACCTAGATACAATCGAGTGAGTTAATAGTCCTCCGTGCGTCGTAGTAGAAGTTGGCTCGTGTTTGAGTGACCGTCTGCGGGGGCTTGAGATGCAGACCTTTTATTTCCCATTTAACCACACGACTATTCGTGAAGTGAAATCCAACTTTTGTTGTGTTGAATGGAAGTGGTGGTAGTGTTGGTGTGGTAGTAGGCGCCACAGGATTGTTTGACGATAAGGCAATGATTATGCGATGAGGATAAATCCTATGGGTGGGATGTTGCCTGTTTGTTGATTTATGGAAAAGGATGTATAAATATGTATGCATAAATCTTAGTTAAAGATGGAAGGATATCATGCTTGGAGTACGTTTTTAATTAAGAAAGTGGATGAGCAAGGAAGTAGAAATAAACCACACAAAATGACTGTGAAAATATGACGTTCGCAAGATGGATGGTCATTCGAGTCAGGGCCGCCGAGTCACTTGTGTGTTCGCACAAGGGGAGGAGATGAATAATACAAAATAATTATGGACTTGGAGTGGCTTATGGCTTTTGTTTCTCTCGAACTAAAGAACTACCTCTTAGGAGTTGTAAATATTTAATTCCTGTGTTGGTTCAGGTAATAAATGACAGCATCTTTTCTTGGCAGCGAGGATGTTTTTTGTGCTCGTAGTTATTTCAAAATGGATAGCTCTCTCAGCTAAGTCAATTGGCAGAATTTGAGATTTTCATTCCATTCCATTAATTGGCTTTGAAAAACTTTGGAAATATGTGTCGTAGAAACTCACAAAAGTACAAGGTTCTCTGCAATCTTTAATGAGCATAATATTATTCTGCAGGACTTCCACCAAGTTACGATTGACCTAAAACAAAATGATCCACAATACGTTTTTCAACAAGTTTTACTGAAAATAATTTCTGAACATCAAATGCACCCGACAAGGTCCTAAGTATGGTGTGGAAAAACAGCAGGAAGGATAATTTGGCCATACTTTTCTGAAACTTTAATTGTAATTTTATGAAGGTTAGAATTGTGATTCCAAGAATATGGAGCTTTCTTGAAGGCCATTTTGTTTTGATCGAGTCTTATGGCGTTTAGCCTTGAAATGATAACAAGACTCATGTAAAATATTCTGAAGAGAAGCTTACAAAGGACATCATTGGAGATATTCAAAGCATAACGTTAACATATTTTCAGACTGATGTTACAAAAAATCAGCAAGCAAAAAGTTTTTCTATTCTATTCTGTTTTTCTATGCCATAAGCTATAAGCAATTCTATAATGGTACAGGCTTCGCAGCCATCATCGGTCTTCGTTTAAGGATATGCTTTAAGACCGTATTTAGCAAAACTGGGGTATTTAGGTATTGTTAAATAACAGTGTGGTCGTTTAAGAAAGGACACTGCCGATCGCTTCAAGAAGGATATTTCGAATGATTCATGAGAAAATATCATTTTGTTGAGTTCATTGTAGACCCCATCGAAATTTGAGCAGATATAGACTTCGTCTATGCTAAAGGAACTTTTTTATTGACAGCCTTCATAAACCTTCAGTGGCCTATTTACTTGCTGTGTTAAAATTATCTCAATATCTCCTAAATGAGATATTTAACAGATTTCGGAAGGATTTTGAATAAAATCGTCTTTCAGTGCCTCGGCTTTTCGTTGTTGAAGTTCCGAAGCATCCAGTTTTTTTTTTTTATCATTCTGATAAGGATCACCCATTGAAAGAGCTAAAAGGAGACTAACTGAAAAATGGTACAAATGATGTAAGGATTCTTGCACTGAATTGGTGCACTGAAGGTTCTTCGTTCTGGGAATCCGTTTGTTTATTCGTTTTTTTGTTTTTTTTTTCATAGAGTTCGTCTCCTCGTCTTTTCGCTTTATACGTCTCCTGTTCAGCTGCACGTGCATGCCTACAGTCTTCGTCAAGTGATATGTTTTTTTTTAATGTAGGCCAGCTTAAAGACTGCATCTCTGATCACTCCCTGACAGTGTAACCCATAACCTTAAGTGCTTGACGATAGCATATGCGACTGGGTCTCTTGCGATTGCAGCACAGCGACGTTAAATTTCTGCATGATGTTTTTCGGTTTCTGGAAATTTATAAATCTAAATAGTGATCCGAGCTGAAGTTGACTCCTCAGAAGGACAGGATATGCCGAGGAATATTTTTGTGCCTGATGGTTAATTTCTTGGTTAACAATACCATCAACTTCTCCATCAAAAATTCGGCTTTGTGTGTAGTAACCCGGCATTGAAAAAATTGTGTTCACTTCAGTCCTGACAAAACACCCTTCATCCTCCATGAGGTGAGCCTTACATATACAAAGAACATTAACTTTCATTAAACCGCTCAGGAGATGTTTCCCAAAACCCCTTCTGATCTGCTCCTACACATCGATAGTTTGCAAAACGCTTGTGTGCCGCATTAAGGACCACATTGGCAGAACACTTGAGAGAAAAAGCACCTTCTTTGTTTGAGTTTTGTTTCAAGTGCAATTAATATTCAATTTGGAGTCCGTCAGCCATCTACTGTAGGTTTGCATTCATCAAGTCTGCAAATGCAGATGCATCCTGAAAAGAAAATACTTTTGAGTTGAAAACAAAGTTTTACCACGGTAATTCAATGGAAACCCATTAAATGGCGATTGAGAAGAAAAGTTATTTTCTTCAAGGCTTGAAGGGAACGGAAAACTTTTCATTTTAACAGTTGAATTGTTCCATGCCGTCGTGCATTTGTAACCGTTAAGGTAAAGGAAATTGAAAAAAAAATTATCACCGAGACTTTAACTAAAAGGATACTCATCACTTTCGAGGGACAAGAGAGTGTAGCCTTAATGAGGTGGCAAATGGAATTATCCTGCTTCCGAAATCGGAAATGGAGTTGAGGTCAAAAGAGATTATATAAGCAGAGAAGACAACTAATTTGAGAAAATATTTTTTTAACAGCGTTGATAAAAGTGAACAGTCAACAACAATTCTCAATTCTCAATTAGTTTCTGTTGGAGCTCTTGGAAAGATCACATCACAAAAACTGAATAATGCGTACATGTGAGCCTAGCGACGTACTAGAGATCATCGGTATGGCAGATCAAAACAACGAATTTACCATTCACCAGGAAAGACTTTCAGGTTAGAGCCTTTAAGTTTTTTTGGAGGATCCAAAATAGAAAAAATGAATGAATGAATGCAACGAACTCAAAAATATGACGTTTTAAGTACAAAATAAGTTCTGGCAAATTTTACAGCCTCACCTCTCTGTAGTGATTTCCTTTCCTCCGAGGGTGTTACTGACAAAATGCTTCTAGAACCATTTGGAGTCGGATATAAGTTGTTAGTCTGAACTTTCGGCCTTAGGATCATAGTGAAAAGCATGTTTTTTTTTATTAAACATCGAATAGGGAGTTTGAAAAAAATATGTAAAGAAAGAAGTTGTCCGACTGCAGTCACCGAGTTTCATTAAACAAGCATTCTTAGCCTTTTTCTTTAATTCTAGGTTTTGATTATTTGCTTTAGGGAAATATGAAGGATTCCAAGGAAGGACAAAAGCGTGTGCCATAAGTTGGATATTCGTACAGAAAGTTCAAAAATGTTTTGGCTAGTTTTCAGTTGTTTGATTTGTTTTTCCTGAATAAAGAATAAAATACCTCCACACGATTTGCTTCGAGGTCTAAATCGAACCTGGCTTCTTCTTTTTCTCTGGTCACCAGGATTTATGCTTAAAATAATTTGGCCTGGTTAGAGAGTTGGAATATAAGATTTTTCTGGAAAGATACCTGATCTAACATCGGTCAACTTTAGACCCATCCGATTTTCAAGCCTTCTACAATGTGAGGCTGCAATGTATACTGATGGCACTGCAATTATTTCATCGTATTAGTTCGGTCTCAACATTGAGACGAATTTAAAAAATGTGGTTCAAACACTCGAGACCTACTTTACTGAATGGTAAATTAAATTCAATGCTGAGAAAATAAAAGCTACCTTTTTGACGTGAAGAAGAAGGCCTTGTTATTATCCGGCTAACCAGTTTATAATTTTTGGACATTCATTAACTTGGAAATGTTCCATAAAATACATGGGCATTCATCTTGAATCAAAACTGACATTTAAAGCGCATATAGCGCAAACTCTTACATAGCCATAAAATTTTAAAAATAGAGAGTCTTTACTTTCTGCTGAAAACAAAGTGATAATCCAAAAATATTTGTTTCAATCCATTCTATTGTATGGATGTCAGATTTGGGATGATTGTGCAAATTGTTATAAGTTGAATTGATCACCTTAAGAATTTGCAAACTCAATGATTCAGTTAAGGTCAGATTCGAAATTCCTGAACTAATTACATACTCACTTTTCATTAATATTTACTAATATATTTGTTAATTAATTTATCTTTCAGCTTTTGCATTTTCACGTTGAAATTTTTATGCCGTGTTTACTTTTTCTTAAATTTTTTATTATTAATACAGTTATTTATTTATTGATTTTTTTTTAAATATTTACAAATATATTTATTAATATATTTATTTATTAAATTAACCTTTTTATTTATTTAAATGTCATAATATATTTTTTGTTTAGTTACTATTATTATAATTGAGACTTAAATTATCAAATTTCTAAACATGAAGTTGTGTAAATTGTGCAAAATAAATTAAATAAAAAATCAAGCAATATAGATCAGGAGAGAGGACAGTTATTGTTATCTCGTCCGGTGGACTAAAAACCTGATATCTTGAGACCTATCCTGCGGCTTCTAGCAGTGAATACAAAATGCAGTTTGATAACTATGCGAGTAGAGATACATTGAGGGCGTCGATTGGATGCCTAATAATGAAAATGAATACTTAGCTTTGGCAACCATTAGATCAATATCTGAATCTTTGCTGTCAGCACCAGAAGCCTCGTATCTACATGTTTCTCAAATTTTTAAAAAAACATATGATTGTTCCCTGATTACTTGCAAAGCATTGGATCGACTTACTGATGAGTACATTCTGCTATCTTTCGTGGCTGAAAAATAGTAGTAGAACATAATTAACGGAGCTTAATTGAGCCAAAGCTTCAAAGAACCTTGAAGACTTACGTTATGCAAACCAAGTTTGTACTCCTCTGTCAGTTCAAGAGAACTGTGAAACCTATTAAAAAAAAACCAAGTTCTTTAAATTTCGAACGTTTTATTGACACAAACGCAGTTGCACCAGCATTTGCAAAGGGCGTAGAAAACTAAGCTACATGTGTCTGAAGCTGTTCAAATACCAAGCTCTTTGATTGTAGACTGTTTCTACTAATTAAATATATCCAATTTGTATAAAATATTTTTAACAAAAAACATGCGGCATCAGTCATCTACATTCAGTTTCTACAACTCACATTCCGCAGCCAAAAATGCGTCTTAAAAAACGCATGGAAATTCAATTTAAGAAAAAATAATCTTTTCTACGTTGCAAACGCCTACACTTCAGTTACTGCAGATCAACTTTTATCGAATATTATTTCCAATTCTCTGACTCTTCCGGCCAAATCCAAATCGCAATATCCGTTTTTAATGAAAAGCTCGTCCCTTTAACTTAATTTTATTCTTTCTGCAAATAGTGGACCCTCTTTCGATATGACTTTCTTTGCCTGCTTAGCCGTTGGTATAATCTACCTCAGAGCTCCACATCCGACCAATAATAAACAACAATACAAGCATTGTTCAACAGGATTCCGAAGGATTACTATGAGACATATGAAATGAAAGGAATTCAAATAAAGATACGTACGTTTCTCGAACGTTCTCTCTTGCCTCTCATTTCCTGCCACCGTCGGTCTTAAAAATTTCATCCTTGCCTCCTTATTAAACTTCTTTTTCACTACCTCTGACATATGCCTGCCTTGCAGTAGTGCGTACCTGCCTCTAAAGAGTAGAAACGACTTTAACAACAAGGAAAAAGAATATAATGAAAAAGGACGAGTTGAGTAAAATTTTTTATTTGTGCCTTCAGCTTGTGAGGGTTCGGGGCTAAATCGAATCAAACAGATGGCATAGCGGGGGCAAATATGGAATTTATTCACTTGGAAAAGCAGATGGAGGGGGCTGCGAGTACACATTCAAACACATTTTCCAGCGCTTCATCTTTTTTTGTGTTAAACTACGTTCTTTTGCATTCAGCCATTAAAAGAGCACAAGGTGTAGCAGGATCTGGGGGTTATGGCTTACCAGGGTCTGTTGGATGCACTAGTTGTGGATCGTTAATAGGAATTGAGGAATCGCATTAAGCGTCCTTGCTGGTTGAACGATTGCATCAAATGATGCCGCCAATGCTCCGGAAGGTAAGGCACTCAATGGGGCATTTGAAAGCAAAGAATGTGGAAAGGGATGATGAAGATTGTTTTCCGTGTTTTCCTCTTGTGTACGCATTTTGCACAATCAGAGCAAACTTGTATTTCATGATGCATTTATTTGCATTCTTCCAAAAGGCTTTTACTGGAAATTTTTGACTTGCAGCGGATGTTAATAATGTTGTAATGTCGTCATCAGACTTTATTTCGGGCTTCATAGAGTGGTTTATCTGTTAGATTTTTTTTAAGGGGTATAAAAAACACCGTGCAATATTTTACAATGACTCTTAATGCATTGAGGCTTGAAATATTTCATTCAAATGATTGCCACAACATCCAGTCAACCCGATTCTTTAACATACGTTCGCTCATTTAAGCGCCTATTTCGCGAAAATGTTATCCGAGGTTGCTCTTAAGCGTCTGAACTTTTTTAAAGCATTATTTGTTCGCTAGCGGACCCGACAGACCCCGTCAGTTCCAAAGGTTTGCTTGCCTTTTTTAAGCTTAGTCATGGTTTTTTCGATGTCCGATTTTACTGCCGGTTTTTAGAGTTAATTCTACAAAAGTTTCATTTATTATCGGGCCGGGAGCCACAGATATATTGAGTAGCACAAAGGACTTCCAATTTTATGTTGGCGAATTGAAATTGTCCGCTTTAATTGTCCGGACTTTTAAGTTGGATAAGGGTTAATATCATGATACGAATGTCATTATCTTTCTTTTCATTATTTGACTCAAAAGTTTAAAGGTTTTGTGACTTAGGTATGATAAAGAGGGATAAGGCCCCAAAGACTTTTTTGTAGATAATGTTGAGTACTATAAACATTAAGTACTTTATTTTATCTTATGTACCATCAATAGTTTTTGCAGCACACGCCAAAAAAAAATAACTTTTAGAGGCAAAGTTTTGAAACCTTGAGTTACAATCATCATATTTAAGCCAATTTATAGAAAACTTTAATGAACCTTCCACATGAAAAACTCTGTCCACTGATAAAACCGATACTCGTGAAAATCCATTCACTTCTTTTTGAGATTATCGCGATCAGACAGACAGCCAGACGCAGCGAGGGCACTTTGTTTTGAAATATTTTTTGATTAAATGACACACTAGAGGGCTGTGGACATTTAGTTTACTTTCCCACTTCTAGGACTAGAAAGGCCAATGACAGATTATCTACAAAACTATAATATTATTAAAAATCATCTTGCATAGCTCGACCGTGTCAAAGTCCTCAATTTTCGTACTTAAAAATTGTTTAAAATATTGCGGCAGCATCTCATTTGACTGCAACTTTCCTTTCCTTTTCATGTTCGAAGCAAAAACATCCAATAATGCTGCCACTCTAAAAACTACACGAAGAAATTACGCGTTCAGAATGCATTCTTTTTTGAATATAGAAACGTTTTTATTTTTGTTTTTAATTCACTTGTTTACGAAGCTGCCAAGATGGAAAGTTACGTTCTTTTTCTCAAGCAAAATTTTAACCGTGTTGATAAATGCTACTTCGCAACTTCGACAACTAACGCCCTATAAATTCCATTGACTGTGCTTTATGCTTTGAAGGGTGCAACGTCGATAATGGGGCTCCGGCATTTGTCTTCCCTTAAACCTCTGCTGGTACATGAAAAAGGAGCTACATGTAGATTGCCTTACCTTCTTTTAAGAAACTCCTTAATAGAAAATCAGCCTTCGATTTTGTACTGATGACCATTTTCAAAATAAACATCAACTCTTTAAGTGAAGCTTAACTTCCTACCCCTGAGGCAAATCAGCTGAAAGAGATGAGAAGAGACCTCACACAGCTTGGAATATTATCGAAAATCATTGAAAAAAAAAAACAAAATAGTAACACAAAAAATAACCAGCTTATGTCAAAGAGCAACTAAGATGGTCCTTGTGATCCAATTTATTCCTCTTCTCAGATTTAAGTATTCAATATGTTTGTACTAATTTTTCCTTGAATATAATTTTCTCAAATGATAGTTGTATATACTTATGTTCTTAAAGGCCTCCTTGCAACACTAATTATTCAGTCATTCCCATCCTTCCCCGCCATCAAAACAAAAAAACCATTAACTAATCACAACCTACGGGAATATTCGTTAGCAAAAAGACAGAATACAAATCAAAAGGACAAAAGCACTCCTCGTCATTTTACCTGGTCTGCTAACCTTGATTCTTCCTGTTTTAATTTTTTTTTTCTCTTCAACAAAATCAAACAAAGACGAATCCTTAAAGACATCTGCTGTGACAATGCTGCTTCATAATTTTTTTTTGTTGTACGTATAGCTCTGCAGGAACTTTAATGAGGTAAAAAGGACGAGGGAGCTTAAATAAATGAGGTTTTGATTACACAGCCTCAACAGGGAAGATACTCTCGCATTTCTTTTTCGTGGAAGCCAGAAGGTCCCATCCACGATTGCTTTAATTATGAATAATTTCACGAAATAATTACCGAAAGAGGAATTCTTCCGTGTTTCGTTTTTTTTTTTCGTTCATCTGCTCGTATCGGGCCAACAAAAGCAGGAGAATTGGTAGTAGCCCCGCAGTATCATTTTACAATCAATTTGCATATTATTGATTTTCCGAAATCGGAGTGGATGAATTATTTATCTTTCAATTTAAATCGAATTGGGGTAATATAAAAAAAAATTTGTAACGCTACTTGAAGAAATGTATTTGATTTCATTGCTTCAGAAAAATCAAAATAAAAAACAAAAAAAAGAAAATGTTTGAAATGTGTCAAGCTTTGAGATGAGAAAATTGAGTTTTTGAATTGAGACGATTGATATTCGAGATTGAGGACGATGGCTTTATTTTTACGCATGAATTGTTATGATCTGTTGAATTGGATCATAAATTTATTGCAGTGATTTTTACTTTTTGATGTCCTTGACGCATTTAGAAATATGTAGAAGATGCATACATATAAATACTGCGGAGGGGATGTTGTTTAGTGGGCTCCCTTAACGCCTGACAAAAACAGATGGAAGAACTTCTAAGTTTATTGGCTCACAAAATTCGTTGAAAATAGTGGAAATAAAAGAATGTATAAGCTCAAAGTACACATTGTCTTAAGAACGGATAACATGCAAATTCAGGAATGTGGCTTAAGAACTTTCTCACCATCATTTCATCTCATTTCCTTCAAGAAAACTTACATCCAGTGTTTTAATCAAAATGGGAGTATCGCGGAATTTTCCCCCTCATTCTTGTGGAAGCATCATAAGTTCACAGTTCTATATGTAGTAGCTTCTTCGTTGGCCTACCTGGCAAACCGGACCTTATATACAATGGAGAATTTTTCTTAAGTAGTACCCTGAAATCTGCTCTGCGAACAGCATTGACTTTATCTTCAATAGATTGTAGACTACCTCTTCTGGCATCATTTTCAACCTAATTGCCATGAAAGAAGCTTCATTTATGACAGGAATGCAGATTTGCTGGAGTCTTAAAAATCCGAAACCCACAATGAAGTTAATATGCAATGAAATAAATGTGGATGGAAAAATTGCACTTAGTACAAAAAAGCTGCTGTCGCGGAGGCATTTCTGACGACCTTTTCCATGTTGCTGGAGATGACCTTGTCAGGTGCATGGAAAACATCTTTCCTAAATTAAAGCGAATGAATATTGGGCGTCAGCTGAAAGTTCTTCCTTGTCAGCATAGTGATTGTTCCATAAGAGACCAGTTCGCATAATTTGGGAAATCTTCGCACTTCGACAGAATAGCTCGACAGTCCTACCTTAGAGTCTTAGATTAGAGTCTTATATATTGTCAGTGGGGTAAATCAAGATTAAGAAACCAGGGCAGTTGCTGCGGTTATACCAACTAGAGCAGTCGATCTAGTGCCAGCAACCAGAGTAGTCGATGCGGTAATATAGACCAGGGTAGTCGATCCTATCTAGGAACAGGTAATGACCGACTAAGGAGGGCTGCGATTTTTTTATTATCGGTCTAAACTCAAAGCGCCGATTGTGTCTCTGCATTAAAGAACACAATATTTTCGATTCACGTGTCGAACAAATTGTATAAGGATGTAAATTCGGTTACGCGCTTCTCTTGCCTTTTCTGAGAAGTGGAGCTTATACCCTGCTTGTTGAGCTTGCAAACAACTCTCGTCCCTCATTTTTGTGGCATCTGATAATAGTGAAATTTTTTGTTTTGTTTTAGTTAAAGCCAAAAATATTTAAAAAAAAAAAAAACTAAAAGAAAATAATTGTTGTTCCTTAATGAAAATAAACCATTTTAAAGTTTTGTCAGCGAAAAAAGTTTTTGAAGCGTATTCTTTTATTACACCACCTTTAAAATTACTCTAACGTTTTCATCCTCCTAAGAGCCTCCTAGAGTGAGTAAGGTTTAGTTGTTCGAATTAAAAAAAAAACAAGAAAAAAGGCCTTAACTATAAAATTAAATTAAAGTATTTAACTATAATAGAGTTTTAAAATTAATACGAAATTGTAAAAGATCAAATGTTTTGCCATGATATGGAATGCAAGGGTTGTGTTTCGGTTTCGATTGCTAAATTGGTGTATTTGCATTCGCACAATTCGCAGTATTTTATTCGTCATCTGTTGGAAGATTGTGTCATCACGCTGCTATGCCATCACAACAAAGCAACTGGAGACTGGGCCAAAATCGAATGCTAAGAAATTTGTCTTTCCTTATCACTCTTGGTTTCATTAGGACGATGATACCCGAAGCTCCTACCTTTAACATATTTAGCCTGAATATTGTTTATAGGTCATTATATGATTGTGTTTTGTTTGACTGCATTGCCTTCGTTTTTGACCTTTCTACCATCAAACGAAACTAGGACCTGATCCCACAAATGCTGTATCATACAGCGCATTTAAAATCGTCTAAGTTGGAATTCTCTATGCAGTATAAGATATTACCGCAATCTGTTATTGCTATAGTCCTTACGATTTTTCACGTAATTTCCCTTAGTTTCCTGTTTTGAATGTGCAGAAGACGGGTTGTCTTTCGTCAGTGGTTGACAATTTTTCCACACAATGTTTTTTTGAATATTCTTGCAATGATCGACGATCAGACGACCACAATATTGTTCTTAAGTTATCAAGGAGAAAGAAACTTCCTTCCAACGATTTGTATCACAGCTATGAAGAGCAGATGAGGCTCCTGTCAAAATATCTGTATTTAAATTGCCACCTTTTTTGGTTTTTCCCATATTTGGCTTTAATCCTTCGCAAAATAAAAGCCAGTTGCAAGAGCTGACTGATCCATCTTGAATAATTTTAATTAGTAATAAATTTTCTTCTTTTGGAATATATTTCATGACAAATCCTTACATGCTTAGACCTTCGTTCAGTGGCACCCAGCTATATTCTTCATCCTGTCTTCATAATTTTGAAAAGCATCTCATATGCATCACCGTCTCACGTATCACCTTATCCCTCGTATCTTGTCTAAGCTTACTTGGAAATTAGCAAGCGGCAACAATGTAATAAAAAAATCATGAAACGAGAACACACTGCAGGAAATTTCATCTTGTTTTAATCAACAAGATGCTGGAAGGATGTAGAAAAGTCGTGTTCATAATGCTCGCCTGCAAGATGTGTGCCTGTTGCGTGAGAAGACTTACTCTCAGCATTGTCGTCACACGTACGAAGGTACTTAAGTTGCCTTTCTTGTAGAATTAAGCAAATCGAGGAAAGTTCCTTAAGAATAACGAATCGCATGGGTATGGGTATACATAATTAGCAACTTATTATAGTGTTCTGCATGAATAAACAATTTGCAGTTTTATGAGGACACAAAGCAACAATGAGTTTGCAGCTGCCGCGGTTTGCTTTAGAAAAAAAATTTTCAATATAATGGATGAGGATCCTAATTTCAATTATTTTCGAAGGACACTTCAAACGTTTTCTGGAGAGGAAACATTTTAACCGACCAATCTTCGACACATATTCAGTTTTTTTCGACTTCATGACCAATTTCATATCTCAATATTTTCGTCATTAAATGGTTCTCAGAGCTAAAATTTGGAATTTGAATCCAGTTTGGTATCCTTGTAGATATCCAGATCTCAGAAATAAATATTTGTGATTTCGGAAAAAAGTGCATTTTGAAATCATCGGCTATAGTCCAGCAGAATTTTGCAAAAAAGCCTCGGATTTCGTATCTCAATATTTTCGTCATTAAATGGTTCTCAGAGCTAAAATTTGGAATTTGAATCCAGTTTGGTATCCTTGTAGATATCCAGATCTCAGAAATAAATATTTGTGATTTCGGAAAAAAGTGCATTTTGAAATCATCGGCTATAGTCCAGCAGAATTTTGCAAAAAAGCCTCGGATTCCGTATCTCAATATTTTCGTCATTAAATGGTTCTCAGAGCTTAAACTTGGAATTTGCGTTAATTTTGATATCCTTGTAGATATCCATGTCTCAGAAATAAAAATTTGTGATTTCGGGAAAAAAGTGCATTTTGAAATCATGGGCTATAGTCCAGCAGAATTTTGCAAAAAAGCCTCGGATTTCGTATCTCAATATTTTCGTCATTAAATGGTTCTCAGAGCTTAAACTTGGAATTTGCGTTAATTTTGATATCCTTGTATATATCCATATCTCAGAAAAAGATATTTGTGATTTCGGGAAAAAAGTGCATTTTGAAATCATGGGCTGTAGTCCAGCAGAATTTTGCAAAAAAGCCTCGGATTTCGTATCTCACTATTTGCGTCATTAATTGGTTCTCAGAGCTTAAACTTGGAATTTGCGTTAGTTTTGATATCCTTGTATATATCCATATCTCAGAAAAAGATATTTGTGATTTCGGGAAAAAAGTGCATTTTGAAATCATGGGCTATAGTCCAGCACAATTTTGCAAAAAAGCCTCGGATTTCATATCTCAATATTTTCGGCATTAAACGGTTCTCAGAGCTGTTACTTGGAATTTGCGTTAATTTTGATATCCTTGTAGATATCCATATCTCAGAAAAAGATATTTGTGATTTCGGGAAAAAAGTGCATTTTGAAATCATGGGCTATAGTCCAGCAGAATTTTGCAAAAAAGCCTCGGATTTCGTATCTCAATATTTTCGTCATTAAATGGTTCTCAGAGGTGTTACTTGGAATTTGCGTTAATTTTGATATCCTTGCAGATATCCATATCTCAGAAATAAATATTTGTGATTTCGGGAAAAAAGTGCATTTTGAAATCATGGGCTATACTCCAGCAGAATTTTGCAAAAATGCCTCGGATTTCGTATCTCAATATTTTCGTCATTAAATGGTTCTCAGAGCTTAAATTTGGAATTTGCGTTAGTTTTGATATCTTTGTATATATCCATATCTCAGAAAAAGATATTTGTGATTTCGGGAAAAAAGTGCATTTTGAAATCATGGGCTATAGTCCAGCAGAATTTTGCAAAAAAGCCTCGGATTTCGTATCTCAATATTTTCGTCATTAAATGGTTCTCTGAGCTTTAATTTGGAATTTGTATCCAGTTTGATATCCTTGTAGATATCCATATCTCGGAAATAAATATTTGTGATTTCGGGAAAAAAGTGCATTTTGAAATCATGGGCTATAGTCCAGCAAAATTTTGCAAGAATGCCTCGGATTTCATATCTCAATATTTTCGGCATTAAACGGTTCTCAGAGCTGTTACTTGGAATTTGCGTTAATTTTGATATCCTTGTAGATATCCATATCTCAGAAATAAATATTTGTGATTTCGGGAAAAAAGTGCATTTTGAAATCATGGGCTATAGTCCAGCAGAATTTTGCAAAAAAGCCTCGGATTTCGTATCTCAATATTTTCGTCATTAAATGGTTCTCAGAGCTAAAATTTGGAATTTATATTCAGTTTGATATCCTTGTAGATATCCATGTCTCAGAAATAAATATTTGTGATTTCGGGAAAAAAGTGCATTTTGAAATCATGGGCTATAGTCCAGCAGAATTTTGCAAAAAATGCCTCGGATCTCGTATCTCAATATTTTCGTCATTAAATGGTTCTCAGAGCTTAAATTTGGAATTTGCGTTAGTTTTGATATCCTTGTAGATATCCATATCTCAGAAATAAATATTTGTGATTTCGGGAAAAAAGTGCATTTTGAAATCATGGGCTATAGTCCAGCAGAATTTTGCAAAAAAGCGTCGGATTTCGTATCTCAATATTTTCGTCATTAAATGGTTCTCAGAGCTTAAATTTGGAATTTGCGTTAGTTTTGATATCCTTGTATATATCCATATCTCAGAAAAAGATATTTGTGATTTCGGGAAAAAAGTGCATTTTGAAATCATGGGCTATAGTCCAGCAGAATTTTGCAAAAAAGCCTCGGATTTCGTATGTCAATATTTTCGTCATTAAATGGTTCTCAGAGCTTAAATTTGGAATTTGCGTTAATTTTGATATCCTTGTAGATATCAATATCTCAGAAATAAATATTTGTGATTTCGGGAAAAAAGTGCATTTTGAAATCATGGGCTATAGTCCAGCAGAATTTTGCAAAAAATGCCTCGGATCTCGTATCTCAATATTTTCGTCATTAAATGGTTCTCAGAGCTTAAATTTGGAATTTGCGTTAATTTTGATATCCTTGTAGATATCCATATCTCAGAAATAAATATTTGTGATTTCGGGAAAAAAGTGCATTTTGAAATCATGGGCTATAGTCCAGCAGAATTTTGCAAAAATGCCTCGGATTTCGTATCTCAATATTTTCGTCATTAAATGGTTCTCAGAGCTAAAATTTGGAATTTATATTCAGTTTGATATCCTTGTAGATATCCATGTCTCAGAAATAAATATTTGTGATTTCGGGAAAAAAGTGCATTTTGAAATCATGGGCTATAGTCCAGCAGAATTTTGCAAAAAATGCCTCGGATCTCGTATCTCAATATTTTCGTCATTAAATGGTTCTCAGAGCTTAAATTTGGAATTTGCGTTAATTTTGATACCCTTGTAGATATCCATATCTCAGAAATAAATATTTGTGATTCCGGGAAAAAAGTGCATTTTGAAATCATGGGCTATAGTCCAGCAGAATTTTGCAAAAAATGCCTCGGATCTCGTATCTCAATATTTTCGTCATTAAATGGTTCTCAGAGCTTAAATTTGGAATTTGCGTTAATTTTGATATCCTTGTAGATATCCATATCTCAGAAATAAATATTTGTGATTTCGGGAAAAAAGTGCATTTTGAAATCATGGGCTTTAGTCCAGCAGAATTTTGCAAAAATGCCTCGGATTTCGTATCTCAATATTTTCGTCATTAAATGGTTCTCAGAGCTAAAATTTGGAATTTATATTCAGTTTGATATCCTTGTAGATATCCATGTCTCAGAAATAAATATTTGTGATTTCGGGAAAAAAGTGCATTTTGAAATCATGGGCTATAGTCCAGCAGAATTTTGCAAAAAATGCCTCGGATCTCGTATCTCAATATTTTCGTCATTAAATGGTTCTCAGAGCTTAAATTTGGAATTTGCGTTAATTTTGATATCCTTGTAGATATCAATATCTCAGAAATAAATATTTGTGATTTCGGGAAAAAAGTGCATTTTGAAATCATGGGCTATAGTCCAGCAGAATTTTGCAAAAAATGCCTCGGATCTCGTATCTCAATATTTTCGTCATTAAATGGTTCTCAGAGCTTAAATTTGGAATTTGCGTTAATTTTGATATCCTTGTAGATATCCATATCTCAGAAATAAATATTTGTGATTTCGGGAAAAAAGTGCATTTTGAAATCATGGGCTATAGTCCAGCAGAATTTTGCAAAAAATGCCTCGGATCTCGTATCTCAATATTTTCGTCATTAAATGGTTCTCAGAGCTTAAATTTGGAATTTGCGTTAATTTTGATATCCTTGTAGATATCCATATCTCAGAAATAAATATTTGTGATTTCGGGAAAAAAGTGCATTTTGAAATCATGGGCTATAGTCCAGCAGAATTTTGCAAAAATGCCTCGGATTTCGTATCTCAATATTTTCGTCATTAAATGGTTCTCAGAGCTAAAATTTGGAATTTATATTCAGTTTGATATCCTTGTAGATATCCATGTCTCAGAAATAAATATTTGTGAATTCGGGAAAAAAGTGCATTTTGAAATCATGGGCTATAGTCCAGCAGAATTTTGCAAAAAATGCCTCGGATCTCGTATCTCAATATTTTCGTCATTAAATGGTTCTCAGAGCTTAAATTTGGAATTTGCGTTAATTTTGATATCCTTGTAGATATCAATATCTCAGAAATAAATATTTGTGATTTCGGGAAAAAAGTGCATTTTGAAATCATGGGCTATAGTCCAGCAGAATTTTGCAAAAAATGCCTCGGATCTCGTATCTCAATATTTTCGTCATTAAATGGTTCTCAGAGCTTAAATTTGGAATTTGCGTTAATTTTGATATCCTTGTAGATATCCATATCTCAGAAATAAATATTTGTGATTTCGGGAAAAAAGTGCATTTTGAAATCATGGGCTATAGTCCAGCAGAATTTTGCAAAAAATGCCTCGGATCTCGTATCTCAATATTTTCGTCATTAAATGGTTCTCAGAGCTTAAATTTGGAATTTGCGTTAATTTTGATATCCTTGTAGATATCAATATCTCAGAAATAAATATTTGTGATTTCGGGAAAAAAGTGCATTTTGAAATCATGGGCTATAATAGTCCAGCAGAATTTTGCAAAAAATGCCTCGGATCTCGTATCTCAATATTTTCGTCATTAAATGGTTCTCAGAGCTTAAATTTGGAATTTGCGTTAATTTTGATATCCTTGTAGATATCCATATCTCAGAAATAAATATTTGTGATTTCGGGAAAAAAGTGCATTTTGAAATCATGGGCTATAGTCCAGCAGAATTTTGCAAAAATGCCTCGGATTTCGTATCTCAATATTTTCGTCATTAAATGGTTCTCAGAGCTAAAATTTGGAATTTATATTCAGTTTGATATCCTTGTAGATATCCATGTCTCAGAAATAAATATTTGTGATTTCGGGAAAAAAGTGCATTTTGAAATCATGGGCTATAGTCCAGCAGAATTTTGCAAAAAATGCCTCGGATCTCGTATCTCAATATTTTCGTCATTAAATGGTTCTCAGAGCTTAAATTTGGAATTTGCGTTTATTTTGATACCCTTGTAGATATCCATATCTCAGAAATAAATATTTGTGATTCCGGGAAAAAAGTGCATTTTGAAATCATGGGCTATAGTCCAGCAGAATTTTGCAAAAAATGCCTCGGATCTCGT
This sequence comes from Orthonevra nobilis, assembly GCA_963555765.1. Classification (NCBI taxonomy): domain Eukaryota; kingdom Metazoa; phylum Arthropoda; class Insecta; order Diptera; family Syrphidae; genus Orthonevra; species Orthonevra nobilis. The sequence continues at coordinate 7,268,622 of OY743227.1, read as the reverse complement.
ATCTCAATATTTTCGTCATTAAATGGTTCTCAGAGCTTAAATTTGGAATTTGCGTTAATTTTGATATCCTTGTAGATATCCATATCTCAGAAATAAATATTTGTGATTTCGGGAAAAAAGTGCATTTTGAAATCATGGGCTATAGTCCAGCAGAATTTTGCAAAAATGCCTCGGATTTCGTACCTCAATATTTTCGTCATTAAATGGTTCTCAGAGCTAAAATTTGGAATTTATATTCAGTTTGATATCCTTGTAGATATCCATGTCTCAGAAATAAATATTTGTGATTTCGGGAAAAAAGTGCATTTTGAAATCTTGGGCTATAGTCCAGCAGAATTTTGCAAAAAATGCCTCGGATCTCAATATTTTCGTCATTAAATGGTTCTCAGAGCTTAAATTTGGAATTTGCGTTAATTTTGATACCCTTGTAGATATCCATATCTCAGAAATAAATATTTGTGATTCCGGGAAAAAAGTGCATTTTGAAATCATGGGCTATAGTCCAGCAGAATTTTGCAAAAATGCCTCGGATTTCGTATCTCAATATTTTCGTCATTAAATGGTTCTCAGAGCTAAAATTTGGAATTTATATTCAGTTTGATATCCTTGTAGATATCCATGTCTCAGAAATAAATATTTGTGATTTCGGGAAAAAAGTGCATTTTGAAATCATGGGCTATAGTCCAGCAGAATTTTGCAAAAAATGCCTCGGATCTCGTATCGCAATATTTTCGTCATTAAATGGTTCTCAGAGCTTAAATTTGGAATTTGCGTTAATTTTGATATTCTTGTAGATATCAATATCTCAGAAATAAATATTTGTGATTTCGGGAAAAAAGTGCATTTTGAAATCATGGGCTATAGTCCAGCAGAATTTTGCAAAAAATGCCTCGGATCTCGTATCTCAATATTTTCGTCATTAAATGGTTCTCAGAGCTTAAATTTGGAATTTGCGTTAATTTTGATATCCTTGTAGATATCCATATCTCAGAAATAAATATTTGTGATTTCGGGAAAAAAGTGCATTTTGAAATCATGGGCTATAGTCCAGCAGAATTTTGCAAAAATGCCTCGGATTTCGTATCTCAATATTTTCGTCATTAAATGGTTCTCAGAGCTAAAATTTGGAATTTATATTCAGTTTGATATCCTTGTAGATATCCATGTCTCAGAAATAAATATTTGTGATTTCGGGAAAAAAGTGCATTTTGAAATCATGGGCTATAGTCCAGCAGAATTTTGCAAAAAATGCCTCGGATCTCGTATCGCAATATTTTCGTCATTAAATGGTTCTCAGAGCTTAAATTTGGAATTTGCGTTAATTTTGATATTCTTGTAGATATCAATATCTCAGAAATAAATATTTGTGATTTCGGGAAAAAAGTGCATTTTGAAATCATGGGCAGAATTTTGCAAAAAAGCCTCGGATTTCGTATCTCACTATTTTCGTCAATAAATGATTCTCAGAGCTAAAATTTGGAACTCGTATTCAATTTTATATCCTTGTAGATATCCATATCTCAGAAATAAATATTTGTGATTTCGGGAAAAAAGTGCATTTTGAAATCATGGGCTATGGTCCAGCAGAATTTTGCAAAAAAGCCTCGGATTTCGCATCTCAATATTTTCGTCATTAAATGGTTCTCAGAGCTTTAATTTGGAATTTGCGTTAGTTTTGGTATCCTTGTATATATCCATATCTCAGAAAAAGATATTTGTGATTTCGGGAAAAAAGTGCATTTTGAAATCATGGGCTATAGTCCAGCAGAATTTTGCAAAAAAGCCTCGGATTTCGTATCTCAATATTTTCGTCATTAAATGGTTCTCAGAGCTTAAATTTGGAATTTGCGTTTGTTTTGATATCCTTGTATATATCCATATCTCAGAAAAAGATATTTGTGATTTCGGGAAAAAAGTGCATTTTGAAATCATGGGCTATAGTCCAGCAGAATTTTGCAAAAAAGCCTCGGATTTCGTATCTCAATATTTTCGTCATTAAATGGTTCTCAGAGCTTAAATTTGGAATTTGCGTTAATTTTGATATCCTTGTAGATATGCATGTCTCAGAAATAAATATTTGTGATTTCGGGAAAAAAGTGCATTTTGAAATCATGGGCTATAGTCCAGCAGAATTTTGCAAAAAAGCCTCGGATTTCGTATCTCAATATTTTCGTCATTAAATGGTTCTCAGAGCTTAAATTTGGAATTTGCGTTAGTTTTGGTATCCTTGTATATATCCATATCTCAGAAAAAGATATTTGTGATTTCGGGAAAAAAGTGCATTTTGAAATAATGGGCTACAGTCCAGCAGAATTTTGCAAAAAAGCCTCGGATTTCGTATCTCAATATTTTCGTCATTAAATGGTTCTCAGAGCTTAAATTTGGAATTTGTATCCAGTTTGATATCCTTGTAGATATCCATGTCTCAGAAATAAATATTTGTGATTTCGGGAAAAAAGTGCAATTTGAAATCATGGGCTATAGTCCAGCAGAATTTTGCAAAAAAGCCTCGGATTTCGTATCTCAATATTTTCGTCATTAAATGGTTCTCAGAGATTAAATTTGGAATTTGCGTTAGTTTTGATATCCTTGTATATATCCATATTTTAGAAAAAGATATTTGTGATTTCGGGAAAAAAGTGCAATTTGAAATCATGGGCTATAGTCCAGCAGAATTTTGCAAAAAAGCCTCGGATTTCGTATCTCAATATTTTCGTCATTAAATGTTTCTCAGAGCTTAAACTTGGAATTTGCGTTAATTTTGATATCCTTGTAGATATCCATGTCTCAGAAATAAATATTTGTGATTTCGGGAAAAAAGTGCATTTTGAAATCATGGGCTATAGTCCAGCAGAATTTTGCAAAAAAGCCTCGGATTTCGTATCTCAATATTTTCGTCATTAAATGGTTCTCAGAGCTTAAATTTGGAATTTGCGTTAGTTTTGGTATCCTTGTATATATCCATATCTCAGAAAAAGATATTTGTGATTTCGGGAAAAAAGTGCATTTTGAAATAATGGGCTATAGTCCAGCAGAATTTTGCAAAAAAGCCTCGGATTTCGTATCTCAATATTTTCGTCATTAAATGGTTCTCAGAGCTTAAATTTGGAATTTGCGTTAGTTTTGGTATCCTTGTATATATCCATATCTCAGAAAAAGATATTTGTGATTTCGGGAAAAAAGTGCATTTTGAAATAATGGGCTATAGTCCAGCAGAATTTTGCAAAAAAGCCTCGGATTTCGTATCTCAATATTTTCGTCATTAAATGGTTCTCAGAGCTTAAATTTGGAATTTGCGTTTATTTTGATATCCTTGTAGGTATCCATATCTCAGAAATAAATATTTGTGATTTCGGGAAAAAAGTGCATTTTGAAATCATGGGCTATAGTCCAGCAGAATTTTGCAAAAAAGCCTCGGATTTCGTATCTCAATATTTTCGTCATTAAATGGTTCTCAGAGCTTAAATTTGGAATTTGCGTTAGTTTTGATATCCTTGTATATATCCATATCTCAGAAAAAGATATTTGTGATTTCGGGAAAAAAGTTCATTTTGAAATCATGGGCTATAGTCCAGCAGAATTTTGCAAAAAAGCCTCGGATTTCGTATCTCAATATTTTCGTCATTAAATGGTCTCAGAGCTTAAATTTGGAATTTGCGTTAGTTTTGATATCCTTGTATATATCCATATCTCAGAAAAAGATATTTGTGATTTCGGGAAAAAAGTGCATTTTGAAATCATGGGCTATAGTCCAGCAGAATTTTGCAAAAAAGCCTCGGATTTCGTATCTCAATATTTTCGTCATTAAATGGTTCTCAGAGCTTAAACTTGGAATTTGCGTTAATTTTGATATCCTTGTAGATATCCATGTCTCAGAAATAAAAATTTGTGATTTCGGGAAAAAAGTGCATTTTGAAATCATGGGCTATAGTCCAGCAGAATTTTGCAAAAAAGCCTCGGATTTCGTATCTCAATATTTTCGTCATTAAATGGTTCTCAGAGCTTAAAGTTGGAATTTGCGTTAGTTTTGATATCCTTGTATATATCCATATCTCAGAAAAGATAATTGTGATTTTGGGAAAAAAGTGCATTTTGAAATCATGGGCTATAGTCCAGCAGAATTTTGCAAAAAAACCTCGGATTTCGTATCTCAATATTTTCGTCATTAAATGGTTCTCAGAGCTTAAACTTGGAATTTGCGTTAATTTTGATATCCTTGTAGATATCCATGTCTCAGAAATAAATATTTGTGATTTCGGGAAAAAAGTGCATTTTGAAATCATGGGCTATAGTCCAGCAGAATTTTGCAAAAAAGCCTCGGATTTCGCATCTCAATATTTTCGTCATTAAATGGTTCTCAGAGCTTTAATTTGGAATTTGCGTTAGTTTTGGTATCCTTGTATATATCCATATCTCAGAAAAAGATATTTGTGATTTCGGGAAAAAAGTGCATTTTGAAATCATGGGCTATAGTCCAGCAGAATTTTGCAAAAAAGCCTCGGATTTCGTATCTCAATATTTTCGTCATTAAATGGTTCTCAGAGCTTTAATTTGGAATTTGCGTTAGATTTGATATCCTTGTATATATCCATGTCTCAGAAATAAAAATTTGTGATTTCGGGAAAAAAGTGCATTTTGAAATCATGGGCTATGGTCCAGCAGAATTTTGCAAAAAAGCCTCGGATTTCGCATCTCAATATTTTCGTCATTAAATGGTTCTCAGAGCTTTAATTTGGAATTTGCGTTAGTTTTGGTATCCTTGTATATATCCATATCTCAGAAAAAGATATTTGTGATTTCGGGAGAAAAGTGCATTTTGAAATCATGGGCTAAAGTCCAGCAGAATTTTGCAAAAAAGCCTCGGATTTCGTATCTCAATATTTTCGTCACTAAATGGTTCTCAGAGCTTAAATTTGGAATTTGCGTTAGTTTTGGTATCCTTGTATATATCCATATCTCAGAAAAAGATATTTGTGATTTCGGCAAAAAAGTGCATTTTGAAATCATGGGCTATAGTCCAGCAGAATTTTGCAAAAAAGCCTCGGATTTCGTATCTCAATATTTTCGTCATTAAATGGTTCTCAGAGCTTAAATTTGGAATTTGCGTTAGTTTTGATATCCTTGTATATATCCATATCTCAGAAAAAGATAATTGTGATTTCGGGAAAAAAGTGCATTTTGAAATCATGGGCTATAGTCCAGCAGAATTTTGCAAAAAAGCCTCGGATTTCGTATCTCACTATTTTCGTCATTAAATGATTCTCAGAGCTTAAATTTGGAATTTGCGTTAGTTTTGGTATCCTTGTATATATCCATATCTCAGAAAAAGATATTTGTGATTTCGGGAAAAAAGTGCATTTTGAAATCATGGGCTATAGTCCAGCAGAATTTTGCAAAAAAGCCTCGGATTTCCTATCTCAATATTTTCGTCATTAAATGGTTCTCAGAGCTTAAATTTGGAATTTGCGTTAGTTTTGGTATCCTTGTATATATCCATATCTCAGAAAAAGATATTTGTGATTTCGGGAAAAAAGTGCATTTTGAAATCATGGGCTATAGTCCAGCAGAATTTTGCAAAAAAGCCTCGGATTTCGTATCTCAATATTTTCGTCATTAAATGGTTCTCAGAGCTTTAATTAGGAATTTGCGTTAGTTTTGGTATCCTTGTATATATCCATATCTCAGAAAAAGATATTTGTGATTTCGGGAAAAAAGTGCATTTTGAAATCATGGGCTATAGTCCAGCAGAATTTTGCAAAAAAGCCTCGGATTTCGTATCTCACTATTTTCGTCATTAAATGATTCTCAGAGCTTAAATTTGGAATTTGCGTTAGTTTTGGTATCCTTGTATATATCCATATCTCAGAAAAAGATATTTGTGATTTCGGGAAAAAAGTGCATTTTGAAATCATGGGCTATAGTCCAGCAGAATTTTGCAAAAAAGCCTCGGATTTCGTATCTCAATATTTTCGTCATTAAATGGTTCTCAGAGCTTTAATTAGGAATTTGCGTTAGTTTTGGTATCCTTGTATATATCCATATCTCAGAAAAAGATATTTGTGATTTCGGGAAAAAAGTGCATTTTGAAATCATGGGCTATAGTCCAGCAGAATTTTGCAAAAAAGCCTCGGATTTCGTATCTCACTATTTTCGTCATTAAATGATTCTCAGAGCTTAAATTTGGAATTTGCGTTAGTTTTGGTATCCTTGTATATATCCATATCTCAGAAAAAGATATTTGTGATTTCGGGAAAAAAGTGCATTTTGAAATCATGGGCTATAGTCCAGCAGAATTTTGCAAAAAAGCCTCGGATTTCGTATCTCACTATTTTCGTCATTAAATGATTCTCAGAGCTTAAATTTGGAATTTGCGTTAGTTTTGGTATCCTTGTATATATCCATATCTCAGAAAAAGATATTTGTGATTTCGGGAAAAAAGTGCATTTTGAAATCATGGGCTATAGTCCAGCAGAATTTTGCAAAAAAGCCTCGGATTTCCTATCTCAATATTTTCGTCATTAAATGGTTCTCAGAGCTTAAATTTGGAATTTGCGTTAGTTTTGGTATCCTTGTATATATCCATATCTCAGAAAAAGATATTTGTGATTTCGGGAAAAAAGTGCATTTTGAAATCATGGGCTATAGTCCAGCAGAATTTTGCAAAAAAGCCTCGGATTTCGTATCTCAATATTTTCGTCATTAAATGGTTCTCAGAGCTTAAACTTGGAATTTGCGTTAATTTTGATATCCTTGTAGATATCCATGTCTCAGAAATAAAAATTTGTGATTTCGGGAAAAAAGTGCATTTTGAAATCATGGGCTATAGTCCAGCAGAATTTTGCAAAAAAGCCTCGGATTTCGTATCTCACTATTTTCGTCATTAAATGATTCTCAGAGCTTAAATTTGGAATTTGCGTTAGTTTTGGTATCCTTGTATATATCCATATCTCAGAAAAAGATATTTGTGATTTCGGGAAAAAAGTGCATTTTGAAATCATGGGCTATAGTCCAGCAGAATTTTGCAAAAAAGCCTCGGATTTCGTATCTCAATATTTTCGTCATTAAATGGTTCTCAGAGCTTTAATTTGGAATTTGCGTTAGTTTTGGTATCCTTGTATATATCCATATCTCAGAAAAAGATATTTGTGATTTCGGGAAAAAAGTGCATTTTGAAATCATGGGCTATAGTCCAGCAGAATTTTGCAAAAAAGCCTCGGATTTCGTATCTCACTATTTTCGTCATTAAATGATTCTCAGAGCTTAAATTTGGAATTTGCGTTAGTTTTGGTATCCTTGTATATATCCATATCTCAGAAAAAGATATTTGTGATTTCGGGAAAAAAGTGCATTTTGAAATCATGGGCTATAGTCCAGCAGAATTTTGCAAAAAAGCCTCGGATTTCGTATCTCAATATTTTCGTCATTAAATGGTTCTCAGAGCTTAAACTTGGAATTTGCGTTAATTTTGATATCCTTGTAGATATCCATGTCTCAGAAATAAAAATTTGTGATTTCGGGAAAAAAGTGCATTTTGAAATCATGGGCTATAGTCCAGCAGAATTTTGCAAAAAAGCCTCGGATTTCGTATCTCACTATTTTCGTCATTAAATGATTCTCAGAGCTAAAATTTGGAACTCGTATTCAATTTTATATCCTTGTAGATATCCATATCTCAGAAATAAATATATGTGATTTCGGGAAAAAAGTGCATTTTGAAATCATGGGCTATAGTCCAGCAAAATTTTGCAAAAAAGCTTCGGATTTCGCATCTCAATATTTTCGTCATTAAATGGTTCTCAGAGCTTTAATTTGGAATTTGCGTTAGTTTTGGTATCCTCTGTAATATATCCATATCTCAGAAAAAGATATTTGTGATTTCGGAAAAAAGTGCATTTTGAAATCATGGGCTATAGTCCAGCAGAATTTTGCAAAAAAGCCTCGGATTTCGTATCTCAATATTTTCGTCATTAAATGGTTCTCAGAGCTTAAAGTTGGAATTTGCGTTAGTTTTGATATCCTTGTATATATCCATATCTCAGAAAAAGATAATTGTGATTTTGGGAAAAAAGTGCATTTTGAAATCATGGGCTATAGTCCAGCAGAATTTTGCAAAAAAGCCTCGGATTTCGTATCTCACTATTTTCGTCATTAATTGATTCTCAGAGCTAAAATTTGGAACTCGTATTCAATTTTATATCCTTGTAGATATCCATATCTCAGAAATAAATATTTGTGATTTCGGGAAAAAAGTGCATTTTGAAATCATGGGCTATAGTCCAGTAGAATTTTGCAAAAAAGCCTCGGATTTCGCATCTCAATATTTTCGTCATTAAATGGTTCTCAGAGCTTTAATTGGAATTTGCGTTAGTTTTGGTATCCTTGTATATATCCATATCTCAGAAAAAGATATTTGTGATTTCGGGAAAAAAGTGCATTTTGAAATCATGGGCTATAGTCCAGCAGAATTTTGCAAAAAAGCCTCGGATTTCGTATCTCAATATTTTCGTCATTAAATGGTTCTCAGAGCTTTAATTTGGAATTTGCGTTAGTTTTGATATCCTTGTATATATCCATGTCTCAGAAAAAGATAATTGTGATTTTGGGAAAAAAGTGCATTTTGAAATCATGGGCTATAGTCCAGCAGAATTTTGCAAAAAAGCCTCGGATTTCGTATCTCAATATTTTCGTCATTAAATGGTTCTCAGAGCTTAAAGTTGGAATTTGCGTTAGTTTTGATATCCTTGTATATATCCATATCTCAGAAAAAGATAATTGTGATTTTGGGAAAAAAGTGCATTTTGAAATCATGGGCTATAGTCCAGCAGAATTTTGCAAAAAAGCCTCGGATTTCGTATCTCAATATTTTCGTCATTAAATGGTTCTCAGAGCTTTAATTTGGAATTTGCGTTAGTTTTGATATCCTTGTATATATCCATGTCTCAGAAAAAGATATTTGTGATTTCGGGAAAAAGCCTCGGATTTCGTATCTCAATATTTTCGTCATTAAATGGTTCTCAGAGCTTAAATTTGGAATTTGCGTTAGTTTTGGTATCCTTGTATATACCCATATCTCAGAAAAAGATAATTGTGATTTCGGGAAAAAAGTGCATTTTGAAATCATGGGCTATAGTCCAGCAGAATTTTGCAAAAAAGCCTCGGATTTCGTATCTCAATATTTTCGTCATTAAATGGTTCTCAGAGCTTAAATTTGGAATTTGCGTTAGTTTTGGTATCCTTGTATATATCCACATCTCAGAAAAAGATATTTGTGATTTCGGGAAAAAAGTGCATTTTGAAATCATGGGCTATAGTCCAGCAGAATTTTGCAAAAAAGCCTCGGATTTCGTATCTCAATATTTTCGTCATTAAATGGTTCTCAGAGCTTAAACTTGGAATTTGCGTTAATTTTGATATCCTTGTAGATATCCATGTCTCAGAAATAAAAATTTGTGATTTCGGGAAAAAAGTGCATTTTGAAATCATGGGCTATAGTCCAGCAGAATTTTGCAAAAAAGCCTCGGATTTCGCATCTCAATATTTTCGTCATTAAATGGTTCTCAGAGCTTCACTTTGGAATTTGCGTTAGTTTTGATATCCTTGTATATATCCATATCTCAGAAAAAGATAATTGTGATTTTGGGAAAAAAGTGCATTTTGAAATCATGGGCTATAGTCCAGCAGAATTTTGCAAAAAAGCCTCGGATTTCGTATCTCAATATTTTCGTCATTAAATGGTTCTCAGTGCTTTAATTTGGAATTTGCGTTAGTTTTGATATCTTTGTATATATCCATGTCTCAGAAATAAAAATTTGTGATTTCGGGAAAAAAGTGCATTTTGAAATCATGGGCTATAGTCCAGCAGAATTTTGCAAAAAAGCCTCGGATTTCGTATCTCAATATTTTCGTCACTAAATGGTTCTCAGAGCTTAAAGTTGGAATTTGCGTTAGTTTTGATATCCTTGTATATATCCATATCTCAGAAAAAGATAATTGTGATTTTGGGAAAAAAGTGCATTTTGAAATCATGGGCTATAGTCCAGCAGAATTTTGCAAAAAAGCCTCGGATTTCGTATCTCAATATTTTCGTCACTAAATGGTTCTCAGAGCTTAAAGTTGGAATTTGCGTTAGTTTTGATATCCTTGTATATATCCATATCTCAGAAAAACATAATTGTGATTTTGGGAAAAAAGTGCATTTTGAAATCATGGGCTATAGTCCAGCAGAATTTTGCAAAAAAGCCTCGGATTTCGTATCTCAATATTTTCGTCATTAAATGGTTCTCAGAGCTTTAATTTGGAATTTGAGTTAGTTTTGGTATCCTTGTATATATCCATATCTCAGAAAAAGATATTTGTGATTTCGGGAAAAAAGTGCATTTTGAAATCATGGGCTATAGTCCAGCAGAATTTTGCAAAAAAGCCTCGGATTTCGTATCTCAATATTTTCGTCATCAAATGGTTCTCAGAGCTTAAAGTTGGAATTTGCGTTAGTTTTGATATCCTTGTATATATCCATATCTCAGAAAAAGATAATTGTGATTTTGGGAAAAAAGTGCATTTTGAAATCATGGGCTATGGTCCAGCAGAATTTTGCAAAAAAGCCTCGGATTTCGCATCTCAATATTTTCGTCATTAAATGGTTCTCAGAGCTTTAATTTGGAATTTGCGTTAGTTTTGGTATTCTTGTATATATCCATATCTCAGAAAAAGATATTTGTGATTTCGGGAAAAAAGTGCATTTTGAAATCATGGGCTATAGTCCAGCAGAATTTTGCAAAAAAGCCTCGGATTTCGTATCTCAATATTTTCGTCACTAAATGGTTCTCAGAGCTTAAAGTTGGAATTTGCGTTAGTTTTGATATCCTTGTATATATCCATATCTCAGAAAAACATAATTGTGATTTTGGGAAAAAAGTGCATTTTGAAATCATGGGCTATAGTTCAGCAGAATTTTGCAAAAAAGCCTCGGATTTCGTATCTCAATATTTTCGTCATTAAATGGTTCTCAGAGCTTTAATTTGAATTTGAATTAGTTTTGGTATCCTTGTATATATCCATATCTCAGAAAAAGATATTTGTGATTTCGGGAAAAAAGTGCATTTTGAAATCATGGGCTATAGTCCAGCAGAATTTTGCAAAAAAGCCTCGGATTTCGTATCTCAATATATTCGTCATTAAATGGTTCTCAGAGCTTAAAGTTGGAATTTGCGTTAGTTTTGATATACTTGTATATATCCATATCTCAGAAAAAGATAATTGTGATTTTGGGAAAAAAGTGCATTTTGAAATCATGGGCTATAGTCCAGCAGAATTTTGCAAAAAAGCCTCGGATTTCGTATCTCAATATTTTCGTCATTAAATGGTTCTCAGAGCTTTAATTTGGAATTTGCGTTAGTTTTGATATCCTTGTATATATCCATTTCTCAGAAATAAAAATTTGTGATTTCGGGAAAAAAGTGCATTTTGAAATCATGGGCTATGGTCCAGCAGAATTTTGCAAAAAAGCCTCGGATTTCGCATCTCAATATTTTCGTCATTAAATGGTTCTCAGAGCTTTAATTTGGAATTTGCGTTAGTTTTGGTATCCTTGTATATATCCATATCTCAGAAAAAGATATTTGTGATTTCGGGAAAAAAGTGCATTTTGAAATCATGGGCTATAGTCCAGCAGAATTTTGCAAAAAAGCCTCGGATTTCGTATCTCAATATTTTCGTCATTAAATGGTTCTCAGAGCTTTAATTTGGAATTTGCGTTAGTTTTGATATCCTTGTATATATCCATATCTCAGAAAAAGATATTTGTGATTTTGGGAAAAAAGTGCATTTTGAAATCATGGGCTATAGTCCAGCAGAATTTTGCAAAAAAGCCTCGGATTTCGTATCTCAATATTTTCGTCACTAAATGGTTCTCAGAGCTTAAAGTTGGAATTTGCGTTAGTTTTGATATCCTTGTATATATCCATATCTCAGAAAAAGATAATTGTGATTTTGGGAAAAAAGTGCATTTTGAAATCATGGGCTATAGTCCAGCAGAATTTTGCAAAAAAGCCTCGGATTTCGTATCTCAATATTTTCGTCATTAAATGGTTCTCAGAGCTTTAATTTGGAATTTGAGTTAGTTTTGGTATCCTTGTATATATCCATATCTCAGAAAAAGATATTTGTGATTTCGGGAAAAAAGTGCATTTTGAAATCATGGGCTATAGTCCAGCAGAATTTTGCAAAAAAGCCTCGGATTTCGTATCTCAATATTTTCGTCATTAAATGGTTCTCAGAGCTTGAAGTTGGAATTTGCGATAGTTTTGATATCCTTGTATATATCCATATCTCAGAAAAAGATAATTGTGATTTTGGGAAAAAAGTGCATTTTGAAATCATGGGCTATGGTCCAGCAGAATTTTGCAAAAAAGCCTCGGATTTCGCATCTCAATATTTTCGTCATTAAATGGTTCTCAGAGCTTTAATTTGGAATTTGCGTTAGTTTTGGTATTCTTGTATATATCCATATCTCAGAAAAAGATATTTGTGATTTCGGGAAAAAAGTGCATTTTGAAATCATGGGCTATAGTCCAGCAGAATTTTGCAAAAAAGCCTCGGATTTCGTATCTCAATATTTTCGTCACTAAATGGTTCTCAGAGCTTAAAGTTGGAATTTGCGTTAGTTTTGATATCCTTGTATATATCCATATCTCAGAAAAACATAATTGTGATTTTGGGAAAAAAGTGCATTTTGAAATCATGGGCTATAGTTCAGCAGAATTTTGCAAAAAAGCCTCGGATTTCGTATCTCAATATTTTCGTCATTAAATGGTTCTCAGAGCTTTAATTTGGAATTTGAATTAGTTTTGGTATCCTTGTATATATCCATATCTCAGAAAAAGATATTTGTGATTTCGGGAAAAAAGTGCATTTTGAAATCATGGGCTATAGTCCAGCAGAATTTTGCAAAAAAGCCTCGGATTTCGTATCTCAATATATTCGTCATTAAATGGTTCTCAGAGCTTAAAGTTGGAATTTGCGTTAGTTTTGATATACTTGTATATATCCATATCTCAGAAAAAGATAATTGTGATTTTGGGAAAAAAGTGCATTTTGAAATCATGGGCTATAGTCCAGCAGAATTTTGCAAAAAAGCCTCGGATTTCGTATCTCAATATTTTCGTCATTAAATGGTTCTCAGAGCTTTAATTTGGAATTTGCGTTAGTTTTGATATCCTTGTATATATCCATATCTCAGAAAAAGATATTTGTGATTTCGGGAAAAAAGTGCATTTTGAAATCATGGGCTATAGTCCAGCAGAATTTTGCAAAAAAGCCTCGGATTTCGTATCTCAATATTTTCGTCATTAAATGGTTCTCAGAGCTTTAATTTGGAATTTGCGTTAGTTTTGATATCCTTGTATATATCCATATCTCAGAAAAAGATAATTGTGATTTTGGGAAAAAAGTGCATTTTGAAATCATGGGCTATAGTCCAGCAGAATTTTGCAAAAAAGCCTCGGATTTCGTATCTCAATATTTTCGTCATTAAATGGTTCTCAGAGCTTTAATTTGGAATTTGCGTTAGTTTTGATATCCTTGTATATATCCATGTCTCAGAAATAAAAATTTGTGATTTCGGGAAAAAAGTGCATTTTGAAATCATGGGCTATGGTCCAGCAGAATTTTGCAAAAAAGCCTCGGATTTCGCATCTCAATATTTTCGTCATTAAATGGTTCTCAGAGCTTTAATTTGGAATTTGCGTTAGTTTTGATATCCTTGTATATATCCATGTCTCAGAAATAAAAATTTGTGATTTCGGGAAAAAAGTGCATTTTGAAATCATGGGCAAAAAAGCCTCGGATTTCGTATCTCAATATTTTCGTCATTAAATGGTTCTCAGAGCTTAAAGTTGGAATTTGCGTTAGTTTTGATATCCTTGTATATATCCATATCTCAGAAAAAGATAATTGTGATTTTGGGAAAAAAGTGCATTTTGAAATCATGGGCTATAGTCCAGCAGAATTTTGCAAAAAAGCCTCGGATTTCGTATCTCAATATTTTCGTCATTAAATGGTTCTCAGAGCTTAAAGTTGGAATTTGCGTTAGTTTTGATATCCTTGTATATATCCATATCTCAGAAAAAGATAATTGTGATTTTGGGAAAAAAGTGCATTTTGAAATCATGGGCTATAGTCCAGCAGAATTTTGCAAAAAAGCCTCGGATTTCGTATCTCAATATTTTCGTCATTAAATGGTTCTCAGAGCTTTAATTTGGAATTTGCGTTAGTTTTGATATCCTTGTATATATCCATGTCTCAGAAATAAAAATTTGTGATTTTGGGAAAAAAGTGCATTTTGAAATCATGGGCTATAGTCCAGCAGAATTTTGCAAAAAAGCCTCGGATTTCGTATCTCAATATTTTCGTCATTAAATGGTTCTCAGAGCTTTAATTTGGAATTTGCGTTAGTTTTGATATCCTTGTATATATCCATGTCTCAGAAATAAAAATTTGTGATTTCGGGAAAAAAGTGCATTTTGAAATCATGGGCTATGGTCCAGCAGAATTTTGCAAAAAAGCCTCGGATTTCGCATCTCAATATTTTCGTCATTAAATGGTTCTCAGAGCTTTAATTTGGAATTTGCGTTAGTTTTGATATCCTTGTATATATCCATTTCTCAGAAATAAAAATTTGTGATTTCGGGAAAAAAGTGCATTTTGAAATCATGGGCTATGGTCCAGCAGAATTTTGCAAAAAAGCCTCGGATTTCGCATCTCAATATTTTCGTCATTAAATGGTTCTCAGAGCTTAAATTTGGAATTTGCGTTAGTTTTGATATCCTTGTATATATCCATATCTCAGAAAAAGATAATTGTGATTTTGGGAAAAAAGTGCATTTTGAAATCATGGGCTATAGTCCAGCAGAATTTTGCAAAAAAGCCTCGGATTTCGTATCTCAATATTTTCGTCATTAAATGGTTCTCAGAGCTTAAATTTGGAATTTGTATCCAGTTTGATATCCTTGTAGATATCCATGTCTCAGAAATAAATATTTGTGATTTCGGGAAAAAAGTGCATTTTGAAATCATGGGCTATAGTCCAGCAGAATTTTGCAAAAAAGCCTCGGATTTCGTATCTCAATATTTTCGTCATTAAATGGTTCTCAGAGCTTAAAGTTGGAATTTGCGTTAGTTTTGATATCCTTGTATATATCCATATCTCAGAAAAAGATAATTGTGATTTTGGGAAAAAAGTGCATTTTGAAATCATGGGCTATAGTCCAGCAGAATTTTGCAAAAATGCCTCGGATTTCGTATCTCAATATTTTCGTCATTAAATGGTTCTCAGAGCTTTAATTTGGAATTTGCGTTAGTTTTGATATCCTTGTATATATCCATGTCTCAGAAATAAAAATTTGTGATTTCGGGAAAAAAGTGCATTTTGAAATCATGGGCTATGGTCCAGCAGAATTTTGCAAAAAAGCCTCGGATTTCGCATCTCAATATTTTCGTCATTAAATGGTTCTCAGAGCTTTAATTTGGAATTTGCGTTAGTTTTGGTATCCTTGTATATATCCATATCTCAGAAAAAGATATTTGTGATTTCGGGAAAAAAGTGCATTTTGAAATCATGGGCTATAGTCCAGCAGAATTTTGCAAAAAAGCCTCGGATTTCGTATCTCAATATTTTCGTCATTAAATGGTTCTCAGAGCTTAAAGTTGGAATTTGCGTTAGTTTTGATATCCTTGTATATATCCATATCTCAGAAAAAGATAATTGTGATTTTGGGAAAAAAGTGCATTTTGAAATCATGGGCTATAGTCCAGCAGAATTTTGCAAAAAAGCCTCGGATTTCGTATCTCAATATTTTCGTCATTAAATGGTTCTCAGAGCTTAAATTTGGAATTTGCGTTAGTTTTGGTATCCTTGTATATATCCATATCTCAGAAAAAGATATTTGTGATTTCGGGAAAAAAGTGCATTTTGAAATAATGGGCTATAGTCCAGCAGAATTTTGCAAAAAAGCCTCGGATTTCGTATCTCAATATTTTCGTCATTAAATGGTTCTCAGAGCTTAAATTTGGAATTTGTATCCAGTTTGATATCCTTGTAGATATCCATATCTCAGAAATAAATATTTGTGATTTCGGGAAAAAAGTGCATTTTGAAATCATGGGCTATAGTCCAGCAGAATTTTGCAAAAAAGCCTCGGATTTCGTATCTCAATATTTTCGTCATTAAATGGTTCTCAGAGCTTAAACTTGGAATTTGCGTTAATTTTGATATCCTTGTAGATATCCATGTCTCAGAAATAAATATTTGTGATTTCGGGAAAAAAGTGCATTTTGAAATCATGGGCTATGGTCCAGCAGAATTTTGCAAAAAAGCCTCGGATTTCGTATCTCAATATTTTCGTCATTAAATGGTTCTCAGAGCTTAAATTTGGAATTTGCGTTAGTTTTGATATCCTTGTATATATCCATTTCTCAGAAATAAAAATTTGTGATTTCGGGAAAAAAGTGCATTTTGAAATCATGGGCTATGGTCCAGCAGAATTTTGCAAAAAAGCCTCGGATTTCGCATCTCAATATTTTCGTCATTAAATGGTTCTCAGAGCTTAAATTTGGAATTTGCGTTAGTTTTGATATCCTTGTATATATCCATATCTCAGAAAAAGATAATTGTGATTTTGGGAAAAAAGTGCATTTTGAAATCATGGGCTATAGTCCAGCAGAATTTTGCAAAAAAGCCTCGGATTTCGTATCTCAATATTTTCGTCATTAAATGGTTCTCAGAGCTTAAATTTGGAATTTGTATCCAGTTTGATATCCTTGTAGATATCCATGTCTCAGAAATAAATATTTGTGATTTCGGGAAAAAAGTGCATTTTGAAATCATGGGCTATAGTCCAGCAGAATTTTGCAAAAAAGCCTCGGATTTCGTATCTCAATATTTTCGTCATTAAATGATTCTCAGAGCTTAAAGTTGGAATTTGCGTTAGTTTTGGTATCCTTGTATATATCCATATCTCAGAAAAAGATAATTGTGATTTTGGGAAAAAAGTGCATTTTGAAATCATGGGCTATAGTCCAGCAGAATTTTGCAAAAAAGCCTCGGATTTCGTATCTCAATATTTTCGTCATTAAATGGTTCTCAGAGCTTTAATTTGGAATTTGCGTTAGTTTTGATATCCTTGTATATATCCATTTCTCAGAAATAAAAATTTGTGATTTCGGGAAAAAAGTGCATTTTGAAATCATGGGCTATGGTCCAGCAGAATTTTGCAAAAAAGCCTCGGATTTCGTATCTCAATATTTTCGTCATTAAATGGTTCTCAGAGCTTTAATTTGGAATTTGCGTTAGTTTTGATATCCTTGTATATATCCATTTCTCAGAAATAAAAATTTGTGATTTCGGGAAAAAAGTGCATTTTGAAATCATGGGCTATGGTCCAGCAGAATTTTGCAAAAAAGCCTCGGATTTCGCATCTCAATATTTTCGTCATTAAATGGTTCTCAGAGCTTTAATTTGGAATTTGCGTTAGTTTTGGTATCCTTGTATATATCCATATCTCAGAAAAAGATATTTGTGATTTTGGGAAAAAAGTGCATTTTGAAATCATGGGCTATAGTCCAGCAGAATTTTGCAAAAAAGCCTCGGATTTCGTATCTCAATATTTTCGTCATAAAATGGTTCTCAGAGCTTTAATTTGGAATTTGCGTTAGTTTTGATATCCTTGTATATATCCATGTCTCAGAAATAAAAATTTGTGATTTTGGGAAAAAAGTGCATTTTGAAATCATGGGCTATAGTCCAGCAGAATTTTGCAAAAAAGCCTCGGATTTCGTATCTCAATATTTTCGTCATTAAATGGTTCTCAGAGCTTTAATTTGGAATTTGCGTTAGTTTTGATATCCTTGTATATATCCATGTCTCAGAAATAAAAATTTGTGATTTCGGGAAAAAAGTGCATTTTGAAATCATGGGCTATGGTCCAGCAGAATTTTGCAAAAAAGCCTCGGATTTCGCATCTCAATATTTTCGTCATTAAATGGTTCTCAGAGCTTTAATTTGGAATTTGCGTTAGTTTTGGTATCCTTGTATATATCCATATCTCAGAAAAAGATATTTGTGATTTTGGGAAAAAAGTGCATTTTGAAATCATGGGCTATAGTCCAGCAGAATTTTGCAAAAAAGCCTCGGATTTCGTATCTCAATATTTTCGTCATTATATGGTTCTCAGAGCTTTAATTTGGAATTTGCGTTAGTTTTGATATCCTTGTATATATCCATGTCTCAGAAATAAAAATTTGTGATTTTGGGAAAAAAGTGCATTTTGAAATCATGGGCTATAGTCCAGCAGAATTTTGCAAAAAAGCCTCGGATTTCGTATCTCAATATTTTCGTCATTAAATGGTTCTCAGAGCTTTAATTTGGAATTTGCGTTAGTTTTGATATCCTTGTATATATCCATGTCTCAGAAATAAAAATTTGTGATTTCGGGAAAAAAGTGCATTTTGAAATCATGGGCTATGGTCCAGCAGAATTTTGCAAAAAAGCCTCGGATTTCGCATCTCAATATTTTCGTCATTAAATGGTTCTCAGAGCTTTAATTTGGAATTTGCGTTAGTTTTGGTATCCTTGTATATATCCATATCTCAGAAAAAGATATTTGTGATTTCGGGAAAAAAGTGCATTTTGAAATCATGGGCTATAGTCCAGCAGAATTTTGCAAAAAAGCCTCGGATTTCGTATCTCAATATTTTCGTCATTAAATGGTTATCAGAGCTTAAATTTGGAATTTGTATCCAGTTTGATATCCTTGTAGATATCCATGTCTCAGAAATAAATATTTGTGATTTCGGGAAAAAAGTGCATTTTGAAATCATGGGCTATAGTCCAGCAGAATTTTGCAAAAAAGCCTCGGATTTCGTATCTCAATATTTTCGTCATTAAATGGTTCTCAGAGCTTAAAGTTGGAATTTGCGTTAGTTTTGATATCCTTGTATATATCCATATCTCAGAAAAAGATAATTGTGATTTTGGGAAAAAAGTGCATTTTGAAATCATGGGCTATAGTCCAGCAGAATTTTGCAAAAAAGCCTCGGATTTCGTATCTCAATATTTTCGTCATTAAATGGTTCTCAGAGCTTTAATTTGGAATTTGCGTTAGTCTTGATATCCTTGTATATATCCATATCTCAGAAATAAAAATTTGTGATTTCGGGAAAAAAGTGCATTTTGAAATCATGGGCTATGGTCCAGCAGAAATTTGCAAAAAAGCCTCGGATTTCGCATCTCAATATTTTCGTCATTAAATGGTTCTCAGAGCTTTAATTTGGAATTTGCGTTAGTTTTGGTATCCTTGTATATATCCATATCTCAGAAAAAGATATTTGTGATTTCGGGAAAAAAGTGCATTTTGAAATCATGGGCTATAGTCCAGCAGAATTTTGCAAAAAAGCCTCGGATTTCGTATCTCAATATTTTCGTCATTAAATGGTTCTCAGAGCTTAAAGTTGGAATTTGCGTTAGTTTTGATATCCTTGTATATATCCATATCTCAGAAAAAGATAATTGTGATTTTGGGAAAAAAGTGCATTTTGAAATCATGGGCTATAGTCCAGCAGAATTTTGCAAAAAAGCCTCGGATTTCGTATCTCAATATTTTCGTCATTAAATGGTTCTCAGAGCTTAAATTTGGAATTTGTATCCAGTTTGATATCCTTGTAGATATCCATGTCTCAGAAATAAATATTTGTGATTTCGGGAAAAAAGTGCATTTTGAAATCATGGGCTATAGTCCAGCAGAATTTTGCAAAAAAGCCTCGGATTTCGTATCTCAATATTTTCGTCATTAAATGGTTCTCAGAGCTTAAAGTTGGAATTTGCGTTAGTTTTGATATCCTTGTATATATCCATATCTCAGAAAAAGATAATTGTGATTTTGGGAAAAAAGTGCATTTTGAAATCATGGGCTATAGTCCAGCAGAATTTTGCAAAAAAGCCTCGGATTTCGTATCTCAATATTTTCGTCATTAAATGGTTCTCAGAGCTTAAACTTGGAATTTGCGTTAATTTTGATATCCTTGTAGATATCCATGTCTCAGAAATAAATATTTGTGATTTTGGGAAAAAAGTGCATTTTGAAATCATGGGCTATAGTCCAGCAGAATTTTGCAAAAAAGCCTCGGATTTCGTATCTCAATATTTTCGTCATTAAATGGTTCTCAGAGCTTAAAGTTGGAATTTGCGTTAGTTTTGATATCCTTGTATATATCCATATCTCAGAAAATGATAATTGTGATTTTGGGAAAAAAGTGCATTTTGAAATCATGGGCTATAGTCCAGCAGAATTTTGCAAAAAAGCCTCGGATTTCGTATCTCAATATTTTCGTCATTAAATGGTTCTCAGAGCTTTAATTTGGAATTTGCGTTAGTTTTGATATCCTTGTATATATCCATTTCTCAGAAATAAAAATTTGTGATTTCGGGAAAAAAGTGCATTTTGAAATCATGGGCTATGGTCCAGCAGAATTTTGCAAAAAAGCCTCGGATTTCGCATCTCAATATTTTCGTCATTAAATGGTTCTCAGAGCTTTAATTTGGAATTTGCGTTAGTTTTGGTATCCTTGTATATATCCATATCTCAGAAAAAGATATTTGTGATTTCGGGAAAAAAGTGCATTTTGAAATCATGGGCTATAGTCCAGCAGAATTTTGCAAAAAAGCCTCGGATTTCGCATCTCAATATTTTCGTCATTAAATGGTTCTCAGAGCTTTAATTTGGAATTTGCGTTAGTTTTGGTATCCTTGTATATATCCATATCTCAGAAAAAGATATTTGTGATTTCGGGAAAAAAGTGCATTTTGAAATCATGGGCTATAGTCCAGCAGAATTTTGCAAAAAAGCCTCGGATTTCGTATCTCAATATTTTCGTCATTAAATGGTTCTCAGAGCTTTAATTTGGAATTTGCGTTAGTTTTGATATCCTTGTATATATCCATGTCTCAGAAATAAAAATTTGTGATTTCGGGAAAAAAGTGCATTTTGAAATCATGGGCTATGGTCCAGCAGAATTTTGCAAAAAAGCCTCGGATTTCGTATCTCACTATTTTCGTCATTAAATGGTTCTCAGAGCTTAAACTTGGAATTTGCGTTAATTTTGATATCCTTGTATATATCCATGTCTCCGAAATAAAAATTTGTGATTTCGGGAAAAAAGTGCATTTTGAAATCATGGGCTATAGTCCAGCAGAATTTTGCAAAAAAGCCTCGGATTTCGTATCTCAATATTTTCGTCATTAAATGGTTCTCAGAGCTTAAATTTGGAATTTGCGTTAGTTTTGATATCCTTGTAGATATCCATGTCTCAGAAATAAATATTTGTGATTTCGGGAAAAAAGTGCATTTTGAAATCATGGGCTATAGTCCAGCAGAATTTTGCAAAAAAGCCTCGGATTTCGTATCTCAATATTTTCGTCATTAAATGGTTCTCAGAGCTTAAACTTGGAATTTGCGTTAATTTTGATATCCTTGTAGATATCCATGTCTCAGAAATAAATATTTGTGATTTCGGGAAAAAAGTGCATTTTGAAATCATGGGCTATAGTCCAGCAGAATTTTGCAAAAAAGCCTCGGATTTCGTATCTCAATATTTTCGTCATTAAATGGTTCTCAGAGCTTAAACTTGGAATTTGCGTTAATTTTGATATCCTTGTAGATATCCATGTCTCAGAAATAAATATTTGTGATTTCGGGAAAAAAGTGCATTTTGAAATCATGGGCTATAGTCCAGCAGAATTTTGCAAAAAAGCCTCGGATTTCGTATCTCACTATTTTCGTCATTAAATGGTTCTCAGTGCTTAAATTTGGAATTTGTATCCAGTTTGATATCCTTGTAGATATCCATATCTCAGAAATAAATATTTGTGATTTCGGGAAAAAGTGCATTTTGAAATCATGGGCTATAGTCCAGCAGAATTTTGCAAAAAAGCCTCGGATTTCGTATCTCAATATTTTCGTCATTAAATGGTTCTCAGAGCTTAAATTTGGAATTTGCGTTAGTTTTGATATCCTTGTAGATATCCATGTCTCAGAAATAAATATTTGTGATTTCGGGAAAAAAGTGCATTTTGAAATCATGGGCTATAGTCCAGCAGAATTTTGCAAAAAAGCCTCGGATTTCGTATCTCAATATTTTCGTCATTAAATGGTTCTCAGAGCTTAAACTTGGAATTTGCGTTAATTTTGATATCCTTGTAGATATCCATGTCTCAGAAATAAATATTTGTGATTTCGGGAAAAAAGTGCATTTTGAAATCATGGGCTATAGTCCAGCAGAATTTTGCAAAAAAGCCTCGGATTTCGTATCTCAATATTTTCGTCATTAAATGGTTCTCAGAGCTTAAACTTGGAATTTGCGTTAGTTTTGGTATCCTTGTATATATCCATATCTCAGAAATAAATATTTGTGATTTCGGGAAAAAAGTGCATTTTGAAATCATGGGCTATAGTCCAGCAGAATTTTGCAAAAAAGCCTCGGATTTCGTATCTCAATATTTTCGTCATTAAATGGTTCTCAGAGCTTAAATTTGGAATTTGCGTTAGTTTTGATATCCTTGTATATATCCATATTTTAGAAAAAGATATTTGTGATTTCGGGAAAAAAGTGCATTTTGAAATCATGGGCTATAGTCCAGCAGAATTTTGCAAAAAAGCCTCGGATTTCGTATCTCACTATTTTCGTCATTAAATGGTTCTCAGAGCTTAAATTTGGAATTTGTATCCAGTTTGATATCCTTGTAGATATCCATATCTCAGAAATAAATATTTGTGATTTCGGGAAAAAGTGCATTTTGAAATCATGGGCTATAGTCCAGCAGAATTTTGCAAAAAAGCCTCGGATTTCGTATCTCAATATTTTCGTCATTAAATGGTTCTCAGAGCTTAAACTTGGAATTTGCGTAAATTTTGATATCCTTGTAGATATCCATGTCTCAGAAATAAATATTTGTGATTTCGGGAAAAAAGTGCATTTTGAAATCATGGGCTATAGTCCAGCAGAATTTTGCAAAAAAGCCTCGGATTTCGTATCTCAATATTTTCGTCATTAAATGGTTCTCAGAGCTTAAAGTTGGAATTTGCGTTAGTTTTGATATCCTTGTATATATCCATATCTCAGAAAAAGATAATTGTGATTTTGGGAAAAAAGTGCATTTTGAAATCATGGGCTATAGTCCAGCAGAATTTTGCAAAAAAGCCTCGGATTTCGTATCTCAATATTTTCGTCATTAAATGGTTCTCAGAGCTTTAATTTGGAATTTGCGTTAGTCTTGATATCCTTGTATATATCCATGTCTCAGAAATAAAAATTTGTGATTTCGGGAAAAAAGTGCATTTTGAAATCATGGGCTATGGTCCAGCAGAAATTTGCAAAAAAGCCTCGGATTTCGCATCTCAATATTTTCGTCATTAAATGGTTCTCAGAGCTTTAATTTGGAATTTGCGTTAGTTTTGGTATCCTTGTATATATCCATATCTCAGAAATAAATATTTGTGATTTCGGGAAAAAGTGCATTTTGAAATCATGGGCTATAGTCCAGCAGAATTTTGCAAAAAAGCCTCGGATTTCGTATCTCAATATTTTCGTCATTAAATGGTTCTCAGAGCTTAAATTTGGAATTTGCGTTAGTTTTGATATCCTTGTATATATCCATATTTTAGAAAAAGATATTTGTGATTTCGGGAAAAAAGTGCATTTTGAAATCATGGGCTATAGTCCAGCAGAATTTTGCAAAAAAGCCTCGGATTTCGTATCTCACTATTTTCGTCATTAAATGGTTCTCAGAGCTTAAATTTGGAATTTGTATCCAGTTTGATATCCTTGTAGATATCCATATCTCAGAAATAAATATTTGTGATTTCGGGAAAAAAGTGCATTTTGAAATCATGGGCTATAGTCCAGCAGAATTTTGCAAAAAAGCCTCGGATTTCGTATCTCAATATTTTCGTCATTAAATGGTTCTCAGAGCTTAAATTTGGAATTTGCGTTAGTTTTGGTATCCTTGTATATATCCATATCTCAGAAATAAATATTTGTGATTTCGGGAAAAAGTGCATTTTGAAATCATGGGCTATAGTCCAGCAGAATTTTGCAAAAAAGCCTCGGATTTCGTATCTCAATATTTTCGTCATTAAATGGTTCTCAGAGCTTAAATTTGGAATTTGTATCCAGTTTGATATCCTTGTAGATATCCATATCTCAGAAATAAATATTTGTGATTTCGGGAAAAAGTGCATTTTGAAATCATGGGCTATAGTCCAGCAGAATTTTGCAAAAAAGCCTCGGATTTCGTATCTCAATATTTTCGTCATTAAATGGTTCTCAGAGCTTAAATTTGGAATTTGCGTTAGTTTTGATATCCTTGTATATATCCATATTTTAGAAAAAGATATTTGTGATTTCGGGAAAAAAGTGCATTTTGAAATCATGGGCTATAGTCCAGCAGAATTTTGCAAAAAAGCCTCGGATTTCGTATCTCAATATTTTCGTCATTAAATGGTTCTCAGAGCTTAAATTTGGAATTTGTATCCAGTTTGATATCCTTGTAGATATCCATATCTCAGAAATAAATATTTGTGATTTCGGGAAAAAGTGCATTTTGAAATCATGGGCTATAGTCCAGCAGAATTTTGCAAAAAAGCCTCGGATTTCGTATCTCAATATTTTCGTCATTAAATGGTTCTCAGAGCTTAAATTTGGAATTTGCGTTAGTTTTGATATCCTTGTATATATCCATATTTTAGAAAAAGATATTTGTGATTTCGGGAAAAAAGTGCATTTTGAAATCATGGGCTATAGTCCAGCAGAATTTTGCAAAAAAGCCTCGGATTTCGTATCTCACTATTTTCGTCATTAAATGGTTCTCAGAGCTTAAATTTGGAATTTGTATCCAGTTTGATATCCTTGTAGATATCCATATCTCAGAAATAAATATTTGTGATTTCGGGAAAAAAGTGCATTTTGAAATCATGGGCTATAGTCCAGCAGAATTTTGCAAAAAAGCCTCGGATTTCGTATCTCAATATTTTCGTCATTAAATGGTTCTCAGAGCTTAAATTTGGAATTTGCGTTAGTTTTGGTATCCTTGTATATATCCATATCTCAGAAATAAATATTTGTGATTTCGGGAAAAAAGTGCATTTTGAAATCATGGGCTATAGTCCAGCAGAATTTTGCAAAAAAGCCTCGGATTTCGTATCTCAATATTTTCGTCATTAAATGGTTCTCAGAGCTTAAATTTGGAATTTGCGTTAGTTTTGGTATCCTTGTATATATCCATATCTCAGAAATAAATATTTGTGATTTCGGGAAAAAGTGCATTTTGAAATCATGGGCTATAGTCCAGCAGAATTTTGCAAAAAAGCCTCGGATTTCGTATCTCAATATTTTCGTCATTAAATGGTTCTCAGAGCTTAAATTTGGAATTTGCGTTAGTTTTGATATCCTTGTATATATCCATATTTTAGAAAAAGATATTTGTGATTTCGGGAAAAAAGTGCATTTTGAAATCATGGGCTATAGTCCAGCAGAATTTTGCAAAAAAGCCTCGGATTTCGTATCTCACTATTTTCGTCATTAAATGGTTCTCAGAGCTTAAATTTGGAATTTGTATCCAGTTTGATATCCTTGTAGATATCCATATCTCAGAAATAAATATTTGTGATTTCGGGAAAAAAGTGCATTTTGAAATCATGGGCTATAGTCCAGCAGAATTTTGCAAAAAAGCCTCGGATTTCGTATCTCACTATTTTCGTCATTAAATGGTTCTCAGAGCTTAAATTTGGAATTTGTATCCAGTTTGATATCCTTGTAGATATCCATATCTCAGAAATAAATATTTGTGATTTCGGGAAAAAAGTGCATTTTGAAATCATGGGCTATAGTCCAGCAGAATTTTGCAAAAAAGCCTCGGATTTCGTATCTCACTATTTTCGTCATTAAATGGTTCTCAGAGCTTAAATTTGGAATTTGTATCCAGTTTGATATCCTTGTAGATATCCATATCTCAGAAATAAATATTTGTGATTTCGGGAAAAAGTGCATTTTGAAATCATGGGCTATAGTCCAGCAGAATTTTGCAAAAAAGCCTCGGATTTCGTATCTCAATATTTTCGTCATTAAATGGTTCTCAGAGCTTAAATTTGGAATTTGCGTTAGTTTTGATATCCTTGTATATATCCATATTTTAGAAAAAGATATTTGTGATTTCGGGAAAAAAGTGCATTTTGAAATCATGGGCTATAGTCCAGCAGAATTTTGCAAAAAAGCCTCGGATTTCGTATCTCACTATTTTCGTCATTAAATGGTTCTCAGAGCTTAAATTTGGAATTTGTATCCAGTTTGATATCCTTGTAGATATCCATATCTCAGAAATAAATATTTGTGATTTCGGGAAAAAAGTGCATTTTGAAATCATGGGCTATAGTCCAGCAGAATTTTGCAAAAAAGCCTCGGATTTCGTATCTCAATATTTTCGTCATTAAATGGTTCTCAGAGCTTAAATTTGGAATTTGCGTTAGTTTTGGTATCCTTGTATATATCCATATCTCAGAAATAAATATTTGTGATTTCGGGAAAAAGTGCATTTTGAAATCATGGGCTATAGTCCAGCAGAATTTTGCAAAAAAGCCTCGGATTTCGTATCTCAATATTTTCGTCATTAAATGGTTCTCAGAGCTTAAATTTGGAATTTGCGTTAGTTTTGATATCCTTGTATATATCCATATTTTAGAAAAAGATATTTGTGATTTCGGGAAAAAAGTGCATTTTGAAATCATGGGCTATAGTCCAGCAGAATTTTGCAAAAAAGCCTCGGATTTCGTATCTCACTATTTTCGTCATTAAATGGTTCTCAGAGCTTAAATTTGGAATTTGTATCCAGTTTGATATCCTTGTAGATATCCATATCTCAGAAATAAATATTTGTGATTTCGGGAAAAAGTGCATTTTGAAATCATGGGCTATAGTCCAGCAGAATTTTGCAAAAAAGCCTCGGATTTCGTATCTCAATATTTTCGTCATTAAATGGTTCTCAGAGCTTAAATTTGGAATTTGCGTTAGTTTTGATATCCTTGTATATATCCATATTTTAGAAAAAGATATTTGTGATTTCGGGAAAAAAGTGCATTTTGAAATCATGGGCTATAGTCCAGCAGAATTTTGCAAAAAAGCCTCGGATTTCGTATCTCACTATTTTCGTCATTAAATGGTTCTCAGAGCTTAAATTTGGAATTTGTATCCAGTTTGATATCCTTGTAGATATCCATATCTCAGAAATAAATATTTGTGATTTCGGGAAAAAAGTGCATTTTGAAATCATGGGCTATAGTCCAGCAGAATTTTGCAAAAAAGCCTCGGATTTCGTATCTCAATATTTTCGTCATTAAATGGTTCTCAGAGCTTAAATTTGGAATTTGCGTTAGTTTTGGTATCCTTGTATATATCCATATCTCAGAAATAAATATTTGTGATTTCGGGAAAAAGTGCATTTTGAAATCATGGGCTATAGTCCAGCAGAATTTTGCAAAAAAGCCTCGGATTTCGTATCTCAATATTTTCGTCATTAAATGGTTCTCAGAGCTTAAATTTGGAATTTGCGTTAGTTTTGATATCCTTGTATATATCCATATTTTAGAAAAAGATATTTGTGATTTCGGGAAAAAAGTGCATTTTGAAATTATGGGCTATAGTCCAGCAGAATTTTGCAAAAAAGCCTCGGATTTCGTATCTCACTATTTTCGTCATTAAATGGTTCTCAGAGCTTAAATTTGGAATTTGTATCCAGTTTGATATCCTTGTAGATATCCATATCTCAGAAATAAATATTTGTGATTTCGGGAAAAAAGTGCATTTTGAAATCATGGGCTATAGTCCAGCAGAATTTTGCAAAAAAGCCTCGGATTTCGTATCTCAATATTTTCGTCATTAAATGGTTCTCAGAGCTTAAATTTGGAATTTGCGTTAGTTTTGGTATCCTTGTATATATCCATATCTCAGAAATAAATATTTGTGATTTCGGGAAAAAGTGCATTTTGAAATCATGGGCTATAGTCCAGCAGAATTTTGCAAAAAAGCCTCGGATTTCGTATCTCAATATTTTCGTCATTAAATGGTTCTCAGAGCTTAAATTTGGAATTTGCGTTAGTTTTGATATCCTTGTATATATCCATATTTTAGAAAAAGATATTTGTGATTTCGGGAAAAAAGTGCATTTTGAAATCATGGGCTATAGTCCAGCAGAATTTTGCAAAAAAGCCTCGGATTTCGTATCTCACTATTTTCGTCATTAAATGGTTCTCAGAGCTTAAATTTGGAATTTGTATCCAGTTTGATATCCTTGTAGATATCCATATCTCAGAAATAAATATTTGTGATTTCGGGAAAAAGTGCATTTTGAAATCATGGGCTATAGTCCAGCAGAATTTTGCAAAAAAGCCTCGGATTTCGTATCTCAATATTTTCGTCATTAAATGGTTCTCAGAGCTTAAATTTGGAATTTGCGTTAGTTTTGATATCCTTGTATATATCCATATTTTAGAAAAAGATATTTGTGATTTCGGGAAAAAAGTGCATTTTGAAATCATGGGCTATAGTCCAGCAGAATTTTGCAAAAAAGCCTCGGATTTCGTATCTCACTATTTTCGTCATTAAATGGTTCTCAGAGCTTAAATTTGGAATTTGTATCCAGTTTGATATCCTTGTAGATATCCATATCTCAGAAATAAATATTTGTGATTTCGGGAAAAAAGTGCATTTTGAAATCATGGGCTATAGTCCAGCAGAATTTTGCAAAAAAGCCTCGGATTTCGTATCTCAATATTTTCGTCATTAAATGGTTCTCAGAGCTTAAATTTGGAATTTGCGTTGGTTTTGGTATCCTTGTATATATCCATATCTCAGAAATAAATATTTGTGATTTCGGGAAAAAGTGCATTTTGAAATCATGGGCTATAGTCCAGCAGAATTTTGCAAAAAAGCCTCGGATTTCGTATCTCAATATTTTCGTCATTAAATGGTTCTCAGAGCTTAAATTTGGAATTTGCGTTAGTTTTGATATCCTTGTATATATCCATATTTTAGAAAAAGATATTTGTGATTTCGGGAAAAAAGTGCATTTTGAAATCATGGGCTATAGTCCAGCAGAATTTTGCAAAAAAGCCTCGGATTTCGTATCTCACTATTTTCGTCATTATATGGTTCTCAGAGCTTAAATTTGGAATTTGTATCCAGTTTGATATCCTTGTAGATATCCATATCTCAGAAATAAATATTTGTGATTTCGGGAAAGAAGTGCATTTTGAAATCATGGGCTATAGTCCAGCAGAATTTTGCAAAAAAGCCTCGGATTTCGTATCTCACTATTTTCGTCATTAAATGGTTCTCAGAGCTTAAATTTGGAATTTGTATCCAGTTTGATATCCTTGTAGATATCCATATCTCAGAAATAAATATTTGTGATTTCGGGAAAAAAGTGCATTTTGAAATCATGGGCTATAGTCCAGCAGAATTTTGCAAAAAAGCCTCGGATTTCGTATCTCACTATTTTCGTCATTAAATGGTTCTCAGAGCTTAAATTTGGAATTTGTATCCAGTTTGATATCCTTGTAGATATCCATATCTCAGAAATAAATATTTGTGATTTCGGGAAAAAGTGCATTTTGAAATCATGGGCTATAGTCCAGCAGAATTTTGCAAAAAAGCCTCGGATTTCGTATCTTAATATTTTCGTCATTAAATGGTTCTCAGAGCTTAAATTTGGAATTTGCGTTAGTTTTGATATCCTTGTATATATCCATATTTTAGAAAAAGATATTTGTGATTTCGGGAAAAAAGTGCATTTTGAAATCATGGGCTATAGTCCAGCAGAATTTTGCAAAAAAGCCTCGGATTTCGTATCTCACTATTTTCGTCATTAAATGGTTCTCAGAGCTTAAATTTGGAATTTGTATCCAGTTTGATATCCTTGTAGATATCCATATCTCAGAAATAAATATTTGTGATTTCGGGAAAAAAGTGCATTTTGAAATCATGGGCTATAGTCCAGCAGAATTTTGCAAAAAAGCCTCGGATTTCGTATCTCAATATTTTCGTCATTAAATGGTTCTCAGAGCTTAAATTTGGAATTTGCGTTAGTTTTGGTATCCTTGTATATATCCATATCTCAGAAATAAATATTTGTGATTTCGGGAAAAAGTGCATTTTGAAATCATGGGCTATAGTCCAGCAGAATTTTGCAAAAAAGCCTCGGATTTCGTATCTCAATATTTTCGTCATTAAATGGTTCTCAGAGCTTAAATTTGGAATTTGCGTTAGTTTTGATATCCTTGTATATATCCATATTTTAGAAAAAGATATTTGTGATTTCGGGAAAAAAGTGCATTTTGAAATCATGGGCTATAGTCCAGCAGAATTTTGCAAAAAAGCCTCGGATTTCGTATCTCACTATTTTCGTCATTAAATGGTTCTCAGAGCTTAAATTTGGAATTTGTATCCAGTTTGATATCCTTGTAGATATCCATATCTCAGAAATAAATATTTGTGATTTCGGGAAAAAGTGCATTTTGAAATCATGGGCTATAGTCCAGCAGAATTTTGCAAAAAAGCCTCGGATTTCGTATCTCAATATTTTCGTCATTAAATGGTTCTCAGAGCTTAAATTTGGAATTTGCGTTAGTTTTGATATCCTTGTATATATCCATATTTTAGAAAAAGATATTTGTGATTTCGGGAAAAAAGTGCATTTTGAAATCATGGGCTATAGTCCAGCAGAATTTTTCAAAAAAGCCTCGGATTTCGTATCTCACTATTTTCGTCATTAAATGGTTCTCAGAGCTTAAATTTGGAATTTGTATCCAGTTTGATATCCTTGTAGATATCCATATCTCAGAAATAAATATTTGTGATTTCGGGAAAAAAGTGCATTTTGAAATCATGGGCTATAGTCCAGCAGAATTTTGCAAAAAAGCCTCGGATTTCGTATCTCAATATTTTCGTCATTAAATGGTTCTCAGAGCTTAAATTTGGAATTTGCGTTAGTTTTGGTATCCTTGTATATATCCATATCTCAGAAATAAATATTTGTGATTTCGGGAAAAAGTGCATTTTGAAATCATGGGCTATAGTCCAGCAGAATTTTGCAAAAAAGCCTCGGATTTCGTATCTCAATATTTTCGTCATTAAATGGTTCTCAGAGCTTAAATTTGGAATTTGCGTTAGTTTTGATATCCTTGTATATATCCATATTTTAGAAAAAGATATTTGTGATTTCGGGAAAAAAGTGCATTTTGAAATCATGGGCTATAGTCCAGCAGAATTTTGCAAAAAAGCCTCGGATTTCGTATCTCACTATTTTCGTCATTAAATGGTTCTCAGAGCTTAAATTTGGAATTTGTATCCAGTTTGATATCCTTGTAGATATCCATATCTCAGAAATAAATATTTGTGATTTCGGGAAAAAAGTGCATTTTGAAATCATGGGCTATAGTCCAGCAGAATTTTGCAAAAAAGCCTCGGATTTCGTATCTCAATATTTTCGTCATTAAATGGTTCTCAGAGCTTAAATTTGGAATTTGCGTTAGTTTTGGTATCCTTGTATATATCCATATCTCAGAAATAAATATTTGTGATTTCGGGAAAAAGTGCATTTTGAAATCATGGGCTATAGTCCAGCAGAATTTTGCAAAAAAGCCTCGGATTTCGTATCTCAATATTTTCGTCATTAAATGGTTCTCAGAGCTTAAATTTGGAATTTGCGTTAGTTTTGATATCCTTGTATATATCCATATTTTAGAAAAAGATATTTGTGATTTCGGGAAAAAAGTGCATTTTGAAATCATGGGCTATAGTCCAGCAGAATTTTGCAAAAAAGCCTCGGATTTCGTATCTCACTATTTTCGTCATTAAATGGTTCTCAGAGCTTAAATTTGGAATTTGTATCCAGTTTGATATCCTTGTAGATATCCATATCTCAGAAATAAATATTTGTGATTTCGGGAAAAAAGTGCATTTTGAAATCATGGGCTATAGTCCAGCAGAATTTTGCAAAAAAGCCTCGGATTTCGTATCTCAATATTTTCGTCATTAAATGGTTCTCAGAGCTTAAATTTGGAATTTGCGTTAGTTTTGGTATCCTTGTATATATCCATATCTCAGAAATAAATATTTGTGATTTCGGGAAAAAGTGCATTTTGAAATCATGGGCTATAGTCCAGCAGAATTTTGCAAAAAAGCCTCGGATTTCGTATCTCAATATTTTCGTCATTAAATGGTTCTCAGAGCTTAAATTTGGAATTTGCGTTAGTTTTGATATCCTTGTATATATCCATATTTTAGAAAAAGATATTTGTGATTTCGGGAAAAAAGTGCATTTTGAAATCATGGGCTATAGTCCAGCAGAATTTTGCAAAAAAGCCTCGGATTTCGTATCTCACTATTTTCGTCATTAAATGGTTCTCAGAGCTTAAATTTGGAATTTGTATCCAGTTTGATATCCTTGTAGATATCCATATCTCAGAAATAAATATTTGTGATTTCGGGAAAAAGTGCATTTTGAAATCATGGGCTATAGTCCAGCACAATTTTGCAAAAAAGCCTCGGATTTCGTATCTCAATATTTTCGTCATTAAATGGTTCTCAGAGCTTAAATTTGGAATTTGCGTTAGTTTTGATATCCTTGTATATATCCATATTTTAGAAAAAGATATTTGTGATTTCGGGAAAAAAGTGCATTTGAAATCATGGGCTATAGTCCAGCAGAATTTTGCAAAAAAGCCTCGGATTTCGTATCTCACTATTTTCGTCATTAAATGGTTCTCAGAGCTTAAATTTGGAATTTGTATCCAGTTTGATATCCTTGTAGATATCCATATCTCAGAAATAAATATTTGTGATTTCGGGAAAAAAGTGCATTTTGAAATCATGGGCTATAGTCCAGCAGAATTTTGCAAAAAAGCCTCGGATTTCGTATCTCAATATTTTCGTCATTAAATGGTTCTCAGAGCTTAAATTTGGAATTTGCGTTAGTTTTGGTATCCTTGTATATATCCATATCTCAGAAATAAATATTTGTGATTTCGGGAAAAAGTGCATTTTGAAATCATGGGCTATAGTCCAGCAGAATTTTGCAAAAAAGCCTCGGATTTCGTATCTCAATATTTTCGTCATTAAATGGTTCTCAGAGCTTAAATTTGGAATTTGCGTTAGTTTTGATATCCTTGTATATATCCATATTTTAGAAAAAGATATTTGTGATTTCGGGAAAAAAGTGCATTTTGAAATCATGGGCTATAGTCCAGCAGAATTTTGCAAAAAAGCCTCGGATTTCGTATCTCACTATTTTCGTCATTAAATGGTTCTCAGAGCTTAAATTTGGAATTTGTATCCAGTTTGATATCCTTGTAGATATCCATATCTCAGAAATAAATATTTGTGATTTCGGGAAAAAAGTGCATTTTGAAATCATGGGCTATAGTCCAGCAGAATTTTGCAAAAAAGCCTCGGATGTCGTATCTCACTATTTTCGTCATTAAATGGTTCTCAGAGCTTAAATTTGGAATTTGTATCCAGTTTGATATCCTTGTAGATATCCATATCTCAGAAATAAATATTTGTGATTTCGGGAAAAAGTGCATTTTGAAATCATGGGCTATAGTCCAGCAGAATTTTGCAAAAAAGCCTCGGATTTCGTATCTCAATATTTTCGTCATTAAATGGTTCTCAGAGCTTAAATTTGGAATTTGCGTTAGTTTTGATATCCTTGTATATATCCATATTTTAGAAAAAGATATTTGTGATTTCGGGAAAAAAGTGCATTTGAAATCATGGGCTATAGTCCAGCAGAATTTTGCAAAAAAGCCTCGGATTTCGTATCTCACTATTTTCGTCATTAAATGGTTCTCAGAGCTTA